>CM026553.1:21025846-21302968 GCA_015143295.1 Tetracentron sinense
TCCTAAAAATTTTGAGAAATATGCAAGAGATTAGAGAAGAGGCTATGATTTTTGCACTTGTTACTAGAGAAACCCCCTCAAAGCCTACTGACGAATATCCACAATTAGGAAGTGGCAACAGATTTATCTTACAGGGCAGAATCCTATTTAAAGGCAATCGGCTTTGTGTTCCCCGCACTTCCCTACGAGACTTCCTCGTTTGGGAGCTCCACGTTGGTGGAGTAGCCAGCCACTTCAGCCAAGACAAGCCCATTTCCATTGTGGAAAATAGATTTTATTGGCCATCTCAAACGAGATGTCACCAAGATTATAGGGTTGTGTCATACGTGCAGTGTTACCTAGGCATGTGGTACGGGTGCCAAATTTGTAGGTATCGAAAGGTGTTCGACACGGTAAGCTCTGGAAATCCCAATACGACGACCCAGGCATATATATTTTTGAAAATGATTATATATATATATATGAATATATTATAATTCAAAAGTATAGAAAACATAATAAGAATAAAGAGGGGGGACCACTTGTCCCTAATTTTTTTTAAAAGAATACACCAAAGTTCTAAGAAAATACTCATATAGAGAATAGAGATGAGAAAACAAGAGAGACGCATATGTTGATCGTCATTGGTGTCGCTGCTCTCCTAGTAAGTTTTTCCCTATGTTGTCCAAAAAGCTACACAACTTTAAAAAAAGTTCCTAGCAATCTAATATATATATATATATATATTGTATTTTTTAAATGCAACAGCATCCTTGAAGCACTGCATGTCTAACCATAATACTAACATTGCCATAGCACGGTATAAGCATGTACCAAGGAGTGTTGTGTCATGCCACCGAGTGTCGTGTCGTGTCAAAGTGTCAGCACGAAAAATTTGGAAAAACTAAAATGCCTAGGTACCACTGCATACGTGTCAACTGGCAAAGTAGAGAAAGCAGAATACAGGATTGAATACCCCATTGCTAGTAATGCTTTGTGGCAAGACATTAGTATGATTTCATACTTGGGCTTCCCAAGACTATTAGGAAGCACGATTCCATCTATGAGGTAGTGGCCACTTTTCAAAAATGGCCAACTTTATACCTTGGCCCAAAACCTCTGATTCCACTAAAATTGCTAGATAATTCTTTGAGGAGGTTGTTCGGTAACATGATTTGCCGAAGACCAGAGTGTCTAATAGGGACTTAAAGTTCATAAGCTATTTTTGGAAGACACTTTGGCACTTAATGGGCACCAGACTTCAGTTTTCATTTCAAACTGAAATTGTTAATAGAAGTTTGAAAAACTTATTGCGATGTCTAGTTGGTTATGCGTGGGATCTAGTGTTATTTGTAGCTCAGTTTACATATAATAATTTTGTTAATAAAACCCTAGGCATGAGTCCATTTGAGGTGCTGCATGGGTATAAGCTTAGAAACACCCATAGATCTCATTCCTATGACAACTACACATAGGTCATTTGAGTCTATAGATGTATTTGCATATCATATTCATGAATTACATGTTGATATTAAGAAAAAGATTACAATGAATAATAAGAAATATAAAATTGTTGCTGATTAACTTCGTAATTACAAAGAATTTCAGGTAGGTGATTTTGTAATGATTCGGGTTAAGCTTGAGCGATTCCTGCAAAAGCTTGTAGAAAAGCTACAAGCCCATGTGGATGATCTTGTGCCATTTTGAGGTCCAGTTCCACCCCCTAGTTCATTCTCTAATCAAGACACTATATCTGGTCAGTCCAACAACCACTACCACCCCCTACTCCACCCGCACCTCACAGAAAGGAAGAGATTGAACATATCTTAAATGAGCAAGTGGTTTCCACCAAACATAGAAGGTACCAAAAGTATCTTATTAAGTGGAAGGTCAACCGGAGGCAGATTGCACATGGATTACTAGAGTCGAGCTACAACCAGAGCATTGTCATAGTTATTATTAATCGGGGATAAACCATTTTCAGTCGAGGAGAGTTACTCCGCACATTCAACATCACAAGGAGTTTCAGGTTTACCAAAGGTGGAGAAAGAAGAATGTCCACATGTCACTTTGGATTGATGATTTGGGGCATTGAAGATCTCATGTGCACAAATGGTTCGTTAAGAAGACCCCACATTGGGAAGGTGTGCATATAGGCTAATTTAGTATGATTTACATTAGTTAAAAAAGAAAGCCCAATGGGCTAGACTTTTACTAGGGAATGGATACTTTATTAGTTTGGGTTATTTTAGTCTTTTCATTAATTTGGTTATTTTAGTCTTTCCACTACTGTGGTTATATTAGTCTTTTCATTAGTTTTGTTATTTTAGTCTTTTAACAATATTAGGGTTACACCTATTTAAACTCCTTTTTTGACATAAATTTTTAGTTAGTGAATTTTATGAATGAAAAAGTACTTTTGACTATTCAGTATTCTCCTGTGATTGAAATGGGTGTGATGTTATGGGAGTGATTCTCTAGCAGTTCTGAAATGTTCTTGATCTTTTTTTCCTTGTTCTCCTTTCTTTCTCTTTAATTTCCTCTTTTTTCCTTGAAACCCTAATTTACAAAACCATAAAACCCCTTTCTCAATACTTGTCATGGTGTCGAAAATCGACTCAATTCCGCCGAAGTTGACCGAATTGAGTCCACTTATGTGGTGTCCAAAATAAAATGCACTTGTATTTTAAAAATACTAGACTTTCTGATGAGCTTCAGTAAACTTCATGGTGTCAAAAATCAACTCAATTCCGCCGAAGTTGACCGAATTGAGTGCACTTATGTGGTGTCCAAAGTGAAATGCACTTGTATTTTAGAAATACTAGACTTCCAATAGAAAAAAAACAAAGTATTGAGAAAATACAAAACTTCAGTAAACTTCTGTAAATTGAAGGACTTTAAGTTTTAAGTTAAAAAGGTAATGCTAGTTTCACTCACTTTAAACTTCTTCATAAGAAATGACTTATGTACCTAGTATTAACCTTATTATAAATATAATTAGCTTTAAAAGAGAGTGTTACTTACATTAACCTTATTATAAATTATAATTTTATTATTAGTGTGGTTAGCGTTAACCTTACTATAAATTATAATTTTATTATTCTATAATCTTGTTATTAGTATATTATGTCCATAAAGACTTTTTAGTAATATTAAAAATTTAATAATTTCCAAATAGTATTTTATAAATTAAAAATTATTTAACTACCCAACTCCTCTTTATATATTGATTCAGTCTTGTAAAATCATTAAGCTCATTAATTGTAGATTGAAATAGGTTTAAAAACTAAATTGAATTTCAATTATTTATCAACTTTAATGTGCATTCATAAGGTTTTTAGGTTACTAAAACAAGTAACATGGATAATCATTGAAAAATAAAAGGAATACATATCCCCTTCACTTGACAAAGAAGATGAAATATAGTTTTAAAAAATTTGACAATACAGAGAAATACTAAAAGAAATTACAGCTCAGACAAGCAAACAACGCATGTCACTTAACATGATTCTCACATTTGAGTACTACATGTTTGCATCAGTAATATAATGAATTCTAGATGTGTATTTATGCTTAAGTATTGAATTTCTAAAGTTTCATCTTAGATTTCCAATGTTTCCATGAAGTTTCCTATAATTCTTTAATTTTTACATAACTTCTTTGGACTTCTTTAAACTTCCTCGAAACGTGTCAACTTTCTTAGTGATCGAAGTTTATACCGAAACCGAAGTTTAATATCTTGAATATTATAACAACCCCAGCAATTCTCCCAACTCTATCACAGCCCCAGCCCATCTCTGTCACTGTCTCCTGTCCCTCCCAACCCTCTCCAGCACTGCTGTGATTCCCAACCCCTTACTCCAGCCCTGCCATAAGCACCCAGCCCAGCCCAGCCCTAGCTATTTCTGCCCAGCTCGTTGTCCCTGCCCTAGCTACTGCCACAAGCCCTCACATCAATTCCCTATTGCTGTTACAGACTTCCTACAATTGCAAAACCCTAAAAGAGCAATACCTAAACCCTTTTTTAATTTTGAAACAGTAAAACAGCAATACCTAAACCCTAATTCAATTTCAAACCCTAAAACAATAACACTCCATAAACCCTAACCCCTATACAACACTTTGAAATCCTAGAAATGGTTAGAAAATTTATGTTGAATTAAGAGCTAATCCCTAAGCTTTTGAAAGTGTGGAAGCATAGACTTCCATACGACCCTCGCAGATATAACTGAGGGTCGTATTGTAGGTTTGTGATGTGGCCTTAAATCTTTATAAAATTGTTTTCTTGAATTTTCTGGAATAATCTCCTACGGAACCAAGGTCGAAAAGATTGAAAAAATCAGTCATTCACAACCACTGATGAAGTATTTGTGATGGGATTGTTATTTTATGACTTTCCTTTGTTAATCCAATCTTGATCTCAGCACACTAGATTTTAGGCCATTGCATAGTCCTACATCACCACACCTACACGAGAGAGGAAAAAACCCTCATTTACTAAATGTAAATGAGCAATGCAAAAGCAAGTGATCCACTAACTCCCCCTCACGAAGGCGCAAAAAGTAACAGTTTGTCATCTCTCACCCTCTTTTTTTTCCAGATGATTACATATGAGAATTTTATTTAATACCGCCTCCAATGGGAAGATACCTTCATTACCTTGGATGAAATGTTAGGGGTCCACACAGACCAACAAGAAAATAGTGAACCAAATGCAGTTGCATATGTCAGTAAAAATGATCTTACCGAGAATTAACCCTTGTTGCCTTCAAACCATAAGTTAAAGTTGCCATCCTAGGACACTATAAGCTCCAAAACATCTCATGAGGCGAGACAAATCCTCCAAATCCCAATCATTTAGCCCCCTTCTTAATCTAAGACACCACACTACCTCATTGCCTATTCTTTCATTATACTCAACAACTGAGGCTTTCCTATAAATGGCTAGGAGATTAATATTTTCAAACTCATCCCGCAGCCTGGAGGGGACCACACCACATATCCTCCTAGAAACTAACCTCGGAATCAATACCCACCTGGAACCTAATATATGGCGAAAGCTAACTTGTCCCTTCCAATTGCACCATTATGTATATTGGTTTTTTGCATTTTTTTTCGAATCCCAAGTGTGCACTAATGTTTATTTTAATATCTTTTGAAATTTGACAGAAATATTCTGCATTTTTTCCATTTTTCCCTCAAACAATGAACTTCTATCACTTCAAAATATCTTACGGTATATCCAAATTTCAAGCGGCGAAATTCCCTGATATCGACAATTAAAACCATGATCGATACAGTGGGATAGATATTGAGGAAGATAAGAAGGAAATTCTTCTTCTTCATTTTTGAATTGGTATTTGGTTTTGTGTTACAGTGTTAGTATGCTTGAAATATTTAATTCTTTATTGGGTTAGTTTGGGATTCTTTTATAAGAACTAGTATTTTAATGGTTTATGATTAATGAGAAAGATTCACTAAAATATATATATTTTACTTTTTTTTTTTGTTCTTATACAGTATATACTTAATTTCCTTTTGTATAAATTGATGAGTTAATGCTGGAATTCCCTTCTTAGAATTAGGTCATCAAGGTCACACAATTAATTTTTTTCCCTTTAAATTTTCTTCGAAATAGATAATTAGCAATAGGCTAAGAGTGAATGCAGGTTTCATATATTTTCCCTTTATATATTTTTTGACAAATTATAGACTGATGGTATGTTATCAGTTTGCTTTAGGCAGGGGATTTAGAATTATTTTGGAAGATGGGAATTCATGTACATCAACAAATTGCTAGTATAATTTTCGTAGGTAAAAGTTGTACCTATTTGTATACAAAACCTAGTGAATTGTCAATCCGCATTTTCCTAATTATGACTTGTATGCACCCTCTTGACTGGTAATGTATGGACATCTTTTTTCCTGTGTCCAGTATATTGGATTTATACTCTAATTGTACTAAATAAGCTTGTGCTCTCTTAAAAGCTAGCAAGTCTTCAACATTGCATTTTCTTATACTGTATGTGGGTGTGATTATTGAATAATCATTTTTATGGAAACTGGAAAATGTTTCCATCGTCCCACAATAATGGTGTTGAGCATGTGGCTCAAATTAGGCCTTCCTGTTCTTCTAGGACTCTGTTTTAGGCTTCACTCTAGGTCTTGGAGAAAGGTTTGAGGCAATGTAGTCAAGGCGTCATCTAGGCGATCGTCTAGGCAATTTTGGACAGTCACCGCCTAGGCACCTCTCTAGGCGGGCAGTAGTTACCTAGACCCTTCAACAGTTAGTCTGCTTTACAGTTTTACAGCTTATTTAGATGTAAATACCATTTAAGTCAATAGTTTTATTGTTTACTTTCATTACTTAAGATAGTTATATGTAAATAATATTATACCCTCATTCTAATTCAATAAAAATTATCTTAGATCCAAATTCTTAAAGAATAAAAAGTCAACTTTTCAGTTCAAGAACAAAATCTGTTTTTTAATGCCTTTGTCAAAATTTCAACTTGCAAATGTGCCTTTGTCAAAATTTCAACTTGCAAATGCTAAGTTATTTCTCAAAATTTTAATTTTCATAAATTCTATTATAAAAAAAATATATTACTAAAACATAAAAATTCGGTAAAAAAAAGGTCTCATATTTTAATCTTTAAAAATATTTCCATCTATAAGATCAAAAAGTGAACTAATAGTTTAGCAAAAAAAAGATTTACATTCAAGCATTATAACATTAAATGTTAATTTACCTAGATTATTGTCAACCTTAGGAGGTTTGAATTGTTGTGTATATATTAATATTATATATATGTATACTTAATATATATATATATATATTATTTAATTATTTTTATCGCCTAGGCATCACCTGGGCGTCGCCTAGAATACACAGGTTTGAGGGAAGGAAATAGGGATTCTTCTTCGGGTTCATTAAGAAGGTAACTTGAGAGGGGTGTACAAGGGTCTCTGGGGTCTAGGCTTGGGTTGGGATTTAATCTGAGAGGAGAGTGTTTCTTGTACTGGTTACTGATTTCTCAAGGTTTCTCTGAAAGGGAAGAAGTAATCAAATAGCAGGTTATTTGCCGAACCACTTAAATTCTAATTGCGTTCTCTTTATCTTTTTATTGTACTTGTTTACCTTTTCCATCGGATAGGTTCTATTGATCCCTTCTCCCAATGGTTTTCTCCACGGGGTAAGAAAGTTGGTTCATAATTCTACATTCTTTCACAACAACTAGTATCAGAGCTCCAGGGATATTTTTCAATGGCTTTAAAATTTTGGGACAACTTTTTGTAGAGAAGTTTGATGGAAAATGGAGCTTCAATATGTGGTCATAGAAAATAGATTTATTGGTAATAATCTTGGGTCATTTACAAGAACCCTAAGAGGGTTTAAATAGATATTCCAAGACTCCTATTACAGAAAGATCTCTCAAAGATAATTGTAAAGGGAAATTTCCGGGCTAGAGGTACCTCTCGCAAGCTGCACGGTTCAGGTCCTGTATACTCGTCTGCAGGCATTTGTTATCCGTACCCTTGTCATACGGCACGCTTTTCGAAGGAGTGGACATTCCGTAAGGAATCGTCTAAGGGCATTTGTTATCCGTATCCTTGTCGTACGGCACGCTTTTCAAAGGAGTGGACATTCCGTAAGGAATCGTCTAAGGTTCAACTCGAGTTCATCCTTGGTTCAGCTCGGGTTCGTTCTCAGTATAGCTCAGGTTCGTCCGTGCAAGGTGGGCGGTCATCCGACCTGTCAAAACACTCCGACGAGCAAGTCAGCATATGGCGTATGATCTAGAGTATAAAGATACTTACCTTGTAACCGTCGATCGATTGACAGAGGGTACTTGGCCGTCAGAAGTCTTTCCAGTCCGGAATAACAAACCGAACATGACTGTAGAGGGCGGTGGTCGAACATGACCCGCTCGGATGCACTATGCAATGATACCGGTGAAAGCATTGGGCAAGCATATAGGTTAAGCAGTGTAGTCAAGGCGTCGCCTAGGCCTTTTTGGACCTCAATCGCCTAGGCACCCCTCCAGGCCGGCAAACCCCATAAAAAAATTTTTTTTTTTTTTTAAATCCCAATAAATTGAAAAAAAATATAAAAAAAACATGTAATGAAGAAGTAACAAGATGTCCTTGGTTATGCCTAATATTATACATATAACATGGACAGTGACACGAATTTAGGTATTTGGCCCAGATTTTGAAGTGTTTAATACTCCACTATGTCAACATGTCTTTGGTTATGTGATGAATGATTGTAATAAACTTTTTATTTTATGTTTATGTGGAATGTGGGTGTGGAGTTTTGGTCTTTTGGATGTTATATCTAACAATATATATTCGTGATATATATATATATATATATATATATATATATATATATATTTATATTAAATTTATCGCCTAGGCGACGCCTCGCCTAGCCGGGGCTAATCGCCTAGACGCCTTGACTACATTGAGGTTAAGCATGTAGTGTGGGTGTCCATTTAGGAGTGCAATCATCCAAGAGTATGTTCGGGCAAGGCGGGGCGAATAAAGACTTGGCAGGACGGATCAAGCATTCTCATGCGAGTATGGGCTTGGCAGGGACAGGTCAAATACTCTCCTAGCGAGTACGGGCTTGGCAAGAACAGGTCGAATACTCTTCGAGCGAGTACGGGGCTTAGCAAGGACGGGTCGAGTACTCTCCGGGCAAGTACGGGCTTGGCAAGGATGGGTCGAATACTCTCCGAGCAAGTACGGGCTTAGCAAGGACGGGTTGAGTACTCTTCGGGCGAGTACAGGCTTGGCAAAGATGGGTCGAGTACTCTCCGGGCTACTCTCAGGAAGATTATGTGCTAAGTTATTCGAGGATGAGTGTACTTGTATAAGAATGTACCCGAGCAGGTCAGGAGTGAGTGTACTCGGGCAGGTTAGGGGTGAGTGCACTCGTATAAGAATGTACTCGGGCAAGTCAGGAGTGAGTGTACTCGGGCAGGTCAGGAGTGAGTGTACTCAGGCAGGTCACGCATCCCTCTTCTCTCACCTATTCACTACCTTTTATAGGCAAAGCTTATGTGCCAACTAATAAGAGCCAACACATAGGCGGTGTGAGTTGGGTCGGTGGGATTTGGATGAAAACCCAATTTTATCCCTTACAATTAGCCCCTTCTCGGTGCCTTGGACAGGTTCAAGGTGCCGAGAATACATCATTGGATAAAAAATTGGTTGAATTGGCCCGGGTCTCGGATCGGACATCGGACATCAGTGTGGTCAGTTTCATTGCCTAGTCGATGTGATTGCCCAACCTTGCCTTAAATAGGTGCAAGTGTCCTAGTCTATTTCGTTACGAAATCGGCCATTCTTGCTCGTAACAGGTGTAAATGCCTCGAGGACAAAACATTGGTAGTGTGGTCATTCTTGCCCTTGACGAGTGCAAGTGCCTTGAGGACGAAACATTGGTAGTGTGACCATTCTTGCCAACAACAGGTGCAAGTGCCTGAAGACGAAACATTGGTAGTACGGCCGTTCTTGCCCACAACAGTTGCAAATTCCTTGAAGACGAAACATTGGTAGTGCAGCCATTCCCGCCCACAACGGGTACAAGTGCCTTGAGGACGAAACATTGGTAGTACAGCCATTCTTGCCGACAACAAGTGCAAGTGCCTGAAGACAAAACATTGGTAGTGCGGCCATTCTTGCCCACAGCTGGTGCAAGTGCCTTGCGGATGAAACATTGGTAGTGCAACATTGGTAATGCGGCCATTCTTGTCTATAACGGGTGCAAGTGTCTGAAGATGAAACATTGGTAGTGCGGCCATTCTTGCCCACAACTGGTGCACGTGCCTTGAGGATGAAACATTGGTAGTGCGGCCATTCTTGTCTACAACGGGTGCAAGTGTCTGAAGACGAAACATTGCTAGTACGGCCATTCTTGCCCACAACGGGTGCAAGTGCCTTGAATACAAAACATTGGTAATGCGGTCATTCTTGCCCACAACGGGTGCAAATGCCTTGAGGACGAAACATTGGTAGTGCGGTCATTCTTGCCAACAACAGGTGCAAGTGCCTGAACACGAAACATTGGTAGTGCGGCCATTCTTGCCCATAACTGGTGCAAGTGCCTTGGACCTTTCCCTTCGCGAGAGCAAGGTATTTGGCTTCGGTCTATCCCTACACGGGAGTTAGGTCGTTGGTCGAGACCGTGCATTTGTCAGACCGCATTCCAAAGATGTAAGTGACCAAATTTATCCCTCCGTCCAGGGATGAGTGACCGGATTTGCCCCTCTGTCTAGGCATGTATAACTAAGCTACTAATCAACATTGCGTACAGAGTACAGAACTTCTCCGGTAGCCCCCGAGCCCCCAATGTCGTGGAGAAGACGTGTATCGTTAGCCCCTATTTCACGAGGATGACATGGTTGGCTACTTTGTTTGACATCCCATAGACGACGCCAATTTATACAGGGAAATTTATGGGCTAGAGGTACCAATCGCAAGCTACACTGTAACGACCCGGAATTTTAATATAATAAAATTATGTGTTTATGGGTCCTTAATGAAGGTTAATTAGTTAATTATTTGTTAAATTAATAAGAAGGGGATTTTGCTCAGGGTTGAAGTGCACCGAGGAAATCTCAATATCATTTGGCGAAAATTCGCACACGGTGTGCCGGTCGACTGCCGGGACACATCCCTACCGTATCGGTTCCGTCAGGTACCATTTCGCGGGACCGCGGGGCCATTATGTGATAAAATTGAGAAAAACGGGAAATTTCCATATTTCCAGAAATTAAGTGGGACCCAATATCTGTTGGAGATCCTCATAGAAATTCGTGGGGTTGGCACTAATGCGTGCCGGTCGGTCGAGAGGATGATCGTCTGTCGTTTCAGCAATTAATTGTCTCATATGAAGAAGCGACAACGTGTTTTGTGTCCGAAATCAGAAAATTAGTGGGTTTTGCAATTTTCTTCCGGACTAAAGTGCAGCTGTCAAAACTCAGTATTTTTCCCCGAAATTTTTACAGTAGGTGTCAGACTGCCCCAAGTTCGGTCACCTGAAGTGTCGTTACTGTCGGGTGTCATATAGCAGGGTTTCGGAGGGCATATACGTGAAAAATGGGAAAATCCGGTCAAACCGGTCAAATTGGTCAAAGTAGTTGACTTAGTCAACTACCACTTTTCCACACCAAATGGGTCATGTGCTTTTGCACATGATCTAAACCCCATTTAAGGTTTATATAAATGAAGGTCAGCCCCTCATTTGCTCACGGTTTAGAGTTGCAAACAGTACTCTGCCCAGATTTTTTTAGAGAGAGAAAGTTGCATGCGCTCTACCCCGGGGTTGATCGTCGTTGGGAACGCGTTGGTGACATCCGTTTTTGCCTACGAGGCCTCGAAACGCGTGAAACAGTAAAACCCCTATCTTTTCTTCTCTTTTTTCCGCTTATTTTGCTATATTATTTCATGTGATGTATATGCATGTCTTTTAACATGAATGAAAAAGGGGCAGAGACCCTTATGTGATGTTGTGATTTTATGTGGTCCCTCAGGGAGCCCAGATCGGGTCCCGGGTAAATTGTATCGCCACCCTAGGGTGACGAAAAGTTGTTTTGCATGTCTTGTAAGGCTATGGAGACATCCATTAGTCTGGAAACGCTCCCTAACGTGACGGTGTGTTACCGGAGTTGGTTCACGGGCGCGAGGCCCAAGTATTTCAGTTAATCAAGCGAGGCTTGGGTTAACTGGGTTTAACCTGTGGTTAGAAAATCTAACCAGGGTTCAGTATAGTCCGTGGTTCCTCTTTGACTAGGTCAGGAGAGACGGTGCCCAGTAAGGCCGGGGGTTCCTCCGTGACTGATAGTTGGGAGATGTCGGTCTGTTTGTCTAGGTCGTTCGTGGTGCCTCTTGGACTAGGTCAGGAGTGGCGGTGTCCTGCATGGCCCGTGGTTCCTCTGTGACTGGTAGTCAGGAGATGTCGAAGTCCTAGGGAGTTTAAAGTGGCTAAACATCAAATAGTGTATAGTCCGGGGTTCCTCTCTGGGTGGGTTAGAAGATGTCGGCACCGTGTCTATCGTGGTCCCTTCTTGGTGGAACGTCAGGAGATGTCGGCATTGGTATAGATGTCGGGGTTCCTCCGTAGACTAGCCAGAAGATGACGGTAGGCAGGTTGGTCGGGGTTCCTTCATAACTGATACCCAGGGCGATGGCGGCGAATACACGGTAGATGTGGCCAGTCAATTGAATGGAAAAATGTTCTTATTGGGTGAATGCCCACGTTGTGTGTGTAAGCTTCGGATACGAAGTGGTCTGAGTTGGTATACTCAGAGTTAGTATATTTGTTTGAGTTTGGTGGACTCATAGTTCGGTATGGAATCATCGGATTCCAGGTGAGTTGGGTTGGTATACCCAAGGTTTTGTCATGTTCGGGTGAAAGCCGGAACAGCGTGTGTGAGTCTAAATGACTCAATGTATTATGGTTATGATTTAGAGACTTTAAGCTAAACATTTGTGGGTTGTGGCCAATTAATAGAGTCTTAGGACTCGAAATGAAACATGATTGATGATCGAAACGATAATTTGGTAATATAATACATTCATAACTGAACCTCATAATTAGAAAGTAATGTGAGGTCGGGAACTTCTGTTAGGGTGACGTAACCCTAAGTGACCTTGGGTCACAATTTATTATATACTGTTCTATTTTACTGTAACATGCAAATTGAACTGCTTATTATATCATTATTGATGCGTGTTATTATGTGGAAAATAGTTTAGAAGGATTGTGGTTTTATTGGGCTTCATAGCTCACTGACTTTTTGTGTCAGCAGATCTTGGAGCTGTTGACCAGTAAATGAAAAATCTATCTGGATATTTTGGAAGCTTGTACAAGTTGTACCTGGCGTGATAGAGACGCCTACTTTTGTAAAACAAACTTGATGTAAATAATATAGGTATATGGTTTGTATGATGGCTATTGTGATGACAGGTATTATTTGCTTTTTGGGAGCATCTGATAAATGTTTAAATTTCCCGCATTTTTGCGGGTAAAGTCTTTCGCTTGCATGATTTGACGAACGGACACGCGTCTCGGAACTTGATTCCCTAGGCGCGGGTTCGGGGCGTCACATACACAGTTTAGGTCCTATATACTCGTCTACAGGCATGTGTCATCCGTACCCTTGTCGTACGGCACGCTTTTCGAAGGAGTTGACATTTCGTACAGAATCGTCTAAGGTTCAGCTCGGGTTCGTCCTTGGTTCAGCTCGGGTTAGTCCTTGATTCAGCTTGGGTTCGTCCTCAATGCAACTCGGGTTCGTCCGTGCAAGGTGGGCGGTCGTCCGACTAGTCAAGACACTCTAACGAGCAAGTCAGCATACGACGCATGAGCTAGAGTATAACAATACTTACCTTGTAACCATCGATCGGTTGACAGAGGGGGTACTTGGCCATCGGAAATCTTTCCAGTCGGGAATAGCAGACCGAACATGAGTACAAGGGCGGTGGTCAAACATGACTGCAGAGGGCGGTGGTCGAACATGGAGCACCCCGGACTTTTCTATGCTCAATGAATAGCATTTTCGTAGCCAATTAGCCTTCCACGCAATCAAATTAATAAATAAGGGAGAAATTGAAAATTCTGAAATGCCAGAAAGGTTCATTTTCGAAAGACGAATCCAACGCAAGTTGAATCGTCAAAATCCGACGAACGAGTCAAAAAAAATGGCCAAAACAGTAGAACCTGCAGAGCACCGATCGCTCGGTCCAATTTAGCGATCAATCGGTCCAAAACCGATCGATCGAAGTCTATCGACTGGTTAACTTTTTTGTATGGGGAAATTTTCCAGAGAGCATGTTTTTAACCGGTCGCTCGGTCAAGAACACCGATCGCTCGGTAGGCGACCGATCGATCAGTCATAACCACCAATCGCTCGGTCTATCGTGTTTTGCAGAAATTTCATTAAGGGCTTTTTCGTCTTTAGGGCATTTCCACCTTGCCTATAAAGGCTTACTCGAGCCTAAAGGTTTTATAAACCCTTAGGGCAGCATTTTGAGAGAGAGTAGAGGAGAGGAAGAGGGGTTCTAACCCTAGGGCATCATCTTGAAGGAAATCAAGGGTTTTGGAAACCCAAGATCACCCCCAAAGGCTTGGATCCTTCAAATCCAAGGCAAAGCACGTGAGGAACACGTTCTCCAAGCTAGGGCAACGTTACCCACAGCATTTTTCAAGAGTTCTCCTCTTCCTCAAGGTTAGTACACCCTACTAACTACTTTGGTAATAACCTAGAATTTCTTAAGGGAATATGTATTGAATCTCTCCCATTTTTCCTTTTTGATTGAAATATGTCATTTCCCTAAAATAAACAAGCTAAATGGATTGAATGTGGATGTGTGGGATGTGAATGGGTTAAGGCGATTGAATGCCTTTGGTTGTGATGCGTATTATGATAGAAAATGGTGGAGGGGCACTTTACTCATAATGAACGCACACCATGTGTTTGACGAAATATATGAACTTAAAGAACTTGAAATAATGTGGTTATGAATGTGTTGTACATTAGGTGTTTGACAAAATGCATGAATATGAATGCCAAAAATAAATTAAAGGATTTGAAAAATATGAATTGTGTAGCTTTCCTTAAAAAGGTGATTTTAGAACAAATGCTCTATATATTTTCATTTAATTCCTCATGCTTATGCAATTGCAAGAAATGTCACATTATGCTTTATTGTTTCATGTTAACCTGATTATTAAAAAGAGAATTAAAATGCAATGTGTATCCCTTGATTTATTTATGATAGTATGATCGTCACGAATGGCACACACACCGAGCACGTACGCATAAACCGAGGTTTTCCCTATATGAGCATAGTAACAAAAAACGCCGTTTTTTTGAAAAAAACACGTTTAATTCGCGCATTTTTCAACTGCCGAATTGTTCTGCGTTTAATTCGCGAATTTAAAAAAAACGCTGTTTTTCCGTTTTATTCGCGTTTTTTTTGTTTTATTCGCGTTTTTCCCGAATAATTCCCGAATTATTCCCGAATAATTCCCAAATAATTCAAAATTTTTAATTTTTTTTTATATATTTTAATCAAATTGTTCCGTATATGTTTATAATTATTAATTTACACTTTATTTTATTTCCAAATTTTTTCCGAATTTTCCGAACTTGATTCCTGCCGAATTATTCCCGAACCCCGACTTTGTCACTATGTATATGAGTAGATGAAACAACCAGAATGAGAAAAGGAAACATCAAGGAGGTTGGTAGCCCAGGGATGTTCGAGTGCTAGCCTCCGGCTCACGAGTTAAACAGATATGAATGTCAAGGGTAGGGCATATCCCTAGGATATGTCATACTTGGCTCACAAGAAAACATAACAAGCAAGAATCACGAAGTATAGAAGGATGTTAGTGTACTAAGGCCAGGTACGAGCACTAACATCTGTTCCCAAACAAGTATGAGATGATGCTAGTATACTAAGACCAGGTACAGGTACTAGTATCTGTCTCCAAGTAAAATGATAAGCATGAAAGGATACTAGTGTACTAAGACTAGGTACGGGCACTAGTATCTGTTTCTAAGACAAGAATAATATGAAAGTATGCTAGTGTACTAAGACCAGGTACGGGCACTAATGTATGTTTCCAAGACAAGCATGAAAGGGTGTTAATGTACTAAGACCAGGCACGGGCATTAACATTTGTTTCCAACAAGTATAAGAGGATACTAGTATACTAAGACCAGGTACGGGTACTAGTATCTGTCTCCAAGCAAGAATCAAGAAATATGGAAGGGTAATAATATACTAAGACCAGGTAAGGGCATTATCATCTGTTCCCAGGCAAACAAGAAAATTCACAAGCAAGTCGACAAGAAAACACGCATGATACTCACGAGACAAAAACCAGATAAGAACCTAGTATGTCCGTCCATTTCATAGTTCGGGTACTAGCCAACAAGAATAACCTCATGAGACATGTAAGGAACCCATAAGAAGCATAAAATGTAAAGTGTAATTTACAAGAATCACAAAGAAGGTGAAATATGTTTTAGTTAAAGCATGAACCTAGGTATGAGCTTAAATATGATGTTTAAGATTATACTTGTTATTTGTTATTGCTTCCGCACTCTGATTTTAGAAATGAAATGATGAACTATATTATGTACGTTATTTTATTGTTATTATTATTGTTAACTAGTAGCTTGTACTCGCTAAGTATTTCATGCTCAGCCGTACCTTTATGTCAGCAGGTACATTATACGAGGTGTGGACTCTTGTCCCTTGGATCGAGGTAGCTGAGGGAGAGTAGGAGGGTATCAGATGGTTAGCCAGATGTTAAGGGTTAGCCTATGACCCTACGGTTGGGTTAAGGGTAAGAGACATGTATTTTTGGGGTTCTTATGTCTAGGGGATAATTGTATCACTTGAGTTGGGACTCAAGTTAAGGAGTCATGTACATGTTTTATTTTATATCCAGTTATTGTAGACAATTTGTGCTTAGAATACAGTTAAGTGATTAAAGAAATTTTAGTTCTCTATTTTGCATGTCTTGTATACTCTTGCAGGTGAGTTTAAGTGTAGGTCACGTTGCCAAAGTATCCTAACTCTTAGGGGGTATTTTGGGGCGCAACAGAACATGAACTGCCCAGATGCACTACGCAAAGATCTCGGTGAAAGCATTAGGCAAGCATATAGGTTGAGTACGTAGTGCGGGTATCCATTCAGGGGTACAATCATCCAAGAGTATGTTCGGGCAAGGCAAGGCGAGGCGAAACAGACTTGGTATGACGGATCGAGCATTCTTAGGGTGAGTATAGGCTTGGCAAGGATAGGTCGAATACTCTCCGGGCGAGTACAGACTTGGCAAGGACGGGTCAAATACTCTCCGAGCGAGTAAGGGCTTTTCAAGGACGGGTCGAGTACTCGCTGGGCGAGTACAGGCTTGGTATAGACGGGTCGAATCTCAGGACGAGTATGGGCTTGGCAAGGACGGGTAGAATACTCTCTGGGAAAGTATAGGTTTGGCAAGGATAGGTCGAATACTCTCCGGGTGAGTATGGGCTTAGCAAGGACGGGTCGAGTACTCTCCGGGCAAGTATAGGTCGAGTACAGGCTACTCTCAAGACGAGTATGTGCTCAGTTATTTGGGGATGAGTGTACTTGTATAAGAATGTACTCGGGCAGTTCAGGGGTGAGTGTACTCCTACAAAAGTGTACTCGGGCAGTCTATGGATGAGTATACTCATATAAGAGTGTACTCAGATAGGTCAGGAATGAGTGTACTCGTACAAGAGTGTACTCGGGCAGGTCAGGAATGAGTGTACTCGTACAAGAGTGTACTCGGGCAGGTCAGGAGTGAGAGTACTCGTACAAGAGTGTACTCGAACAGGTCAGGTGTGATGCCCCAAACCCGCGCCTAGGGAATCAAGTTCTAAGACATGTGCTCGTTCATCATAACCACGCATGCTTTACCCACGAAAATGCGGGAATTTTTCAACTTTTCTTATAAGCTTACATAAGTAATAACAATTGGTCATCACAAAAACTCATCATAAGCAAATGCGTTACCTCACTAGCTACAGTAGTCTTTATTTTTGGCGCCACAACTACACGGGTATACTTTCCAAACTTTATCAAGCGTAGCTCCTTACCAATCAGCAACCACTTCAGAATCTAAAGACATAAAATGAGAAGAGTGAGCTATAGAGCCCAACAAAATCCACAATCCATCTAAGCTATTTTCCACCTAGTAACAATCATCAATAACAATATAGTATTTCAATATAATTCTCATATTATAATAATATATAATATCGTAATCCGTGACCCGAATTCACTCAGTGCTATTTCACCCTCTTTTGAGGTTCCCAACCTCTATTTTCCAAGTTCATACAATCATCGTTTACAACACTAGGTTACCGTTCCAGATAACCGCTCACACTCTATCCTTGCGTCCGTAGACTCAATGTCTAATTTAGAGTCCGTAGACTCGTTATCCATTTATGAATTCGTTACCATCAACTCTGTTACCATGGCGTTCCATACCCCCATGAATACTATCGAGATCAACCGAGCCTACACTCAATGAAATCAAACCTTGAGTCCACAACCTTGAATTCATAGACTCAATACATAATCCGGGTCTTCACCCGCTAAAACCAACACAAATCATCTAATCTTAGCCACGGTGGGGAATTTTATCCTTACGGCATATCTATCAAATATCAGACAACACAACCATCTAACTCAGCATCAATAGGGAATTCTATCTTCACGGCATATCTATCAGATATCAGACAACACAACCATCTGACTTAGCCACGGTGGGGAATTTTATCATCACGGCATATCTATCAGATAACACAACTGTAACGACCCGGAATTTTAATAGAATAAAATTATGCGTTTATGGGTCCTTAATTGAGATTGATTAGTTAAGTATTTGATCAATTTGTGGAAAATCAGGTTTGAAGGCGAGGAGCTTCATCTTGGGCGTTGATCCTTTTCTCGAACGCGTTGGCAGTGTCCGTTTTGTCCCTAGACGTCTCGAAAAACGTGAGAAGTAAAATCTCTCTCCATCTCCTCTTTTCCCTTATTTAAGCTACTTTAATTATGTGGAATGGTTAGGTGATATTATGTGTGGATGACAAAAAAGGTCGGAGACCTTATGAATGATATATAGATGGGATGGATGGGAGTGAAAATGGAGCAGAGGGATGGAACCCTCGGTTTCTGGCTGTTTCTAGCTCGGAATTTAGGCTCAGTGTGATTTGCGATAAATCGCAGGGGAAGTGCGATCGATCGCACCACAGGAAGTTATGAGAGCCTGACTGGGCTTCTATGCGATGTGATGTGATTTTGATATTGTAAGGCAATGGTAGGGTCCATTGGCCTGGTTAAGTTCCCTATCGAAACTACTCTTGTATGATGTGATGTTTGTTTTAAAGCAATGGTAGGTCAATTGGCCTGGTAAAAGTCCCACCTCGGGACAACCTTTGTATATGATGTGATGTTATTGGAACATGGTAAGGCGATGAAATGGTCTATCGGTCAGGTAATGTTCCATACCGGAACGATATACCATCGGACTTGGTCCACGGGCATGAGGCCCAACTGATTCAATTATTTATGCAGGGCTTAAATAAATGAGGATTTCCTATGGTTAGAAAACCTAACTTACGTGAAATGCTGTCTGTGGCCCCTCTTTGGCTAGGTCCGGAGATGCGGTATCTATTATGAGCAAGAGTTCCTCCATGACTGATAGTTGGGAGAGTTAAGATGGCATTGGGCCATGGGCTCAAGGTTGGATTGGGGTCTATAGACCCAGTGATGTATTGAGTTTACGAACTCAATGATGTTACCTTGAGGGGGCATTGGCCTGTGTCGGCAGGTATGCACCCAACAGAGGTTGTGATGATATATGATGGTAGCTGTCAGAGGTGTTTTGCCTGACAGGATTTGATGTCAGAGGTGTTGTGCCTGACAGAGGTTAATGTTAGATGTGTTTTGCCTAACAGGATTTGATGTCAGAGGTGTTGTGCCTGACAGAATTTGATGTCAGAGGTGTTTTCCCTGGTGGTCAAGTGTTTCCTGTTAGTCAGATGTGCGTCCCTAGCTTGTCAAATGAGTTTCATTTTTCTGACAGGTTGGATGGGTTTCCTGGCTATCAGATGTATATCCGGACTGATCAGATGTGTATCATGGCAATCAGATGTGTATCCTGACAATCAGATGTGTTTCCTGACAAATGTGGTTGTGTGTGTGTCGGTGTTCCCATAAAGGAAAAATATAAAGTAAGTGTCAGAGGTGTGGTTCCTGACAGAGTGTGATATGTCAGAGACGTTCTTGACAGAGTGTGATGTGTCAGAAGTATTGTTCCTAGTAGTTATCGGGTGAAGACCCGGGTTATGTGTAGAATATGATGATTTAAGGATGGGTCGACATACCCAATGATTGGTTATAATCAGGAGAAATCCCGATTGGTTGATAATTGAGTCTGTGGACTCATGGATAGAGGTTGTACACGGGCGAAGGCCCAATCGATCGAGTTTGTAGACTAAAGGATAAAGCGTGAGCGGTTATCTGAAACGGTAACCTGGTGTCGTGGACAATGACTGGATGAATTTGACAACTTGGAGGTTGGGAACCTCAAATAGGGTGAGATAGCCCTGAGTGAACTCGAGTCACGAATTACGATATTATTATTCTGCATATTATTATAATATGAGAATTGTATTGTACTACTATATCATTATTGATAAATGTTATTATGTGGAAAATAGTTTAGATGGGCTGTGAATTTTGCTAAGCTTTATGGCTCACATCTCATTTTATATCTTCAGATTCTGAAGCGGTTACCGACTGACAAGGAGTTATACTTTAGAGTCTGGAGGTATATCGGTGCAGTTGTGGCGCCAAAAGTAAAGACTATTGTAGCTAGTGAGGTAACACATTTGCGTATGATGGGTTATTGTGATGACCAGTTGTTATTGCTTATGTAAGTTCATAAGAAAAGTTGAAAATTCCTGCATTTTCGCGGGTGAAGTCTTCCGTTGTGTGTCATTGATGACCGGGCGCGCATCTCAGAACACGACTTCCTTAGGCGCAGGTTCGGGGCGTCACAACAACCATCTGACTCAACCACGGTATGGACGACATATCTATTAGATGCATCACAACCTACTGACTCAGCCTCGGTACGACATATCTATCAGATAACACAACCATATGACTCAGCCACAGTACCGACGGCATATCTATTAGAGGCATCACAACCTACTGATTCAGCCTCGGTACAGCATATCTATCAGATAACACAACTATCTAACTCAGCCACAATGGGGAATTCTGTCATCGCGGCATATCTATCAAATAACACAATCATCTGACTCAGCCACGGTATGGACAGTATATCTATTAGAGGTATAACAACCTACTGACTCAGCCTCGGTACAACATATCTATTAAATAACACAACCATCTGTTCTCTCAACCATCTAGTCGAAGAGGATCTATGGATAACATTCCACCCACTCCCAACTATCAGTCACAGAGGACTACACAATACGACCACTCCAGACCTAGTCAAAGAGGATCTATGGATAATAATCCACCCACTCCCGACTATCAGTCACAGAGGAACTATACAACATTACTACTCCTAACCTATTCAAAGAGGGTCTATGAACATTAATCCACCCACTCCCGACTATCAGTCACGGAGAAACCAAAACTAACATCTTTTGTCATCATAGCCTCTGTTGGGTGTATACCTGTCGACCCAGGTCAATACTCCCTCAAGGTAACATCATTGAGTTTGTAAACTCAATACATCACTGGTCCGTAGACCCCAATCGACCCTGGGCCCTTAGGCCCAATTCCATCCTAACACTCCTGACTATCAGTCACAGAGGAACCCCAGCTCTTTACAGACGCCGCCTCTCCGGACCTAGTCAAAGAGGAAACCACAGATAACATTAACCCAGGTTAGGTTTTCTAACCGTAAGAAATTTCCAATTAATCCAAGCCTCGCTTGATTAATTAAGTCTATTGGACCTCACGTCCGTGGATCAAGTCGGAGGGTATACCGTTCTGGTGTGGAACATTATCCAATCGATGGACCATTCCATCGTCTTTCCCTGTCACAACATCATATCACACAAGGATTATCCCAAGGTGGGACTATACAAGGCCAATTGACCTACCATTGCCTTACAAATGTTCCAGTAGGGAACATATCTGGGCCGATGGGTACATCCCTACAAACACCATCACATCATACAAGGTTGTTCCAATAGGGAACGTATCCGACCCGATGGGTCCATCTAATCGCCCTACACGACACTTAAGTCAACTTTTCATCACCCGAGAGATGTTACATCATACCCGGGACCCGATCAGGGCTTCCCGAAGGTCCACATTAAGTCTACACTTCATCACAACACAAACAGGCAAACCTGGGCACTAGCGATCGATTGGCAGTACTGGGCGATCGATCGCCCAAGCTTCTGCATGCTAGCGATCGATCGTCCCGACAAGGTGATCGATCGCCCGACCTATTTCGAGCTGAAATTCTAGGCTTTTAGACCTGAAATCAAGGCTACGGATCTTCTCGATTTTTAATCACTTCCCTTTCATTTCATACCTCATCCACGGGGTCTCTGACCCCTTTTCATCCATGCACATACATTTCACATAAAGGATATAGCAAATAAAAGGGAAAAGAAAAGAGATGAAAGGGTTTTTACCCATTTTGCACATACAACGGGTCTTGGACCCTTTTTCATCCACGCCATAAAGCAAGAGCATCATTCACAACAAAAAAAACATATTTAAAAGGG
The DNA here is from genome assembly GCA_015143295.1 of Tetracentron sinense. Taxonomy (NCBI): domain Eukaryota; kingdom Viridiplantae; phylum Streptophyta; class Magnoliopsida; order Trochodendrales; family Trochodendraceae; genus Tetracentron; species Tetracentron sinense. The sequence continues at coordinate 21,048,169 of CM026553.1, forward strand.
AAAATAGGAAAGAGGGAAAAGGGATTTTACCTTTAACGCACTTCGAGACGTCTAGGGCAGAAATGGACACCACCAACACGCTCGGGAGAGCGATCAACCCCAAGGTGGAGCTCCTCATCTTTAAATCTTTAATTTCTCTCTCTAGATTTCTCCCTTTCTCTCTCTACACAACAACCTAGGCACCGGGGAAGAAATCGGACGCCGGCAATGCGTCAGGAGAATCAAACTATCCCGAGATGGCCTTCATTTTCTTCTCTTCTCTCTCCTCTCTCTCTAGACATTCTCTCTCTAGAAAGTGGGGTGTTTGCTGGCCAAACACCACCGTGAGCAAAAATGATCAAATGAGGGCTGGCCTCTTATTTATAGGCAAAAGGGTGAGATATGTGCAAAAGCACATGACCACAAAGGTGTGGAAAGGTTGACCAAGTCAACATTTGACTTTTGGTCAAAGTTTCCAATTTTGCTGCACTTACGGCCTCCGAAACCTCATTATACGAAGTCCGATTTTGATAAAACTTTAGATGACCGAACTTGGGGTAGTCCGACACCTACTATAACAATTTCGGGGGAAAATACTGAGTTTTGAAAGTAAAAATAAATCCAGAAGAAAACTGTAAAACCCACTAATTTCTTGATTTCGGACACAAAACACGCTGCCGTTTCTTTATATGAGATAATAAACTGACGAAACGACAGACGATAGTCCTCACGGCCAACCGGCACGCTGTGGTACCAGCCGCACAGATTTCTATTAGAATCATTGCGACATATTGAGTCCCAACGGAACTCTAAAAATCTGTAAATTTTTCGTTTTCTTGATTTTCTTACATACAAGGCCCTCGCGGTCTCGCGAATCGATACGCAACGGAACCGAAACGACAGGTGACCAAACTAGGGACAATCCAACACCTACTATACGAATTTCAGGAAAAAATGATGAGTTTTGACAGTAAAAGTAAGTTCGGAAGAAAATTGTAAAACTCACCAATTTCCTGATTTTGGACACAAAACATGCTGTCGTTTCTTCATATGAGATGATGAACTCCCGAAACGACAGACAGTCGTCCACAGGGTCTACCGACACGCAGTGATATGAGTTTTGCAGATTTCTATTTCGACAGGCTGAAAATATGGAGGACCGACAAAATATCCGATTCAGCGTATTTCCTGGGGTTTTGGACACCGATCGCATTGCGGCAACGCGAATCAATGCGTGACGGAACTGGCATGATGGATTATTGTTTCAATAGCTGACCTGTCACGACCCAAAATCCCCCTAGGAGTTAGGAGACTTTTGGCATGTGACCGCCGTGTCATACCATCCTGTTATGACACATAAGGCGTGCAAAAGGAGAACTAGAAAATTTCTTACGTACTAATATAAACAAAATACTGAAATATAAGCTAAACCTATACACCAGGTTCATCACTTGAGTTACCAACTCAATTTAATACAAAATTCCCACAAGGTCAACCCAAATACATGTCTCTCCCTCTCATCACTCAACCATCACTGATGACTGCCCATCGGCTTCTCGACATACTCCTCGACCCCTGGTTCAGGAGCACAACCCTCCAACCTGTGACCTGCCGAAGATAACAACTTTGGCTGAGCATTGAATACTCAGCGTCTGCAAATTACTCACTAACAATGTTATAAAACATTAACATAACATATACTGTACAGTTCATCAGATAATATACAATATCAGAGTGCGAAAACCAAAATGAATTAACAAGTGTATACATTGAATCATAACGTATTTCGATATCTTATGAGTTCCTTATAAATCTTATGAGTCCTGTGAGTTCCTTATTAGTTTTATTCGTCTTATGAGCTTTCATGTAAAAACATAAATCTTAGAAGGTCTTACGAGAATTCAATAGCTTATAAGTTCTTTTGAGTTCCTTAGAGTTCTTATGATCCATAGAGACTTAGAGCACTTAAAGACTTGAGATTCACTTATGAGCTTATGAGATCTTTGTGAGCACAACTTAGAGCCATTATGATGCCTTGTGTGATCGTTCTGAGCATGAGTCTGTGAGATCCTTAGAGCATAGAGCTTATGAGATTCTTAGAGCATAGAGTATGTGAGATCCTTAGAGCATAGAGCATAGAGCATGTGAGATCCTTAGAGCATAAAGCATAGAGCATGTGAGATTCTTAGAGACTTATGAGATCTTAGACATTGAGATCCTTATGAGCTTGTGAGACGATCTTAGACTTATGAGACCCTTAGAGCTTGAGTAACTGATCTTAGAATACCAATCCAAAGTTTGGCTTTATCAATGCTTATAAACTTGTGAGATTTTCTTTACAAAACCTTGCTTATGAACTTTTTGAAAACACCTTTTCTTGTGAGAAATCATCGAATACATGTGAGCATCATAGAAATCATGGAAAGCTTTTAAACATTTAGTCATATGCATAGCGTGGAGTATGGGTGAGCCTAGAGCACTTGTGAGCATTATGGAATAATAGAAAGCAATTAAACACCCAACATATGCATAATAGACTGATTAGCCTCAAGGTATACTTAGAAAGCGTTTAGATATATAATCACATTTATGGGGGTAAGTGTGAGCATCATAGTATTCATGGTGAGTATTGAAAATATCAAGATCATGAAATTTCATTCATGGAGTTATCATAGTGTGCACATGGTCTACTTAGCCTATTTCCTCAAAGCCATCCATTCCTATATTCTCATTTATACAAAAACTCTATTATGAAAACATGGTAGGCAAGGAAACCCATTAAACTCATGGAAAGCCCAATTTCATTTCAATTGTTTCAATAGTATACAATTATAAGGCTCTGCCTTAGTTTTCTCCAAAACGTGTTTCAATAGTACTAAGCATTAATGAATTAGAACATGAGAATAGTTAGTAGATTGTATCTACTTCATTTCATCTAAATAACATAATTTTCATCTTACTTTAAATATGTTTCATTAAAACTATGTAATTTTCATAAAAACTCAAACCTTTCCTCATACTTAATCTTAATGAATCACAACATGGCTAGTTAGTAGATTGTTCTACCTTGCCAAACCGATTCCCTATAGTTTACTCGCCTTAGAACACTCCGTAGAAGCAAGAGAAAGCTTTTAAAAAGCTTATGGAATCAAGATCCAAGCTTTGAGAAGCTTATGGAAATCTGGAAAATAAGAACAGAGCTTCACTTTTGCTCTTTGACCACAACCAAGAACTAACCTCAGAGAAATCCAACTTGAAGAGTCACTTTGGAAATCGAAACCTAGGTGTTCGAACACCAAGAATGCAAGAAGAACTCTTCCTTTGATGTCCAACACAAATCCAAGAACACCCAAGAAAATCTCAGCTTTCTTCTTCTTCTTCTCTTCCAAAAATCCCCAAAATCTATGTTTTAGGTTTGGGTAAATCCATACCCATGAAATCTCTTATATTTATAGTCTAAAGGTTACCAAAAACCCAAAATATCCTTTGAAAAATATCTCAAAAATATCTCCCAAGGTCGGTTGAAGGTCTAGGCAAGTTTTAGGACGTTTTTGGCCATTTCTGGGCTGAATTCGTCGACGAATTTCGGTCCCCAGATCAATTCGTTGCCGAAATTGAACTCTGTCTGGGCAGGTTTTTCCCACTTTGGTATTTTGATCATAACTTTTGACTCGCTTATCCGATTTTAACGATTCAACTTGCGTTGGATTCGTCTTTCAAAAAATAACAACTTTCATGTTTTACACAAAGTCTAATTTGGAGTTCTAAGTGATCTAAACGGGCCCACAAGTGGACTGGTCCTGGGATGACTGTCAGCAGACCAAAATGTGCAGCAGACTAGTTTGCAGAAATCTGACATTTGGCTTAACTTCTACTCCTAATCTGAAAAAGTGATAAACATGAACCTCGAAGAGGGTTTCAATACCTTTCTAAGAATTCAAGAATCACTCGATTCCGATCAGCGGTGAGAATTCTAGAGCTCTTTAAAGTTGAGGGTATGTTTAGGCATTCCTCTTCTTTTAACACTAAGAACCTTTTCCTTTTTATTTTAACACACATAAACATCAAGGATGGTTCTTTAGTACCCTCACACACCATAAAACCTATGATAAACTCCTCATATCATTCATATGAACCTAGGGAACCTTGGACCTCACAAACACTGTTTACTGCACTATTCATAGCACTATTCACACACTATTCACTTACAACCCTTTTAAGCATTTAGGGTATTTTATATATCCTTACTTTTACCCACTTTGAGTATATTTACAATCTCCTTTTGAGACTCAACACATGCTTCAAAAACCCTCACTTGACTCAATATACTACCAAGAACAAAATGGAAGGCTTTAGGCCTTTACACACATCATTCAAGGACACTATTCACTAGTACTATTTTTAGCATAGTGAACTCGAATTCCAGGGTTCTACATGACCAGCAAGCTAAGTGCGATTTTCGAGGAAAAACACTGAAGTTTTATCGGTACACTTGAGTCCCGAACAAAACCCACTTTCTACCAATTTAACAAACGCTTAACTAATTAATCTCCGTTAAGGACCTATAATCCCATAATTTTATTACATTAAAATTTTGGGTCGTTACATCAGGGGTGAGTATACTCATACAAGAGTGTACTCGGGCAGTCCGGGGATGAGTGTACTTGTATAAGAGTGTACTCGGGCAGTCCAGGGATGAGTGTACTCATACAAGAGTGTACTCGGACAGGTTTGGGGTGAGTGTACCAGTACAAGAGTGTACTCGGGCAATCCAGGGATGAGTGTACTCGTACAAGAGTACTCGGGCAGTCCGAGGATGAGTGTACTCGTACAAGAGTGTGCTCGGGCAATCCGGGGATGAGTGTACTTGTATAAGAGTGTACTCGGGCAAATCGTCAAATACGTGACTGTGCAAGTGATCATGTAGCATTTGACAAACCAAATAGATAAACAGAATGAAGGTGTAAGGGTACCGTATGACGTGATATAGACGATCAGATGGTAGAGGGCCGCAAACCAAACGATTGAGCCCCCCAAGCCCCCTATCTTTCTTCTTTTTCTCTTCTCTGGTTTTACTCTTCAGTTTCACGCATCCCTCTTCTTTCACCTATTCACTGCCTTTTTATAGGCAAAGCTTATATGCCAACTAATAAGAGCCAGCACATAGGCTGTGTGAGAGTTGGGTCGGTGGGATTTGGGTGAAAACCCAATTTTATCCCTTACAATAATCCTAATATAATCATACCTAATCAAATCCTAAATTCAAATTTAATTAATACTATCTAATTATGAAGAGATGCACTAATATCATGTGGCAAAGGAAGGGAAAGGACATCCTAGTTCAACAAGGTCTGGCAAGGGTGTTGAAGGGGGAATCCGGTAAGCCGGAAAAGATGCATGAAACAGATTAGGAAGACCTTGAGGCAAAGATAGTTAGCACAATACGCCTCTATCTTGAGGATAACATGATGTATAGCATTATTGATGAGGAATCAACAACAGAACTCTAGAAGAAGTTGAAAACGCTCTACATCGGAAAGAGTAACCAACAAGTTATATCTTAAAAGGTAGTTGAATGCTTTGAGGAAGGCGGAGGGTACAGATCTAATAGAATACATAAATATGTTTAACCAAATATTAATCAACTACAGAAATTTAATGTCAAGGTGGAGGAAGAAGATCAAACCTTGATCCTTCTTACCTCACTTCCTGATTCATATGAGCAATTGGTAACAATGCTCTTGTATGGCAAGGATACATTGTGGTTGGAGGTCACGACCAAGGTTTAAAATGTCAACTAAATGTGGGAAATATCTACGATATTTCTCGATTTCGCAGGTTCCCGATATATCTATATGGGATATTATAAATTTTACAATTTTTCGGAAATATCGACCGAAATTTCAGAATATCGCACGATATTTCGAAAATATCGTGAGACATTTTCGATTTTTTTTTACAGTTTCTCGCTAGAAGTCGTGTTGTGCAAACCTAAGCTACAGAAAACCCTTGAAATACTGAAGAAGCCCATTCCAGAAATAATCTCTAATTAAGAAGTAAAAGAACAAAAAAAAATTTGGAGAGGGATTTGATAGAGTGGAGAGTAGGGACTACGGTACGTACCTGGAGCCTGAGGACATTTGTTGCCTTCGCCATCGCCATCAATCGCCGAGCGCCATAGCCCTAGGTTGGTCTTCGTTCTCCTCAGTCTTCTCCCCTTTTCCTTTCCTTCAATCTTTCATCGAATGGGAATTGTATCTGAGACTTTAGTTTTAAGTTTGTGGTTTTTGCAAATCAATGGCTAGGTTTATCCTAGTTTGCAAAACTCACTTTTTCCCAACAGTTGACAAATAACCTCAACCTCAATTGTTAATCAAAACAACTATTATGCCCTTAAAATATTTCATAACCTCACAAAGCCCCTCTTAACTGTTATTGAACTATGGTTAATAAGTTTTAACCCTTATCGTTAGAACCCTTATGGAGGATGAGAGTAGAGTTTCAGGTGGTTGGTGTAATCAAAGGAGGAATGCTAGCCCTACCCTCAATCAAACTTTCAGGTGGTTGGTGTTATTGAGGGTAGGGCTAGCATTCCTCCTTTGAGTTATCTCAACCTTTTTTTTCTAAACGAGTTGGGGGGAGGGGGGACCACTGTATATAAATATTGGCCATTTTAAATTTTTTAAGGGTGGTGCTATGCGGACCCCAACGTTTACTTATAAACACCAATTTTAAGAAACTCCCAACTTAAACACCAACAATAAGTTAAACTGACAAAAAAGTCCCCTTCTTCCTATTGTAACAAAAAATGCAGTTTTAAAAATAAAATAAAAAACGCGTTTTATTCGCGAATTTTGGAGTTGCCGAATGATTCTGCGTTTAAATTGTGACTTTTAAAAAAAACAGAGTTTTCCGAATTATTCGCTTTTTCGCGAATTATTCGCGTTATTCCTGAATTATTCAAAAAAATTACTTTTTAAAAATATATTTTAATCAAATTGTTTTGTATATTTTTATAATTATTATTTACTTTTTATTTTGCTTCCGAATTTTCCGAACTTGATCCCTGCCGAATTATTCCCGAACCCGGACTTTGTCACTATGCTTCTTCCTACCGTTTGTTTAGAAATATCCTGCAAATCAGCATTAAAAAAAGAATTCACATCCATCCCATGTTAGATATCATAATAGTTAACAACAAACTGCATTTAATTAATCATAGCTTCAAACTTATATAAAGAGATCGATAATTCAAAGAATGAATGGAGATCAGACGGAGGAGATAATGATGTCGGTGACGTCCAACAGAGAAAAAGCAAAGAAATAGAGTGACAGAAAACACGGAAATGATTAGAAGAAGAACCAGAGGACAATTATAGAGGAAGAGACTGAGAATGCGAAGGCAACACACAAGCTGACGAGCTGCATGAGCAAAAGAACAGACCTTTCTCTTACAATTCTTCCCATCTTTACACGCTTGAGTCCAGTACCGCGTAAGGTGAAACCAACATTCAAACACACCATGAGCGAATTCACAAGTATCACCGCGAAGACACTCCACGCCGGAAATCCATACAGACCTTCCCGGAGTAATGAAGCCTCTAGGGATCCCTTTGCCATACCTTCTCGCCTAGGTGCGCGTAGGGGTAGTCGATCCAGTCGTGGCTGCGGCTAGGATTGCATATACGCACCTTGGATTCGTACATTTGAAACTCGTCGGAGCAGTACTGATCGGATTCTTCATCCTCGTTGCTATGAAGAATTTCTCTCAAAAAATTTTCATTTCATCTTAACATCATCCTCCGTTTCCAAAGCTCCCAACACCACATGACGTGAGCCTTCACTTTTGTACAATTCCATCTTCCATGGTCTATCTATAAACCTCACAATCTCTTCGATCTGCCCGTATCGATTAATTTGGGTGTTTGGTTGGAATCGGAGACAATGAAGGTATGTGAAGATGGATGTTGCAAATGCAATGGCAATAGAGGAGATGTTGCAGAAGGTTTAAGAAAGGGGCTTTTTTCGTCTTTTCAGTTTCTTTCTTTGGTGTTTCATAGAAAGTTTTTAATATTGGTGTATATAAGAAAATAAATGGGTGCGCGTAGCACCACCCTTTTTTTAAACACATTAACACTCTCTTAAAGGGTTTTCAAAAAATTTGGAGGGGGCCCTGCCCCGGCTCCCACAATCTCCAAAGGTATAGACAATTCTTTTAGTGAGTGATTATTAGATTCGGATGGTTCATTTCATGTTTGCTCAAATATGGATCTCTTTAATACTTTCCAAAAAAGGGCATGAGAAGTGTCCTTGGGTGATAGATCCAAGTGTGAAATTACGGGATTAGAACAATAAAGACAAGAATGTTTGAGAGAGCGGTTTGAACTTTGGGAGGGATAGCTTATGTCCCTAAGTTGCAAAGAAATTTAATTTCTCGTGGCCAGTTGGACTACAAGGACTGTTGCTACACAGTTGGAGGTGGCGTTCTCAAAATTAAATAGAAATGATTAGTATTAATGAAAGGGAAGAAGTGTGATAATTTGAATCTCTGGGATGGGAATGCAGTTGTATGCGGGGCTACTATAAAGTCTGCAGGAAATCGGAATACAGATATTGTACAGAGGGTAGGAAGCTTACCTAGGGTCTCTTTTGCAGACGGTATAGAAACGGGTATTCCAGTGAGTTTCCAAAAGGAAAGAGATTATGAGGTGCCTTCAGCAGAGAGGAAATGTTTATGTCATCGTTTGGGGTTCTTTTAGATGGGAGGACGGTTGTCAGGCTACACATGTACATTTGGTCGTGTTTGAAAGAATCAGGTGGTTGTGTTCCGATGTGATTTGAGGGTGTGTGTAGCTGGTGGATTTTGAGGTCAAATGGTTGTTTGCGGTATTTGCAAATGAGGTTACAAAATCATGAGAGATCTGGTTCGAGGTGGACGTGCATCCCAGACATGGGCGATGCGATGTTCTGCCTTGAAGATTTGTTGGTAATTAGCAAGTCGGTTCTCTCAGTTTTAATCGTGGCATTCGGTCTAAGGTAGAGGATGCTATGGCGTGGCTCGAAGCTTTTACTAGGGTGGAGATTGTTGAGCATGTGGCTAAAATTAGGAATTCCTATTCTTCTAGGACTTTGTTTTAAGCTTATATATATATTTTATTATAGGTCTAGGGTTTCAATGTGTGAAGGAATAGAACTTGATAAGCACTCTTGGTCTTGGAGAAAGGTTGAGGACACGAGATAGGGATTCTTCTTTGAGTTCATTGAGAAAGTAACTTAAGAGGGGTGTACAAGGGTCTCTGGACCTTGGTTGGTAATTAATCTGAGGATAGAATATTTCTTGTATTGGTTTCTCAAGGTTTCTCTGAAAGGGTTGAAGTAATCGGATCTCGGCCCGTGAACTTAGGCACGTAATTTGCCGAACCACGTAAATTCTGATTGTGTTCTTTTTATCTTTTTATTGTGCTTGTTCAACTTTTCCGTCGGATCAATTGTATTAATCCCTTCTCCCGAGGGTTTTCTCCACGAGGTAAGAAGTTGGTTTATAAATCCACATTCTTTCACAATAAATGATGCATCACGCATGTCATTGACTTCTAGAAACAAGCAGCTCACACGTCTTTTAACTCGACTTGTGAGTTTCAACCCATTCTTCTCACCTGGAAATTGAGCGCTACTCATGGTCATAGAGCACTTCCCATTAGTATTTTTATTTGTGGTTCCTCCAAATATGTTCTCTTATTTTAAATTTTCTGACCTTTGATCATACATAGTAGTATAATACGTTTAATTAAACAGTTTCTTCGCATATGTTAACTAAACCACTTCACTTTTTATTTTGTATAAAAAAAAATTTCCACCACGCTAACCAAGTAGGTATATTTTACCCAGCTATTTATTCAGTGATTTAACGCTAATAATTATCTTCCAATAGATTCTGGCTAGGAAGCACGAATACTTCAAATAGGTCTTCGTACCCGTATCCGATACGTATCGGATACGGATACACCTCTGATACGGCAGGATACGTACAAGATACGGCTGAAACGTATCCTGTTAATTAAAAACATGTTTTTTAATTATGATACGACTCCGATACGGCATGAATACGCAGGGATACGGCCGGCCATGACAATATTACCATAATGCAGCCTTAGTTTACAAACCAAACAAGCATTGATTAGCTGCAACCAATATTTAGAAAACTAAAAAATCTATCAGCCGATATCACCTAGAAACCTAAACCATATAGAGCATGCAAATGCGCACGATGCACTCTGAATAGAAACTTAAGAATAAATAAAATAAAAATGAATCAAACCATTTTCTCAATTAATAATCTGAAAATACATAAAGGCGAAACACACGCGAGAATCATAGAAGTACAAAATTCAAATAAAACCCTAGCCTGTCACTCAAAAATCTGAAATGACATAATATCCCCACCAAAAACAGTAAGTCTAGGTAAAAGGAAGCACACACAGAGTCTTACAGAAAACACAAACCTAAAGAACTTCAATAACAACCACTAAACCCTAGGCTACAGTACTACCAGAAGAATATAAATAACAATATCCAACATAAGAGAAACAAAAATCCAATAAGGCAGAACAACAGAACCATGTTTTAGGAAAATACTTTACAAGAACCGTCCACCGGTAGAATCATGTAACCCAAACAAAGAATAAGAAAAAAAGAAGGGAAAAAAAACTAGCTTCACAATCAGAAAACCAAATTAGACAAGATTTCATGCCAAAGAAACCAAATTAGACTAGATTCCCGGCCAAAGAACATCGAAAGAGAAAGAAAACCTTATATTTGGTTTAAAACCCTAAAACTATAGCACAATAATAACACGCGTAATGGAAAAATCAACATTAAATTCATAGAAAGAAGGAAACGATAAGCAGAAGTTCACTACAATACCAAAGCGAAAATAAAGACGAGTAGAGAATTAATTAAAACTAGAAAGAACAAGAAGGAAAAAAAAAACCTGAATTTTGGCCTTCACATTGTCGATCGTGTCGCTGCTCTCGACTTCAAGAGTGATTGTCTTTCCAGTTAGGGTTTTGACGAAGATCTGCATGGTGTTTGATCGAGAGAGAGGGAGATAAAACAAGAAAAATAGGGAGTCGAAGCAAATAGAGGGCAAACGAGAGGAAAAGGAGAAAGATCCTATATCAGTAAGACAGCGGTTCGCTCCACGGGCGAGGAGCGAACTATTGCTCCAGGCTAGCATTGCCATCCTTCAACCCGACATGGACTCGGGTTAAGTTTTTTAATCTTTGGTTAAACTTTTTTATTTTATTTTTTAAAAAACCAAGGATAGTGGGCGAATCCTAAGGATGTGTGAATCTTAACCATAGTGAAATAGAATTAAAAAGATGACACGTGACAAGAAAAGGGAACCCAAGACCCATCGACCGAGGTGCTTCTTTTCCTTGAGAGTGCTAGCCTCAGTCGCATTTACTTCATATTTTTCCGCAGGCGCAAGTTGGGGTTAGCATGTGGATAAGTTTCATATTTTAACAAATAAAATAAAACAATTTCTGACTATGTTTAACATTTGTTTGCCCAGTTGCATCTTTGGAAGATTTGTGATTGGGCTAGCAAATTCTTTTTTTTTTCCCTTTCAGTAAGTAGGGCTGTTTTAGATATACTAGTTCAAGCTGCACATGCAATGTAATAAAAATATAATATAATGCAAATAATTAATATTTTATTATGATATAATATATTTATATGTTACATATCACATATGTAGTAACATTAGTTTCTCTTGAATTAAATATAGTAACAGTATCAACTAACAAGCTTCAGGTTTGGACTCTATTGACATATGTAGTAAAATATATGAAGAATGGAAGACAACATATGTATTGGAATTCAACTGCACATATTTTTAGAATTTGCATGCAATGAAATAACCGACATATGTAGTAAAATATATGAAGAATGGAAGACAACATATGTATTGGAATTCAACTGCACATTTTTTTAGACTTTGCATGCAATGAAATAACCAACCTTAGAATAATAAAATCTCCCTTACCCTTGCTTGCAAAGTACATAACTAAAACTTTAAAAAAATGAAATCATACAATCAATACAAACAATGAAAACAACCTTACAAAATATACATCTTCACTTAACATGTTTAGTTCAGGAAACATAGACCAATGAAAAATTAAGCGATAGAATGAGAAATAAAAATGTGAAAAAAAAATATGAAGTATTAGCTCATGGCTACTTTTTGGTTGAAAGTAAGGAAGGTATTTGTTAGCCTCAAGGTTACAACTCTAAATACCCTAGATTATTTCGATGATAACGAAATAATGAAATAACTCTTGATATATTAATATTTTCATTGAGTATGTAAAATTTCAGTAAAGCAGTCCTTGTAGAATCAAATTTCAAGATATGAAGGATTAAAGAACCTAAGTCATCAAGGTCACAAGTTCAAATGCTAGTACTTCCAAAAGCTTCAAAAGCTCAAGACAATGTATAAAGATCCATCAAAGAGTGAAGCTTCTCAAATCAAGATTGAAGATCATTTCTTTCATGAAGACTAGTAGCTAAGAAAAAGTGTCTAGGACCTTGTAATAGTCCTCAAGACTTTGGAAAATAATTGCTCAAAGAATACCTAGATAGACCCTAGGTGACCTAGTATAACTTTGACATCATTCTTAGACCCTAAAAATGACTAAAATATTGATTATTAAATTGCCTAAAGGATTTAGCATGATTCCCATCTTTTCGGTCTCATTATGATGAGTTTACTGAAAAAATTTCAGTGAACTCATCGACGAATGTAATGGACTCGTCGACGAGTGGATGACAGGAAATGAAGCAATTGCTTCTGTCTTCACTCGGCGACGACTCAAGCCTAATTCTTTCCCACTCGTAGACAAGTGTCTGCGGGAAAAACCTATAACGGCTATTTTTCAACTGCTATTTTGCATTCAATGCTACTCCCAACGGCCATATTGATTGCCCTGTTGAACATGATGCCCAGAAAAGTCATTTAGATTGTTGGAACCTTATTAATTTGATTAATAAATGCTTCTTCTTAATCTATTGTGTATTCATTATGGGTAATTTCTCATGATCATGAGATGATCTATACGATATGAGATATCAATAAAGGTCCATAGGATATATTGTAGGAAAGTTATGTGATTAGATTATCACAGGTAGATATAACTTTCTGGTTCCTTATACCTTATATAGTCACAAATGTGGGTGAAGCTGGACACTTCACTTATATGGCTATCAGAATGTTAAGATGTTCTCAATAGTTGAGATGTAGTTCTATCTCGAACTATTATAGTGGAAACTACACATCAGCATATGGGTGCTTAAATGTACACTGACTGATTGCATTCAATGAGAGACCTCTTGCATAAACATACTATCAGATAGTTGGTCTCTCATTCACATTGAACGGTTTCGATGATCCTTAGATCTGATGAGTTCATCTATGACTGGGCAGTGATCTGACTGTTTTGATTCCACCAACGTATTTTCTAACTTAGGGAATACAATACAGTGACAGTTGGATAGTCAGAAAGTTGTTCGAGTCATGATGAATTTCAAACAAGAAATCCATGCTCATTAATTTGAAAGATTATCCAAGTTCCGGGTAAGACAGTTGATTAAGTTCAAATCCTGCGCAGGTGATTTTGAAAACAAAATAAGTTTTGAAATATACTTTTATTAAAATGTATTATACTTATAAAATAATTTTTTCAAAATATTTTTCATGAGAAATTATTTCTCATGGCTTAATCATAAGTCTTGAAAACCCGGATGATTTGCAATGGGCTATGGGTTAAATAGTATGTCAATCTCGAAGGCCCATTAGGGATAATGTATTTGAAAGGATAAATCAAATTTAAAAGTTCATGTGCCAGGATCCGTAATGGTTAATGTTCATACACTGGGATTCAATTGCAACGTGGATATCTTACGTCATTTACAATTCCGATGTAATTCTCATTTAGGGTTAATGTGATAACATTGGATAAGCCAGAGTAAGAATGTCCCAGAGCAATCTGTGAAGGTGCTCACATAAGAAATACAAGTTCAATAATTGATTAAAAGTTAATCAATAATTTTAAGTGATTAAAAGTTAATCATTTAATTAAATAGATTAATAGTTAATCTATTGTTTAAATTAATTGTTAATTTAAACTAAGGGATTATTTTAGTAATTATTTGATTAACATAATTAAAAGGGAAATGAGTTTGACCCATATCCATAAACTCATTAAAATTGACCTTTAATATGGGCCAAAGCCCATGGGTTTAAACCCTAGGGTGGGGCGTCCACTTGAGGAATCCTAATTGGATTAGGATTTGTTTAATTGAATAATTCTTGAAATATAATTCCTTTTATCATAGAATTAAAATCTAAGTATTGGATTGCAATTAAGATTAAGATTTTATTCTAATTAGATTACAATAAGGAGTTTTAACTCCTCAAATCCCACGCCCCATAGAAGGTCACGCCCCCCTTGTGGATTCCTAGTTTGACTAGGTTTCCTACTTTGGTGTAGAATGTTGACTTATCCCTTTTAATTAAGGAATTCTCTTATAATAGGGACTCTTTAATTAATAGGACTATTATAACTAAAGTAGTTATAGATTAAGTAGGAGTTTATTTAATTAATAATAAGAGTTATTGTTAATTAATAAATCCTACTAGATAAGATCAAGTTGGAGTAGGATTAGGATAAGATCCTAGTCTATAAATACCCCAACACCTTAGACCATTAAGTAGAATTCTCCAGAATTTTTTCTCTCATCTGCTCTCTCTCCAAACCGTGTGCCCTAGGAGAGACCCATAGAGATTTTCATGAGCTATATTGGTGGTCCTAGTTGGGTTTTGCAAATCTAGGGTTTTAAACCTTAGTATTATTAGTGATAGAAGGTCTACACCATTGATCAATTTTCTTCCTCTTGCTTCTATAATTCCAAAGGAGATTCTAAAGCTTTGTGGGGATAGCGAAGAACAAGGATCGAGCTTCTAATATTTTTCGGAGAAATCTCTACAAAGAGTTCTGACGGTTCGAGTGGATTAAGCTTCACCGATGAAAAACATTTATCGATGAGATAGGACTAAAACTCTTATATAATTTTGATATTTTTTATGGTGTTAAAATCTAGGGGATCCAGTTTCCACATAAATTTTTATCCGGATCCCCCTTCAATTGGTATCAGAGCTCATGGTTAGGAGTATTTTTTGTTTATTTTGATAAAGTAATTAAATGGATAATCTTTATGCTTGTTATAAGGATTTTAAACTTTATCAAATGGATGTTAAAAGTGTCTTCTTAAATGGATTTATTTCTGAAGAAGTATATGTAGAACAACCGTCTTGTTTTGAGAATCACAAAATGTCTAATCATGTTTTCAAACTCACTAAAGTTCTCTATGGTTTAAAGCAAGCTCCTAGAGCTTCATATGAAAGACTTAGTGGTTTCCTACTTGAAAAAGAGTTCATTAGAGGTAAAATTGATACCTCCTTGTTCATAAAATCCAAAATTAATGACATGCTTTTAGTTCAAATCTATGTTGATGACATCATTTTTGGATCCACTAATAAATCCATTTGTCAAGAATTTGTTAAGACAATGCAGGATGAATTTGAAATGAGCATGATGGGAGAACTAACCTTCTTTCTTGGACTTCAAATCAAGCAATCTAAGGAAGACATTTCATAAGTCAAGGCAAATACACTAGAGAACTGTTAAAGAAGTTTGGTATGGACAACTCAAAGAATTCTGATATTCCTATGAGTCCAACCACATAGCTAGATAAAGATGAAAAATGCTTGAATGTGGAAGAAACAAAATATCGAGATATAATTGGTAGTTTACTATATTTAACTGCTAGAAGACCTGATATTATGTTTAGTAATTGTATGGGTGCTAGATTTCAAGCTAATCCTAAAGAATCACACATGACTGCTATCAAAAAAATCTTCAAATACTTAATTGAAACAATTGATTTATGACTTTGGTATCTTAAGAACACATCATTAGAACTAGTTAGCTATTTTGATGTAGACTTTGCTGGTTGCAAAGTTGATCGAAAGAGCACTAGTGGCTCATATCACTTCTTAGGACACTCCTTAGTTTCATGGTCATGTAAGAAACAAAACTCTGTAGCTCTATCAATAGTTGAGGCTGAATATGTAGCAGCTGGGAGTTGCTGTATTCAAACATTATACATGAAACAACAATTAGAAGACTTCAAATTATTTTATGATAAGATTCCAATTAAATGTGATAACACGAGTGTGATATGTATGACAAAGAATCAAATCCAACATTCAAGAACAAAACATATTGAAATAAGATATCATTTCTGTCGCGCCCCAAAATACCCCCTAGGAGTTTAGGGATACTTTAGGCGTGACTATACGTACCTACCAAACCATCCTGTCATGAACAAGATAATTACAGTACTAAACAATGATAATCAGAGCGCGGAAGCTAAATATAAATGCGGAAGCGTAAACTAATATTTTTTCTTTTCTTCTAAGATTTCCAAAATAGTATTCCAAGTTAACATATATACAAAACATGTCTAAGTCTAAGGTGGACAGGCCCACCTATCAAAATGTCAGAATACATAAACACCCTCTCGTACTCTCCCCTCAACAATAGTCGAGGTACAACCACACGTCAAGGTCTCGGTCCTCCTGAGACTGCAGTGGGATAGACGGCTCTCTCTCCTCTATATACTCTTCCTCGATCTAAGGTTTCGGGTCGAGGGCTCCCTCAGTACCTGCCGACATGAAAGTACGGTTGAGCATAGAATATTCAGCGAGTACAAGCTACTAGCTAACCATAACAATAATAAACACGCAAAGAGAAATGCAATACCAATCATCAATTCAAGGTAATAGTAAAATCATAGAATTAAACAATATTAAACATAGAGCAATATTATCATCTTGATGTATGTGCATGAATGCAAAAATGCCGATAAAACTCATGCTTGAAAACCCGTTTCCATGTCGGTATGCCTTGTAGAAATCATGTATGCGTGCATGCATGAATGTCTTGTCATCATCTTGTAAACTTGCATCTTGTAAACTTGCATCTTGTAACTTGTGAGCCAGAGGCTAGCACCCGAATCTCCCTGGGCTGCCAACCTCCTTGATATATGGTTTTCTTGTGAGTCAGAGGCTAGTACCCAAATATCCCTAGGCTACCAACCTCCTTGATAATATGTGATTTTTATTACTTGTTTAGTTTTTTTGTGAGCCAGAGGCTAGTACCCGAATGTCCCTGGGCTACCAACCTCCTTGACAATATGTATTTTGGGTTTCTTGTGAGCCAGAGGCTAGTACCCGAATCTCCTTGGGCTACCAACCTCCTTGACATGCAATGTTTTCTTGTTGATTTATTATGTGCATATGCTCTTGAAAAGCCCGGTTCATGCAACATGCGTGCTCGTGTGCGTGCCAATAGTGACAATCCTGATGACATGCTTGGATGAGGGGATCACATAAGCAAAACATTCCCATTTTGAATATAAGCATAAAGGAATATGGATGACATGTAGGGCATTTGATCAAGGTAGGCATTTAGATATAATTAGCTCAATACATGCTTTCATAAATCCAGTTCATTTATTCAATACGTCATTTAAGCATTTTATCAAACACTTGGTGTACAATCTCATTCCTAGTCATTTTGTTTCGATTTCTTAATGCATGGATTTCATCACACCACACAAAATGTATTTATTATGTTTGAAATGCCCATCCACCATTTTCCAATACCCATTCATCAACCAACATGGCATCCAATCGCCTCAACCCATTTCATCCATGCATACATCCCACATTCATTCACATTATTTTGTTTAGGTTTTGGATATATAGTATATAGGGAATACAAGATCAACATCATGATTTTAAAAGAAGAAAGCCTAGAGTATTGCTAGAGAAGTTGGTAGAGTGTATTAACCTTGAAGATCAAGCTTGATCTTCGAGGAATCCTTTGATTGAGGATGGTTCTAGCTTGGAATCCTGCAAGCTTGCTCCATTGATCTCAATCCCAAAGTCCTCTTTGGATTTTGCCTTTAATCTCTCCTCCTCCTTTTTCCCCTTCTTTCTCTCCTTAGGTTTAGAAAATCCCCAAATGGGATCCCTAAACAAGACATGTGTTTAAAACCCCCAAATTCGGAATCTGCTACCGCATGCGATCGATCGCGCACTTATCTGCGATCGATCGCAAGTCCTTGCGATCGATCGCACATTGATACGATTTATCGCACATGAACCCGAATACATTGGTCTGATTTCCCTCTGTATGCGATCAATCGCATACTCTTGCAATCGATCGCAGATCACTGCGATCTGTCGCACAGAGATCCCCATCTGTCGCATATGGTCCCGAAACCTTGGGACCTATTTCGCCTGCATGTAATCGATTGCACATCCCAGATTTTGTTGTTTTCTTCCATTTTTTCCTTACTTTGGTAATTCGGCCATAACTTGTGACTCGGTTGTCCGATTTGGACGATTCAACTTGCATTTGATTCATCTTTCGAATGGGAACATTCCTAACATTTTAGAATTTCCAATTTCTTCTTTATTTATTGACCAAATTACCCCTAAAGTCGACTGATCCGCAAATGAGTTTCAGTAACTCGAGTTTTCGATATGTCCGACTTAGGAATACTACTTCCTAACACTTAGAGTTTCTTTAAATTTTCTCATTTCATAGAAATAGAAGGATTACAAAAGCAAAATGCATTGACACGGTTATTAATACATGGCAAAAGTTCTGGGGTTCTACAATTTCATAAGGGATCATGTTCAAAATGGAGATGTAATGTTAGAATTTGTTAAAACTAACAACCAACTTGCAGACATATTCACTAAACCTCTCTTTTATGAAAGATTCAATAAGTTAAGAAGATAATTAGGCAAGAAAAATCTTGATGACATCAATTGAAAAATATGCCTAAAGACGAACAAAGTAAAATCTTTATGTGAAAATTAATTGATTATGCTTGTGTCATATCTTAACTTGATATGAAGTTTCACATGTTTTAAAATTACATAAAATCATTTACAAAAAGTTTTTAATGCTTAAGAAAATTGTAACAACTTAATTTAATCCAAATTAATGGACATAAAATCAAGAATAAAAATAATATACTTGCAAGTGCACAAGTGACACAGTTGATGTATCTGGTGAGCACAGGGTCGAATCCACAGGGATTGACTATTGTGCAACAAGAATTAAGGGAACGAAATCTAAAGAGAAGAGAGATTTAAAATCGGTTTTCCGCTCAATGAGAATGAAGCAAAAATCACTGATAACTGTAAAGCAATGAAAAAGAGGTCTAAGGCTTCAGGAAAATCCACTTATCCCTCCTTATGCTTAGATTTGGATGAAAACACATCTAGAATTAAATAAAGATTTAATTTAGATGGAAAATTATACGATAAAACCACTGACCATTAAATTCAGCATCAATAATTAGAGAAATTTAAAGAGTACGCTGTATCTAACTTACAGGGGATCCAAGCATTTCATATATCAATAGATCATATGAAATCAAAGAGCATATAGAGAAGAACAATTAACCAAAATAAGAACTATTCAATTAGAATTAATGATCAAACCATCCACATCATCCACATAAATCAGAAAAAGATTTCAAATCCCTAACCTTAGAAAAGTGTTTAGCCCACCATGATTGAAGTTGTCATCCTCCTTAATGGTGTTCCAAACACTACAATAAAATAACTCAAAAAAAAGCTAAAAGAAGAAGAGAGAAAAGAGAATGAGAAAAGATCACAGAGCCCCAAAAGTCTCTCACTTGAGGTTTATATAGACTAAAGGAAAGAAGAGAAGGGAAAAAAAACAAAAGAGAAACTTCTAATTCTAAAATTCCAACCAAAATTGTACTTTCCTCCACTTGAAGACATATTTTGACCCCTTAAACGTCCGAATTAAGAGATCTTCGTGATAATTTTGTTCCCCTTTGAGTCTTCTTTCCAAAACATTAAACCTTGCGTTAATCCGAATTTTGAGTCAAAAGTTATGTTCAAATTAGTAAGTACTGTCCAGATTAGGCGAGAATCCCAGAAATCCTCATTCTTTGTTTGTGATTGGTTGCTAAATAATAGCACTCCTCTAGCCATCCATGAAATTTATTGCTTTTCTTGTAGATTTAGTTGACCTCCATTAAGCTCCTTGCTTGAATTCCAAAATCCACCAAAAATAAAGAGTTCTTGTGACAAAAATAGGTTTTTTTTTTGAAATAGAAATATCAATATAGCACACTTCTTCTTTCTAATTCAAGAGAGTTCCACCATTTTTATGCCAAAATCATATTAATCCATATCTTCCTAAGATTCTCCAGCCATGTTGTAGAATCTTTCTATACTTGGTCTTGGGCTTTGCTCTTGGGCTTTGAATCTTTGACTTGAGACTTGGCTTCTTGGACTTTTGGCTTGGGCTTTGCTCTTTGGGCTCTAGCTCCTTTAGATCTTTGAGTTGAACATGGGGTATTTGAAACTTTGGACTTCTTGAATCCCGAGAGTAGTCTGGGGTTAGGATTCTTACAAAAAATAAATACACGTAATAAGTTTCTCTTAAAAATATTTTGCATGTGGCCTTCCAAGACATGTATGAATACATGTAAATGTATCATAAAAATTAAGAGAAAGAGGACAACGCAATGGTGAGAAGAGAATACACCACTTTACGTGTAAAAATGAAGATATAAACCAAAGAAGTATGATTATGCTTATTTAAATGGGAATAAGTAAGCAAAATTAAGCACTTATCAACACCCCCCAACCAACATTTTGCTAGTCCTCGAGCAAAAAAAAATATGAAGAAGCAATATCAAAATATCATTATTTCAATTCTATGAGACAATCAGAAAACTTTCATTATACATGACAACCAAGAAATTTTGAAAGAATCTCAGTTCATCTCTCAATAGCATCACCCATCTGTGACAATGATTTCAACTCAAATTTAAGAGGCAGAATATAGTCAATCAATTAATCAGGATAATAACTATAAAGCACGACTGACAATCATCCTTTTCAAAACAGATTTATCTTTTCAAAACAATTAATGAAGAACAAAAATTACTCATAATAAACTTCTTCATGTTGCACATTCTAACCAAGGCATCAAATTTAGAATTATTAGAGCACTGGTTTTCATTATATTTCAGCCATATATTCCAGCATTCTAAATAAAGTCCAAATCACAAAGTCACCATTTAGAAACTTTTGAGTGCATGTGCAGTCTGACAAATATCCAAAGTATTGGTTTCTTTAAGCAGAGTTAACTTTTTTTTTGAATCACCACAGAATGGTTGGGTTGGCCTAAGGATCCGATTCAAAACTAAGCTAATCTATCTAGGATCATGAAAGTTGTGGATTTTCACCTTAATACCTCATGGGCTTTATCTGTGATATTTCAGTTTATTCGCTTTTTTACAATGACGGCTTTCACCCAACTTGTTTTAACAAGGTCATAGCAAAACAAACTGATATTTCAACATTGAGCACATTTTCAAATGTCCATATCATTTTTCTTTCTTTCTTTCTTTTCCTTTTTTTTTTTTTTTTTTTAGAGACCTGACAAGAGGTAGCCCTTTTCAAAGTACCTGGTCTAATTCACTAGTTTCTTTCCATGACTTCACCATAACCCAGTTCTGTTTTTCTTCTTACCAGCAAACCAAGTGAACAAGATAGTCATAGTTCATCAGACTTGGTTTCTCCCTACATTCTAGACAATTATTGTAGCACCCCGGACTTTTCTATATTTAATGAATGGTACTTTCGTGCCTAATTGGTCTTCCTCGTAGTATAATTAATAAATAAAGGAAAAATTGGAAATTCTAAAACGTTAGAAATATTTCTTTTTTGAAAGACGAATCCAACGCAAGTTGAATCGTCAAAATCGGACGAACGAGTCAAAAGATATGGCCAAAACAGTTCAGACCTGTAAAGCACCGATCGCTCGGTCCATTCAGCGATCAATCGGTCCAAAACCGATCGATCGGTAGTTATCGACTGGTCAAAAATTTTGTATGGAAAAATTTTCCAGAGAGCATGTTTTTGACCGGTCAATCGGTCAGAACACCAATCACTCGGTAGGCAACCGATCGATCGGTCATAACCACCAATCGCTCGGTCCTCGCGTTTTTGCAGAAATTTCTGTAAGGGCTTTTTCATCTTTTGGGCGTTAAACCCTTACCCATAAAGGCTTACTCGACCATTTGAACCCTCATTCACTACACTTAGAACATTTAGAGAGAAAGGGAGGAGAAGAAGAGGGTTTTCACCTAGGGTTTCTATTGGAGAGGGAAATGAAAGGGTTTGACAACCCTAGATCATCCTCAAACTTGGATTGCTTCAAGTTCAAGGCTCAAGCTCGTGGGGGATCTCGTTCTCAAGCTAGGGCAGCATTCTCCAAGGTATTTCAAGAGAGTTTTCTTCCCCAAACCAAGTCTCCCTCAAGAAAAGGTTCCTCCTTTTAAGTTGGAGCTCAAATCAAGGTTCCTACCAAGATCAAGCCTTGATTTAAGGTTAGTACACCCTACTAACTTTCCCTAGCAATAACCTAGGTTTTCTATTGTAAATGGTGATTCTTTATATTATGCTTTCCTTTCCTATGAGTTGTATCATCTCAATAAATATAAACAAGATAAGAAAAAAAGATAGGGATGTGTATGAAATGTTGATTGAGGCGATGGGATGCCAAACGTATGATGTGCGATATGTGTGGTGTTGGACATATATGCCCTCGAAAGCCAATAAGAGACTTTTCTATGTTGATTAGATAAGCATCATATTCACACAACCAACTATAAAGGGTATTTATATTAATTACTGTCTCATATGATGAAGACATAAAGATCCATAGGTAACATTGTAGGAAAATCATGCAAAGGTTGCGAGGAGATATGATTTTCCGATTCCTTGTAAACCTAATATTGTCCGAAGCCTCTAGAGTACTGGTTGGGCGTCGTACTTCATCATGGCTTGCACATGTGTAGTTCTATGAGATAGTGTGATGAATCTCATTCACAGAGAGTGGTGACTCTTAACTAACATGTGAGTATATGTAGCAAGTACATAATACTGAACGGGGTCACTAGTGGATACCCTATGGAATATACTGTCAGATTGTATTAGGGTTATCCATTTGACAAATTGTCCTTAGACCTGAGAGGTTAACATCTTCTCAGACATCTGTTTATATAGCTTTAATATGCCAATCGGCAATGTCCAATACACAAGACTAACTCCGAGTACGTTGGGTCATGTACACAATGTTTGGAGAAGTGTGTAAACACTCGATAAGGAATCCACAACTTCTTAATTGGAGATAATGATATCAAGGTGATACTTGTTGAACTGAACTGTTAAATCCAGTACTGGTGCTTTTCGGTAAAATAGTCGTTATCGAAGTTGATATTTTCAATATGGAAATGTATATATAAATATATATATGTCAGTTCTTTTCTAATGTGTCTTCAAAAGTGTTTTAAAGGTTCAGTTCATTGAAAAAGTAATCATGAGAAAGGGTTTTATTCATAAGCTAGGGACTAAGACAGTGGAATTGTTCCAATCCCGGAAGCTTACAAGTGATATCGGAATGTGGAAGGATTTATTTGTAAATATATTGTGAGATGGTACTTACAAGCAATTCTCTAATTTATGGAGGTTAATCACATTGTGTTAATGGACATTAATTGTGATTGGTGGAAGTCTAGGGATATAGATAAAATTCTATAATCCTAATGGAGTATAGGAAAGGTGTTTCCTAGTAACAATGCTTCAACCAAAAAGGTGAAGTAATTGGTCCCACAACCGGAAATAAGAGATCCCTTTAGATCCCACACACAAGGATCTTCTTAAAGTATTTAATTTAATTTATAATTAAATTAATTAATTTCTCTAAGTAATCACTATATGGTATAGTGAAGCTCTAAAAGGTGGAATCACATTAGATGTGAAAAACCAAATGGGTAGGACCCATTGGGAATTATTATAAAAGAATAATTCAAGTGACCAAGAGGGTTTTGGAAACCCTTTGGGCGTGTGGAGTGGGACCCACCTAGGGTGGGATGCCCACTTCAAGGAGGATATAATAATTGTTATTATTTATTTAATTAGTTTCTAATAACTAATATCCTTATTGGATAAGGTTAGTTAGTTAGTTGGAGTTAGTTACTAATTAAAGATTCCTTGTTGGACAAGGAGTCTATTAGTTTCTTGTTAATCAAGGAATCCTAATTGGATTAGGATAAGGATAAGATTAGTTGGACACTAATGGATGAGATTAGTTTCTATTTTGATTATTCCTAATTAATTATGGAGAAACCAAATAGGAAACTAATTGAGGAATCCTTATTGGATAAGGATTAGGAAACTTTGGTTTCAAGCAACCAATGAAGCCTATAAAAGGGATGGACGTCCAAGGCTTTGGATATAAGAAAATTTTTCAGAATTTTCCAGATTTGGAAACTTCTCCCCTCTCCTCAAACCTCATGCCCTCTCCTCTCTCTCCTTAAGGTGTACGGTCACACCCATCTCTCTCTTCTTTTGTCTTCTTGATTGGATCTTGAGAAAAAGAAAGAATTCATCTTGTTCATCAAGAAAGGTTTTTGATCAATAAAGATTGGATCTTTATTCAAGATTCCTAGAGCTGGAAATTTGGAAGGGCCATTAGCTTCCATTAGAGAAAGCTTTAAAGGAAAAAGAAGGTTCGTGTGAATCGACAGGAGACTTGACACTTGTGAAGTTTTGTGAGTACTATTCTAACGTGGATTTGACTTAACAATTTCAAAGTCGCAAAGGTGAATGTTATTCTAACCTTCATTGAATAAAATCAATTAGAATCTTAGTCAGATCTTGAGATTCGATGTATGCCCCCCAAGAACTGTGTTTCTAAAATTAAAAAAAGGCATACTTTCATTGGTGTGGGAAATGAAAAATGGAGGATGAACATTTTACAAATAATAAACTTACCCTTATGTGATTGAATGGAAAATATGCATTAAAGAAGAAGAAGATGAACTATTAATGGACATCGTATGTATGTGTTTGATAAATGTCTAACCTATGAAATGATGACTTAAAGGAATTGGATGTAAGCCTTATGTAATTGTTCTTGTAAATGATGACTCGACCAAATGCTATGTTGATCACCTAAATTTTTGCATGATATGCTATGAATTTAAATGAAATGCAATATCTCTTTTGTTATCCTCATTCCACTATTGTCACGATTGACACGTACACGAGTACGCATGATAACATGAACCGAGATTTCAAGAGCATGTGCATATAATAACCAACAAGAAAATATTGCATGTCAAGGAGGTTGGTAGCCCAGGGAGATACAGGTACTAGCCTCTGGCTCACAAGAAAACCCCTAAAACACATATTGTCAAGGAAGTTGGTAGCCCAGGGACATTCGGGTACTAGCCTCTGGCTCACAAGAAAACTAAACAAGTAATAAAAATCACATATTGTCAAGGAGGTTGGTAGCCCAGGGACATTCGGGTACTAGCTTTTGGCTCACAAGAAAACCATATATCAAGGAGGTTGGCAGCCCAGGGAGATTCGGGTGCTAGCCTTTGGCTCACAAGTTACAAAATAGAAGTTTACAAGATGATGACAAGGCATTCATGCATGCACGTATACATGATTTCCAAGAGGCATATCGAGATATGGAAATGGGTTTTCAAGCATGAGTTTTATCGGCGTTTTTGCATTCATGCACGTACATCAAGATGATAATATTGCTCCATGGTTAATATTGTTTAATTCTATGATTTTACTATTGCCTTGAATTGATGATTGGTATTGTGTTACTCTTTGCGTGTTTATTATTGTTATGGTTAGCTAGTAGCTTGTACTCGCTGAGTATTCCATGCTCAGCCGTACTTTCATGTCGGCAGGTACTGAGGGAGCCCTCTAGCCGGAGCCTTGGGTCGTGGAAGAGTACATAGAGGAGAGAGAGCCGTTTCCACTACAGTCTCAGGTGGATCGAGACCTCGACGTGTGGCCATACCTTGACTACCGTTGAGGGGAGAGTGCGAGGGGATTTTTGAGTAGTTGTGATATTTTGATAGGTGGGCCTGTCCATCTTAGATTTAGACATGTTTTTGTATATATGTTAACTTGGAATACCATTTTAGAACTATAGAAGAAATGAAAAAGTTAGTTTGCGCTTCCACATTTATGTTTAGCTTCCGCACTCTGATTATCATTGTTTTAGTACTGTAATTATCGTGTTCTTGACAGGATGGTTTGGCAGGTACGTTTAGTCACGCCTAAAGTATCCCTAAACTCCTAGGGAGTATTTTGGGGCGTGAACTATCAAGTCAACAACTATCAAATTCAACCTAGCTCCAGATATTGAGTCAGATGTGTAGTGAAAGTTCAAAAATTCAGCAATTTATAATTTTCACTAACTGAGAATTAGTAACAAAGACTTTTCATTTTAAACAGCTGGAATTGTGCTTCTTAAATATTTTCACCGTGTGCCTTTATAATCCAAAATTTAATAGCTCAATAGATGAAAGGCAAGGAAGAAATAGACAGTAGCCAGGACAAAAACACAATTTTTTTTTTTTTTTGTAAAGAAGGAATGTGATGGTCTACTATTACCAGAGATTATCCCAACAATAAAGCACAGATCTACACCCCCAACCTAAATCGAACATTGTCCTCAATGTTTCAAATAGAGATTTATATGAAATATAACATTGAGAGATCAAAAAGAGATAGAGGGTTTGAAACATCATAGGGATATGAACTAATCAATCAAAGCAAGTAAAAAAAACAAAAATACATAGTAAACACAGAAGTTCTCCTCAAGTGAGAGAAATGATCAATCAAGATAAACGAGATCTTCCAGAGTTGTGGACTCAACATCTAGGGTGAAATTCTCCAAAAACGGTTTCAATCGTTGACCATTGACTTTAAAAAACATTACCGTTTTCAGGATTCTCAATCTCGACAGTTCCATAAGGGTAAACAGTTTTCACAATGAAAGGGCCGGTCCAACGAGATCGAAGCTTACCAGGAAATAGATGCAAATGAGAATTATACAAAAGAACTTTTTGAGAAGGCTCAAAAGATTTTCGAAGAATATGCTTATCATGAAAAACCTTCATTCTTTCCTTGTAAATTTTGGCACTCTCGTAAGCATCATTTCGAATTTCATCCAAATCATCCAGTTGGAGTTTGCGAAGCGAGCCTGCTTTCTCCAAATCAAAATTGAGTGTCTTTATCGCCCAATAAGCCTTGTGTTCCAATTCAACAGGCAAGTGACAAGCTTTTCCAAAGACAATTCGATATGGAGACATTCCAATCGGGGTTTTGAAAGCTGTACGGTAAGCCCATAGCACATCGGTTAGTCGTAATGACCAATCCTTACGGTCTGGATTTACAGTTTTTTGTAAAATATGTTTAATCTCCCGATTGGATATCTCCACTTATCCACTTGTTTGTGGGTGATAAGGGGTAGAAACTTTATGGTTTATCTCATATTTTTTCATCAAGGCCTCAAAAGGCAGATAACAGAAGTGCGTACCCCCATCACTGATAATAGCTCGAGGTGTTCCAAACCTTGATAAAACATTTTCTTTTAAAAATTACAAGACCGTTTTGTGGTCATTGATTTTGCTTGGAATAGCCTCAATCCATTTTGACACATAATCAACGGCTACTAAGATATAAAGATACCCAAAAGAAGGAGGTAATGGTCCCAAGAAATCGATGCCCCAACAGTCAAAGACTTCAATAATCAAAATTGGGTTGAGAGACATCATATTCCGACGGGAGATTTCTCCTAATTTTTGGCAATGCTCGCATGCTTTGCAAAACTCATGAGTGTCCTTAAAAAGAGTGGGCCAATAAAAACCGCATTGCAGAATTTTTGCGGTAGTCTTTTTGGCTGAAAAATGACCACCACATGCTTCAGAGTGACAAAAGGAGATGACATTCAGGTGTTCAGAATCAGGCATACATCTCCTAATAATTTGATCAGAACAATATTTAAACAGATAAGGATCATCCTAGAAAAATCTACGTACCTCGATCAAAAATTTCTTTTTATCTTGTTGTTTCCAATGAATAAGGAGGTTACCTGTAACAAGATAATTCACAATATCCGCAAACCAAGGTAATTGGGAGACAGCAAAAAGTTGCTCATCGGAAAACGTGTCTTTGATCGGCATTTTCTCCAAGAAATTAGAGAGTACAAGATGAGATAACTGATTAGCTACTACATTTTCTACAAATTTTTTATCTTTAATTTCTAAGTCAAATTCCTGGAGCAGAAGGATCCACCTAAGGAGTCTTGGTTAGCATCCTTCTTAGAAAGAAGGTACTTTAAAGCTGCATGGTCAGTGAATATAATAATTCGAGATCCAATCAAGTAAGATCGGAACTTGTCAAGTGTAAAGACTACGGCTAGGAGTTCTTTTTCTGTAGTAGAATAGTTAATCTGAGCACTGTTCAAGGTTCTACTTGCATAGTAAATGTCACAAGGCTTCTTATCTTTGCGTTGCCCTAGCACGGCCCCAACCGCATAATCACTAGCATCACACATGATTTCAAATGGTAAACTCCAATCAGGTGGTTGCATTATAGGAGCAGAAGTCAACATGCCTTTCAGCTTTGCAAATGCTTCCTGGCATGCCTGAGTCCACTCGAAGGAGTTTTCTTTTGAGAGAAGGTTACACAATGGTCTAGATATTGCACTAAAGTCTTTAATAAACCTTCTGTAAAATTCTGCATGACCTAGAAAAGATCTAATGTCCTTAATGGTCTTTGGGGTGGGCAAATTGGCTATCAAATCAATTTTGGCTTTATCCACTTCGATTCCTTGGGAGGAGACAATGTGGCCAACCACGATCCCTTTAAAGACCATAAAATGACACTTCTCCCAATTCAGAATGAGGTTTTTCTCCTCACATCTAACCAAAATATTCTTTAAATGAAACAGACAATCATCAAAAGAATCACCAAACACAGAAAAATCATCCATAAACACTTCAAGAAAACACTCTACCATATCGCTAAATATACTCAACATGCATCTTTGGAATGTGGCAGGAGCATTACACAACCCAAATGGCATCCTTCGATAAGCAAAAGTGCCGAATGGACATGTAAAAGTGGTCTTTTCTTGATCCTCAGGTGCAATTTCTATCTGATTATAGCCGGAGTACCCATCTAGGAAACAATAAAATTTATAACCAGCTACTCTTTCTAAAATTTGGTCCATGAAGGGCCACGGGAAATGGTCTTTCCTAGTCACTGAGTTCAACTTCCTATAGTCAATGCACACTCGCCAACCAGTTGTGACTCTAGTTGGGATTAATTCATCATTAGCATTCTTAACTACAGTTATACCGGATTTCTTAGGTACCACTTGGGTAGGACTTATCCACTGACTATCAGAAATAGGGTATATGATCCCTACATCCAAAAGTTTTAGGACCTCTGCTCTAACCACATCTTTTATGTTGGGATTCAGCTTGCGCTGCATCTCTCTAGAGGGTTTAGCATTATCCTCCAAATATATCCTATGAGTACAAATTAAGGGGCTGATTCCCTTAATATCAGCTATGGTCCACCCTATTGCACCTTTGTGTTCTCTAAGAACATCAATTAATTTTTCTTCCTGAGTCTTATTCAATTGTGAGGAGATGACCACTGGGAATGTCTCTGCTTGTCCCAAAAATGCATATTTGAGATCAGTTGGCAAAGGTTTCAACTCAAGCTTTGGTGTTTGGATACTTGACGGGAGGGGTAGGGTATCGCGAGGTGGCAATTCCTCAAAACGTGATCTCCACTTGTTAGTATCCAACGCCGGAACAGATTCCAACAAAGAGTTTACAGAATTAATTAAAATGTCCTCATTAAAATCATTAAAATGTGCCAAACAAGCTTCTAGAGGATCAAAAAAAGAAGATTGAAGAAATTGGTCTTTCACAAGAGTTTCAATCAAGTTTACTCCATGCACATCATCATCATCCCCAGGTTGTTTGCAGATATTAAAAATATTTAATTCCAAAGTCATGTTGCCAAATGAGAGTTTCATGACACCATTCCTGCAATTGATCAAAGCATTGGAGGTTGCAAGGAATGGGCGGCCTAAAATAACAGGAATTTGAGTGCATGCATTCAACACAGGTTGTGTGTCCAAGATAATAAAATCAACAGGAAAGTAAAATTTGTCTACTTGGACCAACACATCCTCAACTACCCCTCTCGGTATTTTCACTGAATGGTCAGCAAGTTGGAGTGTTACCTTAGTGGGCTTTAGCTCACCAAGACCCAACTGCTCATATACCGAGTAGGGTAAGAGGTTAACACTAGCCCCAAGGTCAAGCAAAGCTTGCTCTATCCTGAAGTTCCTAATAATACAAGAAATTGTTGGGCATCCTGGATCTTTGTATTTGGGTGGGGTATTATGTTGAATGATTGCACTCACTTGTTCTGTTAAGAAAGCTTTCTTTTGTACACTAAGCCTACACTTGACTGTACATAAATCTTTTAAGAATTTGACATATGATGGAATTTGTTTGATAACGTCTAACAAGGGGATGTTGATCTTTACCTGTTTAAAGATTTCTAATATATCAGCATTATGGACTAACTTTTGAGGAGGTTGTAACCTTTGGGGAAAAGGAGCAGGTATCGGACATTGTAAAACCATATCAGATTTAGACTTAACAAGTTCATCATCACTCTTTGATTTTAAAGATTCCTTAGGTTTGTGAACCTTCTTTGGAATATCTTTATCAATTATTTTTCCATTTCATAGAGTGGTGATAGACTTGATATGTTCCTCTTGGGAATCTGAAGAATTTGAATTACTTACCTCAAATTGACCTCTAGGATTTGGTTGAGGTTGAGCAGGAAATTTGCCCTTTTCTTGAATGCTCAACGAAGAGGTCAACTCTTTGACAGAATTCTTCAGATCATTGATAGCTTGCATTGTCTGATTATTAATGTTTGTTTGACCTTGCATGAATTGTTGCAACGTCTCTTCAAGGGTCTTCTTATGTGGAGGCACATAAGGAGTATGAGTGGAAGGCCCCTGAGGAGGGTTGTTTGCAGTAGGACCATTTTTCCAACTAAAGTTGGGATGATTCCTCCAACTAGGATTGTAAGTTTCCGAGTAGGGAGAAGAAAAAGGCCTTTTATAGGTGTTTATGACATTTGCTTGATCATGTAACACCTCTTGAAAAGCTGGGATTGTTGGACAATCCTGAGTTCGGTGTACATTAGTCTCACATATGCCATAAACATCTTCCACTTTTTCAGTGGCCTAATTGAGTTTATTTTCATAAGTTCCATGGCTTCTACTTTTCTGGTCAAACTGGCTATTTTGGCATTCACATCATTATTCTATTCTTTCAGGAGGTACATACCTCCCTTAGTCATGGCATTAGGCTTGGTCTTATTTGACCTATCAGATCTATCAGTGTTATCCCAAGATTGGGCATTTTCAGCTAATTGGTCAAAATAATCCCAAGCCTCTTCGGGATCTTTATTTAGAAACTCACCATTGCACATCATCTCTACAAACTGGCGCATTTGAGAGGTTAAAACTTCATCGAAGAAACTAACAGTGCGCCATGTCTCGTAGCCATGATGGGGGCAAGTCAACAATAATTCTTTGAAACGTTCCCAACATTGGAAAAAAGTTTCATTCTCCTTTTGGGAGAAATTCATGATGTTCCTCCTAAGAGTATTAGTCTTATGGGTAGGGAAGAATTTTTTTAGAAACTCCCTGGTCAGTTCTTGCCATGTGCCAATGGATCTTGGCTTTAGAGAATTTAGCCAATTTTTGGCCTTCTCTTTTAAAGAGAAAGGGAACAATTTTAACCTAACCACATCATCACTAACATTTTGATTGCGCAAGGTTGCACAAACCTCATCAAATTCTTTCAAGTGTAGGTAAGGACTTTCTGAGTCTAAGCCATGGAACTTAGGAAGTAATTGAATCACTCCCGATTTTAAGTCAAAAGTACTTGCATTAGTGGGAAAAACCATACAAGACGGAGAACTCATCCTTGTTGGTTGCAAATATTCACGCAAGGTCAACATTGGTGGATTATTATGAACTCCATTATCCTCCTGATCACTTTCATTGTCAGTCATAGTGTCTGATGAATAAGAATGATCAGAATCTTCAAACAAGTTATTAGACAAGTCTTCAATCTCAAAGTCTATTCTCCTCAAGCGGCTTGTGTGATCTCGATTCCACGTGATCATACAAATGAGAGAACTCAAAGGAAAAGTCAGGGATTCAAACAAGAATGCATGCACCTCCTATAAGTCTTCTATATGAATAAGCTAGCTAAAGGAGTGACAGACGAGGCACGTATGCAGAGTATACGCCGAGCTTCCCCACTAGGTTGTAAGTTGACAGTAGATGTAAGATAAGTAGGAGAATAACGAGAGTGAAGGAGTAAGTTTACCAGAAGTGAAGAAATTCCTGAACTTAGGCAAAGCAATGTTTGTTTCCAAGTAGGCAAGCAATAGATGTACCTGTTTTACACGAGCAATATCAATCTACTTAATTACCTACCGTGGGAGGGTGCACGGAATTCCAACCTTCCACCTATGTTATATATTCCCTTCAAGCAAGTTAATTGACTTCCTACCGTGGGAGGGTGCACGGAATTCCAACCTTCCACTAAAAATAAAAATAAAAATTCAGACTTTTTTTTTTCAATCAAGTTAAAAAGCAAGAAAATAGAAGTTAGCAGTTAAAAGTTAAAAGTTAGAAGTTAGAAGTTAGAAGTTAGGAGCAAGAAAGTAAAAGTTAGCAGTTAGTAGTTAGAAGTTAGAAGTTAGGAGCAAGAAAGTAGTAGTTAGAAGTCAGGTGCAGAAAGTAAAAGTTAGGAGTTAGAATTAGAGGGAATGGGGAATGGGAGAATTTCGTAACCCGTGTTCTCGTCACACGTTGCAATCCATGGCAACGGCGCCAAAAACTTGTTACAACTTAATTTAATCCAAATTAATTGACATAAAATTAAGAGTAAAAATAATATACTTACAAGTGCACAAATAACACAGTTGATGTATCTGGTGAGCACATGGTCGAATCCACAGGGATTGACTATTGTGCAACAAGAATTAAGGAAACGAAATCTAAAGAGAAGATAGATTTAAAATCGGTTTTCCACTCAATGAGAATTGAGCAAAAATCACTGATAACTGTAAAGCAATGAAAAAGAGGTCTAAGGCTTCAGGAAAATCCACCTATCCCTCCTTATGCTTAGATTTGGATGAAAACACATCTAAAATTAAATAAAGATTTAATCTAGATAGAAAATTATATGATAAAACCACTGACCATTAAATTCAATTGAATAATTAGAGAAATTTGAAGAGTACTCTGTATCTAACTCACAGGGGATCCAAGCATTCCATATATCAATAGATCATATGAAATCAAAGAGCATATAGAGAAGAACAATTAACCGAAATAAGAACTATTCAATTAGAATTAATGATCAAACCATCCACATCATCTACATAAATCAGAAAAAGGTTTCAAATCTCTAACCTTAGAAAAGTGTTTAGCCCACCATGATTGAAGTTGTCAACTTCCTTAATGGTGTTCCAAACACTACAATAAAATAACTCAAAAAAAAGGTAAAAGAAGAAGAGAGAAAAGAGAATAAGAAAAGATCAGAGAGCCCCAAAAGTCTCTCACTTGAGGTTTATATAGACTAAAGGAAAGAAGAGAAGGGAAAAAAAAACAAAAGAGAAACTTCTAATTCCAAAATTCCAACCAAAATTGCATTTTCCTCCACTTGACGACATGTTTTGAACCCTTAAATGTCCGAATTAGGAGATCTTCATGAAATACAATTTTGTTTTCCTTTGAGTGTTCTTTCCAAAACATCAAACCTTGCCTTAATCCAAATTTTGAGTCAAAAGTTATGTCCAAATTTGTAAGTACTATCCAGATTAGGCGGGAATCCGGGAAATCCTCATTTTTTGTTTGTGATTGGTTGCTAAATAATAGCACTCCTTTAGCTATCCACGAAATTTCTTGCTTTTCTTGTAGATTTAGTTGACCTCCATTAAGCTCCATACTTGAATTTCAAAATCCACCCAAAATAAAGATTTCTTTTGACCAAAATAGGTTTTCTCCTTTTTTCTGAAATAGAAACATCAATATAGCACACTTCTTCTTTCTAATTCAAGAGAGTTCCACCATTTTTATGCCAAAATCATATTAATCCATATCTTCCTAAGATTCTCCAGCCATGTTGTAGAATCTTTCTATACTTGGTCTTGGGCTTTGCTCTTGGGCTTTGAATCTTTGACTTGAGACTTGGCTTCTTGGACTTTTGGCTTGGGCTTTGCTCTTTGGGCTCTAGCTCCTTTAGATCTTTGAGTTGAACATGGGGTATTTGAAACTTTGGACTTCTTGAATCCCGAGAGTAGTCTGGGGTTAGGATTCGTACAAAATATAAATACACGTAATAAGTCTCTCTTAAAAATATTTTGCATGTGGCCTTCCAAGACATGTATGAATACATGCAAATGTATCATGAAAATTAAGAGAAAGAGGACAACGCAATGGTGAGAAGAGAATACACCACTTTACGTGTAAAAATGATGATATAAACCAAAGAAGTATGATAATGCTTATTTAAATGGGGATAATTAAGCAAAATTAAGCACTTATCAAAAATCATCCAGTTAACTAAAATTTGATTTTTTCAATTTTTGCCTGGACTCGTCAACGAGTCCTCTCCACTCGGCGATGAGTAAGTTACAGGTTTTTTAATTTCTTGTTTCGGGCTCCACTCGACGACGAGTATGTTGATTTTCTTTAGGTATTGAA
Organism: Tetracentron sinense; assembly: GCA_015143295.1. Taxonomy (NCBI): domain Eukaryota; kingdom Viridiplantae; phylum Streptophyta; class Magnoliopsida; order Trochodendrales; family Trochodendraceae; genus Tetracentron; species Tetracentron sinense. The sequence goes on from CM026553.1 coordinate 21,083,049, forward strand.
ACCACTCGACAACGAGTCTGACCTACTCGCCGATGAGTGCCATCGAGACTATAAATTTTAACCTAAATTTTTAACTATTCACTGTTCCATTGTTCAAAAATCCTTTTTCCCTCGTAATCTTCTATCCTCTAATCCTCTTCCTTAACCTTCAAATCTCCTTCAAATCCTCATCTCATCCCGTATGGCTCCTCGAGTGAAGAATCCCTCTCTACCAAAGAAAAAGGTTACGGCTACAGAGAAAGGAAAGAAGAAAGTAGGAGAATTTTCACAAAGTCAGACACCTTCTCAAGAAGAATATCTCGTGCTTTTCAAGACCCCTGCGGCTCAAGAAAGTTACACAAGATACTTAGCAAACGTGAACCAGTGTATGGTAAAGTTCCGGACTTTGATTTTGTTAAAAGCATAGGACTTGATTTCATTGTTTCCAAATTCCATAATCTTAGATAGCATAGTTTCCTTGGACTCCATGAACCCATGTATCCTGATCTCTGTAAACAATTCTATTCTAATCTTACTTTTGACAAAACCGCTCAAAAATTTCATTCTTATGCACATGGCCAACTCATATCCTTTAATGTGGAAGAACTTCGATCCATCTTGAAATGCACATTTCAAGAATACACCACAAATTAGTAGGTTTCCCATGAGGAATTCAATGTCATTGAGGCTTTGAATGTGATGTGTGTCAATAAAGACATCACTAACCCCATTCCTCCTAAGCTCAAGAATCTTACCCTTGATGCTCACCTCGCACACCACATCATTACATATGATATTCTTCCCCATGGTGGTGGCAGAGATTTCATTACTTTCTTTGACGTATTTCTAATTTGGTGCATTTTGTCCTCCCAACACATAGATCTCTCTTTCATCATTATTAATATGATGAAGGATGCTGCCAAGAGGACTATAGGCAGACTTCCCTATGGTCTTGCTTTCACAAGACTTTTTAAACATCTTAAAATCTCTTTTGACTCCTATCAGGACAAAAAGTCTTTCTGATTCCGATGTCTACTCCAAGGCTACTATTATAAGAATGAGATACTCATATATAGAGTCTAGTAATGTTTGGGTCCCAAAATCCCAAACTATTCCTACTCCCACTCCAGATGATATTCCTGACATTTCTATCCCTCCATCTGTACCTCCACCATCTCTCTCCACTCCTGTTGCTCCTCATTCTCCTATTCTTCCCTCCTCACCTGTTGAGCTAGTAGTGCAGACAGAGGCAGCTGAGACAGTGCTTGAGACTGCTGATCAGCCAGTTCATGATACAGAGGATGAGATAGTTGCTGAGGCAGAGGTTGAGCCTGACTAGGGAGACATCCAATTGATATTGATGTTCCTGAGTCTTCTCACAGACAGGGTTTAGACCATTTCAAGGATCCAGGACACCATTTTACTTCCCCTTCTAAGGCTGCACCTTCAGGTGAGTAGATGACTTTACTGACTGCCCAGGTTGCCTCCATGGCCTCCAGTATGGAGCATTTTCAGATGTAGATCAGTCAGAGGATGCTCCAGTTCCAGGACTATCAGAGAGTTTTTGGAGAGTTTTCAAGCTTCTCAGATAGCTCAGTTTGAGAGACTCTAGTCAGAGACTAAAGAGAGGCTTTCATCTCTTGAGTCAAAGATGGAGCTTGTTCAGTCTGAAGTGAAGGTCAGTGAGCCTAGACTGGTAGAGATTGAAATGGCAGTGATTTTCATCAAGGATAGAGTGAACTCTATCATCACCATAATGCAGAAAAAATCTGAGGATACCTCCATTGAGAATGTTAAGTTTCTGGGAGATGTGACAAGCATAGGAAATACTGTCAATGTCCAAGCTAGATACATTCATCAAATGGCCAGCCTCTTAAATGATCAAGCTCCAGTAGTTGGAGTGATGGCAGCCAAGATGGATCAGATTGCCTTAGACTCTGCCTCCACTTCTCACAAGCTTGGATTTGTTCCTATTCTCACAGAAGTCTACATTTCCTCTCACCCTCCTTCTCAAGCTCCTCCACAACAACCTCCTCAAGCCACTCCTCTAGTGCCCCCTGCAGCAGATGTGGTCTCCTCTTCCTCTGAAGACCTATCCAAGGCCAAGCCAAAACAGCCTACATCAAAGCCAGATAGGCCTACCAAGCGACAGAAGTTGTAATGAAGACTTTAAAGTTTTATGTTTGATGTACTGACTTTCATGAAACCGTTTACTCATATCTATAGCATTTACATCGTCTTTTTGTGTCCCTCCTTTATTATTCTTTTTGATGTTGCCAAGGGGAGAAAAATGTGAATGTATGTTCTTATGAATGTTAATTCTTGGTTTTTATTCGGTTTTTATTCTTCTTGATTCCATAAGCTAAGACTCTTTGTTGAATTAATAATTCATGTATATTCTTGGAATTTGATCTATTACCTCTCTTAGCTTAAAATTTTTTAATGCATTTGTTGAAGGGGAGCTATCCTCAAATTTTCAGATATTAAGGGGGAGCTCAGCCCAAGTCATTCACATTATTATGTCATCATCAAAAAAGGGGAGATTGTTAGCCTCAAGGTTACAACTCTAAGTACCCTAGATTGTTTCGATGATAACACAATAATGAAATGACTCTTGAAATACTAATATTTTCATTGAGTATGTAAAATTTCAGTAAAGCAGTCCTTGTAGAATCAAATTTCAAGATATGAAGGATTGAAGAGCCTAAGTCATCAAGGTCACAAGTTCAAATGCTAGTACTTCCAAAAGCTTCAAAAGCTCAAGATAATGCATGAAGATCCATCAAAGAATGAAGCTTCTCAAATCAAGATTGAAGATCATTTTTTTCATGAAGACTAGTAGCTAAGAAAAAATGTCTAGGACCTTGTAATAGTCCTCAAGACTTTGGAAAAGAATTGCTCAAAGAATACCTAGATAGACCCTAGGTGACCTAATATAATTTGGACATCATTCTTACACCCTAAAATGACTAAAATATTTATTATTAAATTACCTAAGGGACCTACATGATTCCCATCTTTTCGGTCTCATTACGATGAGTTTACTGAAAAAATTTCAGTGAACACATCGACGAGTGCAATGGACTTGTCGACGAGTGGATGACAGGAAATGAAGCAATTGCTTCTATCTCCACTCGACGACGACTCAAGCCTAATTCTTTCCCACTCATTGACGAGTGCCTGCGGGAAAAACCTATAACGACTATTTTTCAACGGCTATTTCGCATTCAATGCCACTCCCAACGACCATATTGATTGCCTAACTATAAATGGAGTTAATTTATGATGATTTAAACACCTTCTTACACACTTTCATTGATCATTCATCACTCATAAATTTTTTGCAATCAATACTCTATTTTTTCTCTGAATACTCAAAAATCCTAATCCCTTTTTCTTTGAGCAAATCCTTTTCAATCAATCTTAAGAAAGTGTGAGCATTGTATTCAACTCCTATCTAGCTCAGACGTGGAGCTTTCAATTCGAATTGTAAATCCACAAATCTTTATTTTTATTGAAAGTCAAGAATCAGGGATTCTTGCACCCTGTTAAGAAGTGAGTCTTCTTGTATACAAGAGAGAGTCTCTCTTGAAGAGGTTACTGAAAGTATGCCTTTTTTTAATTTTAGAAACACAGTTCTTGGGGGGCATACATCGAATCCCAAGATCTGACTAAGATTCTAATTGATTTTTATTCAATGAAAGTTAGAATAACATTCACCTTTGCGACTTTGAAATTGTTAAGTCAAATCCACGTTAGAATAGTACTCGCAAAACTTCACAAGTGTCAAGTCTAAGCTTTCTCTAATGGAAGCTAATGGCCCTTCCAAATTTCCAGCTCTAGGAATCTTGAATAAAGATCCAATCTTTATTGATCAAGAACCTTTCTTGATGAACAAGATGAATTCTTGCTTTTCCTCAAGATCCAATCAAGAAGACAAAAGAAGAGAGAGATGGGTGTGACCATACACCTCAAGGAGAGAGAGGGGAGGGTGTGAGGTTTTTTAGGAGAGGGAGAGAGGAAAAAATTCTGGAGAATTATGTATCTTAAAGGGCTGGGCATCCAATCCTTTATATAAGTTCTCTCTTGGTTGCTTGAATTGTAATCCAATTATAATTCATTAACCTTATCCTAATCCAATTAGGATTCCTCAATAGTTTCCTTTATTGATTATTCTCCTAATCCAATTAGGATTAATCTTAAAAGAAACCAACCTTATCCATTAGTAACTAATCTTATCCTTATCCAATAAGGAATCTTGAATTAGTAACTAACAAATGGAATCCCTAACAATTAGGGAATCTTTAATTAGTAACTAATTAACTAACTAACTAACTAACCTTATCCAATAAGGTGTTAATTAATTAGAAACTAATTAAAAATAAAACTTCCTCCATAAAGTGGGCGTCCCACCCTAGGTGGGTCCCACTCCACACGCTCAAAGGGTTTCCAAAACCCTTTTGGTCACTTGAATTATTCTTTTATAATAATTCCCAATGGGTCCTACCCATTTGGTTTTTCACATCTAATGTGATTCCACCTTTTAGAGCTTCACTATACCATATAGTGATTACTTAGAGAAATTAATTAATTTAATTATAAATTAAATTAAATACTTTAAGAAGGTCCTTGTGTGTGGGATCTAAAGGGATCTCCTATTTCCGGTTGTGGGACCAAGTACTTCACCTTTTTGGTTGAAGCATTGTTACTAGGAAACACCTTTCCTAAAACTCCATTAGGATCATAGAATGTTATCTAAGTCCCTGGACTTCCACCAATCACAATTAATGTCCATTAACACAATGTGATTAACCTCCAGAAATTAGAGAATTGCTTGTAAGTACCATCTCACAATATATTTACAAATAAATCCTTCCACATTCCGATATCACATGTAAGCTTCCGGGATTGGAACAATTCCACTGTCTTAGTCCCTAACTTATGAATAGAACTCTTTCTCATGATTACTTTTCATTGAACTGAACCTCCAAAACACTTTTGAAGAAACATTAGAAAAGAACTGACATATATATTTATATATACTTTTCCATATTAAAAATATCAACTTCGATAAAGACCATTTTACCGAAAAGTACCCGTACTGGATTTAACAGTTCAGTTCAACAAGTATCACCTTGATATCATTATCTCCAATTAAGGAGTTGTGGATTCCTTATTGAGTGTTTACACACTTCTCCAAACATAGTGTACATGACCTAACGTACCCGGAGTTAGTCCTGTGTATCGGACATTGCCGATTGGCACATCAAAGCCATATAGACAAATGTCTGAGAAGATGTTAACCTCTCAGGTCTAAGGACAATTTGTCAAATGGATAACCCTAATACAATCTGACAGTGTATTCCATAGGGTATCCACTAGTGACCCCGTTCAGTATTATGTACTTGCTACATATACTCACATGTTAGTTAAGAGTCACCACTCTCTGTGAATGAGATTCATCACACTATCTCATAGAACTACACATGTGCAAGCCATGATGAAGTACGGCGCCCAACAAGTACTCTAGAGGCTTCGAACAATATTAGGTTTACAAGGAACCGGAAAATCATATCTCCTCGCAACCTTTGCAAGATTTTTCTACAATGTTACCTATGGAACTTTATGTCATCATCATATGAGACAGTAATTAATATAAATACCCTTTATAGTTGGTTGTGTGAATATGATGTTTGTCTAATCAACATAGAAAAGTCTCTTATTGGCTTTTGAGGACATATATGTTCAACAGTTACTCCTTAGCCTGTAAAAGGATTGTTACAGGTTTTTCCTGAGCTTAGAAAATGATTGTAAGGCTTGCTCTCTGCCGGAAAGGAAGAGTACGATTAGTGAATTGTGTGAAAATCGTTGAAGTGGGATAGCTTAAAGGCGGGGACGTAGGCAAATTGCTGAACCCCGATAACATATCTAGTGTCTGGTATCTCTATCCCTCTCTTTCTTTTAATATCTTTGAATTTAGTTGGTGGTTGTTGTGATAAGTTTTAATTTATGCAAATATCACTTAGAATAATTTTTTAATTTGCCATAAACCCTATTCACCCCCCCTCTAGGGTCCATTATCTGGGCATCAGTATTAATTTTTGGCTGAGAGTAAGGAATGTGAGTAGGACTAACACGGCTCTAAAATAAAAGATTAAATTCTTTTTTAGTGAAATATTATCATGTAATTAACACACACTCTAAATTCATACACAGTCAGACCTAAGGTCTAAGGTGTCATAAGGATAAGTCCAAGCAACTACTCCAAAAGGGCCTGCCTTGCCATGTAGATCCCTGACACACTATGAGATTGGACCAAAGTGCAATTGAACCCTTTCCAAATTCAATTGCACCCACAAGTATACACGTCCTTTTTAACTCTTAAGAACTGTGATTAAGATTCACTAACCCATGCGGTTTAACAATATAACCTTAGTTTCTAGGGAAAAATTAATCTTAAGGGTATATTTTTTAACAACCAAAGGTTATGTATATTAAAAAAAAACTAAAATTGGATTATTTAACCCTAGGTATACATGAATCTTAACCATAATCACTTGATGTCAATGAGGATATATGGCGAGCTAAGGAGGTGTGAATGTAGAGCCCTACAAAACATGCGAGATGCATGCTATCTGTCGTGCCCCAAAATACCCCCTAGGAGTTAAGGGATACTTTAGTCAAGACTATACTTAATCCTGTCAACCATCCTGTGATGAACAAAGTGGAACATAATATAATAATGACAATAATCTGAGTGCGGAAGCTCATAATAATGCGGAAGCGTAAACCAAAATTTTCTTTTCTATATACCAGGTCTGTACTCCAAGTCAATATTCAAAACATAATGAAAGTAGAGGTGGACATGCCCATCGGTCAAAATACAAAATGAGGAAACCTCGCTATCACTCCACTCAACAGTAATCTAGATACGGCCACACATCTAGATCCCTATCTGCCTGTGTCTGCATTGGGATATGTGGCTCTCTCTCTTCCACATATTCCTCTTCAACCCATGGCTCAGGGTCTAGGGCACCCTTCGGACCTGCCGACATGAAAGTACGGCTGAGTATGGAATACTCAGAGAGTACAAGCTACTAGCTAGCAATAGTAATAACGGAATACAAGGATAATAATTACAGATAATTCATAACATAGAATTTAAGGCAATGCTATGATCGTAACATGCATGGAATGATGCAAAACCTCCGATAAAACTCATACTTTAAAAGTCATGCCTTGTTCTTGAAAATAGCTTTTCGTGTTTTTCAAAACTTGCTTGTCGTGTAAGAAAACTTGTTCTTGTCTCATGGGATCACATGTGTCTTGTCTTGCTTGGAATCACTTGTTGTCGCGACCCAAAACCCACCCTAGGAGTTAGAGTGAACTCTGGACGACTAATCATGACTTGCTTGACAACCAACCTGCAAAACCCACAAAGCATATACAATAGAGGATATAAACAGCGGAAACATACTCTAACATAATGCAGCGGAAGACTAATAAACCTCTATGTATATATATACTTAAATCCAAGTTTACACAAAAGGAATCCATAAGAAAGTGCGGACATGCCCGCCAAAATACATAAATCTAACTCTCATCTCACCCACAGCTAATCCACTCAGAATCTACAACCACCTATTGGTAACCCTCTACGGGAGGGTCCTCCAAAGGCTCCTCGACGTACTCCTCTTCCACCCATTGACCAGGAGCACAAACATCAAATGGAGCAGCAGCTCCCTCAGAACCTGCCGACATAAGAAGTACGGCTGAGCATGGAATACTCAGCGGGTACTAAGCACTAACCAACAATCATAGCATACGGATAGCATACATAAAGCAGGAGCAATTCATATATGTTAGACAGAAACAATTATATCATACAAGGAAGTAACGCAATTCATAATCATGCTTACATTTCGTAGAAAGCCGATAAATCCTCTTGAAAACATCGTGCACTTGACTTGACTTGAAATATCTTTTCGTACTTGAAAGCTTGTCTTGTCTATCTTGCTTGATTCTTGTATGTCATGTCATGTCATGCATGCTTGCTTGTGATCATGTGACTTGTGAGATACACTTGTGAGATGCCTTGAGAGATGCACTTGAGAGGGAAGGGAGACCCTTCTTTATGCAATGCACTTGCGAGGAAAGGGAGGCCCTTCTTCGTGATATGCACTTGTGAGTGAGGGGAGACCCCTCGTGGAATGTTGGTTCTTGTCTTCTTGTGAAAAGCGAGGTAAAACATATCGTAGGATATGTCCCACCTCTAACCATGTTCTTGTAAACCTCGATAAATCATGCCATGCATGCCGTGCTCGTGGGAACCGTGTACATACTTGCATTTAAATTTAAACATGACATTTGAGAAATTTCACAACACATATAGTATCAATGATTGAGCAATGTAATATTCATATCATTTAGGGAAAGCAGGAAACACACTATCATAAGCCCTATCAATATTCAAAATTTATTAGGCATGCACTTACTAATTTACAGCTCACTTTATTCACCTTGGCATTTTATCAAACATGGTGTGTTCATTATGGATTTACCCTACAACATGCTTTTCTAGATGGGTTTTACTCAAATCATACATGTATGTTCATTATTTGGAACAATGCCCTTCCCCATTTGTTCATCACACATAACCATTGGCATCCAATCGCCCATTCCATCTCCATTCACCATTCACCATTCACCATTTACCATTCACCATTCATCCATCTCATAGCACATGTGTAAATGAAAGCAAATCAAAAGAAAAGAAGGGGAAAGAAGAACTGTAACTAGGAGGGTGGTAAAAAGTACCGACCTTGAAGAGATGAGGAAGAAATCCCTCTTCCAAACGACTGTGTAGCTGCTGCCCTAGCTTGGAGAACGCTCTCCACGAGTGCTTGAGCCGATATCTTGAAGAAAGACCGGACTGGAGGTGATCTAGGGTCTCAAAACCCTTTGATTTCTCTCCAAAGTGGAAACCCTAGGTTGGAATCGCCTTCTCTCCTTTCTCCTATTCTCTCAAAATCTCTAAGTGTCGAATGATGCCCTAAAGGCTCGGGTTAAACTCTTAAGGTAAGAGTGAACCGACCAAAAGACCATAATACCCTTACTAGAATTTCTGCAATGACGCGAGGACCGTGAACAGTGCTGAACACATTGTGCTGTGAACAGTGCCAAACACATTGTGCTGTGAACAGTGTTGAACACATTGTGCTGTGAATAGTACCCACTCGTTGTACGGTGAACAGTGCCAACTCGTTGTGCCGTGAACAGTACCAACTCGTTGTGCTGTGAATAGTACCAACTCGTTGTGCTATGAATAGTACCAAACACATTGTCCGTTGTCTTATGTACAGCGTGCCCGTGGTGCTGTACAACGTACCCGTTGTGAGCTGTACAACGTACCCGTTGTGAGCTGTACAACGGACGCACAGCGTATACGTTATCGGAATGTGTTTTCTGAGCACGTCCTTAGTGCCTTCCGAGCTACGTCCATGCACCGAGCTACGTCCTTACCGCCTTCCGAGCCACGTCCTTAGTGCCTTCCGAGCTACGTCCATGCACCGAGCTACGTCCTTAGCGCCTTCCGAGCTACGTTTTGCCCACAGGTTCAGACTGTTTTGGCCATATCTTTTGACTCGTTCATCCGATTTTGACGATTCAACTTGCGTTGTGTTCGTACTTCGAAAAGGAACATTTCTGACATTTCGAAATTTCCAATTTTTTCCTTATTTATTAATTATACCTCTTAAAAAGGCAGAATGACAACGAAAGTGTCATGCATTAACTGTGAAAAGGTCCGGGGCTCTACACTTGTCTTGCTTATTTTGTCATGTCTTGACTTGCCTTACCATGGTTTACTTGTGAGCTAGATGTTAGTGCCCTTATAGCTACTTATGAGCCAGGAATGTAAATTTCCTTTAGCGAATATATATAGAAAATGGTACACCAACATCCTTGACCGGCCCTTTTTCTGGCTTGATCAACTTGTTTTCTTGTGAGCCAGGTATGACATATCTTGCGATATGCCCTACCCTTGACCGGCCTGATGTCCAGTTTTATCATGCTTGTTTACTTGTGAGCCAGTATGACATATCTTGCGATATGCCCTACCCTTGACCGGCTCGATGTCCGGCTTTATCATTCGTTTCGTAAATCAAGGATCTTATTCTTGTTTGTTTATATATATATACTTATACTAGAAAAAATCACGGCTTATGTATGCATGGGTGTGTGTGTGAGTGTAGCAATACGTAGAAATCATGATGACATGTGCAATTCAAGAATATTGTGGCATTTTAATCCCATCAATGATCGTGTGAGGAACTATGAACATATACTTACATCTAGTCAAAATTATAATTTAGGAAAAACTACACAATTCATGCATTCAAAATCTTCATTTAATTCGTTTAATTCCCATTGATGCATTTTGTCGAACATTTGGTAAGCATCACATTCATAGTCATTTTATTCAAGTTCTTAGTGCATACATTTCACCAAACACATGGGGTGCATTCCTTATACATGAAATGCCCTTCTACCATTTTCCATCACACACAACACAACCACACGACATCCAATTGCCACAACCACCATCCATTCATACATCCCCACACATTCATTTATTTCTCTTGTTTATAATTAGGGAAACTAAAGCATTTCAACAAGAAAGAGAAATATAGGGGAGATCAATACACCACATTCATAAGGGAATCTAGGTTATTACCAAGGGAGTTAGTAGGGTGTACTAACCTTGATGATCAACCCTTGATCTTGAAGAAAACCCTTTGATTTGGAAAACCCCCAACTTGGTAGAGGATGATTCTTGCTAGAAAATCTTCAATTTTTGAGCTCCCTTGATCTCTAATCCAAAAACCCCTCTTGGATTTCTCTCCAATCTCCTCTTCTCCTTTGTCTCTTCTTTCTCTCCTTGAAGTCTAAGAAAATCCCCAAATGAATTCCCTAATAAAACAAGGGTTTAAAACCCTCAATTTCGGCATCAGCACATGCGTGCGATCGATCGCACCCTAAGGCGATCTATCGCGCATGAACCTGCATACTTTTGGTCTAATTTTTCCCTGCATACGATCGATCACACACCTTTGCGATTGATTGTAGATCCCTGCAATCTGTCGCATATGGAGGTCCATCTATCGCACTTGGTCCAGAATGTTTGGGACCAATTCGCCTGCATGCGATCAATCTCACATCTTGCGATCGATTGCAGATCTTCATGCGATCTATCGCAAATGGGAGTGATCTGTCACATATGGACCCAAGCCTTCTGAACCAATTTCACCTGCATGCGATCGATTGCACTCTCCAGATTTTGATTTCTTCCCCCTGCAGACCCATAGGGGTGCTTTCAACCTCATTTTCATCATCCTTATGGCTCTAGACCCCTTCCTTCATGCTGCACTTGGGTCATTAACATCCAATTTATCCTAAAACACCAATTTCAAGCACAAGGAATGCCATTTGGCTTTGAATACACTATTCATTAGCCATAAAAGTTTCAAGGTGCTATACTATCACCTCTTAGTTGACAGATCCTTACACTTGTCGGTTGAAGAGGCTTGTCTGAGTGGTGATATTCGGACATCTGCTAGAGATAATTCATTGCCTTATTAAACACCGAAGGTTAGTAAATTTTAACCACAATTCATTTAATAAAGGTTAAAAAGGGACTTGTGTTGACATGTGGGTACAATTGAACTCAGGGAGAGTTCAATTTTAATTGACTGTGATCGGATCTCCCCAGCTATCCATTCGATCATGCTTGCCATGGGTGTCGCGACCCAAAACCAACCCTAGGAGTTGGAGTGAATCTTGGATGACTTATCATGACTTACATAACAGGCTTGACAAACCAACTTGCAAAACACACTGGGCATATACACTAGAGGACAAAATAGTGGAAGCACACATTTACATAACACAACGGAAGTCTAACCAAACCTCTATGTGTATACATGTAATCCTAGTTTGTACAAAATGAAATCAACAAAAGAAGGTGCGGACATGCCCTCCAAAATACATGGGTATAACTCTCGTGCTCACCCACACTCACCTAGAATCTACCACCTAATAGTAGCCCTCCACATGAGGCTCCACAGTAAGGACCTCCTCAACGTACTTGTCGCGACCCAAGACCCACCCTAGGAGTTAGAGTGAACTTTGGACGACTAATCATGACTTGCTTCACAAACCAACCTGCTAAACCCACAGAGCATATACAATAGAGGACAAAACAGTGGAAACATACTCTAACATGGTATAGCGGAAGTCTACCCAACCTCTATGTATATACATAATCAATCCAAGTTTATACAAAAGTAACCAAAAGAAAGTGCGGACATGCCCGCCAAAATACATAAATCTGACTCTCGTCTCACCCACAGCTAAACCACTCAGAATCTACAACCACCTATTGGTAACCCTCTACTGGAGGTTCCTCCAAAGGCTCCTCGACGTACTCCTCTTCCACCCATGGACCAGGAGCACAAATATCAAATGGAGTAGTAGCTCCCTCAGAACCTGCCGACATAAGAAGTACGGCTGAGCATGGAATACTCAGCGGGTACTGAATACTAACCAACAATTATAGCATAAACATGGCAATACATAATCAGGAGCAATTTATATTTGTCAAATGGAAACAATTCATATCATACAAGGAAGTAAAGCAGTTTATGATCATGCTTGAAACTCGTAGAAGGCCGATAAATCCTCTTGAAAACATCGTGCACTTGACTTGACTTGAAATATCTTTTCGTACGTGAAAGCTTGTCTTGTCTATCTTGCTTGATTCTTGTATGTCATGTCATGTCATGCATGCTTGCTTGTGATCATGTAACTTGTGAGATGCACTTGTGAGATGCACTTGAGAGGGAAGGGAGACCCTTCTTTATGCAATGCACTTGCGAGGAAAGGGAGACCCTTCTTTATGATATGTATGTACTTGCGAGGGAAGGGAGACCCTTCTTCATGATATGCACTTGTGAGTGAGGGGAGACCCCTCGTGGAATGTTGGTTCTTGTCTTCTTGTGAAAAGCGAGGTAAAACATATCGTAGGGTATGTCCCACCTCTAACCATGTTCTTGAAAACCTCGATAAATCATGTCATGCATGCCGTGCTCGTGGAAACCGTGTACATACTTGCATTCAAATTTAAAGATGACATTTGGGTAATTTCACAACACACATAGCATCAAAGATTGAGTAATGTAACATTCATAGCATTATGGGAAAGCAGGAAACACACTGTCATAGTCCATAGCAATATTCATAATTTATTAGGCATGCATTTCCAGATTTTCAGCTCACTGTGTTCACCTTGGCATTTCATCAAACATGGTATGTTCATTATGGAGTTACCCTACAACATGCTTTTCTAGATGGGTTTTACTCAATCATACATGTACGTTCATTATTGGAACAATGCCCTTCCCCATTTGTTCATCACCCACAACCATTGGCATCCAATCGCCCATCCCATCTCCATTCACCATTCACCATTCACCATTCACCATTCACCATTTACCATTCATCCAGATCATACCACATGTGTAAATGAAAGAAAATGAAGAGAAAAGGAGGAGAAAGAAGGGCTATAACTAGGAGGGTAGTAAAAAGCACCGACCTTGAAGAGGTGAGGAAGAAACTCTCTTTCCAAATGACTGTGTAGCTGCTGCCCTAGCTTGGATTACGAGCTCCACAATGCCTGAACCGAAATCTTGAAGAAAACGGGCTTGAAGTTGATCTAGGGTTTCAAAACCCCTTTGATTTCTCTCCAAAATGGAACCCTAGGTTGGAATCGCCTTCTCCCATTTCTCCTATTCTCTCAAACTCTCTAAGTGTTGAATGAAGCCCTAAAGGCTCGGGTTAAACTCTTAAGGTAAGAGTGAACTGACCAAAAGACCGTAATACCCTTACTGGGATTTCTGCAATGACGCGAGGACCGTGAATAGTGCTGAACACATTGTGCTGTGAATAGTGCCAACTCGTAGTGCTGTGAATAGTGCCAACTCGTGGTGCCATGAATAGTGCAACCCGTGGTGCCATGAATAGTGCAAACCCGTGGTGCTGTACAACGTGCCCGTTGTGAGTTGTACAACGTACCCATTGTGAGTTGTACAACGTACCCGTTGTGAGTTGTACAACGGACGCACAACGTATACGTTAACAGAGCTAGAGCTACGTCCTTAGCGCCTTCCGAGCTACGCTTGCATGTAGGTTCAGACTGTTTTGGCCATATCTTTTGACTCGTTCGTCTGATTTTGACGATTCAACTTGCGTTGTGTTCGTATTTCGAAAAGGAACATTTTTGACGTTTCAAAATTTCCAAATTCTTTCTCATTTATTAATCATACCTCTTAAAAAGGCAAGATGAAAACGAAAGCGTCATGTATTAAGCATGAAAAAGTCTGGGGCTCTACATCCTCCCCCCCTTACAAAATTTCATCCTCGAAATTCAGACACTACTTGCATTACAAATCAAAAAGGACATTACAAGTCATATACAGACTTCACACAGAAACTCATTCAAGTAATTCTGGGTACTTTGCTTTGACTTCGGCTTCACGCTCCCATGTAGCTTCTTCCCGAGCATGGTTTTTGCCATTGCACAAGAACCAAAGGGATTGTTTTGTTGCGAAGCACCTGATCCCTTCGATCTAAAATCTGGACTGGCTTTTCAATCATGGTGAGGTCCTCTCGAATCTCCAACTGTTCCGAGTCTATGACCTGCGAAGGATCCGCAAGATACTTCCGAAGCATGGACACATGGAAGACGTTAAGAACTATAGCCATGTGAGGTGGAAGAGCTACTCGATATGCAACTTCACCAACCCGTGTGATAATCTCAAAAGGCCCAACATACCGAGGACTGAGCTTGCCTCGCTTCCCAAATCTCATGATCCCTTTGCTAGGAGATACTTTCACAAAAACTTGATCCCCTACTTGAAATTCCAAGTCCCTATGGCGTGTGTCCGCATAACTTTTCTGGCGATCTTGAGCGACTTTCAATCGATCCCGGATGATCTTAACTGTGTTTGCAGTTTGCTCAATCAACTCCGGACCAAGTACTTTCCTTTCGCCTACCTCATCCCAATAGAGAGGAGACCTACAACTTCGCCCATACAAGGCCTCAAATGGTGCCATTTGAATACTTGCCTGATAGCTGTTATTATAGGCAAATTCAACCAATGGCAAGTGCTCTTCCCAACTGCCTCTGAAATCCAACATACAAGCCCGAAGCATGTCTTCAATGACTTGGTTCACTCTCTCGGTTTGTCCATCCGTCTGTGGATGAAAAGCGGTGCTGAAATCAAGTCGGGAACCCATAGCCTCCTGGAAACTTTTCCAAAATCTTGACGTGAATCTTGGATCCCGATCCGACACAATACTAACAGGCACTCCGTGCAATCTAACTACTTCCTTGATGTATAGTGCAGCCAACTGACTTGAGTTGAAAGTAGTTCGGTAGGGTAAGAAATGAGCGGACTTTGTCAAACGATCCACTACTACCCACATCGCATCTGAGCCCCTTGCCGTCTTTGGCAAGCCAACTATGAAATCCATAGATATGTTCTCCCATTTTCACTCGGAAATCGGAAGGGAATGCAATAGACCGGTGGGTCGTATGTGTTCTGCTTTCACCTGTTGGCACACTAAGCACCGTGCCACATATTCCGCAACCTCCCTCTTCATATTCCGCCACCAAAAGTGACTCTTGAGGTTCCGGTACATCTTTGTACCCCCTGGGTGCACTGTGTACTTCGAACGGTGTGCTTCATCCAAAATTTCTCTTCGAAGATCTGTATTGGCTGGGACGCACAGTCTTCCCTTGAATGTGATAGCACCCCGACTAGTGAGAGAGAAGTCCTCACTACCCTTAGCAACTTCCTTGTCCCGATAAGGCAACAATTCAGCATCCATGGCTTGATATTCTTGGATCAAATCTATAATGTACGGCCGAACCGTAACATTTGCCAAGGTAGGACCACGGACAGAGTCATTCACACTGATGTCCAGATTTGCCAAATCTTCTAGTAGCTTCCATTCTTGAACCAACATATGTGCTAACAACCCTTGAGGTCTTCTACTCAAAGCATCTGCCACTACATTTGCTTTACCCGGGTGGTATTGAATGGTACAATCATAGTCTTTCAAAAATTCCATCCAACGCCGTTGCCTTAGATTCAGCTCCTTTTGGGAAAAGAGATACTTGAGACTCTTGTGATCAGTGAACACATAGAACTCCACCCCATAAAGGTAATGACGCCAAATCTTAAGTGCAAACACGACCGCCGCAAGCTCCAAGTCGTGCATGGGATAATTCTTCTCATGCTCATTCAATTGCCTTGATGCATAGGCAATGACTTTCTTATGCTGCATGAGTACACACCCAAGTCCAACGTGTGAGGCATCACTATACACCTCATACCCATAAGGTCCAGATGGCACAGTAAGGACAGGGGCTGTAGTAAGCCTCTTCTTCAGTTCCGTGAAACTGATCTCACACTTGCCACTCCACACAAACTTGGCGTTCTTCCTTGTCAGGTAAGTGAGCGGTGCTGCAAGGCTAGAGAAACCTTCTACGAATCTCCTGTAGTAGCCTGCCAACCCAAGAAAGCTGCGTATCTCGGTAACACTCTTGGGCCTCGCCCAACTCATAACTACTTCGATCTTCTTTGGATCTACCGATATACCTTCTGCAGAAACAACGTGGCCTAGGAATGCCACCTCTTCCAACCAAAACTCACACTTGCTAAGTTTGGCGTATAGCTTGTGCTCTCTTAGCATTTCCAAGGCAAGACATAGGTCGATTGTGTGATCTTCCCGTGTCTGGGAATAGACCAAGATGTCATCCACAAATACAATCACGCACCTATCAAGGCGTGGCCGGAACACCCGGTTCATCAAATCCATAAAGGCTGCCGGCGCGTTCGTGAGTCCAAAAGGCATTACCAAGAACTCGTAGTGCCCATACCAAGTCCTGAAAGCAGTTTTGGGAACATCTTCCGCCTTAATCTTCAACTGGTGATAACCCGATCGAAGATCTATCTTCGAGAAAAATCTCGCTCCCTTCAACTGATCGAACAAGTCATCAATCCTAGGCAAGGGATACCTATTCTTTATGATGACTTTGTTCAATTACCGGTAATCGACACACATCCGCATCGAGCCATCTTTCTTCTTAACAAACAACACCGGGGCACCCCACGGTGAGACACTTGGTCGAATGAAGCCAAGGCCTTCCAATTCTTCCAACTGAGTCTTCAACTCCTTGAGTTCAATAGGAGCCATCCTATATGGAGCTCTGAAAACAGGAGCTGTGCCTGGTGCAAGCTCGATCATAAACTCAATCTCCCTATCTGGAGGCAATCCTGGCAACTCCTCTGGAAATACATCCAGGAACTCACTCACAACCGGAATAGCCGATGAGTCCCTTACCTCGGGGTTAGCTAAGCTCAACGCCGCAAAACGAGCAATAGATCTACTTTTCAACCCGCGAAAGTGGAATGGCTTTCCTTCTACAGGCTTGAAGAGTACCATTTTCTCAAAGCAAGCTACATGCCCATGATGTGCTGCTAACCAATCCATTCCCAATATAACATCAAAGTCTTGGAATCCAAGGATGATGAGATCAACCGCCAATTCGTGGCTTCCAACTTGGACCACACTATTTCTATACACTTTATCTGCCAATACTGTTTTGCCGAGAGGAGTCGAAATGGCTAACTCCGGTTCTAGCTGACTTGGTCCTGCAGAAAAACCTTCTGAAAAACTCGGCGAGACAAACGAATGAGTAGACCCGGTATCAATCAATACTCGAGCCAAATACTCATTGACTAGTAAGGTTCCTGAAATTTTAACCAGCGGAGTTACTCCATGCATCAACAGAGTATACACATAGGTATATATATATATCATACCAAGTAAGTACACAAGGAATAAAACACAACATATCAATCACGAATAACGAAAATAATTCCAAACGCGTACCTTGCACCACATCATCAGATGCAAGTGCATCACCCTCTGTCAAAGCAAATACACGCCCCTGGTTCGCCTGGCGAGACTGAGGTGTAGACCGGGTAGTCTGAGATGACGCCTGATATGATCCTGCTGGGCGTGCTGGTGGACTAATCCCCTGAGACTGGCCTGGTAAATGCCGACTGGGGCAATCCCTGATCATATGGCCCTGGCGACCACAATGAAAACATCCACCCGATGCCCTTCGGCAATCCCCTGCCGGGTGCCTTCGGCCGCATGAAGTGCAGACCTCGTGTGCATAAGTCGGAGGGGCCGGAAGTGGAGCATACCTCATCGTCTGAGGTGCAACAGGCCGTGGGGCTGGAAGAGCCTGAGGTCTCGGTGCCTGAGGCATATACTGCCGTGGAGCTGGAGGCGCATAAGATGGCCTCATTGGTGGTGCTGGCCACGCATACTGATAGCGAGTCCGCCTCTCTGGAGGTGCTGAACTACTAGCTTGGCCTCTCGCCAACTCCCTCTTCTTGGACACTGTCTCCGAATTGGCCTCGACCAATAAGGCCTTGTCTACTACCTCAGGGTAGGTAGTATGCCTGAAAACGGAAACCTTTTCCATAATCACATCCTTGAGCCCTTGCTCAAATCTTCTCGCCTTCATTGCCTCAGTAGCAACCATATGAGGCGCAAATCTCGACAACTCCGAGAACTTGGCCTCGTCTTGTGCCACCGACATCAAACCTTGCTCAAGGTTGATGAATTCTCTCTCTTTCTTTTCCCGCGCTCCAATCGGAAAATACTTCTTGTAAAAAGTATTCTTGAACTCCTCCCAAGTCCAAGGTAGACCCTGCATGGTCAAATCTCTCATCCTCAGTGCGGACAACCACCAATGATGTGCTTCGCCTTCTAGCATGAAAGCTGCCCATGCTACTCTCTCCTCCTCTGTAGGTGAGAGGACCGTAAAGATCTTCTCCATCTGGAGGATCCATGCCTCCGCAGCAAGAGGGTCCACACTCCCATGGAATGGTGGAGGCCTCAATCTCCTGAATGCCTCAACTCCAGCGGTACGATGTACTGGAGCTGCGGGCGGTGGAGTAGGTGCCGCCGATGATGGTATAGCTTGCCGAGCCGCCAGTATGGCGAGTGTCTCAGCAATAGAGCCTAAGACTTGAGAGAGGTCCGGTTGCTCATCCTCATCCCGTGAAGAAGAGGAAGCTCTGGTATGTGGTCCACGACCCCGTGTGTTCCGTCTCATGACTCAAGTCCTGAGAATATTAACACCACATGAGTCTAACTTGAAACCACAGTTTACTTCAATGCCATTTCACAATAATCCAATTTGTATTAGTTGTATAATACTAATATACATCGCATTAAGTCATCAGAGTATTTATAATATTATACTTTGGTGTTCTAGCGTTCCTAAGGTTCGTACTTGGTTGAAACAACCATTTTGACTAAGACTAAAGTTTAGTCTTACACTTGGGTCAAGACTCTCTTCCGACTTACTTTCTTCCTAACTTGTTTCCTGACATATGCTCTTATCAAGCCGTGGTATAAGATTCTAAGTGACCCTAGAGACCTAAAGCCTAAGCTCTGATACCACTTCTGTCGCGACCCAAGACCCACCCTAGGAGTTAGAGTGAACTTTGGACGACAAATCATGACTTGCTTGACAAACCAACCTGCAAAACCCACAGAGCATATACAATAGAGGACAAAACAGTGGAAACATACTCTAACATGGTATAGCGGAAGTCTACCCAACCTCTATGTATATACATAATCAATCCAAGTTTATACAAAAGTAACTAAAAGAAAGTGCGGACATGCCCGCCAAAATACATAAATCTGACTCTCGTCTCACCCACAGCTAAACCACTCAGAATCTACAACCACCTATTGGTAACCCTCTACTGGAGGTTCCTCCAAAGGCTCCTCGACGTACTCCTCTTCCACCCATGGACCAGGAGCACAAATATCAAATGGAGTAGTAGCTCCCTCAGAACCTGCCGACATAAGAAGTACGGCTGAGCATGGAATACTCAGCGGGTACTGAATACTAACCAACAATTATAGCATAAACATGGCAATACATAATCAGGAGCAATTTATATTTGTCAAACGGAAACAATTCATATCATACAAGGAAGTAAAGCAGTTTATGATCATGCTTGAAACTCGTAGAAGGCCGATAAATCCTCTTGAAAACATCGTGCACTTGACTTGACTTGAAATATGTTTTCGTACGTGAAAGCTTGTCTTGTCTATATGTCATGTCATATCATGCATGCTTGCTTGTGATCATGTAACTTGTGAGATGCACTTGTGAGATGCACTTGAGAGGGAAGGGAGACCCTTCTTTATGCAATGCACTTGCGAGGGAAGGGAGACCCTTCTTTATGATATGTATGTATTTGCGAGGGAAGGGAGACCCTTCTTCATGATATGCACTTGTGAGTGAGGGGAGACCCCTCGTGGAATGTTGGTTCTTGTCTTCTTGTGAAAAGCGAGGTAAAACATATCGTAGGGTATGTCCCACCTCTAACCATGTTCTTGAAAACCTCGATAAATCATGTCATGCATGCCGTGCTCGTGGAAACCGTGTACATACTTGCATTCAAATTTAAAGATGACATTTGGGTAATTTCACAACACACATAGCATCAAAGATTGAGTAATGTAACATTCATAGCATTATGGGAAAGCAGGAAACACACTGTCATAGTCCCTAGCAATATTCATAATTTATTAGGCATGCATTTCCAGATTTTCAGCTCACTGTGTTCACCTTGGCATTTCATCAAACATGGTATGTTCATTATGGAGTTACCCTACAACATGCTTTTCTAGATGGGTTTTACTCAATCATACATGTACGTTCATTATTGGAACAATGCCCTTCCCCATTTGTTCATCACCCACAACCATTGGCATCCAATCGCCCATCCCATCTCCATTCACCATTCACCATTCACCATTCACCATTCACCATTCACCATTCATCCATATCATACCACATGTGTAAATGAAAGAAAATGAAGAGAAAAGGAGGAGAAAGAAGGGCTATAACTAGGAGGGTAGTAAAAAGCACCGACCTTGAAGAGGTGAGGAAGAAACCCTCTTTCCAAATGACTGTGTAGCTGCTGCCCTAGCTTGGATTACGAGCTCCACAATGCCTGAACCGAAATCTTGAAGAAAACGGGCTTGAAGTTGATCTAGGGTTTCAAAACCCCTTTGATTTCTCTCCAAAATGGAACCCTAGGTTGGAATCGCCTTCTCCCATTTCTCCTATTCTCTCAAACTCTCTAAGTGTTGAATGAAGCCCTAAAGGCTCGGGTTAAACTCTTAAGGTAAGAGTGAACTGACCAAAAGACCGTAATACCCTTACTGGGATTTCTGCAATGACGCAAGGACCGTGAATAGTGCTGAACACATTGTGCTGTGAATAGTGCCAACTCGTAGTGCTGTGAATAGTGCCAACTCGTGGTGCCATGAATAGTGCAACCCGTGGTGCCATGAATAGTGTAACCCGTGGTGCCATGAATAGTGCAAACCCGTGGTGCTGTACAACGTGCCCGTTGTGAGTTGTACAACGTACCCGTTGTGAGTTGTACAACGGACGCACAACGTATACGTTAACAGAGCTAGAGCTACGTCCTTAGCGCCTTCCGAGCTACGCTTGCATGTAGGTCCAGACTGTTTTGGCCATATCTTTTGACTCGTTCGTCCGATTTTGACGATTCAACTTGCGTTGTGTTCGTATTTCGAAAAGGAACATTTTTGACATTTCAAAATTTCTAAATTCTTTCTCATTTATTAATCGTACCTCTTAAAAAGGCAAGATGAAAACGAAAGCGTCATGTATTAAGCATGAAAAAGTCTGGGGCTCTACAGTACTCCTCCTCCTCCCATGGACCGGAAGCACATATGTCAAAAGGAGTGGCCACTCCACTAACACCTGCCGACATCAAAAGTACGGCTGATTATGGAATACTCAGCGGATACCAAATACTAACCAACAGTCATAGCATATAATAATGACAGAAATAAGCAGGAAGTAATTCATATAATTGACAGGAAAAATAAGCAGTTGATAGTTCATGCTTGCATCATATCAAAATCGGAAAACCCTTGAAAACATCATGTGCTTGACTTGACTTGAAATACTCATTTTGTGTTTGAAAAGTTGTCTTGTCATGTTCTGTCTTGTTTGTTTTGTCGTGTCATGCCATGTCTTGCTGGTCGTGTCATATCATGTATTTCTTGTCTTGTTGTGTCATGCCATGTCTTGCTTGCTTGGAATTTAAACATGCTCATGCTACTTGTGAGGGAGGGTGGTTTAGAACCCCCTCTTCCTAAATGAGATACAACTTGTGAGGGAGAAGAAACCTCTCTTTAGCGAAAATGCATTGAAAGTAAACATGCATGCTTGGAGGTTCTTATTCTTGTTAAAAGCGAGGCAAAACATATCTTAAGATATGCCCTACCTCTCATATCAACCCTTACGTTTGGCCTGGTCATGGTATTCGTGAATCGAGAATAAAACCCTTGTTTTGACAACTCATCGGTAAATCATATCATGCATGCCGTGCTTGTGGTTTCATGTACATACTATCGTTGGACATAAAACAAGACATATAGAGTTCAATAATGTATGGAATGACATTCATTTCAAAGTATAAACATTCATGCCATTAGAGATGGCAATAAATCACACTATCATAAACCCTAGAATCTTCCATATGCTTTAAGTCATGCTTTTCTTGATTTATAATTCATTCTCTTCACCTTGACATTTCATCAAACATATGGTGTGTACATTATGGTTAAAGCTTATATCTTGATTTTTCTAGATGGATTAATGCTCATGACATACATGTGTGTTCATTATTGATACAATGCCCTTCCCATTTGGTTCATCACCACACATGCACGGCATCCATCGCCCATACACATCCACACAATCATCCATCTCCATCCATGTAATCCATTATATTATCATGTTTAAAACCAAGGAAGAAGAAGAATATGAACTAGAAGGGTAGCATAGGGTACCGACCTTGAAAAATATGGGAAGAACCCTCCAAAACGTGTGTGGAGTCGTTGCCGAGCTTGAAGGAGGTGTTCCTCTAGTGCTTGAGCCGTGTGCTTGAAGAAATCCAAGCTTGTGATGATCTAGGGTTCTCAAACCCTTGATTTTCTTCAAGTTGAAAACCTAGGTCAAAAGCCCTTTCTCCTCTCTCACTCTCTCTTAAAAATCTTGCCTTAGGGTTATGAACCCCTTTATGGCTCGAGCAAGCCCTTATAGGCAAGGGTGTAACGCCTAAAAGACGAAAATGCCCGAGTGATTGGTCGCTTATCGAGCGATCGATGTTTCTGACCGAGCCCTCGGTCAAAAACACCCTCCCTGGAAAAATTTCCCATACAAATTAGTGCACCAGTCAATAGATACCAATTGATCGGTTGTGAATCGATTGATCGCTACTTTGGACCGAGCGATCGGTGCTCTGCAAATTTCGACACTGAGTCCATTTTCCACTCAATCCATTACTTGGACTTATCCCACTTCCATCCTAACCTCTTCTAGACATGACTAGGGCCCTTCTAAGGCTATAGTACCTTATTAATTATTGTATTTAATTATTTATAGCATTCTTGCAAAATTCTTAAAGGTTCCAATTCTCATTTCATGAAAATGGAGATTACAACGCATCGTGCTTTGACACGCATTTGAAAACATATACAAAAGTTTTGGGGCTCTACATC
Organism: Tetracentron sinense; assembly: GCA_015143295.1. NCBI lineage: Eukaryota > Viridiplantae > Streptophyta > Magnoliopsida > Trochodendrales > Trochodendraceae > Tetracentron > Tetracentron sinense. Next base: position 21,106,800 of record CM026553.1, read on the forward strand.
CTCCCCCCTTATAAAAATTTCATCCCCGAAATTTGGACGATACTTCCATTACAACCAACACAGCATTATATGGTACATACAAAAGCCTATTCAAATAACTCGGGGTACTTTGCTTTGACTTCGGCCTCGCGCTCCCATGTAGCCTCTTCTCGAGCATGATGTTGCCATTGCACGAGATCCAAGGGAATAGTCTTGTTGCAAAGGACTTGATCTCTCCGATCCAATATCTGAATCGAATTTTCAACCAAAGTGGGATCCTCTCGGATTTCCAACGGTTCCAAGTCTATGATATGTGAAGGGTCCGTAATGTACTTCTGAAGCATAGGCACATGGAACACATTGTGGACTGCGGCCTTGTGAGGCGGAAGAGCTACCCTGTAAGTAACTTCACCAACTCGCGTGATAATCTTAAAGGGGCCAACGTACCTAGGACTGAGCTTGCCTCGCCTGCCAAATCTCACAATTCCTTTGTTAGGAGATACTTTCACAAAGACTTGATCCCCAACCTGGAATTCCAAGTCCTAACTGCGAGTGTCAGCATAGCTCTTTTGACAATCTTGAGTGGCTTTCAACCGATCTAGGATGATCTTGACTTTGTTCACAGTCTGCTCGATCAACTCAAGACCTAACACTTTTCTCTCTCCTACCTCGTCCCAGTAGAGAGGAGACCTGTAGCTTTGCCCATACAAGGCCTTAAATGGTGCCATTTGGATGCTCGCCTGGTAGCTATTATTGTAGACGAATTCAACCAAAGGCAAGTGTTCTTCCTAGCTGCCCTTGAAATCCAACATATATGCCCGAAGCATGTTTTCGACAACTTAATTTACTCTCGCTTTGTCCATCCATTTGTAGATGAAAGGTGGTGCTGAAATCAAGTTGGGAACTCATAGCGCTCTGAAAGCTCTTCCAGAACCTGGATGTAAATCTTGGATCCCAGTCTGACATAATGCTGACTGGCACCTTGTGTAATTGAACTATTTCCTTGATATACAATGCAACCAATTGATTAGAGTTGAAAGTGGTCCGGTAAGGCAAGAAATGTGTAGACTTTGTTAAACGGTCTACTACAACCCATATTGCATCGGTGTTTCTTGCCGTGCGTGGCAAGCCAACAATGAAGTTCATGAAAATGTACTCCCACTTCCCCTCGAGAATCGGGAGGGACTGTAATAGACCCGCCGGTCTCAGGTGCTCAGCTTTAACTCGTTGACACACTAAGCACCGTGCCATATACTCTGCAACATCTCTTTTTGTATTTTTCCACCAAAAGTGCCATTTGAGGTTCCGATACATCTTCGTACCCCCAGGGTGTACTGCACACTTCGAATGGTGGGCTTCATCCATAGTCTTTCTACATCGGTTGGGACACAGAGTCTTCCCTTGAACGTGATTGCCCCATCACCTTTTGTGGCAAAATCGTCACTTCCTTTGCTAACCGCCTTATCACGAAAAGCAACCAACTTGGCATCCGCTACTTGCAACTCCCGGATCCGATCTATGATGTAAGGCCGAACCGTGATATTAGCCATCACTGGACTACGGACGGAAGTATTGACATTGATGTCTAGATTTGCCAAATCTTCCAATAGCTTTTATTCCCGCACCAACATGTGAGCCAACAACCCCGGAGGTCTTCTACTCAAGGCGTCAGCTACTACATTCACTTTACCCAGGTGATATTTAATGGTGTATTCGTAGTCTTTCAAAAATTCTATCCAACGTCGTTGCCGTAAATTTAGCTCATTTTGGGAAAAGAGGTACTTGAGGCTCTTATGGTCCGTGAACACGTAGAATTCTTCCCCGTAAAGGTAATGGCGCCAAATCTTGAGTGCAAACTCGACCGCAACAAGCTCCAAGTCATGCGTGGGGTAATTCTTTTCATGTTCATTTAATTGCCTTGATGCATAGGCTACACCTTCTTGTGCTGCATGAGGACACACCCAAGTCCAACGTGCGAGGCATCACTATACACTTCATAACCACCATGCCCTGATGGCACTGTAAGGACGGGGGCTGTGGTAAGCCTCTTCTTCAGCTTCGTGAAACTGATCTCACACTTATCGCTCCATATAAACTTGGCGTGCTTCCTTGTCAGGTAAGTGAGCGGTGCTACAAGGCTAGAGAAACCCTCAACAAATCTCCGGTAATAGTCTGCCAACCCAAGGAAACTGTAGACCTCTGTGACACTCTTGGGCCTCGCCCAACTCAATACTACCTCTATCTTCTTCGGATCTACCGAGATGCCTTCCACAGAAACAACATGGCCTAGGAATGTCACTTCCTCCAACCAAAACTCACACTTGCTTAGTTTAGCATAAAACTTGTGTTCTCTCAGCATTTCCAAAGCAAGGTGAAGGTCTCGCATGTGATCTTCCCGTGTTTGGGAATAGACTAGGATATCATCGACAAATACTATCATGCATCGATCCAGGTATGGTCAGAACACCCGGTTCATCAGATCCATAAAGGCTACCGGTGCGTTTGTTAGACCGAAAGACATCACCAAGAACTCATAATACCCATATCGAGTCCTGAAAGCAGTTTTAGGAACATCTTTCGCCTTAATCTTCAACTGGTGGTAACCGGACTGAAGATCAATCTTAGAGAAAAATTTTGCTCCCTTTAACTGATCGAACAAGTCATCAATACTAGGTAATGGATACCTATTCTTTATTGTGACTTTGTTCAACTGCCTGTAATTGACACACATCCGCATCGAGTTATCCTTCTTCTTGACAAATAGCATCGGGGCACCCCATGTTGAGACACTTGGTTGAATGAAACCAAGGCCTTGCATCTCCTCCAATTGTGTCTTCAACTCCTTGAGTTCAATCGGGGCCATCCTATATGGAGCCCGAGAGATGGGAGCTGTGCCTGGTGCAAGCTCGATCACAAACTCAATCTCCCTGTCTGGAGGCAACCCTGGAAACTCCTCTGAAAACACATCCAGGAATTCACTCACGACTGGAATAGTCGAAGAGTCCTTTGCCTTGGGGTTCGCTAAGCTTAGTGCCATAAAGCGAGCAATATCCTTACTTCTTAACCCCCGAAAATGAAATGGCTTCCCTTCCACCGGCTTAAAGAGTACCATCTTCTCAAAGCATGCCACCTGCCTATGATGAGCTGCTAACCAATCCATCCCCAAGATGACATTGAAGTCTTGGAATCCAAGGACGATGAGTTTAGTTGCCAACTCACGGCTTCCAACTTGAACTGTACTGCTTCTGAAGATGCGATCTGCTACTACTATCTTACCGAGAGGAGTCAAAATGAATAACTCCGATTCCAGTTGACTAGGCTCTGTAGAAAAGCCTTGGGAGAAACTCGGCGAGACAAATGAGTGAGTAAACCCGGTATCAATCAACACACAAGCCAAACCATTGACTAATAAGGTGCCTGAAATTATACTAGCTAAGTCAATCCATGCATCAACAACTTATACATATAGGTATATATATCTATATAACATGCCATATACGTACACAGAGAATAAGAAAAAATACTACAATCATGTATAATCGAATAACTCTAAATGTGTACCTTGCACTACATTGTCAGATGCAAGTGCATCGCCCTCTGTCAATACAAATACTCACCCCTGATTCGCCTGGCGAGGCAGAGGTGTAGGCAGCGCAGGCTGGGAGGATGCCTGGTATGATCCTGTTGGACGGACTGGGGGCCTAATACCCTGAGACTGGCCTGGCAAATGCCTCGTCGGGCAATCTTTGATCATGTGGCCCTGGCGACCACAGTGGAAATGTAACGCCCCAAAATACCCCTAGGAGTTTAGGGATACTTTAGGCGTGACTATACGTACCTGCCAAACCATCCTGTCATGAACAAGATAATTAACGTACTAAACAATGATAATCAGAGCGCGGAAGCTAAACATAAATGCGGAAGCGTAAACTAACTTTTTCTTTTCTTCTAAGATTTCTAAAATAGTATTCCAAGTTAACATATATACCAAACCTGTCTAAGTCTAAGGTGGACAGACCCACCTATCAAAATATCAAAATACATAAGACCCAACACTATCTCGATCAATAGTCACCCCCGTGGGGCCAGTGGTCTAAGTCTCTCGCCTCCGCCTGAGGCTCGACTGCTAGATCCTCATACGGTTCTTCCTCGCCGTAGTCCTCCTCTATCCAAGGACCCTGATCACATATGTCAAGAGGGGCTCGTGCACCTGCCGACATGAAAGTACGGCTAAGCATGGAATACTCAGCGAGTACACGCTACTAGCAAACCATAACAATAATAAAAGCACACAACAGTAATACCATACAAAGCAGTAATAGCATCACTAGAGAAATAACATAAGGCATGGTAAAATGCAATCATACTAACGTGTGTGCATGAATGCTAAAACTCCGATAAAACTCATGCTTGAAATCCCATGTCATGCCTCGGTATGCCTTGTGGAAATCATGTATGCATGCATGTGTGAATGCATGATCATCATCTTGTAAACTTTCATCTTGTAACTTGTGAGCCAGAGGCTAGCACCCAAATCTCCCTGGGCTGCCAACCTCCTTGATATGCAATGCACTTGTGAGCCAGAGGTTAGTACCCAAATGTCCCTGGGCTACCAACCTCCTTGATATGCAATGTTTGGTTTTCTTGTGAGCCAGAGGCTAGCACCCGAATCTCCCTGGGCTACCAACCTCCTTGACAATAGGTGATTTTTATTACTTGTTTAGTTTTCTTGTGAGCCAGAGGTTAGCACTCGAATTTTTCCTGGGCTACCAGCCTCCTTGACGTGCAATATTTTCTTGTTGTTTATTATATGCACATGCTCTTGAAATCTCGGTTCATGCTATCATGCGTGCTCGTGTACGTGTCAATAGTGACAATCATGATAATGAGGATAACCAAGATATGACATTACAATTCAATTCATGATATGAACATAGGTAACTTAAGTAGTTTGCATAACATTTGATCAATTTATCATTTATAGGAACGCATGCATAAAATCCATTTCTATATTCTTCATTGAGATCATTTATTCATAGTTTAGGTATTTTGTTAAACACTTTCATACATTATTCCTTAGTAGTTTATCTCCTTCTTTTTAATGCATATTTTCCATTCAATCACACAATGGTAAGTTTGTTATTTGTACAATGCCCATCCTCCATTTTCCAATCCACAACCCACACATCATACATCACACATTCGGCATCCAATCGCCGTATCCAACCTCCATCCAAGCATCCCTACCCTTTCTTTATCTTGTTTATATTTATTATAGATGATACATTTTGCAAGGAATAAAACATACTAACAAGAATCATATTTCATAAGGAAAACTTAGATTTATTGCTAGGGTAAGTTAGTAGGGTGTACTAACCTTGAATCAAGGCTTGATCCTTGGTAGAAACCTTGATTGAAGCTCCAACTTGCAAGAAAAAAGATCCTTGCTTGAAGAAGGCTTGGTGTGGGCAAGAAACCTTGAAGTTGCCATGGAAAACGCTGCTCTACCTTGGAGAAGAAGTCCCACACGAGTTTGAGGTTGGATTTTCGAAATCCAAGCTTTTAGGGATGCTCTTGGGTGCTTAAACCCTTGATCTTACCCCCAAATGGAAAGGGGGCTTTGGAACCCTAGTTTCTTCTCCCTCTCTCTCAAATATCCCTAAGTATAGTGAATGAGGGCTCAAAGGGTCGAGCAAGCCCTTATGGGTAAGGGTTTAACACCCAAAAGACGAAAAAGCCCTTACTGAAATTTCTGCAAAACACGGGGACCGAGCGATCGGTGGTTATGACCTATTGATCGGTTGCCTATCGAGCGATCGGTACTCTGACCGAGTGACCGGTCAAAAATCTACTCTCTGGAAAATTTTCCTATACAAAAGTTTTGACCGTGCGATAGCTACCGATCGATCGGTTTTGGACCGATCGATCGCTGACTGGACCGAGCGATCGGTGCTGTGTAGGTCTGGACTGTTTTGACCATATCTTTTGACTCGCTCGTCGGATTTCGACGATTCCACTTGCGTTGGGTTCGTCTTTCGAAAATGAACGTTTTTGATGTTTCAGAATTTTTGATTTCTCTCTTATTTATTAATTAGACTATGAGGAAGGCTAATTAGCTACGAAAACGGTATTCATTAAGTATAGAAAAGTCCGGGGTGCTACAGGAAACATCCACCCGATGCCTTTCGGCAATCTCCTACCGGGTGCCTTCGGCGGTAAAACGTGCAGACCTCGTATGTGTAGGTCGGAGGGGCTGGAGGTGGAGCATACCTCGCTACCTGAGGTGCAATAGGCTGTGGGGCCAGAAGAGCCTGAGGTCGTGGTGCCTGAGGCATGTTCTGCTGTGTAACTGGGGGCGCATAGAATGGCCTCTGTGGTGGTGCTGGCAAGTGTACTGATAAGGGCCAGTCTGGGCCTGGCTCTCTGGAGGTGCTGAACTGCTGGATTGGCCTCTCACCAAATCCCTCTTCTTCGATGTGACCTCTGAATTGGTCTCAATCAATAAGGCCTTGTCCACCACGTCAGGGTAAGTGGCATGCCTAAAGGCCGAAACCCTCTCCATAATGACGTCTTTGAGCCCTTGCTGAAACCTCGCCTTCATCGCCTCAGTAGCGATCATGTGAGGTGCGAAGCGTGATAGCTCCGAGAACTTGGCCTCATACGTGGCCACAGTCATCGAATCCTGCTTGAGGTTGATGAACTCTTTCTCTTTCTTTTCTCGAGCTCCAACTAAAAAGTACTTCTTGTAGAAGACATCTTTGAACTTGTCCCAAGTCCATGGTTGACCTTACTTGGTCAAATCCCTAGTCCTCAAGGCGTACAACCACCAATGGTGGGCCACGCCCTCTAGCATGAAAATAGCCCATGGCACTCTATCTTCCTCTGTGGGTGAGAGAACTGTGAAGATCTTCTCCAACTAAAGGATCCAAGCCTCTGCAGCAAGAGGGTCCACACTCCCATGGAATGATGGAGGCCTCAGTCTCCTGAATGCCTCAACCCTAGCTGTGCGATGTACTGAAGCTGCAGGCGGTGGAGTAGGTGCCGCCGATGATGGAATATGTAGCACCCCGGACTTTTTCATCTTTAATGAATGGCACTCTCGTAGCTAATTGGCCGTTTTCGTAGTGTAATTAATAAATAAGGGAGAAATCGGAAATTCTGAAATGTCAGAAATGTGTGTTTTCGAGAGATGAATCCAACGCAAGTTGAATCGTCGAAATCGGACCAGCGAGTCAAAAGATATGGCCAAAACAGTCGGGACCAGCAGAGCACCGATCGCTCGGTCCATGGAGCGATCGATCGGAGGCTATCGACTGGTCGAAAAATTTGTATGGGGAAATTTTCCAGAGGGTGAGTTTTTGACCGGTCGATCGGTCAATAACACCGATCGCTCGGTAGGCAACCGATCGATCGGTCATTAACACCGATCGCTCGGTCTTCGTGTTTTTGCAGAAATTTCAGTAAGGGCTTTTTCGTCATTTGGGCATTTCACCCTTGCTTTATAAGCCTTGCACGAGCCTAAGGGTTTCATAAACCCTTAGGGCAGATATTTGAGAGAGAGTGGGAGAGGAGAAAGGGGTTCTAACCTAGGGTTTCAACTTGAGAGTGAATCAAGGGTTTAAACACCCAAGATCATCCTAAAAAGGGCGTGGATTCATCAAGTCCAACCTCAAACTCGTGTGGCATTCCCATTCCAAGCTAGGGCAGCGATCCTACGGCATTTTGAAAGGGGTTTCTTCCCCAAACCAAGCCTTCTTCAAGTAAGGGTTCTTCCTTACCATTTGAGGTTCGATTTCAAGGTTTCTTCAAGGTCAAGCCTTGATTTCAAGGTTAGTACACTCTATTAACTTCATTAGTGATAACCTTGATTTTTCTTCCTCAAATATGATGATTTTATATGTTGTTTGTCTCTTTTTTATTGAGTTGTGATGAAATCCCTATAATAAATAAGATAAATGGATAAAGGTGTGGGAATGTGTGAATGGATGGTGGATTGTGGCGAATGGGCGCCGTGTGGGGTGATGTATGTAATGGGATGGATAATGGTGGAAGGGCATTTTCAACATAATGAACATACCTTTGTGATGGATGAAAAACATGCACTAAGCAACTTAAATAAAAAGGCTATAATAGTGATGCTTACCAAGTGTTTGAGAAAATGTTTAAATGACGATTTGAATGAGTGAACTTGAATTATAAAAGCATGCATTGAGTTATTCTTTCTAAAATGCCTATCTTGATCAAATGTGCTACATGTCATTTACATTTCCATATGCTCATATTAAGAATTGAAATGCTATGCTCATGTGACCATCATACTCAAGTATGTCCTCATGCCTACCACAATTTCTACACACACGCACGCATGCTTGCATGAACTGGGTTTATTTCACAAGTATTAGTGCATGAGAAATAAAACGAGAAACAAGCATATGTCAAGGAGGTTGGTAGCCCAGGGATGTGCGGGTGCTAGCCTCTGGCTCACAAGTTAAACGAACATGAATATCAAGGGTAGGGCATATCCCTAGGATATGTCATACCTGGCTCACAAGAAAACACGACGAGCAAAGATCAAGAAACATGGAAGGGTGTTAGTGTACTAAGACCAGGTACGGGCACTAACATCTGTTCCCCAACACGCATGAAAGTATGCTAGTGTACTAAGACCAGGTACGGGCACTAGTGTATGTTTCCAAGACAAGCATGAAAGGATGTTAATGTACTAAGACCAGGTACGGGCATTAACATCTGTTTCCAACAAGTATGAGAGGATACTAGTATACTAAAACCAGGTACGGGTACTAGTATCTGTCTCCAAGCGAGAATCAAGAAATATGGAAGGGTGATGATGTACTAAGACCAGGTACGGGCATTGTCATCTGTTCCCAGGCAAACAAGAAAACTCACGAGCAAGTCAACAAGAACATATGCATAATACTCACTCACGAGACAAGAACCGGGCAAGAACCTAGTACGTCCGTCCAGTTCATAGTTCGGGTACTAGCTAAACCAGAACAAAACAAGGCAGGTGTGATTTCCACGATACGAGAACAAGTCATGACTTTTGGATACGAATTTACATTGCATGAGTTGATGTTCATGATTCACTTACGTGGTTATGTTGTTTTAGCTTCCGCGCTCTGAATTTGTATCTCTTGGGTGAACTGTATCATGTATTACATGTTATGCTATTGTTATTACTATTGTTAGTTAGTAGCTTGTACTCGCTGAGTATTCCATGCTCAGCCGTACTTTTATGTCGGCAGGTACATTATGCAGCATATGAACTCTTGCCCCTTAGATCGAGGTAACTCGAGGCAAGCAGGAGATTCTTCGGATGGTTACCTAGATATTAGGAGACGTGGCGTATGGCCAACGGTTGGGATGAGCGAGAGAGAGAGACATGTATTTTGGGATTTCCTTGGGGACTTTTCGTGTGAGCTTGAGTGGGTGACTCAAGCATTTGTACTCTTGTGATTATTGTATTCTATCCAGCTATTAATGAGGTGGACACTTGGAATTACATTTATGATTAAAGGAAATTTTAGTCTCTCTATTTTTGCATGCCTTGTTATGCTCTCGCCGGTTGACTAAGGATAGGTCGCGTCGCCAAGGTATCCTAACTCCTAGGGGGTATTTTGGGGCGTGACAGAATAGCCTGCCGAGCTGCCAATATGGCTAGTGTCTTAGCAGTAGAACCTAAGACCTGAGAGAGGTCCGACTGCTCATCCTCATCCTGAGAAGAAGAGGAAGCTCTAGTGTGTTGCCCACGACCCCGTGTGCCCCCCCTCATGACTAAAGTCTTGAGAACAATAGCATCACATGAGTCTAACTTGAACCACAATTTTTTACAATTCCATTTCAAAATAATTCGAGTAGTATTATTCGTATAATACTAATATATATCGCATCATAACCATCGGTGTGTATATAATAGACTTAGTGTTCTAGTGTTTCAAAGACCCGTACTTGGTTGAAGCAACCATTCTTCGACTAAGACTAAAGTTTAGTCTTACACTTGGAACACGACTCGCTTTCGACTTACTTGCTTCCTAACTTGCTTCCTGACATATGCTCTTCTCAAGCCGTGGTAGTAGATTCTAAGTGACCTTAAAGACCTAAAGCCTAAGCTCTGATACCACCTCTTGTCGTGACCCAAACCCACCCTAGGAGTTAGAGTGAATCTTGGACGACTTATCATGACTTACATGACATTCTTGACAAACCAACCTGCAAAACACACTAGGCATATACATTAGAGGAAAAAATAGCGGAAGCACACATTTACATAACACTGTGGAAGTCTAACCAAACCTCTATGTGTATACATGTAATCCAAGTTTTTATAAAAGGAAATCAACAAAAGAAGGTGCAGATATGCCCGCAAAATACATGGGTATAACTCTCATGCTCACCCACACTCACCTAGAATCTACCACCTAATAGTAGCCCTCCACATGAGGCTCCATAGCAAGGACCTCCTCAACGTACTTCTCTTCCTCCCATGGATCGGAAGCACATATGTCAAAAGGAGCGGGCGCTCTACTAACACCTGCCGACATCAAAAGTACGACTGAGCATGGAATACTCAGCAGGTACCAAATACTAACCAACAGTCATAACATATAATAATGATAGAAATAAGCAGGAAGCAATTCATATAATTGACAGGAAAAGTAAACAGTTGACAGTTCATGCTTGCATCATATCAAAATCGGAAAACCCATGAAAACATCATGTGCTTGACTTGACTTGAAATACTCATTTCGTGTTTGAAAAGTTGTCTTGTCATGTTCTGTCTTGTTCGTTATGTAGTGTCATGCCATGTCTTGCTGGTCGTGTCATATCATGTATTTCTTGTCTTGTCGTGTCATGCCATGTCTTGCTTGCTTGGAATTTAAACATGCTCATGCTACTTGTGAGGGAGGGTGGTTTAGAACCCCCTCTTCCTAAATGAGATACAACTTGTGAGGGAGGAGAAACCCCTCTTTAGCGAAATTGCATTGAAAGTAAACATGCATGCTTGGAGGTTCTTATTAAAAGCGAGGCAAAACATATCTTAAGATATGCCCTACCTCTTATACCAACCCTTACATTTGGCCTTATCATGGTATTCGTGAATCGAGAATAAAACCCTTGTCTTGACAACTCATCGGTAAATCATATCATGCATGCCGTGCTTGTGGTTTCGTGTACATACTATCATTGGAAATAAAACAAGACATATGGAGTTCAATAATGTATGGAATGACATTCATTTCAAAGTATAAACATTCATGCCGTTAGAGAAGGAAATAAATCACACTATCATAAACCCTAGAATCTTCCATATGCTTTAAGTCATGCTTTTCTTTATTTATGATTCATTCTCTGCACTTTGACATTTCATCAAACATATAGTGTGTACATTATGGTTAAAACCTATATCTTGATTTTTCTAGATGGATTAATGCTCATGACATACATGTATGTTCATTATTGATACAACGCCCTTCCCATTTGGTTCATCACCACACATGCACGACATCCATCGCCCGTACACATCCACACAACCATCCATCTCCATCCATGTACTCCATTACATTATCATGTTTAAAATTGGGGGAAAACCAAGGAAGAAGAAGAATATGAACTAGAAGGGTAGCATAGGGTACCGACCTTGAAAAAGATGGGAAGAACCCTCCAAAACGTGCGTGGAGTCGTTGCCGAGCTTGAAGGAGGTGCTCCTCGAGTACTTGAGCCGTGTACTTGAAGAAATCCAAGCTTGTGATGATCTAGGGTTCTCAAACCCTTGATTTTCTTCAAGTTGAAAACCTAGGTCAAAAGCCCTTTCTCCTCTCACACTCTCTCTCAAAAATCTTGCCTTAGGGTTATGAACCCCTTTATGGCTCGAGCAAACCCTTAAAGGCAAAGGTGTAACGCCCAAAAGATGAAAAAGCCCGTAATGAAATTCTACAAAAACATGAAAGACAGAGCGATCGGTGGTCAAGATTGAGTGATTGGTTGCTTACCGAGCAATTAGTGTTTCTGATCGAGCTCTCGGTCAAAAACACCCTCTCTGAAAAAATTTCCCATACAAATTAGTGCACCAGTCAATAGATACTGGTCGATTAGTTGTGAACCGATCGATCGCTACTTTGGACCGAGCGATCGGTGCTTTGCAAATTTTGACACTGAGTCCATTTTCCACTCAATCCATTACTTAGACTTATCCCACTTCCATCCTAACCTCTTCTAGACATGACTAGGGCCCTTCTAAGGCTATAGTACCTTATTAATTATTGTATTGAATTATTTATAGTATTCTTGCAAAATTCTCAAAGGTTCTAATTCTCATTTCATAAAAATGGAGATTACAACGCATCGTGCATTGACACGCATTTCAAAACATATACAAAAGTTCTGGGGCTCTACAGGGTGTCTACATATATTGCTGAAGGACAATGATATCCAAACCCCATATTTACATTTGTACGGGGGTAATCACGAAGGTGGTGGGATGATGAGCATCACCCTCATAGATGATGTATGCTGACATGGACATCTTGAGGAATCATCAATTGTGGTTATAGTGAAGAGAGATAATAGGCAGGAGAAATAAAAGAGGGGTAATTCAGGAATAACAAGTTGGACGAAGTAGGAGGTTAAAGTTCAATGAAAAAACTGGAATGTCAGCGTCGTTAGCTTTTCTGTAGAGGCATAGTATAGAGTTGGGGGGTATTTCAGGTATAGAAAAGGTTTGATGAAAATCAACGTTTTAGCATTGACGTACGTATTTTTTTAGTAAGGGGATAGATTTTCATTCGACCAAATAACAATGTCCATTGCCAAACAAGCGTCCCATCTCTAGTGTTCAGATAAGAGTCTCGAGAAGAGGACCCCAGGGTCCTCTTCTAAGCTAGTCGCAGGTCTGCAGTGTCCACGTGTCCCTTTTAACTTTTATTTATTCATGATTAAGCTTAACTAAATTAAAAAATATTTTTTTTATTATGGTTAGATTACTTAATCCTAAGGGGTTAACCACAGTTGATGGATGGTAAAAGGGGGACTTGGACCAATGACGTCACTAGGGTCAGATTCTAAGCTGACCCTGGGCCCGTTTTCCATTTCCCTTTAGGGTGCGTTTGGATTTATGGAATTGGAATTGAGCCATAGAAATGAATTCCATGGAATTAAAAACCACTGAATTGAGTTCCAAGGAATTCAAAATTCTATTGTTTGGATGCGTTACTGAATATATGAAATTGAATTACAGAATTCTAAATTCCACTGTTTGGATAAACTTTATGCATAGCAATATATTTACACAAATTCATTATACATAATGAAAATATCAAGATTATGTTATGCTAAAATGATCAAATCATATAACGAATTCTTTATCTGTTACGCCCCAAAACCTACACATAATACATCTTATATTTGTGCAGATTCTAAGGCGTGAACCTGGAACAAATCCCGAGGTAATAGAATTTAATCTAGATAAATTACCATTAACAGATGCATATCTCTAGCATTAAGTTTAAACTAACAAGAGTAAATAAACCGAAAACCGAATTCATTTAAAATCTCATTGACATGACACTCTACCTCAACTGAAAAGTACTAATTAAAGTTCTGCAACGAAACCCAACAGTTAACTAAGTTCTTGACCGTTTCCCCTTGGTCCTTCAGGTACTTCCTAAAAAATCAATAAATATAAAAGGGTGAGCTTTGGGCTCAGCAAGATAATAAAACATGCAACAATTACGATAAATAAAACAATGAACAACAGATATGAATATGCATAATTTAATTTATCAATTTACACAGTTCTTCTGTTAATAAGGTTTACACGTAATTCACCCTATTGACAATAATATTAATCTTGTATGGTCTTGAAAGTATGCCTCTTTTTAATTTTAGAAAAACAGTTCTTAGGACGTATACATCGAATCCCAAGATCTGACTAAGATTCTAATTGATTTTATTCAATGAAGGTTAAAATCACAATCACCTTTGCGACTTTGAAATTGTTAAGTCAATTCCACGATAGAATACTAGACCGGTAAAATTTCACAAGTGTCAAGTCTCCTTCGCAATCCACATGGGCCATCTTTTTCTTTAAAGCTTTCTCTACTGGAACCTAATGACCCTTCCAAATTTCAAGTTCTAGGATCTTGAAATAAAGATCGGATCTTTATTATCAAGATTACTTCTTGATAATCTTCTTGATATTCAAAAGCTAGAACACAAGAGAAGAAGAAAGGGGGAAGAGAGGCTGACCGTACACCTCTAAGGGAGAGAGAGAGGGCGTGAGATAATAAGAGGAAGGAGAGGAAAATCTGGAAAATATTATTATTTCCACAAACTTGGACGTCCACTCCTTTTATAGGCTTTACTTGGGTTGATTGCAACCCAAGTCTCCTCTTTCTAATCCAATTAGAATTCCTCAATTATTTATATTCTTGATTTCTCCTAATTAATTAGGATTAATTATTAATAGAAACTAACCTTATCCATTAGTAACTAACTAACCATATTCTTATCCAATAAGGAATCTTAATTAGTAACTAACTAATTAATGATTAGTAACAAACTAATAGAATCCCTAACAATTAGGGAATCTTTAATTAGTAACTAACTAACTAATTAACCTTATCCAATAAGGAGTCTTAGTTATTAGAAACTAATTAATAGATTAATCTCATTGAAGTGGGTGTCCCACCCTAGGTGGGCCCCACTCCCACACGCCCCTATGGGTTCCAAACTCTTATTGGTCACATGTTTGATCTTTTATCAAAATCCCCAATCGGTCCTACCCATTTGGTTTTTCACATCCAATGTGACTCCACCTTATAGAGCCTCACTATACCATATAGTGATTACTTAGAGAAATAAATAATTAAATTAAATACTTTAAGAAAGTCCTTATGTGTGGGATCTAAAGGAATCTCCTATTCTCGATTGTGGGACCAAGTACTCAATCTTTTGGTTAAAGCATTGTTACTAGGAAACACTTTTCCTACACTCCATTAGGATTATAGAATTTTATCTATATCCCTGGACTTCCACCAATCACAATAATGTCCATTAACACAATGTTATTAACCTTCAGAAAAATGAGAATTACTTGCAGGTATTTCTATCTCAAGATTTGTTTACAGATGCACCCTTCCACTTCCAATATTGTTATAAGCTTACGAGACAATATCTAATACTATCTTTAATCTCTGGCTTATATTGAGAACCCATTCTCTTTGATACTTTTAGTCAAACTTGGAATTTCAAAACATTTTTAGAAATTCTTAAAAGAAATAATAATATTAATTACATTTCTTATATACAGAAAATAAACTCTTTGATAAAACCATTTCATCAATAAATACCAGCACTAGGTTTTTGAAGTCTGGTTTTGACAAGTATCAACTCAATATTATTTACTCTGTAAGAGTAGTGGAATCCTTGTTGAGCGTACACTTACTTCTTCTAATATAGCGTACATAACCCAACGAGCCCGTATTTAGTTCGGTATGTTGGACATTGACGATTGGCTACGTCAAAATTATATAGGCAAATACTAGAGAAGATGTCGACCTCTCAGGTTAAGGACAATCTGTCAAATGCCGACAGTATATTTCCAAGGGTATCCACTGAGTGATCTAGTTGCAATATAAGTACTTCTTATTACTTATATCCACATCTTAGTCAAAAGACCGTTCTCTCAGTGATTGAGATTCATCACTCCATCATATGGAACTAACAATGTGTAAGTTAGTAGGAATACATTGTCCAGATGTATCCTAAATAACTTAGAACAATTTTAGGTCTACAAGGAACCGGAAAACCATATCTCCTTAGCAATTAGTTAATAACTAATTGGATGGTTTTCCTACAATGTTACCTAAGGGATAAAGTAGTCTCATCCAATGAGTTACTTTTAATGTGTTACCCAATGTAGAAGACAATGTGTGAATGTAAAATATGCATTTATTGATTAAGTAGATTAATACAATTCCGGAATGACTTTCGTGGGCATATATGCCTAACAATCTCCCACTTGCACTCAAAGTCAATCTCTTATGTATCTAACACCCATCGATTCTAGATGTTTATCAAACACCTTCTAAGGTAGTGCTTTAGTAAATGGGTCTGCCATGTTGTTTGATGTACACTCTTGGATAACTCGATGTTTCCACTCTTGACAATCTAATTGTCTCGAATCAGATGAAATCTCCTTTCATTGTGCTTAGTCCTATGTTTTGCTCTAGGCTTGAGCAATAGCACTACTATTATCACCATAAAGTATGATATAAGATTTTATCTTGGAAACAACACCAAGTGCTTGGATAAACTATTTATCTATATTGTACTTAGATAAACTCTTCTATCCATACTGTAAGCTAGACAATTAATCTACCTTTAATTCAAGAAAATGTGCTTAACTTTTGTCCAATGCTCAAGACCAGGGCTAGATTGATATCTAATCATGAAACTCACTGCGTAACATGTATCAATTCTTGTCAATCTAATTGACTTGGGACAATCCCAACATCCTTTTTTTTTTCGATCTCTAAACAATTTAAGATCAAGAACATAGGAGGCTTCACCAAGGTGATTCATTGCTAAGTTAAATGACAACCAGATTTTAACTGTTGATAACATTCTTACATCATTCCCAATGGGCAGAATATCATCTACATAAAAAACTAGGAAAGTTATTGCACTCCCACTGATCTTCTTGTACACACATGCCTCATCCATGTTTTGTTGAAAACCAAACGATTTGATTGATTCATCAAAACGGATATTACAACTCCAAGAAGCTTGCTTAAGGCCATAAATGGATTTTATCATTTGCAAACTTTATTATTTTGACCATGGAATTCAAAACCTTCGGGTTGGTCCAAATAAATATCCTCTTGAATGTTTCCATTCAAGAAAGCGGTTTTGACATCCATCTACCATATTTCATAATCATAGAAAGCTGCAATTGATAACCAAATTCTGATGGACTTTAGCATTGCTACAGGTGAAAAAGTTTCTTCATAGTCGATACAAACTCTTTGACTATACCCTTTCGTCACAAGCCTTGCTTTAAAGGTCTCTAACTTTCCATCGGATCCACGTTTCCTCTTGTTGATCCATTTGCACCCAATGGGTCCCCTCAGAATTTTCAACTAGGGTCCAGACACCATTTGAGTACATGAAGTCCATTTTAGATTCCATGACCTTATGCCAATTATCAGAATTAATATCTCATATTGCTTCTTGATAAGTATAAGGATCATCATCTAAGGAATTCGATTCCATAGAATATACCTCAAGCTGATAAGACAATCAATCTGGAGGTCGACTGATCCTTGTACTTCTCCTGGGCTGTTGTGTATTTAAAGGTTCGGTTAAGATGAGATTAACCATGGTCACTTTATTCTGATTTTGCTCCTCAAGATCTATTCTAAGTCCATCTTCTCTATTGAGGATCATATCCACTTCTAGAAAAATGAAATTCCTGCTTATAAACACCATTTATTCGCTAGGATTATAGAAATAGAATCCAAGAGTTTCTTTTGGGTATCCTATAAATAGGCACTTCTTAGTCCTACTTTCCAACTTGTCGAAGTTCTGCTTTTGCACATGAACTGGACAACCCCATATCCTGATATACTTCATCAGACTAGGCTTTCGCCCATTCCATAGCTTAAATGGAGTTTTGGAAACTGACTTAGAAGGTACCCTATTTAATAGATAGACTACAGTCTTTGATGCATATCCTCAAAAAAAATAATTTGGCAAATCAGTATTATTCATCGTTGAGCGAACCATATCCAATAGAGTTCGATTTCTTCTTTCTGAAACACCATTAAACTGAGGTGTTTCTGGGGGAGTCCATTGGGATGAAATTCCATTATCTCTAAGAAAATCCAAGAACTCATTCGAGAGGTACTCTCCTCCTCGGTCGGATCTGAGAGTTTTAATACATTTACCGGATTGCTTTTCTACTTCACTTCAGAATTCTTTGAACTTTTCAAAAGATTCCGACTTGTGTTTCATTAGATATATGAAACCAAATCTTGAAAAGTCATATGTGAATGTAATGAAGTAGACAAATCCACCTCTGGTTGAATGATTCATGGGTCCACATTCATTAGTGTAAATTAATTCCAATATACTTGTAGCTCTCATAGGTTTGCCTATAAATAGCCTTTTGGTCATTTTACCTTGCAAATAAGGTTCACAAGTTGGATAAGGTTCAACATATAAATGGTTTAAAGGACCATCATTTACCAATCTATTGAGCCTATCCAAATTTATATGGCATAATTTGAGATGCCATAAGTATGTTGGATTCACAGACACTCTACCTCTTTTCTGAGGTGTCACACTGGTAGGCTCTTTATCCTCAATGTTATTTACAGAATTTCTTATAAGATCAAGATAATAAAGACCATTAAACAATGTGCCAGAAACAATCAAACTATTATTGTATTTGATAACTACATTAGTATCAAAATTCACTGAATAATCATTAAAGATTAAACTGGAAACAAAAATTAAATTTTTGCGCATGTCTGGAACATATAAACAGTCTTTTAAAACCAAAATCCTATCTAAAGAAAATTCTAAACCATAAGTCCCGATGGCGATTACAGCAACACTTGCTTTCGTTCCCATCCTTACTTTGACTTCCCCATCACAGTGCTTTCTATTCTCCTGAAACTCCTATAACATATTACAAATATGTGAGGTAGATCCACTATTTACACACCAAGAGTTTGAGGAACTAGTAATGAAATTGGATTCAATGATGAAAGATTCTGATTTACCTTCCAAAGGTCTGTCCTTGAGGGATGCTAAGTAAACTTTGCAATTCCTCTTCCAGTGACCTAGTTTCTTGCAATAAAAGTAGACATTCTGATTCTTTTCCTTGTCCTTCTTCTCAGAAGCTTTCTTGTTCTTACCCTTCTTGTCTTTGAGGAACTTGAAGAAATTAGACTTCTTTTTTTTCTGGCCTTTGCCCTTAGGCTTGGGCCTTGAAGGTCCAACTCCCTTTACCGCATTTGCATAGAGCTTAGTACGCTTCATAAGGTCCTCAGCTCCTTGCAACATGTTTAGGAGCTCTGGTAGAGCTGTCTTCAATTTGTTCATGTTGTAATTCAACACAAAAGCTGAAAAGGATTCCGGGAGAGAGTTCAGGATCGCATCCGTTTGACTCTGTTGATCAAGATCTGCTCCAAGGGTCAAGAGTTCATTAATGAACCCCATTATATTGACAACATGCTCTTGGATTGGGCTACCATCAGACATCTTGGTCCCCATCAGTCCTTTCATTGCCAGCTACCTAGCAGTTCTGTTCTGTTCCCCAAACATCTCCCTGAGATTAGTCAATATGTCATTGGCTATAGCAAAATTCTCGTGTTGTTGCTGTAGGACATTCGACATGGATGCAAGCTTGTAGCATTTGACCAAACTATTTGATTCATGTCACTTTGAGGCTTTCTCAACCCGTTAGGGGTCTAAACTGCCTCATCCAATTTCGGATAGTCGGAAGTGAGGACATAAGCTATCTTCTGAGAGATAAGCACAATGTCAGGGTTTCTTTTCCAGTCCACAAAATTTGGATCAATCAAACGATTCTCATCTAGAATCTTGGAAAGGGGATTCATGGTTATCTACACAATAA
This sequence comes from Tetracentron sinense, assembly GCA_015143295.1. NCBI lineage: Eukaryota > Viridiplantae > Streptophyta > Magnoliopsida > Trochodendrales > Trochodendraceae > Tetracentron > Tetracentron sinense. Next base: position 21,126,442 of record CM026553.1, read on the forward strand.
AATAAGCATAAATTGTTACATTAATTTTTCACACATATATTCATCGGATTTTTGAGATTTTAAAATCTGATGATCCTCTCATCTTTCTTCAAATTTCATCATTCCCTTCAGTATATGAAATTAGGGAATAAATCTTTATTCTAGATGAGTATTAGGATCCTCATAATACACATGTAATCTTCCATGCTAGGATAGTACTACACATGCACTACAAGGTGGATAGCAACCATCCATCACTGAGCATCTCATGCATAATTCATTATGTAAATCAATGATTCCCAATTTTCTTGCGACCTCTAAGGATAACATGACTGTCACTGTTTCGGCCGCCATGTCTCCTTATTTAAATGAAACTCATTATTCTAGTTCGTCATATGATCAAGTAAGGCTGTGCCTCCATTTTAGTTGACATTCCTTATCAGGCCATACACAAACTTATCTACAATAGAAATAAGACTCTAGGAGTTTAATTCAGACTGAATTATGTCAATACCTTTTGGTAAGACAAGACTCAGGCTAATTAATTCCTAGTCTTATTCATAATGGAAGGCCTTAGGATTAATAATCCTATTTATTATCACTTAATATTTTTCTTGAAGGGAACAATATAAACAGGCATGATCATATTAATATTCATCATATGAATTATGAAAATTTTCAATAACAGGATTATCAAGGGGTGATAAACTCCCACTAACCCTTAGGGTTTTCACCTTATGATAAAAACCTACTCATCCCTATAATCTTAGGGTATTTGGATGTCAGTTTAGTGATCCATCTACCTTTCATAACGATTAATGTCTTTTTAGACACGATTATCTAATAATCTCGTTTACAAAGGTTTTACGAAAAAAATATACGCATGGGTTACAAACTCCATGTCCAAAAGAGTACTAGTAATGTATTGTGTCTAAATATAAACAATTTACAATTAAACACAATGCATTATTCAGGGTATAATCTAATTATCCTAAATTATCATAAAAGCGATAATCACAATTGTCACAACTTCCAGACTGAAAGAAATACTATTAATCATCACATGAATAATAATATAATAATTATAATCATATTATAATCTCACAATGGGTTCACAAAAAATCATACGACCTTATTTAATTACAACAGGGGAATTAAATAAAGCCCTACTACAATTTGCTATTTTGCAATGGTTCTCCAGGCATCTCCTTCGATTGATTTAGTCTACTATAAATTAGCAACCCTATTCTAAAAATAAGAAAAATGGGAGGGGAGGGGAAAGAGAAGGGGATATGATTTATGGAACCCATCCAACACATAAAATAATAATTATTTATCATGATAAATATAATATATATTATTTATGCTAGCCTGTGGCTCTCAAAATAAATTAAACAATTTAATTTAAATGCTAAAAAGGATCTCTAAATCCTTAAGGGCTATAATCAAGATTTAGATATCTCTAAATACCTATCCCTATTAAATTTTGAGAGGTTTTGGAATCATCCAAACTTAAAATTTATATCACACCAATTTCTTAGGGCTAAATTATTTCCTCAATAACTAGAGGGGGACCCCTTAGCCCTACTAATGATTATCTTATAATCAAGTCGTGATCAATAATCAAAAAGATTGATCACAGGGGTGACTGAAATTCATAGGGAAGGCTTTAGTGATATAATTAAAATTTGAGTATACCATAAAATCAAAGAGAAGCATAGCAAAGGCTCTGATACCACTGAAAGTATGCCTCTTTTTAATTTTAGAAAAACAGTTCTTGGGGGGCATACATCGAATCCGGAGATCTGACTAAGATTCTAATTGATTTTATTCAATGAAGGTTAAAATCACAATCACCTTTGCGACTTTGAAATTGTTAAGTCAATTCCACGATAGAATGCTAGACCGGCAAAACTTCACATGTCGCGCCCCAAAACCCACCCTAGGAGTTAGAGTGAACTTTGGACGACTAACCATGGCTTACATGACTTGCTTGACAGACTAACCTGCAAAAACCCACAGAGCATATACAATAGAGGATATAAACAACGGAAACATACTCTAACATAGCACAACGGAAGACTACCAAACCTCTATGTATATACATACGCAATCCAAGTTTATACAAAAAGGTAACCATAAGAAAGTGCGGACATGCCCGTCAAAATACATAAATCTGACTCTCGTCTCACCCACAGCTAAACCACTCAGAATCTACAACCACCTATTGGTAACCCTCTACTGGAGGTTCCTCCAAAGGCTCCTCGACGTACTCCTCTTCCACCCATGGACCAGGAGCACAAATATCAAATGGAGTAGTAGCTCCCTCAGAACCTGCCGACATAAGAAGTACGGCTGAGCATGGAATACTCAGCGGGTACTGAATACTAACCAACAATTATAGCATAAACATGGCAATACATAATCAGGAGCAATTTATATTTGTCAAACGGAAACAATTCATATCATACAAGGAAGTAAAGCAGTTTATAATCATGCTTGTAATTTTTAGAAAACCGATAAATCCTCTTGAAACATCGTGCACTTGACTTGACTTGAAATATCTTTTTGTACTTGAAAGCTTGTCATGTCTATCTTGCTTGATTCTTGTATGTCGTGTCATGTCATGCATGTCATGCGTGCTTGCTTGTGATCATGTAACTTGTGAGATATCCTTGTGAGGTGTCCTTGTGAGATGCCTTGAGAGGGAAGGGAGACCCTTCTTTATGCAATGCACTTGCGAGGGAAGGGAGACCCTTCTTTATGATATGTATGTACTTGCGAGGGAAGGGAGACCCTTCTTCATGATATGCACTTGTGAGTGAGGGGAGACCCCTCGTGGAATGTTGGTTCTTATCTTCTTGTGAAAAGCGAGGTAAAACATATCGTAGGGTATGTCCCACCTCTAACCATGTTCTTGAGAACCTCGATAAATCATGCCATGCATGCCGTGCTCGTGGAAACCGTGTACATACTTGCATTCAAATTTAAAGATGACATTTGGGTAATTTCACAACACCTATAGCATCAAAGATTGAGTGATGTAATATTCATAGCTTTATAGGAAAGCAGGAAACACACTATCATAGTCCCTAGCAATATTCATAATTTATTAGGCATGCATTTCCAGATTTTCAGCTCACTGTGTTCACCTTGGCATTTCATCAAACATGGTGTGTTCATTATGGATTTACCCTACAACATGCTTTTCTAGATGGGTTTTACTCAATCATACATGTACGTTCATTATTGGAACAATGCCCTTCCCCATTTGTTCATCACCCACAACCATTGGCATCCAATCGCCCATCCCATCTCCATTCACCATTCACCATTCACCATTCACCATTCACCATTCACCATTTACCATTCATCCATCTCATAGCACATGTGTAAATGAAAGAAAATGAAGAGAAAAGAAGGGGAAAGAGGAACTATAACTAGGAGGGTAGTAAGAAGCACCGACCTTGAAGAAGTGAGGAAGAAACCCTCGTTCCAACTGACTGTGTAGCTGCTGCCCTAGCTTGGATCGCGAGCTCCACAATGCCTGAACCGAAATCTTGAAGAAAACGGGCTTGAGGTTGATCTAGGGTTTCAAAACCCCTTTGATTTCTCTCCAAAATGGAACCCTAGGTTGGAATCGCCTTCTCCCCTTTCTCCTATTCTCTCAAACTCTCTAAGTGTTGAATGAAGCCCTAAAGGCTCGGGTTAAACTCTTAAGGTAAGAGTGAACTGACCAAAAGACCGTATACCCTTACTGGGATTTCTGCAATGACGCGAGGACCGTGAATAGTGCTGAACACATTGTGCTGTGAATAGTGCCAACTCGTGGTGCTGTGAATAGTGCCAACTCGTGGTGCCATGAATAGTGCAACTCGTGGTGACATGAATAGTGCAACTCGTGGTGCCATGAATAGTGCAACTCATGGTGCCATGAATAGTGCCAACTCGTGGTGACATGAATAGTGCAACCCGTGGTGCCATGAATAGTGCAAACCCGTGGTGCCATGAATAGTGCAACCCGTGGTGCCATGAATAGTGCAACCCCGTGGTGCCATGAATAGTACCAACTCGTGGTGACATGAATAGTGCAACCCGTGGTGCCATATAGTGCAAACCCGTGGTGCCATGAATAGTGCAACCCGTGGTGCCATGAATAGTGCAACCCGTGGTGCCATGAATAGTGCAACCCCGTGGTGCCATGAATAGTGCAACCCGTGGTGCCATGAATAGTGCAACCCGTGGTGCCATGAATAGTGTAACCCGTGGTGCCATGAATAGTGCAAACCCGTGGTGAGTTGTACAACGTACCTGTGGTGAGCTGCACAACGTGCCCGTGGTGAGTTGTACATCGGATGCACACAGTATACGTTATCAGAGTACGTTGTCTGTGCTACGATTTCCTACAGGTACAGACTGTTTTGGCCATATCTTTTGACTCGTTCGTCCGATTTTGACGATTCAACTTGCGTTGTGTTCGTACTTCGAAGAGGAACAATTCTGACATTTCGAAATTTCCAAATTCTTCCCAATTCATTAATCATACCTCTAAAAAGGTAAGATGACAACGAAAGCGTCATGTATTAAGCATGAAAAAGTCTGGGGCTCTACATCACAAGTGTCAAGTCTTTTTCGCAATCCACATGAACCTTCTTTTTCTTTAAAGCTTTATCTAATGGAACCTAATGACCCTTTCAAATTTTCAGCTTTAAGATCTTGAAATAAAGATCTAATCTTTATTATCAAGATTGCTTCTTGATAATCTTCTTGTTATTCAAAAGCTAGAACACAAGAGAATAAGAAAGGGGGGAAGAGGGGCTGACCATACACCTCTAAGGGAGAGAGAGAGAGGGTGTGAGATAATAAGAGGAAGGAGAGGAAAATCTGGAAAAATATTATTATTTCCACAAACTTGGACGTTCACTCCTTTTATAGGCTTTACTTGGGTTGCTTGCAACCCAAGTCTCCTCTTTCTAATAAGTTAGAATTCCTCAATTATTTCTATTCTTGCTTTCTCCTAATTAATTAGGATTAATCATTAATAGAAACTAATCTTATCCATTAGTAACTAACTAACCATATCCTTATCCAATAAAGAATCTTAATTAGTAACTAACTAATTAATGATCAGTAACAAACTAATAGAATCCCTAACAATTAGGGAATCTTTAATTAGTAACTAACTAACTAACTAACTAACTAACCTTATCCAATAAGGTGTCTTAGTTATTAGAAACTAATTAATAGATTAATCTCATTGAAGTGGGCGTGCAACCCGAGGTGGGCCCCACTCCCACACATCCCCCCTATGGGCTCCAAACCCTTATTAGTCACATGTTTGATCTTTTATCAAAATCCCCAATGGGTCCTACCGATTTGGTTTTTCATATCCAATTTGATTCCACCTTATAGAGCTTCACTATACCATATAGTGATTACTTAAAAAATTAATTAATTAAATTAAATACTTTAAGAAAGTACTTGTGTGTGATCTGAAGGGATCTCTTATTTCCGGTTGTGGGATCAAATACTCAACCTTTTTTTCGCACCCCAAAATACCCCCTAGGAGTTAAGGGATACTTTAGAGGTGACTATTCGTACCTGCCAAACCATCCTATAATGAATAAGGTACACATACCATAATATAACATGAATCAGAGTGCGGAAGCTATATCATGAATGCGGAAGCAAAAAATTTCTTTTCTATATAAGGTGGTCTGTATCCCAGGTGAGTATATACAAAACATAATTAGAGAAAAGGTGGACTTGCCCACCTATCAAAATATAAAGAGGAACTCGATGACACTCTCCTCTCAATAGTAGTCGAGGTACGGCCACACGTTGAGGTCTCTATCCGCTTGCGACTGTAACGGAACAGATGGCTCCCTCTCCTCTATGTACTCCTCCTCGACCCAAGGCTCAGGGTCAAGGACATCTACGGAACCTACCGACATAAAAGTATGGCTGAGCATAGAATACTCAGCGAGTACAAGCTACTAGCTAACCATAGTAATAGCGTCGAGGTCTCTATCCGCTTGCGACTGTAACAGAATAGATGGCTCCCTCTCCTCTATGTACTCCTCATCGACCCAAGGCTCAGGGTCAAGGACATCTACAGAACCTGCCGACATAAAAGTATGGCCGAGCATGAAATACTCAGCGAGTACAAGCTACTAGCTAACCATATCAATAGCGATAATATAACAACCATCAACACAATACAAAATATTGATTTAAAGTAATTACTAGAAGCATAAGATAAATAGCATGGAACATGAAGCAATATAATTATTATGAAATGCGTGCATGAATGTGAAAACCTCGGTAAAACTCATGTTCGGGAACTTCTTTCATGTCTCGGTCTTGCTTGTGAAAATCATGCATTCGTGCTTTGTTTTTGTTTCATTCTTGCCTTGTATACTTGTGAGCCAGAGGCTAGCACCGACACATCCCTGGGCTACCAACCTCCTTGGAATTTCATTCTCTTGTGAGCCAGAGGCTAGCGCCTTTCACTTGGGCTACCAACCTCCTTGTCATGTACTTATTTCCTTTCACTTGTGAGCCAGAGGCTAGCACCCTTCACTTGGGCTACCAACCTCCTTGACATGTTCTTGTTTCTTCTTCTTGTGAGTCAGAGGGTAGCACCCTTCACTTGGGATACCAACTTCTTTGACATCTAATTATTTGATTTCCTTGTGAGCCAGAGGCTAGTTGTAGAGCCCCGGACCTTTTCACATTTAATGCATGACACTTTCGTTGCCATTTTGCCTTTAAAGAGGTATAATTAATAAATAAGGAAGAAATTAGAAATTCTGAAATGTCAAAAATGTTCCTTTTCAAAGTACGAACCCAACGCAAGTTGAATCGTCAAAATCGGACGAACGAGTCAAAAGATATGGCCAAAACAGTCTGGACCTGCAGGCAATCGATCGCTCGGTTATGCACTTGAGGACGAGCTCTGGAGAGCCACCGGGCATATGCACTTGAGGACGTAGCTCGGAAGGCACCAAGGACGTAGCTCGGAAGGCACTAAGGACGTAGCTTTGATAACGTGCTCTGATAATGTGCTCTGATAAGGCACAGACAACGCACAGACAACGTACTCTGATAACGTAGCTCTAGCTTTGATAACGTATACGTTGTGCATCCGTTGTGCAACAGACAACGGGTACGTTGTACAACAAACAACGTGTTCGTTGTACAGCTCACGACGGGCACGTTGTACATAAGACAACGGACAACGAGCTTAGCACTATGCACAACACAACGTGACAACGTGTTCGGCACTATTCATAGCACAACGTGTTTGGCACTATTCACAGCACAACGTGTTTGACACTATTCACATCACAACGTGTTCGGTACTATTCACAGCACAACGTGTTTGGCACTATTCACAGCACAACGTGTTCGGCACTATTCACAGCACAACGTGTTCGGCACTATTCACAGCACAACGTGTTTGTCACTATTCACAGCACAACGTGTTCGGCACTATTCATAGCACAACATGTTTGGCACTATTCACAGCTCAACGTGTTTAGCACTCGTGTTTTTGCAAAAATTTCAGTAAGGGTATTATGGTCTTTTGGTCGGTTCACTCTTACCTTAAGAGTTTAACCCGAGCCTTTAAGGCTCATTCTCAACACTTAGAAGATTTGGGGGATTAAAAGAGAGGAGAAAGGGTTTCCTAAGCTAGGGTTTTGCTTTTGGAGAAGAATCAAAGGGGTTTTGAGACCCTAGATCACTTCAAGTCCGATTTTTCTCCAAGATCACGGCTCAAGCACTCGTGGAGAGCGTTCCCCAAGCTAGGGCAGCACCTCACGGTCATTTTTGGAAGGGGTTTCTTCCTCATTTCTTCAAGGTCGGTACTTCTTACTACCCTCCTAGTTATAGTTCCTCTTTTCCCTTTATTTCTTTGATTTTCTTTCATTTACACATGTGCTATGAGATGGATGGTTGTGAATGGTGAATGGAGATGGAATGGGCGATTGGATGCCAAGGGTTGTGTTGTGATGATTAAAATGGGGAGGGCATTGTATCCATAATAAACACACCTTTATGATGTGAGTAAACTCACCTAGAAAAGCATGATTTAGGTTTAAATGAATAATGAATAATGAACACCCCATGTTTGATGAAATGCCAAGGTGAATAAAATGAGTTGTAAATTAGGAAATGCATGCCTAATAAATTATGAATATTACTAGGGCCTATGATAGTGTGTTTTCTTGCTTTCCCTAAATGATATGAATATTACATTGCTCAATCATTGATGTTATATGTGTTGTGAAATTACCCAAATGTCATATTTAAATTTAAATGCAAGTATGTACACGGTTCCCACGAGCACGGCATGCATGACATGATTTATCGAGGTTTGCAAGAACACGGTTAGAGGTGGGACATATCCTACGATATGTTTTATCTCGCTTTTCACAAGAAAACAAGAACCAACATTCCACGAGGGGTCTCCCCTCACTCACAAGTGCATGTCATGAAGAAGGGCCTCCCTTCCCTCGCAAGTACATACATATCATGAAGAAGGGTCTCCCTTCCCTCGCAAGTGCATTGCATAAAGAAGGGTCTCCCTTCCCTCTCAAGGCATCTCTCAAGCGCATCTCACAAGGATATCTCACAAGTGTATCTCACAAGTTACATGATCACAAGCAAGCACGCATGACATGCATGACATGACACGTACGACACGCTCGACAAGATCAAGTAAGACAAACACGACAAGCTTTCAAGTACGAAAAGATATTTCAAGCCAAGTTAAGTGCAAGATGTTTTCAAGAGGTTTTATCGGCTTTCTACGAAATACAAGCATGATTATAAATTGCTTTACTTCCTTGTATGATATGAATTGTTTCCGTCTAACATATATGAATTGCTCCTGATTTATGTATTGCCATTTTTATGCTATGACTATTGGTTAGTATTTGGTACCCGCTGAGTATTCCATGCTCAGCCATACTTCTTATGTCGGCAGGTTCTGAGGGAGCTGCTGCTCCATTTGATGTTTGTGCTCCTGGTCCATGGGTGGAAGAGGAGTACGTCGAGGAGCCTTTGGAGGAACCTCCCGTAGAGGGTTATCAGTAGGTGGTGTTAGATTTTGAGTGGATTAGCTGTGGGTGAGCATGAGTGATTATATCCATGTATTTTGGCGGGCATGTCCGCACTCTCTTTGTTTTGATTTCTTTGTATTAAACTTGGACCAGGTGTATATACTTAGAGGTTGTTAGACTTCCGCTGTGTTTTATAGTTATGTTTCCGCTATCATCCTCTATTGTATAGGCTCTGTGGGTTTTTGCAGGTTGGTTTGTCAAGCAAGTCATGTAAGCCATGATTAGTCGTCCAAAGTTCACTCTAACTCCTAGGGTGGGTTTTAGGGTCGCGACACTAGCACCCTTCACTTGGGCTACCAACCTCCTTGACATGTTCTTGTTTCTTTTTCTTGTGAGCCAGAGGCTAGCACCCTTCACTTAGGATACCAACCTCCTTGACATGTAATTATTTCATTTCCTTGTGAACCAAAGGCTAGCACCCTTCACTTGGGCTACCAACCTCCTTGACAAGTTCTTGTTTCTTTTTTTTGTGAGCCAGAGGCTAGCACCCTTCACTTGGGATACCAACCTCCTTGACATATGCTTGTTTCTTGTTTGATTTATCATGTAAAGCTACTAATGGAAAACCCGGTTCATGCATGCATGCGTACTTGTGTGCTTGTCAATAGTGGCAACCAAAATGACATGTTTAAATGAGAGGATCACATGAATATAGCATTTTGATTTCTACAGTAATCGTATGACAATGTAGGTAATATATAGTACATTTGAGCAATTGATCATTCATAAGAAGATTTACATAATTCCTATTTCCATTTTCTTCATTTAATTCATTTACTCCTAGTTTAGGCATTTTGTCAAACACATAGCATGCAACATTTCCTTAGTAGTTCATCTTACTCTTTTTCGTGCATATATTTTCCTTCAAATCATCAAGGTAAGTTCCTTATTTGTAGAGTGCCCTTCCCCATTTTCCATTTCATACATCACATAGCATCCATATGACATCCAAACACCTCAACCCCTCATTCATCCACACATCAACACATTCCTTATTATCTTGTTTACATTTTATAGAAATAGCCATTTCAAAAGGAAGGGAAAACATGGAATCAAGAGTCATCAAAAAAATGGAAAACCTAGGTTATTGCTAATGGGAGTTAGTAGGGTGTACTAACCTTTAAACTTGGAGGAGAACTTGAAGGAAGCTAAGACACCAGTTTTTCCTTGATCACACACCAACCTTTGGCCCAAGCCTTAGCTTTCCTTTCTCTTCCTTCTCTAATCTCCCAAAATCCCCAACTAAGAGCTTTGAGGGTTTATGAAACCCTCACCCACGGATTTGGGGTTTATATAGAAAATGGGGTGGTTAAATGACCATCCTACCCTTAAAATTTAGGCCAAAACAGACTGAATAGGCAAAATGCTCGAGGAGCGGTCGACCGGTCATAGGAACGGTCAACCGGTAGGCTAGTAGTTGACCGGTTGGCTGGAGTTGTCGATTAGTCCAAAACCTCCTCTCTGGAAATATCCCCCATACAAAATTAGTGTGATAGCGGTCGACCGGTGGGCTACGGGTTAACCGGTGGATGGAGCGGTCGACCGGTTGGTCTGTGTTTTGCCTATTTTACTAATTTTTCTCATTTTCTCCACTTAGGTCTTTTGGCCATATCTTTTGACTCATTCGTCGGTTTTCGACGATTCAACTTGCGTTTGATTCATCTTTCGAAAACGAACATTTCTGATGGTTCAGAAGTTTCAATTTCTTCCTTATTTATTAATTAAACTACTTGGAAGATCAATTGGCTACGATAGTGCTATTCATTAAGTATAGAAAAGTCCGGGGTTCTACATTCTCCCCTCCTTACAAAAATTTCATCCCCGAAATTTGGACGATACATATATGCACAAAACCATAACAAATACAAGGGAATGTCAAGGCCCTAAACAAATAACTGAGGATACTTTTCTCGCACTTCGGCTTCTCATTCCCATGTAGCTTCCTCCCTTGAATAGTGTTGCCATCTTACCAAGACCAAGGGAATGGTCTTGTTGCGCAAGACTTGATCTCGCCTATCTAAGATCTGCACCGGTTGGTCAACTAGTGTAAGATCCTCTCGGATTTCCACTAGATCAAACTCTATAACATGGGAAGGGTCCGAGATGTACTTCCGAAGCATGGAGATGTGAAACACGTTGTGGACCGCCACCATATGAGCTGGCAAAGCAATGCAGTAAGCCACCTCACCCACTCTAGTAATGATCTCGAACGGGCCCACATATCTTTGGCTAAGCTTTCCTCTCTTCCTGAATCTCATAATACCCTTGGTTGGTGAAATCTTGACAAAAACAAATTTGCCAACTCAGAATTCAAGGTCCTCATTCGGTTGTCGGCGTAGCTCTTCTGTCTATCCTGTGCAGTTTTCAACCTCTCCCAGATAAGCTCGACCCTATCCGCGGTTTATTCGATTAATTCGGGACCCAACACCTTCCTTTCCCTAACTTCATCCCAATACAACGGGGATCTACAACTTCTTCCGTACAAAGCCTCAAAAGGTGCCATCTGTATGCTTGCCTAATAACTATTGTTGTAGGTGAATTCCACAAAAGGTAGGTGATCTTCCCAACTTCCCTTGAAGTCTAGCATACATGCCCAGAGCATATCTTCAATAACCTGATTCACTCGCTCGGTTTGCCCATCCGTCTATCGGTGGAAAGCCGTGCTAAAGTCCAACCGGGAACTCATGACACTCTGAAAGCTCTTCTAGAACCTGGAAGTGAATGGAGGATCTCTATTTGATGCAATGCTCATTGGTACCCCGTGCAACCGAACTATTTCCTTGATGTATAGTGCCGCTAACTGATTTGAGTTGAATGTAGTCCGGTACGGTAAGAAATGGGCAGACTTCGTCAGTCTGTCGACCACAACCCATATAGCATCACAGTTTCTAGCCGTCTTTGACAACTCTACAATGAAGTCCATAGAGATGTGCTCTTATTTCCACTCGGGAATAGGGAGAGACTGTAAAAGTCCAGCCGGTCTCCTGTGCTTGGCTTTGACTTGCTGGCATACCAAGCAATGGGATACGTACTCCACTCTTTCTCGCTTCATGTTCCGCCACCAAAAGTGCTTCTTTAAGTCCCTATACATTTTGGTACCCCTGGGGTGAACGGTGTACTTGGACCGGTGAGCATCGTACAAGATTTCTTATTTAAGCTTCTCATCGGTGGGGACACATACTCTTCCCTTGAAAGTGATAATTCCATCGTCCCTCACCGAAAAATCCATACTGCCACTATTAACTGACTTGTCTCGGTATGAAAGTAGCTCGGCATCCATTCCCTGCAACTCTTTAATCATGCCTAGGATATATGGCCTAACTGTGACGTTAGCCATTACCAGCCCAAAGGTAGGGAGGCTAAAGCTGATGTCGAGGTTGGATGCATCTTCTAACAACCTCCACTCATGCACCATCATATGAGCCAAACGTGCCGTAAACTTTCGGCTAAGAGCATCGGCTACAACATTCGCTTTGCCCGGATGGTATTGAATGAAGCACTCATAGTCTTTCAAAAACTCTACCCATCTTCTTTGCCTTAGGTTCAGCTCCTTCTGGGAGAACAAATACTTAAGGATTTTATGGTATGTGAATACCTCAAACTGTCCCCCATAAAGATAATGTCACCAAATCTTCAATGTAAACACAACCGCGGCGAGCTCTAAGTCATGAGTGGGATAGTTCTTCTCATGCTCTTTCAATTGCCTTGTGGCATAGGTAATAACCTTGTCGTGCTGCATGAGTACGCACCCCAACCCCATATGGGAGGCATCACTATATACAACAAAACCGCCTCTCCCGGAAGGCACTGTGAGGACGGGAGCAGTGGTAAGGCGTTTCTTCAACTCCTGGAAGCTCACTTCACATTGGTTGCTCCAACTGAACTTTGCATTCTTCCTCGTTAGCTAAGTGAGAGGTGCAGCCAAACTGGAGAATCCTTCCACAAATCTTCGATAATAGCCTGCCAACCTGAGAAAACTACGTATCTCCGTGACGCTCGTGGGTCTCTCATAGCTCAAACTACCTCTATCTTTGCTGGGTCAACAGAAATACCCTTAGTTGACACCACGTGGCCTAGGAATGTCACATCTCTAACCAGAATTCACACTGGCTCAATTTGGCCTATAGCTTATGCTCTCTCAACATCTCTAGAGCAAGGCGGAGGTCTCGTGCGTGGTCTTCCTGTGTCTGGGAGTACACCAAAATGTCGTCAATGAACACAATCACACATCAATCCAAGTATGATCGGAACACCCGATTCATCAGATCCATGAACACCGTCGGTGCATTTGTCAGCCCAAAAGGCATAACAAGGAACTTGTAGTACCCATACCGAGTCCTGAAGGCCGTCTTTAGAACATCTTCTGCCTTAATCTTTAACTGATGATATCCTGATCTAAGATCAATCTTGGAGAAGAATCTTGCTCCTTTCAGTTGGTCAAATAGGTCGTCTATCCGTGGTAAGGGATAACGATTCTTGATAGTTACCTTGTTCAACTGCCGGTAATCTGTGCATATTCTCATCGACCCATCCTTCATCTTTACAAAGAGGACCAGAGCTCCCCATGGTGAGACACTTGGTTGGATAAACCAAGTTGTTGTAATTTCTCAATTTACTGCTCTATTGGGGCCATTCTATAAGGAGCTCTTAAAATTGGAGCCTTGCCCAGAGCAAGCTCTATAGCGAACTCGATCTCTCTATCAGGAGGCAACCAAGGAAGTTCCTCCGAAAACACATCCAAGAACTCACTAACGACCGGAATAGCTGAGGAGTTTGGTGCCTCGGGGTTCGCTATGCTCAAGGCTGCGAGGTGAGTAATATTCGTTTCTCTCAATCCTCGAAAGTGAAATGGTTTTACTCCTTGTGGCTTGAAGTTCACCATCTTTTCAAAGCATGCAACATGCCCATGGTGGTTTGATAACCAATCCATTCCTAGGATGATGTCAAAATCCAAGTCTTGGAAATCTAGAACGATGAGATCGGCTAACAGTTCATTCTCCCCCACTTGCACCACACAATCTCTAAATATTTTATCGGTATCAACTGACTTACTGAGTGGAGTTGCTGTAACGACCCAAAATTTTAATATAATAAAATTATGTGTTTATGGGTCCTTAATGGAGGTTAATTAGTTAATTATTTGTTAAATTAATAAAAAGTGGATTTTGCTCGGGATTGAAGTGCACAAAAGAAATCTCAGTATCTTTTGGTAAAAATTGCACACAGTGTGTCGGTCGACTGCTGGGACACACACCTACAGTATCAATTCCGTCAGGTACCATTTCACGGGACCGCGGGGCCAGTATGTGTGATAAAATTGAGAAAAATAGGAAATTTCCATATTTCTAGAAATTAAGTGGGACCCAATATCTGTTGGAAATCCTAATAGAAATCCATGTGGTTGGCACTAATGTGTGTCGGTCAGCCGTGGGGACTAATGTCTGTCGTCTCGGCAGTTAGTTATCTCAAACGAAGAAACGACGGCCTGTTTTGTGTTCGAAATCAGAAAATTAGTGGGTTTTGCAGTTTTCGTCTAGACTTACTTTTGACTGTCAAAACTCAGTATTTTTCTCTAAAATTTTTACAGCAGGTGTCGGACTGTCCCAAGTTCAGTCACTTGAAGTTTCATCATAAGTGGACATCATGAAGTAGGGTTTCAAAGGCCATATACGCGAGAAAATATGGAAGAATAGTCAAATGGTCAACCTGTTGACTTGGTCAACTGGACCATTAATGGTGGTCATGTGCATGGCACATGAACCTTGAATTATAAATAAGGGCAGCCCCTTTTATTCTCACGGTTTTGCAACAATGGGGGAGGTTCTGCCACAAAATTTTTTAGAGAGAGAAAGTGAGGAGAGAGAAAGGAAGAGAGAGAAAGAGGAGAGAGAAAGGAAGAGAGAGAAAGGGAAAGGGAGGTCCCCTTGGGGTTTTTTGACATCCCTGACGCGTTGGTAGCGTCTGATTTTCTCTCCGGCATCTCGTTTTACGTGTAGAGAGAGAGAGAAAAAGGTAAAGAGAGAAAGTGGAAAGAGAAAGTGGCATGCGCTCTACCTTGGGGTTGATCATCCTTCCGAGCGCGTTGGCGGTGTCCGTTTCGACTCTAGATGCCTCGAAACGCGTGAAGCAAGTAAAATCCCTCTCTTTTCTTCTCTTTTTCCCCTTATTTTGCTATATTATTTTATTTGAAGTATATGCATGTCCTTTGGCGTGAATGAAAAAGGGTCAGAGACTCCTATGTGATGTTGTGATTTTATGTGGTCCAACGGGGAGCCCAGATCGGGTCCCGGGTAAATTGTATCGCCACTTTAGGGTGACGAAAAATTATTTTGAAAGTCATATAAGGCTATGGAGACATCCATTAGCCTGGAAACGTTTCCTAACGAGACGGTGTGTTACTAGAGTTGGTTCACGGGCGCGAGGCCTAAGTATTTCAGTTAATTAAGCGAGGCTTGGGTTAACTGGGGTTAACCTGTGGTTAGAAAATCTAACTAGGGTTAAGTATAGTCCGTGGTTCCTCTTTGACTAGGTTAGGAGAGACGGTGTCCAGTAAGGCCCAGGGTTCCTTCGTGACTGATAGTCGAGAGATGTCGGTCTGTTTGTCTAGGTCGTCCGCGGTGCCTCTTAGACTAGGTCAGGAGTGGCGGTGTCTTGCATGGCCCATGGTTCCTCCGTGACTGATAGTCAGGAGATGTCGGAGTCCTAGGGAGTTTAAAATGGCTGAACATCAGATAGTGTATAGTTCGGGGTTACTCTCTGGGTGGGTCAGAAGATGTCGGCACCATGTCTATTGGGATCCCTTCTTGGTGGAACCTCAGGAGATGTACGCATTGGTATAGATGTCAGGGTTCCTCCGTAGAATAGCCAGAAGATGACGGTAGACAGGTTGGTTGGGGTTCCTTCTTGACTGATACCTAGGGCGATGACGGCGAATATACGGTAGATGTTGCCAGTCAGTTGAATAGAAAAGTATTGTCCTTATTGGGTGAATGCTCATGTTCTGTGTGTAAGCTTCGGATACGAAGTGGTTTGAGTTGGTATACTTAGGGTTGGTGTATTTGTTTGAGTTGGTGGACTCATGGTTCAGTATGGAATCGTCGAATTCTAGGTGAGTTGGGTTGGTATACCCAAGGTTTGGTCGTGTTCGGGTGAAAGCCAGAATAGCGTGTGTGAGTCAAAATGACTCAATGTATTATGGTTAGGATTTAGAGACTTTAAGCTAAACATTTATGGGCTGTGGCCAATTAATAGAGTCTCAGGACTCGAAATGACACATGATTGATGATCGAAACGATAACTTGGTAATATAATACATTCATAACTGAACCTCATAATTGGAAAGTAATGTGAGGTCGAGAACCTCAGTTAGGGTGACGTAACTCTAAGTGACCTTGGGTTACAGTATATTATATACTGTTTTATTTTACTATAACATACAAATTGAACTGTTTATTATATCATTATTGATGCGTGTTATTATACGGAAAATAGTTTAGAAGGATTGTGGTTTTATTGGGCTTCATAGCTCACTAACTTTTTGTGTCAGCAGATCTTGGAGCTGCTGACCAGTAAGTGAAAAGTCCAACTGGACATTTTGGAAGCTTGTACAAGTTGTACCTGGTATGATAGAGACGCCTACTTTTGTAAAACAAACTTGATGTAAATAATACAGGTATATGGTTTGTAAGATGGCTATTGTGATGACAGGTGTTTTTTACTTTTTGGAAGCATCTGATAAATGTTTAAATTTCCCGCATTTTCGTGGGTAAAGTCTTCCGCTTGCATGATTTGACGAACGGACGTGCATCTCGGAACTTGATTCCCTAGGCGCGGGTTCGGGGCGTCACAGTTGCAATGGTTAACTCCCGTTCCAACGGAGTAGCCTCAATCAAAAAGCCCTTTACAAAACTGGGTGAGACAAAGGAGTGAGTGGATCCTGTGTCAATCAACACTTGGGTGAGACACATGTTCACTAAAAAAGCGCCTGCGTGATTGAGTAACTAATATCAATAGATTTTAAACAATATGTAGAGCCCCAGACCTTTTCATGCTTAATACATGACACTTTCGTTGTCATTTTACATTTTTAAGAGGTATAATTAATAAATAAGGAAGAAATTGGAAATTCGAAACGTTAGAAATGTTCCTTTTCGAAGTACAAACACAACGCAAGTTGAATCGTCAAAATCGGATGAACGAGTCAAAAGATATGGCCAAAACAGTCTAAACCTGTAGGCAATCGAAGCTCGGTTATGCACTAAGGACGTAGCTCGGTTATGCACTGAGGACGTAGCTCGGAAGGCACTAAGGACGTGCTCTGACGTCGTACTCTGATAACGTAGCACAGACAACGTACTCTGATAACGTATACTGTGTGCATCCATTGTACAGTTCACAACGGGTACGTTGTACAGCTCACAACGGGTACGTTGTACAGCACAATGGGCACGTTGTACATAAGACAACGGACTACGGGCTCAGCACTATGCACGACACAATGTGACAACGGGTTCGACACCCTTCACAACGGACAACGTATTCAGCACTGTTCACAGCACAACGTGTTCAGCACTGTTCACAGCACAACGTGTTCGGCACTGTTCACAGCACAACGAGTTGGCACTGTTCACAGCACAACGAGTTGGCACTGTTCACAGCACAACGAGTTGGCACTATTCACAGCACAACGAGTTCGGCACTCGTGTTTTTGCAGAAATTTCAGTAAGGGTATTATGGTCTTTTGGTCGATTCACTCTTACCTTAAGAGTTTAACCCGAGCCTTTAGGGCAATATTCGACACTTAGAGAGTTTGAAGAATAGGAGAAAGGGGTGAAGGCGATTCCTAACCTAGGGTTTCCATTTTGGAGAGAAATCAAAGGGTTTTGAGACCCTAGATCACTTCCAGTCCGGTTTTCCTTCAAGATCTCGGCTCAAGCTCGTGCGAAGCTCGTGTTCCAAGCTAGGGCAGCAACTCACAGTCGTTTGGAAGAGGGATTTCTTCCTCATCTCTTCAAGGTCGGTACTTCTTACTACCCTCCTAGTTATAGTTCCTCTTTTCCCTTCATTTCTCTTTATTTTCTTTCATTTACACACGTGCTATGAGATGGATGATTGTGAATGGTGAATGGAGATGGAATGGGTGATTGGATGCCAATGGTTGTGTGTGATGAACAAATGGGGAAGGGCATTGTTCCAAATAATGAACATACATGTATGATTTGAGTAAAACCCACCTAGAAAAGCATGTTGTAGGGTAAATCCATAATGAACACACCATGTTTGATGAAATGCCAAAGTGAATAAAGTGAGTTGTAAATTAGTAAATGCATGCCTAATAAATTCTGAATATTGCTAGGGCCCATGATAGTGTGTTTCCTGCTTTCCCTAAATGATATGAATATTACATTGCTCAATCATTGATGCTATATGTGTTGTGAAATTACCCAAATGTCATATTTAAATTTAAATGCAAGTATGTACACGGTTTCCATGAGCACGGCATGCATGACATGATTTATCGAGGTTTTCAAGAACATGGTTAGAGGTGGGACATATCCTACGATATGTTTTGCCTCGTTTTTCACAAGAAGACAAGAACCAACATTCCACGAGGGGTCTCCCCTCACTCACAAGTGCATATCATGAAGAAGGGCCTCCCTTCCCTCGCAAGTACATACATATCATGAAGAAGGGTCTCCCTTCCCTCGCAAGTGCATTGCATAAAGAAGGGTCTCCCTTCCCTCTCAAGTGCATCTCACAAGACATCTCACAAGGATATCTCACAAGTTACATGATCACAAGCAAGCACGCATGACATGCATGACATGACACGACATACAAGAATCAAGCAAGATAGACATGACAAGCTTTCAAGTACGAAAAGATATTTCAAGTCAAGTCAAGTGCACGATGTTTTCAAGAGGTTTTATCGGCTTTCTACAAAATACAAGCATGATTATAAACTGCTTTACTTCCTTGTATGATATGAATTGTTTCCGTTTGACATATATGAGTTGCTCCTGATTATGTCTTGCCATTTTTATGCTATAATTGTTGGTTAGTATTTAGTACCCGCTGAGTATTCCATGCTCAGCTGTATTTCTTATGTCGGCAGGTTCTGAGGGAGCTGCTGCTCCATTTGATGTTTGTGCTCCTGGTCCATGGGTGGAAGAGGAGTACGTCGAGGAGCCTTTGGAGGAACCTCCCGTAGAGGGTTATCTATAGGTGGTGTTAGATTCTGAGTAGATTAGCTGTGGGTGAGATGAGAGATTACATTCATGTATTTTGGCGGGTTTGTCCGCACTTTCTTATGGTTACCTTTTGTACAAACTTGGATTTGTATATACATAGAGGTTTGTTTAGACTTCCGCTACACCATGTTAGAGTATGTTTCCGCTGTTTATATCCTCTATTGTATATGCTCTGTGGGTTTTTGCAGGTTGGTCGTCAAGCAAGTCATGATTAGTCGTCCAAAGTTCACTCTAACTCCTAGGGTGGGTTTTGGGTCGCGACACAATAACAAGCATCATACATAGGTAACCCCTAGTAAAATTAACCACTCATCATATAATGGAAATTATTCACAACTTAAAACTCTAGAATTCTTGCGTACCTTGCACGACATCGTTGGATGCTCGTGTGTCTCTCTCTGATAGGGCGAAAACTCGACCCTGGGTGGCTGGGCGAGGAGGCCGTGTAGACGGTGAGGCCCTTGAAGCCTGGGAAGAGCTAGGCTGAGATATCTGTTTAACAAGGGGCCTACTCCCCAGAGAATGAGCTGGCAGATGACGTCAGGGGTAATTCCGAATCATGTGGCCTTGGTCGCCACAGTGAAAACAGCCTCTTGTAGCCTTCCAGCATTCCCCTGTTGGATGCCGCCTTCCACAAAGGGTGCAGACATCGTGTGCATAGGCGGGAGGGGCATAACCTATAGTCTGAGGTAATGCAGGGCGAGGAGCATATGAGGTAGCTGGGCGAAAAGCCGGTGGAGCAAAAGGGCGGGGAGCTTGTGGTGCCGAATACATCCTCTGTGACTGAGCCGACCCTGTGGACTGGTATGACATAGTCCTAGCTCTCTTCTCCCTTGAACTACTTGACTGTCCTTTCTCCATCCCTCTTCTTTTGAAGAACTCTTCAGAATTTGCCTCCGCTAATAGCGCTTTGCCCACCACCTCGGCATATGTCTCGTGCTGGAACATCGAAACTTGGTCCTTGAGGTAGGCCTTCAACCCTCTCTCAAATTTCTGGGCTTTCATAGCCTCGGTATCATATGTGGTGCAAATCGAGAACTTGGCCACTGACATATTACCTTGCTCCAAGGTAATGAATTTGGCCTCTTTCTTCTCCTTCATCCCGATGGGGAAATACTTCTCGTTGAAGACGTCCAAGAACTCGGCCCATGTCCACTCTTGACCCTGTCGGGTCAAATCTCGGGTCCTAAGTGCGGACCTCCACCAATGATCGGTCTCACCTTCAAGCATAAAGGCGGCCCAGGTGACCCTTTCTGTCTCAGTAGGTGCCAATACTGAGAATATCTTTTCAAGTTGCAGGATCCATCCTTCGGCAACAAGCAAGTCAACACTCCCAAAATATGTTAGAGGCCTCATCCTCCAAAAAGTCTCTATCCCAGCTTGAGCTCGATTAGGAGGAGAAGGTATAAGTGCCGCATTAGGTGGAGTAGCCGGTTGCCTTGTCGCTAGCATAGCCAAAGTCTCGGCTATTGAAGCAAAGGCTTGGGCAAAATCGGGTTGATCATCACCCGATGGAGCACCACTTCCATTGCCCCTTGTGATGTATCTATGACCCCGGGTATTGCATCTCATGATTTCTCCTGAGAATGACAATACAATATGAGTCTAACTTGGATACGAATTTAGTAATAGTTTCACAATTCACTCAATACATATTCACCAAGCATAGAATAAAGCACACATGGTTTACATAACGATGTCATAACATACAGTCCGTATTCTTAGCGTATGATTCTAAGTTTTGGTTGGAGTTCAACCTATTTTGACTAAGACTAATGTAAACACCCCAATTTTGCACCCCCTTTATCTCCTTGCACATCCTTAAAAAAATCCTTAAAAAAAACCCTTTTTTAAAACCCTCTTTCCACGTGCTTCGATTTCCAAAAAATGCCCCTCAGGTAAAAAGTGACCAAAATACCTCTGAAAAGTTCTGGAAAACTCCCATGTTATCTAAAATATTTTTCTGGAATTTATCAGTTCAATTTCGACTGTTTTTAGGATCAAATCGAGCCTGAAAGGGTAAAAATGACCAAAATACCCCTGGAGTGCAAAATGACCGAAACACCCTTGTTAAGTTTTGAAAAAGTGACATTTTATCTAAGATATTTTTCTGGATTTTATCAGTTCAATTTTGACTATTTTTGGGCTCAAATTAGACTGAAAATGAGAAATCGGGTTTTCGGTCAACTGGAAATCGACGCGCGCCGCCAAAAAAATAAAAAAAAAATGAAAAAATTAATTTTTTTTGCAAAAGTATTCCTTGGAATATTCCTTATGATATTTCTTAGAATATCCTAAGGAATATTCCTTTGAAAATATCCAAAGGAATATTCCTTTGAAAATATCCAAAGGAATATTCCTTGGAATATTCCTTGGAATATCCTTTTTCGAAACCTATAAATAAGCTTTCACCTCTTCTTCATTTTCCACTCAATACTCACTTGCTCTCTTCTCTCTTCTCTTTCCAAAAAACCCTCTTCTTGGGCGTCGGCGATCCCGGGAACTCGATTTCGAAGAATCGTTCTCGGGAGCACTTAATTCAGAGACCCTTTTGGGTTTCCCGGAAGGTAAAATCGCCGAAACTCTGACGTTTGCTTTGTCCTTTCTTAGTATAATTATTTTATTGTTTTTATACTTAGACTGCTTACCTTGTCGAACCCCTGCCCGGTTTTACTCAAAACCCGGCTTACCCTGTCAAACCCCGGTTTTACTCAAAACCCGGCTTACCCTGTCAAACCCCTGCTCGGTTTTACTCAAAACCCGGCTTACCCTGTCAAACCCCTGTCCGGTTTTATTCAAACCCGGCTTACCCTGTCCAACCTCTGCCCGGTTTTATTCAAACCCGGCTTACCCTGTCGAACCTCTGTCCGAACTTCGGTTCAAACATACCATACCTTGTCGAAACCCTGTCCGAATCTCGGCTCAAACCTTGATTCAAAACCTCACCTAAACCCTACCTAAACCCTAATCAAACCCTAGTTGACTCCAATTACCCTACCTAAACCCTAGTTACCCTACCTAAACCCCAGTTACCCTACCTGAACCCTAGTTAACCCTAGGTAGACCTTAGTGACCTCTAGTTAAACCTTAACTAAACCCTAGGTCAAACCTTACCCACCTAGTCGAACTTTTGTCTAGAAACTCCGCTCAAACCCTGTTTCAAATCCCATCAAACCCTAAACCCAAAGGCTCCTTGACATGAGCTAAAACTGTCTAGAGGCTCCTTGACATGAGCTAAAACTGTCCAAGTGCTCCTTGACATGAGCCAAAACTGTCCAAACGCTCCTCAGCACGAGCTTAAAAGGTCACCTCGCTCCTCTAACAGGAGCAAAAACCCCTGAATCATTCAAAAACACCCTAACATCCAAATACCAATCTCAGCTTGTCGAACACCCATAATCTACACACCCAACAAATCAAACCATCAACTACCCATCTGGAACTACATGTGGCTTGATTTCACTGACTGTGGATACGTAGGCAACTCTGATCGGGTTCAGCTCACCTAGGATAGAACCCCTATCCTGTCCCGGCTTACTTTAACATGTACATTACTGTTCATACAATATTTGTCAAGCATATAGATGAAATACAAGTTTCTCTTATGGTTTCCCCACTTTAATTCAGACTTAAGGAGTAGGTAACCATCTCCGGATGGGAGTTTAGAGGTGCCTAACACCTTCCCCTGACTCAAATGAACCCTTACCTTGAACTCTATTTCCAGATCAAAGCCTTATCCAATCTTTTAAGGGACCCTATTTTCCCTCACAATCTAAATAGGTGGTGTCGCGACCCAAAACCCACCCTAGGAGTTAGAGTGAATCTTGGACGACTTAACCATTACCTACATGACTTGCTTTACGAACCAACCTGCAAAACGCACAGGACATATACAATAGAGGATAACAGCGGAAGCATAACTACAAAACACAACGGAAGTGTAACAAACCTCTAAGTATATATATACACATGGTCCACGTTTAATACAAAAGAAAACAAAACAAAGAAAGTGCGGACACGCCCGCCAAAATACATGGATATAATCACTCATGCTCACCCACAGCTAAACCACTTAGAATCTACAACCACCTAATGGTAACCCTCTACGGGAGGTTCCTCCAAAGGCTCCTCGACGTACTCCTCCTCCACCCAAGGGCTCGGAGCACAGATATCAAATGGAGCAGCTGCTCCGCCATCACCTGCCGACATAAGAAGTACGGCTGAGCATGGAATACTCAGCGGGTACTAAATACTAACCAATAGTCATAGCATACAGATAGCATATATAAAGCAGGAGACAATTCATGCATATAAAACAGAAAAATTTCATATCAGGACAATAAAGTAAAGGAGTATATAATCATGCTTGAATTCATAAAAGCCGGTAAAACCCTTGAAAATACCGTGCACTTGACTTGACTGAAAATACCATTTCCTTGCTTGGAAGCTTGTCACGTTTGTCTTATCCTATCGTATCATGCGTGTCATGCCATGTCATGCTTGCTTGGAAAGTAAACTACTTGTGAGGGAAGGGAGACCCTTCTTCCTAGAATGATTATGCTTGTCATGCCATGTCTTGTCATGCTTGCTTAAAAAAGTAAACTACTTGTGAGGGAAGGGAGACCCTTCTTCCTAAATGCCCATGCTTGTCATGTCCTTTC
This sequence comes from Tetracentron sinense, assembly GCA_015143295.1. NCBI lineage: Eukaryota > Viridiplantae > Streptophyta > Magnoliopsida > Trochodendrales > Trochodendraceae > Tetracentron > Tetracentron sinense. The sequence continues at coordinate 21,150,460 of CM026553.1, forward strand.
ACTTGTGAGATGTTCTTGTGAGATGTACTTGCGAGGGAAGGGAGGCCCTTCTTATGTTAAGTATGCACTTGCGAGGGAAGGGAGACCCTTCTTATGAAAATGCATGATTGTCTTGTCCTTGCCAAAAGCGAGGTAAAACATATCGTACGATATGCCCCACCTCTAAATCCCATTCTTGAAAACCTCGGTAAATCATGTCATGTATGCGTGCTCGTGAGGTCGTGTGCATACTTACATTTGGAATTAAATATGGCATTTGAGTAATTCATAACACATAACATCAATGATTTGGGCGATTTAATATTGATATCATTTAGGGAAAGCGAACAATCACACTATCATAACCCTAGCAATTTCCATAAACCTTAAACATGCATTTTCTTAATTTATCATTCATTTTATTCACCTTGGCATTTCATCAAACATGGTACATTCATTATTCATTAACCCTACAACATGCTTTTCTAGGTGGGTTATACTCACATCACACTTGTATGTTTATTATTAGTACTATGCCCTTCCCCATTCATTCATTACATCATCCACACGGCATCCATTCGCCAACATCCCTCTCCATTTACCATACATACCACCCATCTCATAATATATATATATATATATATATGAAGGAAAACAAGAAGAAATAAGGGAAGGAGAGGCTATAACTAGGAGGGTAGTAAAAAGTACCGACCTTGACAAATGGGGGAAGAAATCCTCCACCAAACGCACGTGAGTTGCTGCCCTAGCTTGAGGAGAGTGCCCCACACGAGCTCCACGAATGCTTGAACCGAAATCTTGAAGAAATCGAGCTTGAGGTTGATCTAGGGTTTCAAAACCCTTAGATTTCTCTTCAAAATGGAAACCCTAGGTTTAGGAAAACCTTCTCCTCTCTTCTAATCTCCCAAATCTTCTAAGGGTTGAGAATGAGCCCTAAAGGCTCGGGCAAGACTCTTAAGGTAAGAGTAAACCACTCAAAAGACTAAAACACCCTTCTAAATTTTCTGCAAAAACGCGAGTACCGAGCGATCGGTGTTAATGACCGATCGATCGGTTGCCTACCGATCGATCGGTGTTTATGACCGATCGACCGGTCAAAAACTCACTCTCTGGAAAATTTCCCCATACAAACTTTCTGACCGCGCGATAGCTACCGATCGATCGGTTATGGACCGATCGATCGCTGACTGGACCGAGCGATCGGTTCTCTGTATGTCTGGACTGTTTTGACCATATCTTTTGACTCGCTCGTCGGATTTCGACGATTCAACTTGCGTTGGGTTCGTACTTCGAAAACGAACATTTCTGACGTTTCGGAATTTCCAATTTATTCCTTATTTATTAATTGCATTACTTTAAAGGAAAAATGGCTACGAAGGGTCATGCATAAATGTGAAAAGGTCCGGGGCTCTACATCCTTCCCCCCTTACAAAATTTCGTCCTCGAAATTTGGATGAGACATGCATTACAGAATCAAACAATATTACAAGCTACATATACAAAACCTATACAAAATTCATTCAAACAATTCCGGGTACTTCGCTTTGACTTCGGCTTCACGCTCCCATGTAGCTTCTTCCCGAGCATGGTGTTGCCACTGCACGAGAACCAAAGGGATTGTCTTGTTGCGAAGCACTTGATCTCTCCGATCCAATATGTGAATCGGCTTCTCAACCAACGTGAGATCTTCTCGAATTTCCAACGGTTCCAATTCTAGTATATGCGAAGGGTCCGCAATGTACTTCCGAAGCATAGACACGTGGAAAACGTTGTGAACCGCGGCCATGTGAGGTGGAAGAGCTACTCGATAAGCAACTTCACCAACCCGCGTGATAATCTCAAACGGTCCAACATAGCGAGGACTAAGCTTGCCTCTTTTGCCGAATCTCATAATCCCTTTGCTAGGAGATACTTTCACAAAGACTCGATCCCCTACTTGAAATTCCAAGTCCCTGCGGCGCGTGTCTGCATAGCTCTTTTGGCGATCTTGAGCGGCTTTCAACCGATCCCGGATGATCTTGACTATACTAGCTGTTTGCTCAATCAACTCCGGACCAAGTACTTTTCTTTCTCCTACCTCATCCCAGTAGAGAGGAGACCTGCAGCTTCGCCCATACAAAGCCTCGAACGGAGCCATTTGGATACTCGCCTGATAGCTATTGTTGTAGGCAAACTCCACCAAAGGCAAGTGCTCTTCCCAACTGCCTTTGAAATCCAGCATACAAGCCCGAAGCATATCTTCTATTACTTGGTTCACCCTCTCGGTTTGTCCATCCGTTTGTGGATGAAAAGCAGTGCTGAAATCAAGTCGGGAACCCATAGCTTCCTGAAAGCTTTTCCAAAATCGTGAAGTGAATCTTGGATCCCGATCCGACACAATACTGACAGGCACTCCGTGCAACCTCACCACTTCCTTGATGTACAAAGCAGCTAACTGACTAGAGTTGGAAGTAGTTCGGTAAGGCAAGAAGTGAGCGGACTTCGTCAAACGATCCACTACTACCCATATCGCATCTGAACCCCTTGCCGTCTTTGGCAAGCCAACTATGAAATCCATGGATATGTTCTCCCATTTCCACTCGGGAATCGGAAGGGACTGTAATAGACCTGCGGGCCGCATGTGTTCTGCTTTCACCTGTTGGCACACCAAGCACCGTGCTACATATTCCGCAACCTCCCTCTTCATATTCCGCCACCAAAAGTGACTCTTGAGGTTCCGGTACATCTTCGTACCCCCTGGATGCACAGTGTACTTTGCCCGGTGGGCTTCATCCATAATCTCCCTCCGAAGGTTTGCATTGGCTGGAACACACAGCCTTCCCTTGAATGTGATAGCACCTCGGCTAGTAAGAGAGAAGTCCTCACCACCTTTAGCAACTTCCTTGTCCCGATAAGCCAACAATTCCGCATCCGTGGCTTGGTATTCTTGGATCAAATCTATAATGTATGGCCGAACCGTGACATTTGCCAAGATAGGACTACGGACAGAGTCATTCACACTAATGTCCATATTTGCCAAGTCTTCAAGTAGCTTCCATTCTTGCACTAACATGCATGCTAATAACCCCGGAGGTCTTCTACTCAAAGCATCAGCCACTACATTTGCTTTACCCGGGTGGTATTGAATGGTACAATCATAGTCCTTCAGAAATTCCATCCAACGCCTTTGCCTTAGATTCAGCTCCCTTTGGGAAAAGAGATACTTGAGACTCTTGTGATCAGTGAACACATAGAACTCCACCCCATAAAGGTAATGACGCCAAATCTTGAGTGCAAACACGACTGCGGCAAGCTCTAAGTCGTGCGTGGGGTAATTCTTCTCATGCTCCTTCAATTGCCTTGATGCATAGGCAATGACCTTCTTGTGTTGCATAAGCACACATCCAAGTCCAACGTGTGAGGCATCACTGTACACCTCATACCCAAGAGGTCCAGATGGTACTGTAAGGACAGGAGCTGTAGTAAGCCTCTTCTTCAGTTCCGTGAAACTGATCTCACACTTGTCGCTCCATATGAACTTAGCGTTCTTCCTTGTCAGGTAAGTGAGCGGTGCTGCAAGGCTGGAGAAACCCTCTACGAATCTCCTGTAGTAGCCTGCCAACCCAAGAAAGCTGCGTATCTCAGTAACACTCTTGGGCCTTGCCCAACTCATAACAGCTTCTATCTTCTTCGGATCCACCGAAATGCCTTCCGCCGATACAACGTGGCCTAGGAATGCCACCTCTTCCAACCAAAATTCACACTTGCTAAGTTTGGCGTATAGCTTGTGCTCTCTTAGCGTTTCTAAAGCAAGGCATAGGTCGCGTGTGTGATCTTCCCGTGTCTGGGAATAGACCAGAATGTCATCAACAAACACAATCACGCACCTATCAAGATATGGCCGGAACACCCGGTTCATCAAATCCATAAAGGCTGCCGGCGCGTTCGTGAGTCCAAAAGGCATCACCAAGAACTCGTAATGTCCATATCGAGTCCTGAAAGCAGTTTTGGGAACATCTTCCGCCTTAATCTTCAACTGGTGATAGCCTGATCGAAGATCTATCTTTGAGAAAAATCTCGCTCCCTTCAACTGATCGAACAAGTCATCAATCCTAGGCAAGGGATACCTATTCTTTATAGTGACTTTGTTCAATTGCCGGTAATCGACACACATCCGCATCGAGCCATCTTTCTTCTTAACAAACAACACTGGGGCACCCCATGGTGAGACACTTGGTCGAATGAAGCCAAGGCCTTGCAATTCCTCCAACTGAGTCTTTAATTCCTTGAGTTCAATAGGGGCCATTCTATATGGAGCTCTGAATACAGGAGCTGTGCCTGGTGCAAGCTCGATCATAAACTCAATCTCCCTGTCTGGAGGCAATCCTGGCAACTCCTCTGGAAATACATCCAGGAACTCACTCACAACCGGAATAGTTGATGAGTCCTTTGCCTCGGGGTTAGCTAAGCTCAATGCCGCAAAGCGAGCAATAGATCTGTTTTTCAACCCGCGAAAGTGGAATGGTTTTCCTCCTACTGGCTTGAAGAGTACCATTTTCTCAAAGCAAGCTACATGCCCATGATGTGCTGCTAACCAATCCATTCCCAATATAACATCGAAGTCCTGGAATCCAAGGACGATGAGATCAACCGCCAATTCGTGGCTTCCAACTTGGACCACACTATTTCTATACACTTTATCTGCCAATACTGTTTTGCCGAGAGGAGTCGAAATGGCTAACTCCGGTTCTAGCTGACTTGGCCCTGCAGAAAAACCTTCTGAAAAACTCGGCGAGACAAACGAATGAGTAGACCCGGTATCAATCAATACTCGAGCCAAATACTCATTGACTAGTAGGGTTCCTGAAATTTTTAACTAGTGGAGTTAATCCATGCATCAACAGAGTATACACATAGGTATATATATATATATCATACCAAGTATGTACACAAGGAATAAAACGCAACATATCAATCATGAATAACAAAATAATTCCAAACGCGTACCTTGCACCACATCATCAGATGCAAGTGCATCACCCTCTGTCAAAGCAAATACACGCCCCTGGTTCGCCTGGCGAGACTGAGGTGTAGACCGGGTAGTCTGAGATGACGCCTGATATGATCCTGCTGGGCGTGTCGGGGGCCTACTATCCTGAGACTGGCCTGGTAAATGCCGGCTAGGGCAATCCCTGATCATGTGGCCCTGGCGACCGCAATGATAACATCCACCAGATGCTCTTCGGCAATCTCCTGCCGGATGCCTTTTGCCGCATGAAATGCAGACCTCATATGTGTAGGCTGGAGGGACCGGAGGTGGTGTATACCTCGCTGCCTGAGGGGTAACTGGCCGTGGGGCCGGAAGAGCCTGAGGTCGAGGTGCCTGGGGTACATACTGCCGGGGTGCTGGAGGCACATAAGTCGGCCTCATCTGTGGTGCTGGCCATGTATACTGATAAGGACCAGTCCGGGCCCGCCTCTCTAAAGGTACCGAACCACTAGATTGCCCTCTCGCCAATTCTCTCTTCTTGGACACGGTCTCTGAATTGGTCTCAACCAACAAGGCTTTATCCACTACTTCGGCGTAAGTGGTGTGCCTGAAGACCGACACTTTCTCCATGATAACATCCTTGAGCCCTTGCTCAAACCTCCTCGCCTTCATTGCCTCGGTGGCAATCATATGTGTCGCGAAGCGTGATAGCTCCGAGAACTTGGCCTCATAAGCGGCCACCGACATCGAACCTTGCTCAAGGTTGATGAATTCTCTCTCTTTCTTTTCCCGTGCACCGATCGGAAAATACTTCTTGTAGAACGTGTCCTTAAACTCCTCCCAAGTCCACGGTTGACCTTGCATGGTCAAGTCCCGTGTCCTCAATGCGGACAACCACCAATGGTGGGCTTCGCCTTCTAGCATAAAAACTGCCCATGCCACTTTCTCTTCCTCTGTAGGAGAGAGCACCGCAAATATCTTCTCAACCTGGAGGATCCAAGCCTCCGCAGTAAGAGGGTCCACACTCCCGTGGAAGGATGGAGGCCTCAATCTCCTGAATGCCTCAACTCCAGCCGTACGATGTACTGGAGCTGCGGGCGGTGGAGTAGGTGCCGCTGATGCCGGTATAGTTTGCCGAGCCGCCAGGATGGCGAGTGTCTCAGCAATAGAGCCTAAGACCTGGGAGAGGTCCGGCTGCTCATCCTCATCTCTGGAAGAAGATGAAGCTCTGGTGTGTGGTCCACGACCCCGTGTGCCCCGCCTCATGACTAAAGTCCTGAGAACAATAGCACCACATGAGTCTCACTCGAAACCACAGTTTATTTCCATGTCACTTCACAATAATTCAATTTGTATTAGTTGTATAATACTAATATACATCACATCAAGTCATCAGAGTATTCATCACATTATACTTATACTTTTAGTGTTCTAGCGTACCTAGGACCCGTACTTGGTTAAAGCAACCATTGTAGACTAAGACTAAAGTTTAGTCTTAAACTTGGAACCAGACTCGTTCCCGACTCACTTCCTTCCTAACTTGTTTCCTAACATATGCTCTTGTCAAGCCGTGGTATAAGATTCTAAGTGACCCTAGAGACCTAAAGCCTAGGCTCTGATACCACTTCTGTCGCGACCCAAAACCCACCCTAGGAGTTAGAGTGAATCTTGGACGACTTAACCATTACCTACATGACTTGCTTTACGAACCAACCTGCAAAACGCACAGGACATATACAATAGAGGATAACAGCGGAAGCATAACTACAAAACACAACGGAAGTGTAACAAACCTCTAAGTATATATATACACATGGTCCACGTTTAATACAAAAGAAAACAAAACAAAGAAAGTGCGGACACGCCCGCCAAAATACATGGATATAATCACTCATGCTCACCCACAGCTAAACCACTTAGAATCTACAACCACCTAATGGTAACCCTCTACGGGAGGTTCCTCCAAAGGCTCCTCGACGTACTCCTCCTCCACCCAAGGGCTCGGAGCACAGATATCAAATGGAGCAGCTGCTCCGCCATCACCTGCCGACATAAGAAGTACGGCTGAGCATGGAATACTCAGCGGGTACTAAATACTAACCAATAGTCATAGCATACAGATAGCATATATAAAGCAGGAGACAATTCATGCATATAAAACAGAAAAATTTCATATCAGGACAATAAAGTAAAGGAGTATATAATCATGCTTGAATTCATAAAAGCCGGTAAAACCCTTGAAAATACCGTGCACTTGACTTGACTGAAAATACCATTTCCTTGCTTGGAAGCTTGTCACGTTTGTCTTATCCTATCGTATCATGCGTGTCATGCCATGTCATGCTTGCTTGGAAAGTAAACTACTTGTGAGGGAAGGGAGACCCTTCTTCCTAGAATGATTATGCTTGTCATGCCATGTCTTGTCATGCTTGCTTAAAAAGTAAACTACTTGTGAGGGAAGGGAGACCCTTCTTCCTAAATGCCCATGCTTGTCATGTCCTTTCACTTGTGAGATGTTCTTGTGAGATGTACTTGCGAGGGAAGGGAGGCCCTTCTTATGTTAAGTATGCACTTGCGAGGGAAGGGAGACCCTTCTTATGAAAATGCATGATTGTCTTGTCCTTGCCAAAAGCGAGGTAAAACATATCGTACGATATGCCCCACCTCTAAATCCCATTCTTGAAAACCTCGGTAAATCATGTCATGTATGCGTGCTCGTGAGGTCGTGTGCATACTTACATTTGGAATTAAATATGGCATTTGAGTAATTCATAACACATAACATCAATGATTTGGGCGATTTAATATTGATATCATTTAGGGAAAGCGAACAATCACACTATCATAACCCTAGCAATTTCCATAAACCTTAAACATGCATTTTCTTAATTTATCATTCATTTTATTCACCTTGGCATTTCATCAAACATGGTACATTCATTATTCATTAACCCTACAACATGCTTTTCTAGGTGGGTTATACTCACATCACACTTGTATGTTTATTATTAGTACTATGCCCTTCCCCATTCATTCATTACATCATCCACACGGCATCCATTCGCCAACATCCCTCTCCATTTACCATACATACCACCCATCTCATAATATATATATATATATATATATGAAGGAAAACAAGAAGAAATAAGGGAAGGAGAGGCTATAACTAGGAGGGTAGTAAAAAGTACCGACCTTGACAAATGGGGGAAGAAATCCTCCACCAAACGCACGTGAGTTGCTGCCCTAGCTTGAGGAGAGTGCCCCACACGAGCTCCACGAATGCTTGAACCGAAATCTTGAAGAAATCGAGCTTGAGGTTGATCTAGGGTTTCAAAACCCTTAGATTTCTCTTCAAAATGGAAACCCTAGGTTTAGGAAAACCTTCTCCTCTCTTCTAATCTCCCAAATCTTCTAAGGGTTGAGAATGAGCCCTAAAGGCTCGGGCAAGACTCTTAAGGTAAGAGTAAACCACTCAAAAGACTAAAACACCCTTCTAAATTTTCTGCAAAAACGCGAGTACCGAGCGATCGGTGTTAATGACCGATCGATCGGTTGCCTACCGATCGATCGGTGTTTATGACCGATCGACCGGTCAAAAACTCACTCTCTGGAAAATTTCCCCATACAAACTTTCTGACCGCGCGATAGCTACCGATCGATCGGTTATGGACCGATCGATCGCTGACTGGACCGAGCGATCGGTTCTCTGTATGTCTGGACTGTTTTGACCATATCTTTTGACTCGCTCGTCGGATTTCGACGATTCAACTTGCGTTGGGTTCGTACTTCGAAAACGAACATTTCTGACGTTTCGGAATTTCCAATTTATTCCTTATTTATTAATTGCATTACTTTAAAGGAAAAATGGCTACGAAGGGTCATGCATAAATGTGAAAAGGTCCGGGGCTCTACAGGTGGCGACTCTCTCTTTTCAACATTTTTAACACTATTCCTCCTCGGGTTCAATCCTGATCGGGAGTGGGGGTTAAAATCCCGGGTCTACAGCTTGGCGACTCTGCTGGGGACTCTGGTTTCGCAGACCAGTATTCGAGCCAAAACCTAAGTCTGAACTGAACAAGGGAAACCATATCAGAAACTTTTAATTATATCTATAAGTTGCTAATTTTATTAATCTGCATATATGCTAACTTATACTTCTATTATTCATCGAATCTCAGACATTTGTTTGCCAACTTAGCAACATGCCTAGGATTCCATTTTTTATTCATTTCTTGATTTTGATTGATGTATATACATTCACATTTATTGCATACCAGAATAAGAACCCTTTCACCTATCTAGATTGGATCCGGTAAGCTTACAATCGAGGGATGGTTATCCCCGATGCTGGAGCCCAAAGATCTGTGGAAAGTACTGGTTGTAGACCGAGAGATGGTTATCTCCGGTTAACGCGACTGGTCTTTCCCACTTGTACCAATCGTCCATTTTCAGGTATGTCCTATACCGGGGAATCGTATATACGGTCAAGTGCTCATCAACCTTTTAAACAAAAACCTTGCATACACCAGCATAAGCATATATACTATAGGTCTTTGTTTGGGCATAAACCAAGAACACCCTTCAGGAGGGACAACCTTATCCCTATTCTGTTACTGGTTTAAGCCACTCCTACATCAATTTTTCAGGTATAGGGACAACCGTATCTCTATACCTAAACCATTTTTGGAGTTTGTGTGAGCCTTGATTGCTAGATAGGTCTAACCCTAATCCATTCTTTAGCTAACTCAATCATGTGAGGTTTAAAAGCCTAGAATCTAAAGCGAATCATATGGAGAATCCATTGATTCATTTCAATCTTGACCCATTGGGCTCTGGCTCCCAACAACCCAGATAAGTGAAATGGACCTCTGTCCACTCACCTCATTGGATCACACGTTGAGCTGACTTGTCCATTTTCTGAGTATACTTGCTCAGTTCATTTGACTCAATTTAATTCATTCATTTCATTTGTGTGTATCAACACCATTCAACATGCTAACAATTGAAATTTTGCGCATCCATTATTCTTTGTACATATTTATATTCATGACCAGACAAGGGGCAACGTCCCATGTCGAAACGTCATCCATCAGACCATATGTGTGTCGCATCACTACTTTCATCATTGTCTTAACTCAGTCTGCCTTCAGCATCTCCACCGTCATTTGACTCATCTGTACATACGTCTTATTACCACCCAGTTTATAGCACCCTGAGCGGAAGCAGTACCAAGCTACCTGCCCTCTTCGAGATGACTCCAGTAAGCACAAGACTAACTGATCGAGATGAGCCAGTTGTCGAAGGTTTGGAAACCGACCCTGACAGCCCAATATCTCCTCAACATGTACTGCGACAAGTCCCTGATTTAGAGTCAAGGGTATTCAGGACTGAACAAGGCATCCTAGAGTTGAAAAACATCATGCAGGATATCTTGAATGCCGTGAATAGGGAGCAACCGTCCTCCTCTTCTATCCTGATCGCCGAACCACTCGCCTTAAACTAATCAAACCCGTCATCTCACAACCCACCACAATCAAATCCACCATCTCACAACCCAGTACCTCCAAATCCACCATCTCATAATACATCACCTCCAAATCCACCATCTCATAACCCACTACCTTCAAATCCACCATCTCATAACCCGTCACCTTCAAACCGGCCATCTCATAATCCACTACCGCTGAACCAACCATCCTTCAACATCCCGCCACCACACATTGGCCAGTATCAGGAAGAGGAGGCAAGGATTGCCCAAAATACAGAACAGCCAGACATATCAACCAGCTCAGCACATACCCCAGACTTCTACAAGGACAGGATTGAGAGGTTAGAACAATTGGTGAAGAGGGCCCAAGGGTCCTACAACTTACCATCCACGGACTTCCGAGATATGTGTCTGCATCCAGGGATTCAATTACCTCGAGACTTCAAAATGCCCGAATTTGAGAAGTACAATGGAAAAGGATGTCTAGAGACACACCTGAAAGTCTACTGCGGAGAGTTGTTCCAACTAGAGCACGGTGACAAGCTGCTGGTGCAGCTATTTCAGAGAAGTTTGAAGGGACTAGCCCTACAGTGGTTCACCAAAATTGACTCAGCCAAGGTCCGTACATGGGAAGGCCTCTGTGAGGCATTTATTGCTCAATACTCTTACAACATTGACTTGGTCCCACAAAGAGCAGATCTAGAGAGAATGACTCAGAGAGAGAATGAATCCTTCATCGAATATTCTGTTCGATGGAGGGAAAATGCTGGAAAAATGAACACTCCTCTCCCGGAGGATGAGTTGGTGACCACATTCCTCCGCACACTCAAGCATCCATTCAAGACTCTGCTAGCAGCCCAACCTATTTCCAACTTCAGCACTATGGCCAAATGTGGGGCCAGGATTGAGGCTACAATGGGAGATGTGGGAGCAGTCGACATGTTCTCAGGATCCAAGGGGTTGTCATCCTCTAATCGTCCTCAACCACCACGGAAAGATACACGGAGAAGAGAGGATGAGGTTCAAATGGTGACAGCAATGCCTATCCATATTCCTCATTTGCCCCAGCAACCTCGACAACCCGAGCAGACTCAGCAACAGCTTCCCTCGCAACAGATGACATTTGAGCAGAAAAATAGAAGAGTTTTCTCGCCCATGCCATATACCATGACGCAACTCCTCCCTTATCTGCTAGACAAGAAATTGGTCACGCTGAGAGAACCCAAGCCACCACCAATCACGCTGCCAAGGTCATACAGAGCTGACCAACATTGTGGGTATCATCAAGCCCCGGGGCATTCCACCGATATGTGTTTTGATCTAAAGCACACAATCCAAGACATGCTTGAAACGGGAAAGATTCAGTTTCAACCAGGGAATGCCGATATCAACCAGGTCCCTCTCCCTAATCATGCAGCAGCAAGAAACCGAGGTGCACCAGCCTGAGCCGCTCTACAGCCGATTTTGAGCAGTCCCACCATTTTTTGTCTTTTTGGTTTATTCCTTAATTTCTCTTTTTTTGAAAATGGCCATGATGGCCCAACTCGAAGTCTTCCCTGTCAGTCAATATATTTGCCAGTGGCCACCTGTCTTTATCTTTCATAATTAAGTCTGTACATCCGTTCATACTCTAATGAAATCTCCCACTTTTGTTAATTTGTCTTGCTTATTACTCCGAGATGCCTAATTTTGGGAACTGAACTAGATTCTAAGCCTTTAAAGGATAATTGCATGATCATCGGGTGAGTAATCTAAAAACTCACGACCCTCTTATAAACAGGAAAGATATTCTGCTCCCCAAAGATTTCAAAGCAAGCTACCAATCAATCAGAAGACGAGAAGCAAAGGAGCGACGAAGACCTCCTCGAGCTATGAAGCATCAAACATATTTGAACGAGGATAATGCAATGACCACGCATGCTCTTGACCAATCAAAGAAAGGATAGGAGGCCATCCTTGGTTAACCCTTAATATCTCCTTCGTACCCATGCAATAACATACGCTAGTTAGCCCTTCGAGCCTAATAGCCTTTCTTTTTAACCCATACACTGGGGCACCCTATGAATGACAAGTCAAACAGAGAAGAATTCGACCAATCAAAAGCAAAGCTTATTTTGAACTACGGCATGACCTGATTCCACTAATCGTGGATACGTAGGCAACCTAAAACAGGTTCGGTCACATTATAGCAAATCTTCATCAATACCGGACAGCTATCCCTAAACAAAAAAACAAAAAAAAAAAAAAAAGAAAAAAAAAGAAAAGCAAAAATGGCAAATCTCCAGAATGATGAAGAGAAGCCAACTGGTTCCATCTGTGCGTGCAACAAAAACATTTTAGGGTGCCCTACCCCAACGAGAAAACTTTGAGCCTCAATCATTTCTACCATTACTACGTTTCGTCCTAGTAACTAAGCCCTCTTTGATCTTTGAAAGGTCTTGAGCATCAGTGGTCAAAAGCATTATTCTCTACCCTTTTACCAGGCAATGACGGGAGAAGACAAATCAGCTTATCAGAAATTGCAGGCCCAGTGAAAACCAGAAATGGCACTAAGGCGCAAAAATTATGTGAGCCCAGCCCTGACATTGTTGCCAGGGGCAAAAAAGGGAACGAATTAATCAATTACGCAGGCATGAGTGAAAACCGGAAACGGCCTCATTGCGCAAAAATTATGCGACCCCAAGACTTGGTCATTTCAAGGGCAAAAAAGGGATAAAGAAATTTTCTGATTTCACGGGCTTAGTATGGAATTATCAATCCTGTTGGTGCGCAAAAATAATGTGAACCCAGTCCTGGTGAAACCCGTTAAGGTCCAGGGGCAAAAAAAATAGAAAATCGTAAAGTGCGAGCTTTTAGATCAAACGCCACCAACAACAATCAGCTAATGCAGTCAAGTACTATCTTATGCATCAGGCATCTGGCAAGGACATCTAGGAGCAGATTTACCTATCTATTTCAGGAGCTATGAACCCAGACTTATTCAATTACTTTCTAAGGCAAAGGAATCCTAGCTAAGCTTCCCATCAATAGGCAATATCCGACATCTTTCAAAATACTTATGTAAATCTGTCAGTCTGCCAAGTCATTTTATCCATCTATCACCAAGACGTCAGTTTACCATGTCAAGTCAGTCGGTTAGAGTCGTGTCTTCGTCTCAAACTTGGCTAATCCTTTCGGTGGTGCAATCGGTTCTCCTGAACTTGACATTGGTTCAAGCAGATTATCCTGCCAGATTATTCTAGTTGGACAAACCCAAGCATAACCTCAGTGTAGTATTGATACATCAGGCAAAGGCTCAGGGTCGTGCTACACTCTCTCCATCCTCATACCCATTCAATTCATTTGCCTGCTTATCGGTAAACCACGTGGCTATCCCCTTTCATGCATTTACTAGCCGTGTGGCTATCTCTCCATTTGTACATATATCACATTCATTTGCTTGCTTGCTTCATATTTGATGGAGATGGTTGTGTAACCAATCCTCACTAACCTTACATTTTACTTTCTCATGGGTTAGTCGTGTGGCTTTCCCCATTTATACATCTTGCTTGTACAATGAAAAACCATGTGGCTGTCTCCATTAATCATATACCCCGCTTGCTTATACACCCTGCTCATGGACTAGCCATTCGGCTATCTCCACTTATACAAACTACATGCTGATACACCTTGCTCGTGGACTAGCCGTTCGGCTATCTCCACTTATACATCTGCTTGCTTGTGCTGAAGTGATCGTGTGATCCCTTCAAAACCTGACTTCATTGCATCTCACCCGGTGGGGCAACCGCGTGGTTGTCAGCACTAATTGCATCTTACCCATTTTTTTGAAGGAGTAACTGAATGGTTGTCTGACCGACCTTCAGTTACGGCCTCTCATTGCATCTTACCCGGTGGGGCAACCGCGCGGTTGTCAGCACTAATTGCATCTTACCCATTTTTTGAAGGAGTAACTGAACGGTTGTTTGATCGACCTTCAGTTGCGGCCTCTCATTGCATAGTACCCAGTGGGGCAACCGCGCGGTTGTCAGCACTAATTGCATATCACCCATTTTTTGAGGGAGTAACTGAACGGTTGTCTGATCGACCTTCAGTTGCGGCCTCTCGTGAAGCTGGTTGTGTAACCAACCTTCACTCATTTGCATCATTCATCACATGTTCACATTTCACTGCACATCACTGCAATACTTGCTCACTCTTAAAGGAGTAACTGACACGGTTGTCTGATCAACTATCAGTTGCGGCCTCCTGTGAAACAAGTCTTGCACACTTCATGCACTGCACATCACTGTAATACTTGCTCACTCTTAAAGGAGTAGCTGACACGGTTGTCTGATCAACCATCAGTTGCGGCCTCCTGTGAAACAAGTCTTGCACACTTCATACACTGCACTGCACTGCAATACTTGCTCACTCTTAAAGGAGTAACTGACACGGTTGTCCGATCAACTATCAGTTGCGGCCTCCTGTGAAACAAGTCTTGCACACTTCATACACTGCACTGCACAACTTGCCCACTCTTAAAGGAGTAACTGACACGGTTGTCTGATCGACCATCAGTTGCGACCTCTTATGAAGCCAGTTTTGCAACAATCATCATTCACTTGCATCTCACTCATTTGCATCATGCACGCCGCTATTTGGTCATGGGATCGCTTAGCAGGCAGCTTCATACACCATAACCCTTCCCAATCCCCAGCAAGTGCCGACTTGGCATAAGCACACCCTTCCTCTGTCACCCATCACCCATCAGTCATCCAGTCTCTGGTAAGCAGTCTAAGTAGATTTTTTTTTTCCCTCTATCTCTTCTCAGGTTTTCTTCACACACGCGTGCAAAATTGAAGCGTTATCAGCCTTTGTCGTTCACGTGCCCACACCCTCCGACAAAGCGGGGCAATTGTAAACACCCCAATTTTGCACCCCCTTTATCTCCTTGCACATCCCTAAAAAAATCCTTTAAAAAAAACCCTTTTTTAAAACCCTCTTTCCACGTGCTTCGATTTCCAAAAAATGCCCCTCAGGTAAAAAGTGACCAAAATACCTCTGAAAAGTTCTGGAAAACTCCCATGTTATCTAAAATATTTTTCTGGATTTTATCAGTTCAATTTCGGCTGTTTTTGGGATCAAATCGAGCATGAAATGGTAAAAATGACCAAAATACCCCTGAAGTGCAAAATGACCGAAACACCCTTGTTAAGTTTTGAAAAAGTGACATTTTATCTAAGATATTTTTCTGGATTTTATCAGTTCAATTTTGACTATTTTTGGGCTCAAATCAGACTGAAAATGAGAAATCGGGTTTTCGGTCAACTGGAAATCGACGCGCGCCGCCAAAAAATAAAAAAAATAAAAAAAAAAAATTTTTTTTTTACAAAATTATTCCTTGGAATATTCCAAGAATATTCCTTATGATATTTCTTAGAATATCCTAAGGAATATTCCTTTGAAAATATCCAAAGGAATATTCCTTAGAATATTCCTTGGAATATTCTTTTTCGAAACCTATAAATAAGCTTTCACCTCTTCTTCATTTTTCACTCAATACTCACTTGCTCTCTTCTCTCTTCTCTTTCCAAAAAACCCTTTTCTTGGGCGTCGGCGATCCCGGGAACTCGATTTCGAAGAATCGTTCTCGGGAGCACTTAATTCAGAGACCCTTTTGGGTTTCCCGGAAGGTAAAATCGCCGAAACTCTGACGTTTGCTTTGTCCTTTCTTAGTATAATTATTTTATTGTTTTTATACTTAGACTGCTTACCTTGTCGAACCCCTGCCCGGTTTTACTCAAAACCCGGCTTACCCTGTCAAACCCTTGCCCGGTTTTACTCAAAACCCGGCTTACCCTGTCAAACCCCTGCTCGGTTTTACTCAAAACCCGGCTTACCCTGTCAAACCCCTGCCCGGTTTTATTCAAACCCGGCTTACCCTGTCCAACCTCTGCCCGGTTTTATTCAAACCCGGCTTACCCTGTCGAACCTCTGTCCGAACTTCGGTTCAAACATACCATACCCTGTCGAAACCCTATCCGAATCTCGGCTCAAACCTTGATTCAAAACCTCACCTAAACCCTACCTAAACCCTAATCAAACTCTAGTTGACTCCAGTTACCCTACCTAAACCCTAGTTACCCTACCTAAACCCCAGTTACCCTACCTGAACCCTAGTTAACCCTAGGTAGACCTTAGTGACCTCTAGTTAAACCTTAACTAAACCCTAGGTCAAACCTTACCCACCTAGTCGAACTTTTGTCTAGAAACTCCGCTCAAACCCTGTTTCAAATCCCATCAAACCCTAAACCCAAAGGCTCCTTGACATGAGCTAAAACTGTCTAGAGGCTCCTTGACATGAGCTAAAACTGTCCAAGTGCTCCTTGACATGAGCCAAAACTGTCCAAACGCTCCTCAGCACGAGCTTAAAAGGTCACCTCGCTCCTCTAACAGGAGCGAAAACTCCTGAACCATTCAAAAACACCCTAACATCCAAATACCAATCTCAGCTTGTCAAACACCCATAATCCACACACCCAACAAATCAAACCATCAACTACCCATCTGGAACTACATGTGGCTTGATTTCACTGACTGTGGATACGTAGGCAACCCTGATCGGGTTCAGCTCACCTAGGATAGAACCCCAATCCTGTCCCGGCTTACTTTAACATGTACATTACTGTTCATACAATATTTGTCAAGCATATAGATGAAATACAAGTTTCTCTTATGGTTTTCCCACTTTAATTCAGACTTAAGGAGTAGGTAACCATCTCCGGATGGGAGTTTAGGGGTGCCTAACACCTTCCCCTGACTCAAATGAACCCTTACCTTGAACTCTATTTCCAGATCAAAGCCTTATCCAATCTTTTAAGGGACCCTATTTTCCCTCACAATCTAAATAGGTGGCGACTCTCTCTTTTCAACATTTTTAACACTATTCCTCCTCGGGTTCAATCCTGATCGGGAGTGGGGGTTAAAAACCCTAGGTCAAACCTTGCCCGATAACTGTTGTTATATGCAAATTCAATCAAAGGCAAGTGATCATCCTAGTTTCCTCGAAAGTCCAGGTTGGAAGTGCGCAACATATCTTCTAGTGTTTGAATTGTGCGCTCAGATTGTCCGTCGGTCTGAGGATGATAAACTGTACTCATGTTGAGCTACGTACCCAAGGCTTCTTTCAAACTCTGCCAGAACCGAGAAGTGAATCACGGATTGCGATCTAATACAATTGTTGTCTCTCTAATATACAGCTTTGATAGATTTTCCAACTTGATGGTGTCTTTAATAGCGAGAAAGTGGGCTGACTTAGTTAGTCTGGAATCAGTAGCGAATTCAGCAAACTAGATGGTTTCCGATGCTCCACTTTAACCTGCTGGCAGACCAGACAGTGAGAGACATACTCTGCAATCTCTCTTTTCATGCCATTCCATCAGTAGTTTCTCTTCACATCATGGTACATCTTCGTGCTTTCAGGGGTGCACTGTGAAACGCGATCGGTGTACCTGATTGAGTAGTTCATTTTTCAGCTCGAGGTTTGTAGGTACACACACACGACCTTGAAATCGGAGGAGTCCATCTTCTGATTCTTCGAAATCACTCCATTTTCCCTGAAGCATTTTGTCCTTAATGGCCTTGATCTCTGAATCTTCTGACTGCGCTTCTTGAATCTTCTGTAATAATATCGGTTTAGCTTGAATACTAGCCAACCGAACGCTATATCCTTGGAATGCCAGACTCAGATTCTAATTCTTGAACTCTTCTATCATCTTCCAATGATCCGCCCTCATGTATGCAACGGATCCGACCATCTTTCTACGCGTCTGCCACCACATTACCCTTACTTGGGTGATACTGGAACACATAATTGTAATCCTTTAGAAACTCTATCCATCTTCTTTGACGCATGTTGAGATCTTTCTGAGAGAAGAGATACTTCAAACTCTTGTGATCATTGTAGATCACCATTTTCTCTCCGTATAAGTAATGCCTCCAGATCTTCAATGCAAACACCACAGCTGCCAATTCCAGATCATGCGTGGGATTGTTCATCTCGTGAATCTTGAACTGCTGAGAACCATAAGTAATGACCTTTTTATTTTGCATCAACACACAGCCGAGGCCTTTGCCAGAAGCATCACAGTATACCTCAAAATCTCTCGATCTTGAGGGAGTGGTCAATACTGGAGCAATTGTTAATCTCTTTTTCAATTCTTGAAAACTTTGCTCCCACGCTGCAGTCCATTCAAACTTCATATCTTTCTTCACCAACTCTGTGAATGGGGCAACGATCTTAGAAAACCCTTCCAAAAACCTGCGATAGTAACCGGCCAATCCCAGAAAACTTTGAACTTCCGTGACAGTGGATGATCTTCCCCACTCAGTTACAGCTTGAATCTTGGAGGGATCCATAGATATTCCATTCCTTGACACAATATGCCCAAGGAAGGCTATTTCCTTCATCCAAACTCGCACTTGGAGAACTTAGCATACAGCTGATTGTCTTGTAGCGTTTGCAGTGTGATTCTCAAATGTTGATCATGCTCCTCATGGCTAGGAGAGTATACCAGGATGTCGTCGATGAATACCACGATGAATTGATCCAAATACGGCCAGAAAAGATAGTTCATCAATTCCATAAAGGCCGCATGTTCATTTGTTAGTCTGAACGACATCACCAAGAACTCGTAGTGTCTGTAGCAAGTTCGAAACGCTGTCTTTCGAATATCTTCTTCCTTGACCAGCAGCTGGTGATAACCGGACCGAAGATCTATCTTCAAAAATACCTGAGCACCTTACAACTGATCGAATAGATCATCAATCCGGGGAGAGGATACTTGTTCTTAATTGTCGTTTGATTTAGCAGACGATAATCAATGCACAGACGAAGACTTCTGTCTTTCTTTCTGACGAACAGCACCGGTGGTCCTCACGATGATAAACTAGGGTGAATCAAATGCTTGTCTAGTAAATCTTGTAGTTGAATCTTTAATTCTTGCAATTTTGTTGGAGCCATCCAATACAGAGTCTTTGATATCGGGGCTACGCTTGGAGTTATATCGATCGAAAAATCGATCTCTCAAGTGGGAGGAAGTCCTGGCAACTCCTCCTGGAATACATCTTGAAATTCCTGTACCACTGGCGTATTTCTCAGCACAATGTCTTCATCTTTATCAATTTCAACGACTACCAAGTAACCCATACAACCTTTATCCAAAAGGTGACAAGCTTTAATAGTAGAGATCAGCTTGGGTGCCTGACCTCACACAACACTTTGCATCTCGAACTCTGGAATGTCCGAAATTTGAAATATCACCTTTTTGGCTTTACAGTCTACCACTGCATGATAGTTGGCCAACCAATCCATCCCAAAGATGATATCATAATCTTTCATGCCCAGAACAATCAAATCTACGATTATTTGCACACTATTAATAAGGATAGGACACCTATCGTAGACTGTTTTTGTGCAAATGACCCTCCTTGACGAAGTAGATATAGACATCGTGTTTTCCTATAATTATACAATAGCGAACGCTTTATAAATATAATGAAATGAAAAGAAATGCACTCAAGAGTTCGATAGTCAAAAAGTAACATTTCATTCATTTAACTGTTAATATATACAAAGCAACATTGTATAGTATATAGTACACCAGCGTATACAAAACATCATGTAGCTATACACATACAAAAAGTGATCTAATGATGGAAAGACCGAGTAGGGCATCTATTATATTCCAAAATGATACAGATGCACCACGCTCTTCCCCCATGATCCTGTACTCCGTAAGTCTCAACCTCTATCGGTGAGACCGCTACACTATCCTCCTGCGGTGCCTGATCCTCTACCTTAGGTCTAGCCTCTCTCAACAACCAGTCAATCTCCCTCTGTCTTAGGGATTCGCACATTGCTTGCGCGGTCAATCCCTTGCGAAGTGGTCGTACCGCCATTAAGTGTATAGTGCGGTAAGATGACCATCCAGCATGACATCTTCTTTGCATGTTCACCACCCACTCAAAAAGAGTTAGCTCCCGTTTGGTGGGAATTTGGTGCGTCCTTGTCATTCCTGCACATGCACATATTCCAAATCAATGTCTGATTTGCGAAACATGACATGTACAACAATCACTCAACTAGGAATATCGAATAAATCTCCAATGGATTGCCTATCCAATGGTTCCTAAGTGTATTATGCTCAAGTATGATTTGTGTGATGGTTATTGCTATACGATCTGACACCAATTGTGACACCCCGAACCGGCGTCTTAGGGAATCGTGTTCTGAGATGCACGCCCGATCGTTCATACCAATGCAGCGGAAGACTTTGCTCGTGAAAATTGTAGGAATTTTCAAACTTTTCCCCCAACAAGCCAAATCATCATTGGTAATCACAATAGCCATCATCACAAAACAAATACCTGTATTAAACATTTATGTCTGTTTACAAAATGTAGGTGCCACTAACGCGCTAGGTAGTCTGTATCCAAATCCAAAAAGGTCCAAGGTGCAGGATCCACACCTAATGCTCAGTAGTTACTGTATCTGTTGACATAAAACGTCAGTGAGCTATGAAGCCCAATAAAAACCACAATCTTTCCAAACTATTTTCCATGAATTAACATACATCAATTATAACATAATAGTACAGATCCAGTGTTATGATACAGTATAATAATATATCCAAGTTATAATGTGACACACGGTCACACAAAGCTATTTTACCCAACATGAGATTCCCAATCTCGAAGATATCCAGTTATGACTTCATTTTAACATTTCCACACAACAATTATGTTAATCTTCGAGTCCTTCGACTCTATTAACTGGTCATAGGCCCATGCACAATTTTATTTGCATTACACATCTTGGACCCTTGTCCAATCATCAATCATCACTTGAGTCCTTTAGACTCACTTACACAATCCCGGGTAATATATACCCGATCAAGACCGAATTTTGGCTACTCTGCCCCAAATACCAACTTAGAATTTGAAGATTCACTACAACTTTGAGCACACCTACTCGTACAACCCTGAATCTAAAGATTCAATACCAACCTGAGCACTTCAGCTCGACCAACTATTTCTTCACATGAGCACTCCGGTTCAACAAACTACGAAGCTGAAGATTTCATACCACACGGGCACTTACCCAACAAGAACAAACTCCTCAAATCCATTGGCCGACCATATCTCGTGTATTCGCCGCCATCTCAGCTGGATATCAGTCCAGAAGGAACCCGCGACCAACTTGCCTACCGGCCTCTTCTGGTTAGTCTTACGGAGGAACCATCACATCCAATGCCACCACTCCTAGACGTCCCACCACGAAGGTAACCCCGATAGACCCGACTGCTGCCCTCTTCTGACCCATCTAGAGAGGAACCCCTGGACTATACACTATTAGATGCTCAGCCACTGACTCCCTAGGACTCCGACATCTCTTGACTACCAATCCCGGTGGAACCACGACATCCAATGCCGCCACCCCTGACCTAGTCTAAGAGGAAGTACGGATGACCTAGACAAACAGACCGACATCTTCCATCTATCAGTCCCAGGGAACCCATGACATCCAATGCCGCCATCCTGGACCTTGACAAGGAGGAACCACGGCCCCACGTAACAACGGGTTAGGTTTCCTAATCACGAACAACCCTGATTATCCCAAGCCCTGCTTGGATAATCGACACACTTGGGCATCATGCCCGTATACCAAATCCAAAAGTATACCACTCCGATAGGAAGTGCACCTAGGCCAATGGACACTTCCATTGCCTAAAAAAAATACAACACATATCAATTGTCATCCAAAGATGACCACCATGGCCTCAAATTTTTTTTTCTGTTAGGGATGATCGATCGTCCTATTGATCACCATGACAATCGGTCGCTCATCACATGCAGGGTCTTGGACCCTTTTTTTTTCCAAGACATTTCAAACCATAACAAAAAATTATACAGTATAAATCTTGGACTGCGAATAGTCCAAAACCAAGGCTACATCCCTCTACTCTGATCAAATCCCTTCCGATATTCATCCACACATCATTTTTCATGGTCTCGGACCCATTAATCCCTTCCCAGAACAATCCAGACACATCCATAGATCATTTCAGGGTCTTGGATCCTTTTACCAATCCACACATTCAAACCATGCCAAAATATAGTGTTAAAAGGGGAGAAAATGAGAAGAAAAGAGGGTTTTTAAAAAAAAAATCTTTTTCTAGCGTTTCAGGGGTCCGTCGGACCATTCGTCGCCGCCAATGCGATCACCACGTCGAATAACCTTGGGGTAGCATGCATGCAACGTGTGGCCACTTTTCTCTCTCCTCCTTTTTCTCTTTCTCTCTCTGTCTCTAAAAATTCGGGAACCCATTGTCCGAATGAAAAATTTGGGTTAAGGCAAAGCTTTATATAGGGAAAGGATTTGGATCATGCACAGCATACATATAAAGAAATGGTGTGAACTTTGACTTCTCAACCATTTGACTTGGTTGACCAAGTTTGACCGGATTCCAATTTTTTCACAAAAACGGCCCGCGTAACCATACTAAACGACGTCCGATTCCAACAAAACTTTAGGTGATCGACCATCGGGTAGTCCGACACCTATTGTAAAAATTTCAAGAAAAAATACTGAGTTTTGACAACTGCACTTTAGTCCGGAAGAAAACTACAAAACCCATTAATTTCCTGATTTTAGACACAAAACTTGCTGCCGTTTCTTCGTTTGAGATGATTAACTGCCAAAACGACAAACGGTCATCCTCATGGCCGACCGGCACGCTGTGGTACCAGTCACATAGATTTCTATTAGAATCCCCAATAATTATAGAGTCCCAACTGAATTTCAGAAAATCTGAAATTTCCTGGTTTTCTCAATTTTCTTACATTTAAGAACCCTGCGGTCTCTCGAATCGATACGCGATGGAACTAAAACGTCAGGTGACCGAACTAGGAACAGTCCGACACCTACTGTATGAATTTCAGGAGAAAATGATGAGTATTGACAATAAAAAGTAAATCCGGAAGAAAACTACAAAACCCACTAATTTTCTGATTTCGGATATAAAACACGTGGTATTTTCATATACGAACAAACCAATGACCACGATGACAGATGATGATTCTTATGACCAATCGGCACGTGGTGAAATTCTCCATTTGTATTTCTGTTAGGATCTCCAACAGATATTGGGCCCTACTTAATTTCTGAAAATCTAGAACTTTCCCATTTTTCTCAATTTTATCATACATAATGATCCCGTGGTCCCTCAAAATGATACCTGACGGAACCGATACGATAGGGGTGTGTCTTGGTAATCGACTGGTACACTGTGTACGAATTTCGAGAAAAGATACTAAAATTTTCTTGGTGCACTTCAATCCAGAGCAAAACCTACTTTTTATTAATTTAACAAACACTCAAGTATTTAACCCCAGTTAAGGACCAATAAATGCATAATTTTATTATTTAAAATTCTTGGGTGTTACATAGATACTTCACCACCATATCTGACTCTAGCTCCCATGATGCCTCTCCCTCATCATGATTATTCCACTGCACCTTCACCAAGAAGATAGACTTAGCCCGAAGATGCTTCTCCATTCAGTCTAAGATGCGAACTGGTTTCTCTTCGTATGATGCATCTTGTCTAAGCTCCAAGGTGCTGAATCAATGGTATGGGACTCATCTTTCATATACTTCCTCAACATGGACACATGAAACACATTGTGCACACTGTACAAACTGGGTGGCACCGCCAGTCTATAAGCCACCACTCCATCCCGATCCAAAATCTTGAAAGGTCCAATGATCCTCGGAGATAACTTCCCTTTTCTCTTGCCAAACCTCATCACACCTTTCATTGGTGACACCTTCAGAAGAACATGATCACCAACAAAAAATTTCAAATATCTTCTTCGTCTATCAGCATAACTCTTTTGACGACTTTGAGCTGTGTACAACCGTTCTCTGATCATAACCACTTTCTTTGTGGTCTCATGAACCAACTCTGGCCCGAGTAACCCATTGTCACTCACCTCTACCCAACATACAGGAGAGCAACATGGTCTACCATACAAAGCCTCGTATGGTGCGATGCCAATACTGGCATGGAAACTGTTGTTATAGGCAAACTCCACCAAAGGTAAATGATCAACCCAGCTACCTTTGAAATCCAGCACACAAGCATGCAGCATGTCCTCCATAACCTGGTTGACCCTCTCTGTCTGACCATCAGTTTGAGGATGAAATGCAGTACTGAATTCTAATGATGTCCCCAGGGCTTTTTGGAAACTCTTCCAAAATCTACATGTAAAACAGAAATCCCGATCTGAGACTATTGACGTTGGAACTTCGTGAAGCATGACAATCTCCTTGACATATAGATTACTCAACTCATCCATAGAGTAAGTAGTATGGACAGGAAAGAAATGAGTGAACTTGGTCAAACGGTCTACTATTTCCCAAATCGCATCAAAACCCATCTTCGACTTGAGTAATCCTACAACAAAATCCATGGAAATGCGCTCCCACTTCCACTTTGTGTTAGGCAAAGGTTGTAAAGGCCCAGCTGGTCTCTGGTGCTCAGTCTTCACTTGCTGACAGGTGAAGCATTTCGACACATGTTTAGCAATGCCCTCTTCAAGTCATCCCACCAGAAATGTCTACAGAGATGACGATGCCCGGGTGGACTGTAAATTTAGAACGATGAGCCTTGTCCAAAACTTCCCTCTTTAGATCTACCAGATCTGGAACAAAAAGTCTACCACGAAATCTCAGACCGTTATCCAACCCCAAGGTCCAATCTGAAGAGTTACCCACAACTGATTCCACTACTCTTGATTGAATCTTCTCATCATGCAACTGAGCATGAATAATCCTGTTGATCAATGATGGTTGAATCGTTAGACTGCAAATAAGAGCACTAGCCTCACTTTGAATTGGGTGAAGATCAAATTCTAACACAGTCTCAAGCATTCGCCACTCCTGAACCATCATAAGTGCAATCAACCTTGGAGGTTTACGACTTAGGGCATCAACTATCACATTAGCTTTCCCAGGGTGATACTGGAGCTTGAAATCATAGTCTTTTAAATGCTCCATCCACCGTCACTGCCTCATGTTCAACTCATTTTGAGAGAACAAATACTTCAAGCTTTTATGGTCAGAGAAGAGTTCAAACTTCTCACCATACAGGTAGTGCCTCCAAATCTTCAAGGCAAAAATCCTAGCCGCCAATTCCAGGTCATGAGTTGGATAGTTCTTTTCATGAACCTTCAGTTTTCGGGATGCATAGGCAACAACCTTCCCATTCTGCATTAACACACAACCTAATCCCTGATACGATGCATCACTATAGATCACTAGTCCCCACTTCCCTCTGGAATGGCTAGGATTGGTGCTGAAGTCAATCTATTCTTTAGCTCAACAAATGCCTGCTCGCACTTGTCATCCCAAACAAACTTCATATCTTTCTTCGTCAGATGTGTCAATGGTGAGGAGATCTTCTAAAACCCCTCAATGAAATGCCAATAGTAACTTGCAAGACCCAAGAAATTGCGGATCTTCGAAACAGACTTGAGTTGCTCCTAATTCATCACCGCTTCAACTTTAGCAGGGTCCACTGACACTCCATACTTGGAAACCACCTGTCCCAAAAACTTAACATCTTCCTTCCAAAATTCACACTTTGACAACTTAGCATATAACTGATGCTCTTGAAGTGTGATACGAAGATGCTGCTGGTGCTCTTCTCTGAACTTCGAGTAGATCAGAATGTCGTCCTCAAATATTACTACAAAGTGATCTAAGAAAGACTTGAACACTCGGTTCATTAAGTCCATGAACATAGCTGGTGCATTAGTCAGCCCAAATGGCATGACTAAAAACTCATAGTGCTTATACCGTGTTCGAAAAGTGGTCTTTGAAACATCCTCTTCCTTCACCCTCAACTGGTGATAACCCGATCTTAGATCAATCTTAGAGAACCACCGTGCTCTCTTAAGTTGATCGAATAAGTCATCGATCATCGGCAAATGATACTTATTCTTGATCATTACTTTGTTCAATTACTGGAAATCGATGCATAATTGCATAGATCCGTCCTTCTTAACAAACAAAACCGGCACGCCCCAAGGTGATGTGCTCGGTCGCACAAAGCCTTGATTTAATAGCTCTTGGATTTGACTCTTCAGTTCCTTCAGCTCTACCAGTGCCATTCTGTACAGGGCTCTCGATATCGGTGAGGTTCCCGGCACCAAATCAATACCAAAATCTATTATCCTATTTGGAGGCAAACCCGGTATATCTCCAAACACATCTCCAAACTCGGAGACAACAGGAATAACCTCCACACTCTCAATATGAAGAGAAAACCTTTGATCAAAACTTCCTCCAAATAACAACTCCGGAAAGAAAAAGGGTATTTCTCTAGGGATTAAGAAAGTTGCTGTATTTCCAAAACAGTCTATCTTAGCATGGAAGTCAGCTAACCAATCCATGCCTAAGATAACATCGAACTCTCTCATCCCAAGAACCATAAGATCTGCTGACAAAATCCTATCCCCAATTTTAACTGGACGTACAGTCTCTACAAACTTAACCCAAATAAGCTGACTCTCCCATTAGTGTTACAACTGACAAAAAAATCTCTAAATTTTCTAGCACTAAGCCCAAGACATTCACAAAAGATGTTGAAATAAAAGAATGAGATGCACCTGAATTGAACAAAAATTTAGCGACACAATGATAAATGGGGAGGGTACCTTCCACTAGTGCCTCAGATGCATTTGCCTCCTTCTGAACTACTGTAAACACTCTTGCAGGACCTCTTTGCTGGTTTGAAGCCTGACCTTGTGGTTGATCAGTCCGCTTCAGCTTGGGACAGTTCCTTGTTATGTTCCACTTCTCCCTATAGTTGTAACATATCCCCAGAAAATTCTTAGGCTCTGCATTCACAACTGGCATAATAGGCACCATGGTTGTAGAAGTGACTGGAGCAACTGCCTTTTGTCACTTCCACTGTGGCTACTGCTGTGAAACTCTAGGGTGATTTCTCTACACTTGCTGAGGTGTAGGAAAAAATTTACCCTTGTCCCTTGACTCAAACCTCTAATCTCTGCCTTTCTGATAATCCGCATTATCACATTCAACCACCAAAGCTCGCTCCACTACCTCTGCGAAAGTCCTCAGGCGAAACTCACTATCATCTTCCTAATAGATGGAGTCAACCATTGCTCAAATTTCCTCACTCGGCGCTCCTCACTCTCCACCATATACTTGGCAAAACGAGACAGTTCAGCGAACTTTGCCTAGTACTAACCCACGGTCATCGATCTGAAGGGAATCCAGATAAAAAAATTATGTGGAAAAATGGATCCCGAGGATCTTTACACCATTGAAAGCAAATAATACTAACTACATGTTTAGAGAATTACCTTAGTGAATGATGTTCACTGGTGAAGCACAAAATCAACTTGAACCATCAGAACTCTTTGTAGAGATTTCTCGAAGAAATACTCGAAACTCGATCCTTGTTTTTCACTATCCCCGCGAAGCTTTTGAATCTCTACTTGGTATTGAAGAAATAAGGAGAAGTAGATTGATGTTGGAGTAGACTTTCTATCTCACAAAACCTTAGAATCTCCCTAAAGGGGCTCACGAAAATTTGAGAGAGAAATCTCTCTATAGCTCACGGTTTGGAGGGAGG
Organism: Tetracentron sinense; assembly: GCA_015143295.1. Lineage (NCBI taxonomy): Eukaryota > Viridiplantae > Streptophyta > Magnoliopsida > Trochodendrales > Trochodendraceae > Tetracentron > Tetracentron sinense. Next base: position 21,178,622 of record CM026553.1, read on the forward strand.
AATAAATAATTCCTTGAATGAATTCTCTCCCCATGATTTGGGGTGTTGGGGTATATATAGATTAGAATCTAATTCTAATCCTAATACAATCAGAAGTTATCCCTTTTTAGAGAGTTACTAATTAATGATAACTCTTATCATTAGTTATAGTTAACTTATTAATTTAGGTTTCCTTTTCCTAAAAGGACTCCTTAATTAAAGGGGTATAACTAATTCCCTAGATTCTAGGAATCCCAACAAGCTCCTAACTTTTAGGAATCCTAATCAAATTAGGAAACCCCCAAAGGGGTGGGCGTGAGCTTAGGGGGTCGTGAGCCAAGGAGTCTTGCACTCCAAGATTTTGTAAACTTCTAATTTCATCTCCTTCTTTCTTGCATTCCAAGTATTAGAATTTAATCCCATAAAATAAAGAGTTATTATACAATAATTATTTAACTAACAAAATCCTAATCAAATTAGGAAACTCCAAGTTGGCGCCCCACCCTAGGGATTTATTTCATGGGCTTGAGCCCACTCTTAAGGTCCATACTTCATGGGTTTAATGGATATGGGTCAAACTCATTTCTCCTTATTTTATGTTAATTGAATAACCATTATTATTATCCTTTAATTTAGATTAACTTTTAATCTAAACCATAGATTAACATTTAATCTATTATTAATGATTAATATTTAATCACTTAAATTATAGATTAACATTTAATCTATTATTGAGCTAGTATTTCTTATGTGAGCATCTCCACAGATTGCTCTGGGACATTCTAACCCTGATTTACCCAATGTTATCCCATTAACCTTAAATAGGAATGACATTGGAATTGCAAGTGACGTGAGATATCCATGTTGCAATTGAATCCTAGTGTAAGAACATTAACCATTAAGGATCCCGCCACACGAACTTTTTAATTCAATTGATCCTTCCAATAACATTATCCCAATGGTTAATGTTCATTTGGCGGGATCCTTAATGATTAATGTTCTTACACTGGGATTCAATTGCAACATGAATAACTCACGTCACTTGCAATTCCGATGTTATTCCTATTTAGGGTCGATGGGATAACATTGGGTAAGCCAGGGTTAGAATGTCTCAGTGCAATCTGTGGAGATGCTCAAATAAGAGGTACAAGCTCAATTAATAGTTTAAATGTTAATCATTAATAAAATAGATTAAATGTTAATCTATGGTTTTAATTAAAAGTTAATCTAAATTAAAGGATATTAATAATGATTATTTAATTAACATAAAATAAGGAGAAATGGGTTTAACCCATATCCATTAAACCCATAAAGTATGGACCTTCCTAGTAGGCCCAAGACTATGTTATAAATCCCTAGGGTTGGGCGCCCATTTGGTGTTTCCTAATTGGATTAGGATTTTGTTACTTAAATAATTATTAATTAAATACTCCTTATTTTATGGGATTAGATTCCAATACTTGGAATTCAAGAAAGAAGGAGATAAGAGTGGAGTTTTATTAAAACTTGGAGACTAGGATTTCCAAAGGCTCACGCCCCCATAGCTCACGTCCCCTATAGCTCACGCCCACCCCTTAAGGGGTTTTCTAATTGGATTAGGATCCTAATTGTTATTAGGAGTTTGTTGGGATCCCTAGAATCTAGGGAATTAGTTACACCCCTTTAATTAAGGAGTCCTTTTAGGAAAAGGAATCCTAAATTAGAAAGTTTATTATAACTAATTAGTTATAGATAAACATGAAGTTTAATTAATGATAAGAGTTATCATTATTTAGTAACTCTTTAAGGGATAACTTCTAATTGGAGTAGGATTAGGATAAAATCCTAATCTATGAATACCCCATACCCAAAACGCGTGGGAAAAGAATTCATTAATTCTATTCCCCCCAAAACCGTGAGATAGAGTGAGAGACAGAAAATTCTCTCCCTTCAATTTTCGTGAGCCCCTTAGGTGATTCCAATTTGTTTTTGAAGCTTTGGGTTTTGAACCCTAAACTTTGGTGATATAGAAAGTTTACTTTATCATCTCTTCTTCATCTCTTTCTTCTTCAATATCAAAAGCTTCGCGGGGATAGTGAAGAATAAGGATTGAGTTTTGAGTATTTCTTTGAGAAATCTCTACAAAGAGTTCTGACGGTTCAAGTTGGTTTTTGCTTCATCGGTGAACATCATTCACTGAAGTAATTCTCTAAATATGTAGTTAGTATTATTTGCTTTTTATGGTGTAAAGATCCTCAGGATTCAGTTTTTCGCATAAAGTTGAGACCTAATCTCTATTAATCTAATCAATAAGAATCTTACAATCTAAATGACTTTTCTGGGCATAATGTCTAACAATCTCCCACTTGCCCTAAAAGTCACTGTGACATAGATTTCAATCCCATACTATCTAAGTGTGTTACAAATACTTTATCTGATAAAACTTTAGTCATCGGGTCAGCAACATTAAGTTGAGACCAAATCTTTGTAACAATAATATCTTGCCTCTCAATTATCTCACGAATGAGATGATACTAAGTGAAAAGTAAGTACATAATCCCTAGTCCTTTTCAGGGTCTTCATGATGTGCTTCACAGCAGTCCAATGATCGAATCCTAGATTGCTTTGGAACCGACTAATAACTCCCACTGCATGATAGATATCCAGTCTAGTACATAGCATGACATATATGAGGCTCCCCATTGCTGAAGCATAAGGGCACCTCTTCATCTTCTTGATCTCATCAACTGATGTAGAAGCCATATTTTTAGACAAAGTAACACCATGTGTAAAAGGAATGAGAGTTGTCTTATAATCACTCATATTGTACCTAGACAAAATCTTGTCTATGTAGGAAGTTTGGCTCAATCCCAGCATCCGGCATTTTCTATCTCTCAAAATCTTTATTCCGAGAATATAGGATGCATCTCTCAAATCTTTCATTGAGAAATGCTGAGAAAGCCAAATCTTGACTGATGACAACATCCCTATATCATTCCCAATGAGTAGGATGTCATCTATATATAGAATAAGGTATACTACTGCTCTCCCACTGTCCTTCTTGTATATACAAGATTCCTCTAAATTCTTTTGGAAAGCAAATTCTTTGATCAAAAGATCAAATCTTTGGTTCCAGCTTCTAGAAGCTTGTTTCAAACCATATATCGATTTGTTAAGTTTGCATGCCATGTTCTCCTGGTTAGGAGCAATGAAGCCCTCAGGTTGCTTCACATAGATGTCTTCATCTAACATTCCATTAAGGAAAACGGTTTTGACATCCATTTGCCATATCTCATAGTCATGGTGTTTAGCTATAGCCAGCAATATCCTGATGGATTTGATCATAGCTACAGGTGAAAAGGAATCCTCATAATCAACTCCTTGAATTTGAGTGTAACATTTTGCAAAAAGTCTTGCTCTATAGGTCTCCATATTACCATCGGCAACCTTCTTCCTTTTGTAAATCCATTTTTCATCAAATTGGCCTTATACCATCCGGTGGATCTACTAAAGTCTAGACACCGTTATCATACATGGAATCTATTTCAGCATTCATGGCTTTATTCCATTGAGATGCATCTATATCGAATGTAGCTTCCTGATAAGTATTAGGATCTGTATCCTCATCATCAGGGGTAACTAGATAAATCTCATTATTATAATACTGAAGTCTATCTGGTGATCTAGAAACTCTTTTAGACTTTCTCAGTGGAACAAAATTAGAAGAATCAATAGTGGAAGGATTAAGTTCATTTTGGATGCTGGCTGAGTTGTCTTTCATCTCATGAAATTCAACCTTCTTAAGAAGATCCATTTATTCTTACAAAGTTCTATTTTTCTGTTCTAAATTCCAACTTAGTGGGTTCGAGTTTGTGAACATGCTCATAACAATCCCATACCCTTAGATGTTGTAAACTAGGTTTTTGCCTAGTCCACAATTCATAGGGTGTAACTGGTATAGACTTAGAAGGAACCCAGTTCAGAATGTAAATGACTGTTTGTAAAGCATACCCCCAAAGATAGGAAGGTACATCGGCATTGCTCATCATAGATCAAACCATATCTAATAAGGTCCGGTTTCTTCTTTCAAAAATACCATTTTGTTGAGGTGAGGCAAGACTTGACCATTGTGACATAATCCCATCATCCCTTAAATAATCCATAAAATCGTTGGTGAGGTATTCACCACCTCGATCTGATCGAAGTGCCTTTATGGATTTGTCTTTTGATTCTCAACTTCCAATCTGAATTCTTTGAACTTTTCAAAAGTGCCAAATTTGTGTTGCATCAAATTGACATATCCATATCCAGAATAGTCATCGGTAAATGTAACAAAATACCGGTATTACCCTCGTGCATCAATGTTCAATGGACCACATACATCACTATGTATGAGTCTTAATTTTTCTTCAGCTCTTCCTACCCTTTTAGGGTAAGGCTTTGTAGAGCCCCGAAACTTTTTGTATATGCCTTGGGTGTGTGTCAAGGTATGGTGTCTTGTAATCTCAAATTTATGAAATGAGAATTGGAAACTTCGATGGAATTGTGTCAAGAATGCTATAAATAATTAGAAAAATTATTTAATAAAGCCTATAAGCTTTAAAGAGGTCCTAGTCAAGTTTAGAAGATGTTAGAATAGAAGTAGAATGGGTCCCAATAGTAGGAATGAGTGAAAAATGGACTCAGTGTCAAAAACCTGCAGACCACCGATCGCTCGGTCCATTGTAGCAATCAATCGGTCCACAATTGATTGATTGGAGGCTATCGACTGGTGCACTTTTTTGTATGGGGAAAAATTTCAGAGAGCATGTTTTTGATCGTTCGCTCGGTAGGCAACCGATCGATCGGTCATAACCACCGATCGCTCGGTCCCCCGCGTTTTGCAGAAATTTCAGTAAGGGTGTTTTCGTCTTTTGGGCGTTTCACTCATGCCTTAAAGGCTTTGCCCAAGCATTTGAGGGTTCAAAAGCCCAAAGTAGAGACCTTGAGAGATAGAGAGAAAGGAGAAGGAGATTTCTAACCTAGGGTTACTTTTGGGGAGAAATCAAAGGGTTTTAAGAACCCTAGATCATCACAAGCTCATTCTTCTTCAAGTTCTCGACTCAAGCTTGTGAGGAGCACTTTTCCCAAGCTAGGGAAGCGACTGACGCATGTTTTTGCAAGGGGTTTCTTCCCTTATTTGTCAAGGTCGGTACAATATGCTACCCTCTTAGTTATAGTTTTCTCTTTTCTTTTCTATTCTTTGTTTTCCCCCATCTATAACTATAATATGAGTTGTAATGTGTGAATGGTGTGAATGGAGATGGATATGAAAGGGCGATGGATGCCGTGTGGATGATATGATGAATGAAATGGGGAGGGCATTGTATCCATAATAAACATACATGTGTGATGTGAACATCAATCCACCTAGAAAAGCATGATGTAGGTTAAATACATAATGAACATACCTCATGTTTGATGAAATACCAAAGTGAATAAAATGAGTTGGAAATTAAGAGATGCATGCTTAATTAATTATGGAAATTCCTAAGGCCTATGATAGTGTGCTTTCTTGTTTTCCCTAAATTACATGAATATTGACTTGTTCAAATTATTGATGTTATATGTATTGAGAATTACCCAATTGTCATATTTAAATTCAAATGCAAGTATGCACATGATTCCACGAGCACGACATGCATGACATGATTTACCGAGTTTTTTTTTCAAGAACGAGAATCAGAGGTGGGACATTTCCTACGATATATTTTACCTCACTTTTGGCAAGAACAAAACTAGCATGCATAAGAAGGGTCTCCCTTCCCTCGTAAGTACATATCATAAGAAGGTTTTTCCTACCCTCGCAAGTGCATTTAGGAAGAAGGGTCTCCCTTTCCTCACAAGTAGTTTATTTTCCAAGTAAGCAAAATACATGACATGACAAGCATGAGCATTTAGGAAGAAGGGTCTCCCTTCCCTCATAAGTAGCATGAACACGTTTATTTTCCATGCAAGCATGACATGTAATGACATGCATAACACGACATGATACGACAAGACAAGACAGACAAGAAATTTTTACAAGCACAAAAAGGAAAATTTGAGTCAAGTCAAGTGCATGATGTTTTCAAGGGTTTTATTGGCTTTTACCAAAAATGCAAGCATGATTATAAACTGCTTTACTTTCCTATTATGAGATGAACTGCTTCCTGCTTATATATATATCATTGTTGCTGTACTATGACTGTTGGTTAGCATTTGGTACACGCTGAGTATTCTATACTCAGCCGTACTTCTTATATCAGCAGGTGATAGTGGAGCGGCTGCTCCTTTTGATATATGTGCTCCAAGCCCATGGGTGGAGGAGTACATCGAGTGTCACGACCCAAAACCCACCCTATGAGTTAGAGTGAATCTTGGACGACTTGTCATGACCTACACGACATGTTTGGCAAAGCATCCTGCAAAAGACACTAAGCATATGCAATAGAGGACTAGAATAGTGGAAGCATACTCTAACATGGTACAGCGGAAGTCTAACAAAACCTCTATGTATATATACATGATCCCAGTTTGATACAAAAAGGAAATCAAAACAAAGAAGGTGCGGACAGGCCCGCTAAAATACATGAATATCACTCTCACGCTCACCCACAATCCTTCACTTAGAATCTACCACCTAATAACCATCTACATGAGGCTCCTCCACAGGTTCCTCAACATACTCCTCCTCCACCCATGGGCCAGGAGCACAGACGTCAAAAGGAGCAGCCGCTCCGTTATCACCTGCCGACATAAGAAGTACGGCTGAGCATGGAATACTCAACGTATACCAAACACTAACCAACAACCATAGCATAATATTAATGATAATATAAAACAGGAAGCCGTTCATATCATAATAGGAAAGAAAACAGTTTATAATTCAAGCTTGTATCACATCAAAGTCGGAAATCTCATAAAAACATCATGTGCTTGACTTGACTTGAAATGCTCTTTTCGTGTATAAAAACTTGTCTTGTCGTATCGTCTCGTATTGTGCCATGCTTGTATCATGCGTGTCATGCTTGTCAGGCGTGTCATGCTTGTCATGCGTGTCATGCTTGTATCATGCTTGCTTGTTTGGAAAATAAACATGATCTTGCTACTTGTGAGGGAGGGGAGGCCCCTCTTCCTAAATGAGAAGCAACTTGTGAGGGAGAGGAGACCTCTCTTTAACGAATGCATTGAATGGAACATGCATGCATGGAGTGTTCTTGCGTGGCAGTTTCTTGTTCATGTCAAAAGCGAGGCAAAACATATCTTAAGATATGCCCTACCTCTATTACCAACCCTTGCGTTTGGCCTTGTTGTGGTGTTCGTAAATCGGGAATAAAACCTTGAAATTAACACACGGTGTTTAATGCTTGAAGATTCTACTCATGGACTACATGCTGTGCTCGTGGATTCTTGTACAATTAAGGATGACATTGGCATAGGAAGCATTTGCGTTTGAAAATTTGTTCAATCAAATAAATGAGCATTGAAACTATTAACAAGCTATTCTAAAAATTAAAGGAATTCACACATGCATTTACTATGAACAAATCATCATCTTTTTCATTGGGGCATTTCATCAAACACTTGGTATGTGTATTATGCTTATACCTAAATCTTGGATTTCTAGGTGGGTTAAGCTCATACATACATATGTGTTCATTATTGATACAATGCCCTTCCCATTTTGTTCATTACAACGCATACCCTCCAATCACCCTTACTCATCCACACATCTCATTATCTTGTTTAACATTTAGGGAAAACATAGAAAGAATAAGTGTAACCACCCCAAAATCCCACAAGGCTAAAATAGGACTTTAGGATCGCCACATTACTTAACCTGCTTAAAATCCATGACATGCAAGGCACACTAACACGAGTCTCCAAAAAATGAGGATAATAAAATTTCCGATATATCAACTGTAACCCACTAAATAGCACGAGTCTATAGTCAACAATTACAACCCACTAAAACCAAAGAGTCTGATACACAACTATAAAAGTCTACTAAGCAACATCTACTCAAGTCTAATACACTCTCTCAATCAAATGAAATAAAAACTAAGAGGTGTAGCCACCCAAGTCTTTGGCTCCCTCCTCAGAAGGCTCACCTTCACCTCCTTCCTCTGCGTGTGTTTCCTCAACCCACGGCTCCGCCGTGTAGTCCTGCTCTAAACCTGCCAAGACGAAGTCCGGCTGAGTACAAAGGTACTCAGTGTATATAAAATCCAACCAACAATAATAATATACCTACACTTAGTCAGAAACATATCCAATAACATAATAACATAATCAGAGTGCGGAAGAACGTGTGCGCATATACATCATATCATCACCTTGACTCGTGTACTTGTGAGAATCTTAGACTTTGAAGACAATACACTTATGAGTTGCTTATGCTTATAAGACCATGTGCTTGTGAGATGTTTATGCTTATGCACTTATTCAGATCATACAATGATGTGACATGCCGTTCTTGGTGGATACGGACCATGTCTAAGAAATCATATGGTTGGCATGCCGTTCTTGGCGGATACGGACCATGTCTAAGAATCAAATGGTTGACATGCCGTTCTTGGCGGATACGGACCATGCCTATGAATCAAATGTAATTGACATGCCGTTCTTGGTGGATACGGACCATGTCATGCTTATGCTTATTCAGAATGTCATACGTATGCCATGCTCATGCTTGTGGTCCACATGTGTGACTTGTGAGACTCTTATCTTAACATACACGTGCATATGTGCTTAAGTGTCCAAATTAACATTTCGAGTTGGTAATTGCTTAGATTCCGATCTCCCACCATGGAAACTCCACTATACTGTCCCATACCAAATAGTTAGAGAATTCCCGGTTTGAGAGATGTTCCTCTAAGTTCTTACCTTCCCGACTATCAATTTCCATGCAATTAATTAGACATACTTAACAAACAATTCACATATACATATCTTATCATAATTCATATCGCAATTCATAATCAATTTACCACCATTTCATAAGAGTATAATAGCATTTATCCTTTCAAGCATTTTCACAAACTCCTTGTGTACGCATAATATGAATCCATTTCCCTTCTATGTTTTCAAGCATTCATCAAACCATAATTCATCCATACAATCAATTCACTATTCACATCCACATATTAATCCCATCCTCCGTACATTTCCCATCCTCCATACATTCCATCCACATTCTAATCCACATTTCCGTCTTCATTTCCATCCAAAATTAACTTACTTCATAGAAAATTAGGGAAAACATAATTAAGCTCTATTTCTATCATTTCTATTATCTTAACATTCACAAAACCTTAAAATAAAGTTGATTAGGATAGTATATCGACCTTAGGAATCCTTCCCTTGGATTCAAAACGCTCTCGACGAGATTTGGTGAAACTTTGAGGACGATCTCCAAGCTTTCCTTTCAATCTTCTAGCAACCTCCTTCTCCAAGCAACCCTCTCCCTCAAACCCTAGGTTTTCTCCTCCTTTTTGCCAAATTAGGTTAGAAATAGCTAGAGTATTTTAATATTTCGAGTAGGACCCCCTATTTATAGCCCCAAGGTCTGAGAACAAAAAGACCAAAACACCCATACTAAAATTCTGTAAAAATCACGAAAGACCGAGCGATCGGTGGTTATGACCGATTGATCGGTTCTCAACCGAGCGATCGGTGCTCTTGACCGGGCGATCGGTCAAAAAAGCACTCACTAGAAATTTTCTCCATACAAAATTTTGGACCAGTCGATAGATACCGATCGATCGGTTTTGGACCGATCGATCGCTACTTCTGACCGAGCGATCGGTTGCCTATAGATTTTTTTGACCTACTCTACTGTTTTGGCCATTACTTTTGACTCGCTTGACGGATTTTGACGATTCAACTTGGGTTGGATTCGTCTCTCGAAAACGAACATTTTGGGGTTTTAGAATTTCTAAATTCCACTTAATTAATAGACTAAATTATCCCCAAAGTTGACTGATCTGCAATTCCATTAGATAAAACCCACCATTGACTTGGCTTAAACTCAAAATAAGGAAAAACATTAAACATGAACTTTGAAGAGGATTCCAACACCTTTCTAATGGTTCAAGAATCACTCAATTCCAATAAACGGTACCAAAACTAGAGCTTCCTAAAGTTTAGGGTGTGATATGACATCCCTCCGTTACAAGTTTGATTAAGCCTAGTTTACACCACACCAAATAAATATATAATACAATAAACATCAAAACATCACAAGGACTATAATACCCCTAATACAATGAAGTAAAAACATGAAAAAGATTCGGGGTCTCTACAATAAGAATATGAACTAGGAGGGTAATGTAGGGTACCGACCTAAATAGAGCTAAGAAAACCCTCGAAGTAGCTCATGGAATGCGTCACCTAGCTTGGAGGAGAACTCCACGTGGTGCTTGAGCTTGGATTAGGAAGACCCTGAGATTTGGAGAAGATATGTTGAGTTAATCCTTCACTCCAATCCAAAATTCTCTTGGAAACCCCCTTTTTCCTCTCCCTTCTCTACCTCTTCTCTAGGTTAGCAAAAGCTCTAAATGAAAACCCTCAAATAGATTTGTAGCACCCCGGATTTTTCTATACTTAATGAATACCATTTTCGTAGCTAATTGGCCTTCCTCATAGTCTAATTAATAAATAAGAGAGAAATCAGAAATTCCGAAACATCAGAAATGTGCGTTTTCGAAAGACGAACCCAACGCAAGTTGAATCGTCAAAATCCGACAAGCGAGTCAAAAGATATGGTTAAAACAGTCCAGACATATAGAGAACCGATCGCTCGGTCCAGTCAGCGATCGATCGGTCCATAACCGATCGATCGGTAGCTATCGTACGGTCAAAAATTTTGTATGGAGAAATTTTCCAGAGAGCAGATTTTTGACTGGTCGCTCGGTCAGAACACCGATCGCTCGGTAGGCAACCGATCGATCGGTCATAACCACCGATCGCTCGGTCTTCGCGTTTTTGCAGAAATTTCAGTAAGGGCGTTTTTGTCTTTTGGGTGTTAAACCCTTACCCATAAGGGTTTGCTCGACCCTTTGAGGCCTCACTTACAACATTTGAGGGATTTTGAGAGATAGAGAGAGAAGAGGAGAAAGCTCTAACTTAGGGTTTGGTATTGAGGAAGAAATCAAAGGGGTGGACCATCCTAGGTCGTCCTCAAACTTGGATTTGCTTCAAGTTCAAGGCTCAAGCTCGTGTGGGAGCCACTCTCCAAGCTAGGGCAGCCATCTCACGTACGTTTTGAAAGGGGTTTCTTCCCTAACTCGAGTCTTCCTCAAGCAAGGGTTGTTCCCTACCCTTTTGGAGCTTCAATCAAGTTTCCCACCAAGGATCAAGCCTTGAGCAAGGTTAGTACACCCTACTAACTTACCCTAGCAATAAATCTAGGTTTTCCTTATGAAATATGATTCTTGTTAGTATGTTTTATTCCTTGAAAAATGTGTCATCTATAATAAATATAAACAAGATAAAGAAAGGGTAGGGATGCTTGGATGGAGGTTGGATACGGCGATTGGATGCCGAATGTGTGATGTATGATGTGTGGGTTGTGGATTGGAAAATGGAGGATGAGCATAGTACAAATAACAAACTTACCATTGTGTGATTGAATGAAAAATATGCATTTAAAAGAAGGAGATAAACTACTAAGGAATAATGTATGAAAGTGTTTGACAAAATACCTAAACTACGAATAAATGATCTCAATGAAGAATATAGAAATGGGTTTTATGCATGCGTTCTTATAAATGATAAATTGATCAAATTTTAAGCAAACTACTTATGTTACCTATGTTCATATCATGAATTGAATTATAATGTCATATCTTGGTTATTCCCATTATCATGATTGTCACTATGGACACGTACACGAGCACGCATGATAGCATGAACCGTGATTTCAAGAGCATGTGCATATAATAAACAACAAAAAAATATTGCATGTCAAGGAGGTTGGTAGCCTAGGGACATTCGGGTACTAACCTCTGGCTCACAAGAAAACCATGCATTTCATAATAAGGAGGTTGGTAGCCCAGGGACATTCGGGTGCTAGCTTCTGGCTCACAAATGCATTGCATATCAAGGAGGTTGGCAGCCCAGGGAGATTCGGGTGCTAGCCTCTGGCTCACAAGTTACAAGATGGAGGTTTACAAGATGATGATCATGCATTCATGCATGCACGCATACATGATTTCTACGAGGCATACCGGGACATGACAGGGGTTTTCAAGCATGAGTTTTATCGGCGTTTTCGCATTCATGTACGCACGTCAAGATGCTTGTATTATGTCATGCCCTATACTGTTTCTTTGTGATGTTTCTATTACTGCTTGAATGATATTACTATTGTGTGTTTTATTATTGTTATGGTCTGCTAGTAGCTTGTACTCGCTGAGTATTCCATGCTTAGCCGTACTTTCATGTCGGCAGGTACTGAGGGAGCCCTCGACCCGGAGCCTTGGGTCGAGGAAGAGTATATAGAGGAGAGAGAGTTGGCTATTCCATTACAGTCTCAGGCGGACCGAGACCTCGATGCGTGGCCATACCTCGACTACTGTTGAGGGGAGAGTATGAGAGGGTCTTGTGTATTTTGATATTTTGATAGGTGGGCCTGTCCACCTTAGACTTAGACATGTCTTGTATTTATGTTAACTTGGAATACTATTTTGGATCATCAGAAGAAATGAAAATTTGTTTACGCTTCCGCATATATCATAGCTTCCGCGCTCTGATTATCGTTGCTAGTACTGTATTTTATCTTGTGCATTACAGGATGGTTTGATAGGTACGCAGTGTGACACCTAAAATATCCCTAAACTCCTAGGGGGTATTTCGGGGTGTTACAAGATCAAGGGTTAAACCCCTCAATTTTGGAATCTGCTACCGCATGAGATCGATCGCACACTTATCTGCGATCGATCGCAGGTCCTTGCAATCTATCGCACTTGGATGCGATCTATCGCACATGAACCCGAAGTTTTCTCGTCTGATATCCCCCTGCATGCGATCGATCGCACACTCTTGCAATCGATCGTAGATCCCTGCGATCTATCGCACCTGGGGATCCATCTATCGCATATGGCCCCGAGAGTTTGGGACCCATTTTGCCTGTATGCGATCGATCGCATCTACCAGATTTTTGCTGTTTTCTCCTATTTTTTCCTACTTTGCTAATTTGGCCATAATTTTTAACTCGGTTGCCCGATTTTGACGATTCAACTTGCGTTGGATTCGTCTTTCGAAGGGGAACATTCCTGGAATTTTAGAATTTCCAATTTATTCTTTATTTATTAACTAAATTGCCCCTGACGATGACTGATCCGCAAATGGGTTTCAGTAATTCGGGTTTTCGATTTATTCGACTTAGGAATGAATACTACTTCTTAACACTTAGAGTTGTTCAAAATTTCTCATTTCATAGAAATGGAAGATTACAAAGGCTTCATGCCTTGACACGGTTCCCAATACATGGCAAAAGGTTCTGGGGCTCTACATCCTCCCCCCTTACAAAAATTTCGTCCTCGAAATTTGGACGGGACATGCATTACAAAACCATAACAAAATCACAAGCCATATACACAAGCCTATTCGAACAACTCGGGATACTTCGCTTTGACCTTGGCTTCACGTTCCCATGTAGCTTCTTCTCAAGCATGGTGCTGCCATTGCACAAGAACTAAAGGAATAACCTTGTTGCGAAGCACTTGATCTCTTCGATCCAAAATTTGAACCGGCTTTTCAACCAACGTGAGATCTTCTCGAATTTCCATCGGTTCCAATTCTAGTACATGCGAAGGGTCCGCAATATGCTTCCGAAGCACAGACACGTGGAACACGTTATGGACCACGGCCATGTGAGGTGGAAGAGCTACCCGGTAAGCAACTTCACCAACTCGCGTGATGATCTCAAACGGGCCGACATATCGAGGACTAAGCTTACCTCACCTGCCAAATCTCATAACTCCTTTGCTAGGAGATACCCTCACAAAGACTTGATCTCCAACCTGAAATTCCAAGTCTTTGCGGCGCGTGTCAGCATAGCTTTTCTGACGATCTTGGGCAACTTTCAACCGATCTCGGATGATCTTGACTATACCCACAGTTTGCTTGATTAACTCCGGACCAAGTATTTTTCTCTCTCTTGTCTCATCCCAGTAGAGAGGAGACCTGCAGCTTCGCCCATACAATGCCTCAAACGGTGCCATTTGGATGCTCGTCTGGTAGCTGTTATTGTAGGCGAATTCAACCAAGGGCAAGTGTTCTTCCTAACTTCCCTTGAAATCCAACATACACGCCCGAAGCATGTCTTCAATGACTTGGTTCACCCTTTCGGTCTGTCCATCCGTCTGTGAATGAAAGGCGGTGCTGAAATCAAGTCGGGAACCCATGGCATCCTGAAAGCTTTTCCAGAATCTTGATGTGAATCTCGAATCCCGATCCAACACAATATTGACTGGAACCCTGTATAGTCGTACCACTTCCTTGATATATAGTGCGGCCAACTGACTAGAGTTGAAAGTAGTCCGGTAGGGTAAGAAGTACGCGGACTTTGTCAAACGGTCCACTACAACCCAAATCGCAACTGAGTCCCTTGCCGTTTTTGGCAAGCCAACTATGAAATCCATGGATATGTTCTCCCATTTTCACTCGGGAATAGGAAGAGACTGTAATAGACCGGCGGGTCGCATGTGTTCTGCTTTCACTTGTTGGCACACCAAGCACCGTGCCACATATTCTGCAACATCTCTCTTCATATTCTGCCACCAAAAGTGACTCTTGAGGTTTCGGTACATCTTCATACCCCCAGGATGCACTGTGTACTTTAAACGATGTGCTTCATCTATGATCTCTCGCTGAAGATCTGCATTGGCTAGAACACACAGCCTTCCCTTAAACGTAATAGCACCTCGACTAGTGAGAGAAAAGTCTTCACTACCCTTGGTAACTTCTTTGTCCCGATAAGCCAACAATTTAGCATACGTGGCTTGGTATTCTTGGATCAAATCTATAATGTATGGCCGAACCGTGACATTTGCCAAAACAGGACCGCGGACGGAATCATTCACACTGATGTCCAGATTAGCCAAATCCTCCAATAATCTCCATTCTTGCACCAACATGTGTGCTAATAACCCCGGAGGTCTTCTACTCAAGGCGTCCGCTACAATGTTTGCTTTGCCCGGGTGGTATTGGATGGTACAATCGTAGTCTTTCAAAAATTCCATCCAACGCCGTTGGCGTAGATTTAGCTTATTTTGAGAAAAGAGATACTTGAGACTCTTGTGATCCGTGAAGACATAGAATTCCACCCCATAATGGTAATGACACCAAATCTTGTGTACAAACACGACAGTGGAAAGTTCTAAATCGTGCGTGGGATAATTCTTTTCATGCTCCTTCAATTGCCTGGATGCATAGGCAATGACTTTCTTGTGTTGCATGAGCACACACCCAAGTCCCACGTGCGAGGCATCACAGTACACCTCATACCCATCATGTCCGGATGGCACTGTAAGGACGGGGGCTGTGGTAAGCCTCTTCTTCAATTCCGTGAAACTGATCTCGCACTTGTCACTCCATACAAACTTTGCATTTTTCCTTGTCAGGTAAGTGAGCGGTGCCGCAAGGCTGGAGAAACCCTCTACAAATCTCCTGTAGTAGCCTGCCAACCCAAGGAAACTGCGGATCTCTGTGACACTCTTGGGCCTCGCCTAACTCATGACTGTCTCTATCTTCTTCGAATCTACCGATATGCCTTCCGCAGAGACGACGTGGCCTAGGAATGCCACTTCTTCCAACCAAAACTCACACTTACTGAGTTTGGCGTATAGCTTGTGCTCTCGCAGCATTTCCAAAGCAAGGCGAAGATCTCGCATGTGATCTTCCCGTGTCTAGGAATATATTAAGATGTCATTGATGAACACGATCACACATTGATCAAGACATGGCTGGAACACCCGGTTCATCAAATCCATAAAGGCTGCCAGCGCGTTTGTGAGACCAAAAGGCATCACCAAGAACTCATAGTGTCCGTATCGAGTTCGGAAAGCAGTTTTGGGAATATCTTCCATCTTAATCTTCAACTAGTGATAGCCCGATCGATGACCTATCTTTGAGAAAAATCTCGCTCCTTTCAACTGATCGAACAAGTCATCAATCCTAGGCAATGGGTACCTATTCTTTATAATGACTTTGTTCAATTACTGATAATCGACGCACATCCGCATCGAGCCATCCTTCTTCTTAACAAATAACAATGAGGCACCCCACGGTGAGACACTTGGTCGAATGAAACCAAGGCCTTGCAATTCCTCCAACTGTGTCTTCAACTCCTTGAGTTCAATCGGGGCCATTCTATACGGAGCCCTGAAAATAGGAGTTGTGCCTGGCGCAAGTTCGATCACAAACTTAATCTCCCTGTCTGGAGGCAATCCTGGCAACTCCTCTGGAAATACATCCAAGAATTCATTCATGACTGGAATAGTCGAAGAGTTCTTTGCCTCGGGGTTCGCTAAACTCAACGCCGCAAAGCGAGCAATACCTCTACTTTTTAACCCTTGAAAGTGAAATGGTTTTCCTTCTACCGGCTTGAGGAGTACCATTTTCTCAAAGCAAGCTACATGCCCATGATGCGCTGCTAACCAATCCATTCCCAATATAACATCAAAGTCTTGAAATCTGAGAACGATTAGATCAACCGCCAAGTCGTGGCTCCCCACTTGAACCACACTGTTTCTATACACTTTATCCGCCAATACTGTTTTGCCAAGAGGAGTCGAAATGGCTAACTCCGGTTCTAGCTGGCTATAGGCTAGAAGGAAAAGCCTTGAGAGAAACTCGGCGATACGAATGAATGAGTAGACCCTGTGTCGATTAATACTCGAGCCAAACATTCATTGACTAGTAAGGTTCCTGAAATTTTAGCTAGCTAAGTCAATCCATGCATCAACAGCGTATACATATAGGTATTTATATATAACATGCCATATACGTACACAAAGAATAATACATAACAATTCAATTTATGGGTAATTAAATAAATTACAACTGCGTACCTTGCACTACATCATCAGATGCAAGTGCATCACCCTCTGTCAATGCAAAAACTTACCCCTGATTCACCTGGCGAGGTGGAGGTGTAGACCGTGCAGGCTGGGAGGATGCTTGGTATGATCCTGCTGGACGAGCTGGGGGCCTAATCCCTTGTGACTGGCTTGGTAGATGCCTCATCGGACAATCCCTGATCATGTGGCCCTGGCAACCACAATGGAAACATCCACCCGATGCCTTCCGACAATCTCCTGCCGGGTGCCTTCTGCCACAAGACGTGCAGATCTCATATGTGTAAGTCGGAGGGACCAGAGGTGGAGCATGCCTCCCTACCTGAGGTGCAACGGGCCGTGGGGCCGAAAGAACCTGAGGTCGTGGCGCCTGAGGCACATACTGTCGTGGAGATGGAGGCGCATAAGACGGCCTTGGCGGTGGTGCTGGCACGCATATTGTAGTGGTGTTGGCCATGCGTACTGATAAGGGCCAGTCTGGGCCCACTTCTCTGGAGGTGCTGAACCACTAGATTGGCCTCTCGCCAACTCTCTCTTCTTAGACACCGCCTCAGAATTAGTCTCAACCAACAAGGCCTTATCCACTACTTCAGCGTAAGTGGCGTGCCTGAAGACCGAGACTCGGTCCATGATGGAATCTCTGAGCCCTTGCTCAAATCTCCTTGCCTTCATTGCCTTGGTGGCATTCATGTGTGGAGCGAAGCGTGATAGCTCTGAGAACTTGGCCTCATATTGCGCCATCGACATCGGACCTTGTTCTAGGTTGATGAATTCTCTCTCCTTCTTTCCCCGAGCTCCAACTGGGAAATACTTCTTGTAGAAGGTGTCCTTGAACTCCTCCCAAGTCCAGGGTTAACCTTGCATAGTCAACTCTCGAGTCCTCACGGCGGACAACCACCAATGGTGTGCCTCACCCTCAAGCATGAAAACTGCCCATGCTACACTATCCTCCTCTGAAGGCGAGAGGACCACAAAAATATTCTCCAACTAGAGGATCCAAGCCTTCGTGGCAAGAGGGTCCACACTCCCATAGAATGATGGAGGCCTCAATCTCCGAAATGCCTCAACCCCAGCTGTGCGATGGACTAGAGCTACAGGCGGTGGAGTAGGTGATGCAGACGATGGAGTAGCCTGCCTAGTTACTAGCAAGGCTAAAGTCTCTGCAATAGAGCCGAGAACCTGGGAGAGGTCTGGCTGCTCACCCTCATCTCGAGAAGAAGATGAAGCTCTAGTGTGTGGTCCACGACCCCGTGTGCCCTGCCTCATGACTACTGTCCTGAGATCAATAGCACCACATGAGTCTAACTTGGAACCAAAATTCATCATACTTTCATTTCATACTAATTCAAGTAGTACTATTGATATAATATTAATATACATTGCATCATACCCATCGGTGTATACATAAGAGACTTAGTGTTCTAGCGTTTCTAGACACGCACTTGGTTGGGACAACCATTTTGGACTAAGACTAAAATTTAGTCTCACACTTGGAATCATGACTCTCTTCCGACTTACTTCCTAACTTGCTTCCTAACATATGCTCTTGTCAAGCCGTGGTACCAGATTTTAAGTGACCCTAGAGACCTAATACCTAGGCTCTGATACCACTTCTTGTCGCTACCCAAAACCCACCCTAGGAGTTAAGAGTGAATCTTGGACGACTTGTCATGACCTACATGACATGCTTGGCAAACCATCCTACAAAAGACACTAAGCATATGCAATAGAGGACTAGAATAGTGGAAGCATACTCTAACGTGGTACAACAGAAGTCTAACAAAACCTTTATGTATATATACATGATCCCAGTTTGATACAAAAAGGAAATCAAAACAAAGAAGGTGCGAACAGGCCCGCTAAAATACATGAATATCACTCTCACGCTCACCCACAATCCTTCACTTAGAATCTACCACCTAATAACCATCTACATGAGGCTCCTCCACAGGTTCCTCAACATACTCCTCCTCCACCCATGGGCCATGAGCACAGACGTCAAAAGAAGCAGCCACTCCGCTATCACCTGCCAACATAAGAAGTACGATTGAGCATGGAATACTCAGCGGGTACTAAACACTAACCAACAGCCATAGCATAATAATAATGATAATATAAAACAGGAAGCCGTTCATA
Source organism: Tetracentron sinense (assembly GCA_015143295.1). NCBI lineage: Eukaryota > Viridiplantae > Streptophyta > Magnoliopsida > Trochodendrales > Trochodendraceae > Tetracentron > Tetracentron sinense. The sequence goes on from CM026553.1 coordinate 21,197,821, forward strand.
TCATAATAGGAAAGAAAATAGTTTATAATTCAAGCTTGCATCACATCAAAGTCAGAAATCTCATAAAAACATCATGTGCTTGACTTGACTTGAAATACTCTTTTCGTGCTTAAAAACTTGTCTTGTATCGTGCCATGCTTGTATCATGCGTGTCATGCTTGTCATGCGTGTCATGTCATGTATCATGCTTGCTTGCTTGGAAAATAAACATGATCTTGCTACTTGTGAGGGAGGGGAGGCCCCTCTTCCTAAATGAGAAGCAACTTGTGAGGGAGGGGAGACCCCTCTTTAACGAATGCATTGAATGGAACATGCATGCATGGAGTGTTCTTGCGTGGCGGTTTCTTGTTCGTGTCAAAAGCGAGGCAAAATCTTAAGATATGCCCTACCTCTATTACCAACCCTTACGTTTGGCCTTGTCGTGGTGTTCGTAAATCGGGAAGAAAACCTTGAAATTAACACACGGTGTTTAATACTTGAAGATCCTACTCGTGGACTACATGCCGTGCTCCTGGATTCGTGTACAATTAAGGATGACATTGGCATAGGAAGCATTTGCCTTTGACAATTCATTCAATCAAATAAATGAGCATTGAAACTATTAACAAGCTATTCTAAAAATTAAAGGAATTCACACATGCATTTACTATGAACAAATCATCATCTTCTTCATTGTGGCATTTCATCAAACGCTTGGTATGTGTATTATGCTTATACCTAAATCTTGGATTTCTAGGTGGGTTAAGCTCATACATACATGTGTGTTCATTATTGATACAATGCCCTTCCCATTTTGTTCATCACAACACATACACAACGGCATCCAATCGCCCTTACTCATCCACACATCTCATTATCTTGTTTAACATATAGGGAAATCATAGAAAGAATAAGAATATGAACTAGGAGGGTAGTGTAGGGTACCAACCTCAATAGAGCGAAGAAAACCCTCGAAGTAGCTCGTGGAATGCGTTGCCTAGCTTGGAGGAGAACTCCACGTGGTGCTTGAGCTTCGATTAGGAAGACCTTGAGATTTGGGGAAGAAATGTGGAGTTAATCCTTCACTCCAATCCAAAATCCTCTTGGAAACCCCCTTTTTCCTCTCCCTTCTCTACCTCTCCTCTAGGTTAGCAAAAGCCCTAAATGAAAACCCTCAAATAGATCAAGGGTTAAAACCCTCAATTTCGGACTTTGCTACCGCATGCGATCGATCGCACACTTATCTGCGATTGATCGCAGGTCCTTGCAATCGATCGCACTTGGATGCGATCTATTGCACATGAACCTGAACATTTCTGGTCTGATTTCCTCCTGCATGCGATCAATCGCACACTCTTGCGATCGATCGCAGATCCCTGCGATCTATCGCACCTGGGGATCCATCTATCGCATTTGGCCCCGAGAGTTTGGGACCCATTTTGCCTGTATGCGATCGATCGTACCTGACTTGCGATCGATCGCACCTACCAGATTTTTGCTGTTTTCTCCTATTTTTCCCTACTTTGGTAATTTGGCCATAATTTTTGACTCAGTTGCCCGATTTTGACGATTGAACTTGCGTTAGATTCATCTTTCGAAGGAAAACATTTCTGGCTTTTTGGAATTTCCAATTTCTTCTTTATCTATTGACTAAATTACCCCTGAAGATGACTAATCCGCAAATGGGTTTCAGTAATTCGGGTTTTCGATATATTCGACTTAGGAATACTACTTCTTAACACTTAAGAGTTATTCAAAATTGCTCATTTCTTAGAAATGGAAGATTACAAAGGCTTCATGCCTTGGCACGGTTCCCAATACATGGTAAAAAGTTCTGAGGCTCTACATCGAGGAACCTGTGGAGGAACCTCTGGTAGAGGGCTACTATTAGGTGGTGGTTGATTTTGAGTGAGTGAGCTTTGGGTGAGCTTTAGAGAGTATATTCATGTATTTTGGCGGGCATGTCCGCACTTTCTTCTGTGTATCTTTGTATCAAACTTGGATCTTGTGTGTGTATATATATACATAGAGGTTTATTAGTCTTCAGCTGTGCCACGTTAAAATATGTTTCCGCATTTTGTCCTCTATTGTATGTGCCTTGTGGGTTTTTGCAGGTTGGTTTGTCAAACAAGTCATGCAAGTCATGATTAGTCGTCCAAAGTTCACTCTAACTCCTAGGGTGGGTTTTGGGGGTCACGACAGGCTTCTTGGTCATCTTCCCTTTGAGACATGACTCGCAAGTAGGGAGTGATTCTACCTTGAAAAATTTAAGGGGACTATCTTTTACCAACCTCTTGATCCTATCAAGATTAATGTGACCAAGTCTCTAATGCAAAGATAAGTTGACTCTGTGCAAATGTCTCTTTATTCCAGACATTTTAGATGATGAGGCATTTTCACTTAGCAGACTTTCATTATTTACCAAAGGAAATATTAAATAAAGACCGTTAATCAGATTACCAGTAATTATGATCATTCCATCATTCTTAATTTTAACTATTAAATTAAAAATGATAGAGAATCCATAATATAAAAGTCTCGATACTGAAATCAAATTTCTATGTGCAAAAGGCACATAAAAGCAGTCTTTTAAAATTAATGCCTTTCCATTAGGTAAATAAAGAGTAAATACGCCAATTGACTTGACTGCAATATTTGCACCCGAGCCAACTTTAAGTTTCTGCTCCTGTTTGGTCTGCTTTCTGGTTTCTTTGAACCTTTGCAAATAATTACAAACATGTACAGTGGCTCCGGAATCCACGCACCATGAGTTAGGAGGACTACCCAGAAAGTTTGACTCAACAGTAATTAATACTTCAAAGTATCTCATATTTTGAGTATTAACGCCACCCTTCTTAAGAGTTGCGAGGTAAGTCCTATAGTTCCTCTTTCAATGGCCTATTTTACCACAATGGAAACACTTTCCTTTGCCTTTGTTTTCCTTGCCAGCATCTCCTGAAGAACCTTTAGTAACTTTTGCCTTACCCCTGTTGTCTTTAAACCTACCTTTGCTCTTATTCTTCTTTCTAAACTTTTTAGATCAATTGGAGGTATCAGGTTTATCGATAATTAAAGTTTCACCCTTTGTTGAATTTTTGATCAAATCTTCTACAAGCACAAGTGAGTTCATAAGCTCACTTAGTGACATTTCACTCTTGTTCATGTTATAATTTAACACGAACGCATTGAAGGACGAAGGGAGTGACTGTTGAACAGTGTCAACCTGAGTGATGGCATCCATCTCTCCACCAAGAATTTCTAGCTCATTCAATAAGCCCATCACCTTTATACTATGCTCTCTGATTGGAGTTCCCTCAGCCATCTTGGTGTTAACAAGGGTTTTCAACTTTACTTGTCGAGCTGACTGATTTTGGTCACCAAACATCTCATGCAGGTTTTGCAAAATGTCAGAAGCTTTATCTATGTGTTCATGCTGGCTTTGCAAAATGTTAGACATCGAAGCTAGAATGTAACACTTGGTCATCTGATTGGACCTCTCCCAATGCTCTAACTCAGCCTTTTGGGCCGGTGATGCATCGTTAGGAATTTCGGGTTTAGGTGTCTTAAGACATAGGTCAAGGTTATTTGCGGCAAATCCTATTCTAATCTTTCTTTTCCAGTCAACATAGTTAATTCCACTAACTTTTCATCACGAAGAATTTCAGTTAATGGGTGAATGCCTGTTGTAGAGCCCCAGACTTTTTCATGCTTAATACATGGCACTTTCGTAGCCAATTTGCTTTTAAAGTAGTACAATTAATAAATAAGGAAGAAATTAGAAATTCTAAAACATCAGAAATGTTCCTTTTCGAAGTACGAACCCAACGCAAGTTGAATCGTCAAAATCCGACGAACGAGTCAAAAGATATGGCCAAAACAGTTTGGATCTACAGAGCACCGATCGGTCGGTCCATGGAGCGATCGATCGGTCCAAAACCGATCGATCGGTAGCTATCGATTGGTCAAGATTTTTGTATGGGAAAATTTTCCAGAGAGTAGATTTTTAACTGATCGCTCGGTTATGAAACCGATCGATCAGTAGGCAACCGATCGATCGGTCATAAACACCGATCGCTCGGTCTTCGTGTTTTTGCAGAAATTTCATTAAGGGTGTTTTTGTCTTTTGGGCGTTTCACTCATGCCTTAAAGGCTTTGCCCAAACAATTGAGGATTCATACACAACACTTAGAGTCTTTTGAGAGTTAGAGGAAGAGGAGAAGGGTTCCCTAACCTAGGGTTTGCTTTTGGGGAGAAATCAAAGGGGTTGTGAACCCTAGATCACCTCAAGCTTGGATTACTTCAAGATTCCGATTCAAACACGCGAGGAGGAGTTTCTCCAAGCTAGGATAGCGTCTCACACACATTTTAGAAGGGGATTCTTTCCCTCATTTGTCAAGGTCGGTACCTTGTGCTACCCTCTTAGTCATAGTTTTCTCTTTTTCCTTTCTATTCTTTGTTTTCTCCCAATTATGACTATAAAATGAGTTGTAATGTGTGAATGAGATGATTGGATGGTTGTGAATGTGAATGGGTGATTGGATGCCGTGTGAATGATGTAATGAATGAGAAAGGGGAAGGGCATTGTATCCATAATGAACAAACATGTATGATGGAATTATAACCCACCTAGAAAAGCATGTTGTAGGGTTAACAAATAATGAACATACCATGTTTGATGAAATGCCAAGGTGAAATAAATGAATTGTTAATTATGGAATTGCATGTTTAATTAATTGTGGAAATTGCTAGGACCTATGATAGTGTGCCTTCTTGTTTTCCCTAAATTACATGAATATTAAATTGATCAAATGATTGATGTTCTATGTATTGTTAACTCTCCAAATGTCATATTTAGATTTAAATGCAAGTATGTACACGCTTCCACGAGCACGACATGCACGACATGCATGACATGAATTTACCGAGGTTTTCAAGAACGAGGTTTAGAGCTGGGACATATCCTACGATATGTTTTATCTCGCTTTTCACAAGAAAACAAGAACAAACATTCCACGAGGGGGCTCCCCTCACTCACAAGTGCATAGCATAAAGAAGGGCTTCCCTTCCCTCGCAAGTACATACATATCATGAAGAAGGGTCTCCCTTCCCTCTCAAGTGCATTGCATAAAGAAGGGTCTCCCTTCCCTCTTAAGGCATCTCACAAGCGCATCTCACAAGTACATCTTACAAGTGTATCTCACAAGTTACATGATCACAAGCAAGCACGCATAACATGCATGACATGACATGATCTACAAGAATCAAGCACGATAGACAAGACGAGTTTTTAAGCATGAAAATGGTACTTTAAGTCAAGTCAAGTGCACGGTGTTTTCAAGGGTTTTATCGGCTTTTATGAATGCAAGCATGATTATATACTACTTTACTTTATTGTTATGATATGAATTATTCCTGCTTTATATGTATGAATTGTTTCTTGCTCTATGTATCGCTATCTGTATGCTATGACTGTTGGTTAGTATTTGGTACCCGCTGAGTATTCCATGCTCAGTTGTACTTCTTATGTCGGCAGGTGATAGCGGAACGGCTGCTCCTTTTGATGTCTGTGCTCCTGGTCCATGGGTGGAGGAGGAGTACGTTGAGGAACCTTTGGAGGAACCTCTGGTAGAGGGCTACTATTAGGTAGTGGTTGTAGATTCTGAGTGATAGAGCTGTGGGTGAGTTGAGAGATGTATATTCATGTATTTTGGCGGGTCTGTCAGCACTTTTTTTTGAATTTCTTTTTGTGTAAACTTGGATATACGTATGTATATACATAGAGGTTTGGTAGAATTCCGCTGTGCTATATTAGAGTATGTTTCCGCTGTTTATATCCTCTTTGTATATGCTCCAGGTCTTTTGTAGGTTAATTGGGTCAAGCAAGTCAGGATGAGTCATCCAAGATTCACTCTAACTCCTAGGGTGGGTTTCGGGTCGCTACACCTGTCATGATCTAATCAAATGACAAATAAAGATTGTATTTGGGATCTATTGAATTCATTAATTACTATTAGATTATGGGTCTGTCTCTAATAGTATTGCCAATTTAGGAAGTATAAATTGACATCAAATACCTAGACACTGGCTTAATGTAATCCAGCCTTTGGGCACAATATCACATCATCCTGAATAGGTAGATAGAATCTATGTTCTCCATTTTCATAGATTTGATCTTGGGAATCTTGGAGCATTCGATCTACTGTCTGATTTATAAGGGATGTTATACTCACGCTTTGGCGTTATTGTATGACATCTCTTATTCATGTGGCCATCTACCATGAACATAATAAACACCTAATGAAAGCTCACACTTTGACATTATTGCTCCCACTATTTGCTTATACAGTTTTCACCATGTTTTCACATAGGTGAGAGGGATTGGGCCTGGCTTTGGCCTGTCAGCTTACTCACACTCCCCACTATAAGTCACATAGTGTATGGTAGAAGATCATAATACTTAGGGACTTATCCCCAGTCTTATATACACATGATATATTTAGGGTAATTATTTCAATAGAATAATTAAACAAAAATAACAGATATTATCTCGTGATAAAATAAACAAATATCATCTCATGATAATTAAACAATAATAAACATTATATGAGATTAATCGCTATGGGTCAATGAAAATTAAAATGCATGGGTGCAAGAGAATGAGATAAGAATAAAGGCAACTCACAAACTCCTTCGTGATCTCTTCCTTTATCATCTTATCGAGATCATCCTCGTAGCATCCTCCTTCACAGCATCTCCACTAATGCATGATATAGAAATTAAATGGCATTAGGGAAACCAGTTTTCCATTCGCTCTTTTTAGGGAAACCAAATGAATCCGTCCTTTACAAATTTTCCAAAAACCTACTACATATTATCCTCTAATATGAATGCATGATAAACAATTTTCATAGATTAAATTTGACCCATAACTTTAATCTCATACAATTAGATGCAACATGGTGATGGAGTAATTTTTCAATATTTTAAAAGATTAAAATTTGATAACAATTATCAATTTGCTCGATAAAATCTATATCTCATATAGATCAAAACCCGGAAAATAAAACCATTATATTTTCCATCAAACAATTTCATAAAATTATTTTTAAAATATAATAATAAGATTTTCTTAAATATCTACAATAATTTATTCTTTTCTTGAATGAAAGATCCTTTCTCGAATGCAAGATCCTTTCCTATAGATTGGTTCTACTATTATTCAAGATTAAAATAAAAAATTAAAAGAACCGAAAATCCTAAATATGATCTCATCATAAAATAGGGTTTTAAAATTTTTCGGATAAAATCTATTTATAGGAAAAATATCTTATCAATTATTTTAAACAATAAATAAATATATATTAAATGATCAAATCATTTAAAAGAAAATTTCAAAATAAACAATTTCTTTTGAAATTAATTTATCACATATAATTATAGTTTATTTAAAAAAATTATTTAATTATTATCATCATCAAATCTCATTCGATAATCTGATAAAAAAAATTATTTATTTATTCGTCTCATGAACCAATAAAATAAAAACTATGAGCATTAATAAATGAATAAAATTAAATTCATCTAATGAATTAATTTGATCTATTTAATTATCCTTTAAAATAAACAAAAAAATACTCCCTAACCATGAGCTCTGATACCACTTGAAGAGAATCCAGATAAAAAAATTATGCAGAAAACTGGATCCCGAGGATCTTTACACCACAGATAGCAAATAATACTAATTACATGTTTAGAGAATTACCTCGGTGAATGATGTTCACCGGTGAAGTACAAAATCAACTTGAACCGTCCTCTTTGTAGAGATTTCTCGAAGAAATACTCGAAGCTCGATCCTTATTCTTCGCTACCCCCGCGAAGCTTTTGAATCTCTACTTAATATTGAAGAAACAAAGAGAAGAAGATTGATGTTGGAGTAGACTTTCTATCTCACAAAAACTTAGAATCTCCCAAAGGGGGCTGACGAAAATTGGAGGAGAGAGAAATCTCTCTATAGCTCACGGTTTGGAGGGAGGAATAAATAATTCCTTGAATGAATTCTCTTGCCACGGTTTGGGGTGTTAGGGTATATATAGATTAGAATCTAATTCTAATCCTAATACAAATAGAAGTTATCCCTTTTTAGAGAGTTACTAATTAATGATAACTCTTATCATTAGTTATACCTAACTTACTAATTTAGGTTTCCTTTTCCTAAAAGGACTCCTCAATTAAAGGGATGTAACTAATTCCCTAGATTCTAGGAATCCCAACAAGCTCCGAACTTTTAGGAATCCTAATTAAATTAGGAAACCCCCAAAGGGGTGGGAGTGAGCTTAGGTATCGCGCCTCAAAATACCCCGTAGGAGTTAAGGGATACTTTAGGTGTGACTATGCATACCTGCCAAACCATCTTGTAATGGACAAGGTAATAACATACTAAATCGAGACATGATACAGAATGCGGAAGCTAAAAATAGTGCGGAAGCATAAACCAACTTTTTTTCTTTTTCTATACACATACAATATTCCAAGTTTGTATAAAACATAACAAGTACAGGTAGACATGCCCACCATCAAAATTCAAAAACTTAAAAGTCTCTCTCTCTCTATCTCCATACACCCTACTCACAGTAGTCTAGATATGGCTACACATCTAGATCTCTATCCTCCTATGGCTGAAGTGGAATAGGTATCGCTTCCGCGACGTACCTTTCCTCAACCCATGGCTCAGGGTTGAAGGTATCCACCGAACTTGCCGACATGAAATGTACGACTGAGTATGGAATACTTAGCAAGTGCAAGCTACTAGCTAACAATAGTAATAACTAACTAAAATAGGAATAAACAAACACAATACATAACATCAAATTTAAAGCAATACTATGATCATGACATGCATGGAATAATGCAAAACCTCTGATAAAACTCATCCTTAAAAGTCATGACTTATTCTTGAAAATAGCCTTTCGTGTTTTTCAAACTTGTTGTTATGTTAAAAACTTGTTCTTGTCTTGTTCTTGTTTGGAATCACTTGTCATGCTTGTCTTATCATGTCTTGACATGTCTTGGCTTCCCTTGCCATGCTTATTTCGTGAGCCAGATGTTAGTGCCCTTATAGCGACTTATGAGCTGGATACTTAAGTATTCTTCAGCGAAACATGAATAGAAAATACCTTGTGAGCCGGATACGTAAGTATCCTTCAGTGAAATAGAAAAGGTACACCAATGTTCTTGTTTGGATTCACTTGTCATGCTTGTCTTATCATGTCTTGACATATCTTGGCTACCCTTGCCATGCTTATTTTGTGAGCCAGATGTTAGTGCTCTTGTAGCGACTTGTGAGCTGGATACGTAAGTATCCTTTAGCGAAACATGAATTGAAAATAACTTGTGAGCCAGATACGTAAGTATCCTTCAGCGAAGTAGAAAAGGTACACCAACATCCTTGACCGGCCCTCTGTCCGGCTTTATCAACTTGTCTTGTTTTCTTGTGATCCAGGTATGATATATCTAGGGGATATGCCCTACCCTTGACCGACCCGATGTCTGGCATTATCAGTCTTGCTTGTTTACTTGTGAGCCATGTGTGACATATCCCGGAGATATGCCCTACCATTCACCGGCCCGATATCTGGCTTTATCATTCATTTTGTAAATCACATTTCATGTTCTTGGTTGTTCTTATATACTTATACTTTAGAAAAACCTCGATTAATGCGTGCATGCATGCTGGTGTGTGGGGCAAAATGTGGTAATCATGATGACATGAACGGTTTAAGAATATCACATATCACATAGCATTTCAATTTTGTCAATAGGCATGCGAGAATTTTAAGGACACATACATAGCATTTGGTCAATTTGTCTTCTAAGAAAACCCCACCATTCATGCAATTTATAGTCTTGATTTAACACATTAAATTTCCATACATGGATTTCATCAAACACGTGGTGTTAAACCTTTCGTTAAGTCTTTTTCTTCCATTTTCATCATTTATATTTCATCAAACATCAAAAGTGCATTTATTATGTATACTATGCCCTTCCACCATTTTCTATAACCCAACATCCATCAAATCCACACAGCATCCAATCGCCTCAACCATCCACATCCCACACATTCACACCATTTTCATTTGTCTTGTTCATTTTATGGATAGTAGTGTAATTCAAGAAAAGGGGAAAACACAAGATCAAATCATCATTTACTTAAGAGAAAACTTAGGTCATTACTAAGCTAGCTAGGAGGGTGTACTAACCTTGAGGATTAACCCCTAACTTGAAGAAAATCCCTTAGAGTGACAAACCCCCAAAATTGATAGAGGAGGAGCCAACCTTGAGGATGAAGAAAACACCACGATCTTTGTTTGATGTGGAGATCCAATTTTGATTTTGATCTACTATTTCTTCAATCAAAACCCTCTTTGGAAACCCCCAAATTTCTCCCTTCTCCTCTACAAAATCTCCTCTAGGTTTTAGGTTAACCAAAAATCCCCAAATGGCTTCCTATTTATAGGCCAACGGATTAAAACCCTTATTTCCGCGTGTTAAAAAAAATAGATTTTCGCGATGATGATCGATCGTCCACACTCTAGTAAGCTGCCCTGATTTCTGGGTTCCGGGCTATCGATCGTCAGGTTTAGGACGATCGATCGTCCAAATTCCTGTGAGTTGCCTAGGTTTCTGGGTTCATGACGATCGATCGTCAGGCTGTGACGATTGATCGCGAGAGAACCCAGGAGTTTGCCCTATTTTTCTATAAATGACGATCGATTGGCGCTATGCTACGATCGATCGTCGATCCCAGATTTCTCCTTTTTCACCTGCAGACCCCTTTGGGGTGGTTTTAAATTTTGTTTTCATCTCCCTCAAGGCAATAACCCCTTTCATATTTCACACTTAGGTTGTTATTAACCATTTTACATAAATTACGAGTTCAAATGCGTGAAAGTCCCTTTGGCCACGAAGGTATACTTCACTAACCATGTCCAAAAAGTTTTGGGGTTCTACATCCTCCCCCTTACAAAAATTTCATCCCTGAAATTAGGACGATACAAGGAGATGCAAGAAAATCCAATACATACATGAACCAATAGAGGATCTAAACAAACAAATGGGGGTTTCTCTCTTTTACTTCGGCCTCATACTCCCAGGTAGCCTCTTCTACAAATGTTGCTGCCATCTCACAAGGACAAATAGAATGGTCTTGTTGTATAAGACTTGATCTCGCCTGTCTAAGATCTGCACTGGTTGCTCAACTAGTGTAAGATCCTCCCGAATCTTTACCGGATCAAGCTCGATGACATGGGATGGATCTGGGATATGCTTCTGGAGCATAGAAACGTGGAATACATTGTGGACCACCACTATGTGAGCGGGTAGAGCAACTCGGTAAGCCACCTCACCAACTCTGGTGGTGATCTCGAACGGATCCACGTATCTAGGGCTGAGCTTGCCTCTCTTTCTGAACCTTATAACACCCTTTGTTGGTGAGACCTTCACAAAAATCATATCACCAACTCTGAACTCCAAATCTCGTCTACAGTTGTCGGAGTAGCTCTTTTGTCGATCATATGCAACCTTCAACCTTTCCCTAATAACCTTGATCCTATTTGCGGTCTGTTTAATTAACTTGGGACCTAACACTTTCCTTTCTCCGACTTCATCCTAATACAAAGGAGACCTACAACTTCTCCCATTCAAGGCCTCGAAAGGATCCATTTGGATGCTCGCCTGATAACTGTTGTTGTAGGCAAACTCAACCAATGGCAAGTGATCTTCCCAACTGCCCTTGAAATCTATCATGTAGGCTTGGAGCATGTCCTCTATCACTTGATTCACCCTCTCGGTTTATCCATTTGTCAGTGGATGAAAGGCCATGCTAAAGTCCAAACGGGAACCCATTGCGCTTTGAAAGCTCTTCCAGCACCCGGAGGTGATGTTAGACATATATGCCCTTGAAATCCATTCTGAAATTGTATTTATCTATTTTAATCAATAAATGCAGATTTTACATTCACACATGGTCTTCTACATTGGGTATCAAAAGTATCTCATTGGATGAGTCTACTTTGTTCCTTAGGTAACATTGTAGGAAAACCATCCAATTAGTTGATAACTGATTGCTAAGGAGATATGGTTTTTACAGTTTCTTGTAGACCTAAAATTGTTCTAAGTTAATCAGGATACATCTGGACAATATATTCCTATTAACTTACACATTATTAGTTCCATATGATGGAGTGATGAATCTCAATCACTGAGAGAAGGGTCTCTTGACTAAGATGTGGATATAAGTAAGAAGTACTTATATTGCAACTGGATCGCTCAGTGGATACCCTTAGAAATATACTGTCTTTATATTTAGGGTAGTCCATTTGACAGATTGTCCTTAACCTGAGAGGTCGACATCTTTGTAGTATTTGCTTATGTAGCTTTGATGTACCCAATCGTCAATGTCCAACACACCGGACTAAATATGGGCTCGTTGGGTTATGTACGCTGTATTAGAAGAAGTGTGTGTACGCTTAACAAGGACTCCACTACTCTTACAGAGTAAATAATATTGAGTTGTTACTTTTCAAAACCGGACTTGAAAAACCTAGCGCTGGTATTTATCGATGAAATGGTTTTTATCGAGGAATTTATTTTCTATATAAAAGAAATGTAATTATTAATTATTATTTCTTTTAAAGAATTTCTAAAATGTTTTGAAAGTCCAAGTTTGACTAAAAGTATCAAAGAGAATCAGTTCTCAATATAAGCCAGGGATTAAAGACAGTATTGGATATTGTCTCGTAAGCTTATAACAATATTGGAAGTGGAGGGACGCATCTGTAAACAAATCTTGAGATAGAAATACCTGCAAGTAATTCTCTATTTTCTGGAGGTTGATCACATTGTGTTAATGGGCATTAATTGTGATTGGTGGAAGTTTAGGGATATAGATGACATTCTATAATCCTAATGGAGTATAGGAAAGGTGTTTCCTAGTAACAATGCTTTAACCAAAAGGTTGAGTACTTGGTCCCACAACTGGAAATAAGAGATCCCTTTAGATCCCACACACAAAGACTTTCTTAAAGTATTTAATTTAATGATTTATTAAATTAATTAATTTCGCTAAGTGATCACTATATGGTATAATGAAGCTCTAAAAGGTTGAATCACATTAGATGTGAAAAACCAAATGGGTCGGACCCATTGGGGATTATTTTAAAAGAATAATTAAAGTGACCATTTAGGGTTTAGAACCCATGGGGGCGTGTGGAGTGGGGGCCCACCTAGGGTGGGATGCCCACTTCATGGAGATTAATGGTTATTAATCATTTAATTTGTTTCTAATAACTAACTACTTATTGGATTAGGTTAGTTAGTTAGTTAGAGTTAGTTACTAATTAAAGATTCCTTGTTGGACAAGGATTCTATTAGTTTCTTACTAATCAAGGAATCCTAATCGGATTAGGATAATGATAAGATTAGTTGGACACTAATGGATAAGATTAGTTTTTATTTTGACTAATCATAATTAATTATGGAGAAACCAAATAAGAAACTAATTGAGGATATCCTAATTGGATTAGGATAAGGTAGAGATCCAAGAAGGATCTATTTAAGGGGTTGGACGTCCACATCTTTGGACACTTCAAAAATTTCTAGATTTTAGGAAATCCTCTCCTCCCTCATTATCTCACGCCCAAGCCTCCCTCTCCTAGGGTGTACGGTCATCCCCTATTCCCCCATCTTCTTCTCTCTTGTGTTCTTAGTTTTGAAGATCAAGAAGAGGATCAAGAAAAGATCTTTATAATAAAAGATTGGATCTTTTATTTAAGATTCCTAGAGCTGGATATTTGGAATGACCATTAGCTTCCATTAGAGAAAGCTTTAAAGAAAAAGAAGGTCCATGTGGATTGCGAAGGAGACTTGGCACTTGTGAAGTTTTGCCGGTATCGCTATTATCATGGATTTTGTGTAGAGCTCCGGACTTTTTCATGCGTAATACATGACACTTTCGTAGCCAATTTACCTTTAATGTAGTACAATTAATAAATAAAGAAGAAATTAAAAATTTTAAAATGTCAGAAATATTCCTTTTCAAAGTACGAACCCAACGCAAGTTGAATCGTCAAAATCCGATGAACGAGTCAAGAGATATGGCCAAAATAGTTTGGACCTGTAGAGCACCGATCGCTCGGTCCATGGAGCGATCGATCGGTCCAAAACCGATCGATCGGAGGCTATCGATTGGTTGAAAAATTTGTATGGGGAATTTTTCCAGAGAGTTGATTTTTGGTCGAGAGCTCGGTCAATTCACCGATCGCTCGGTAGGCAACCGATCGATCGGTCATAAACATCGATCGCTCGGTCTTCGTGTTTTTGAAAAAATTTCATTAAGGGTGTTTTCATCTTTTGGGTGTTTCACTCTTTCCTCTTAAGGGTTGCTCGAGCCTTTAGGGCTCATTCTCAACACTTAGAACGTTTGAGAGCTAAGGAGAGAAGAGAAAGGGTTTTCCTAACCTAGGGTTTTGCTTTTGGGGAGAAATCAAAGGGGTTTCAAGACCCACAATCACCTCAAGCTTGGATTGCTTTAAGATTCCGGTTCAAGCACACGAGGAGCAGTTTCTCCAAGCTAGGGCAGCGCCTCACGAGCTTTTTTGGAGGAGTTTTCTTCCTCATTGATCAAGGTCGGTACTTCTTACTACCCTCCTAGTCATAGTTCATCTTTTCCTCCATGTTTCTTTGTTTTCCTTCATCTATGCTTGTGCTATGAGTTGTGAGGTGTGGATGTTGTGAATGGAGATGGAATGGGCGATTGGATGCCAATGGTTGTGTTGTGATAATTGAAATGGGGAGGGCTTGTATTCATAATGAACAAACATGTATGATGGAATTATAACCCACCTAGAAAAGCATGTTGTAGGGTTAACAAATAATGAACATACCATGTTTGATGGAATGCCAAGGTGAATAAAATGAATAATAAATTAAGAAAATGCATGCTTAAAATTTATGAAAATTGTTTGGGTTATGATAGTGTGTTTTCGCGCTTTCCCTAAATTGTTTAATTTGTTACTTGTTTAAATGATGATGTGCAATGTATTGTGAAATCCCCAAACATGTCATATTTAAATTCAATTGCAAGTATGCACACGACTTCCATGAGCACGGCATGCATGGCATGATTTATCGTATTTTCACAAGAACATAATTAGAGGTGGGACATATCCTACGATATATTTTACCTCGTTTTTCACAAGAAAACAAGAACAAACATTCCACGAGGGGTCTCCCCTCACTCACAAGTGCATAGCATAAAGAAGGGCCTCCCTTCCCTCGCTAGTACATACATATCATGAAGAAGGGTCTCCCTTCCCTCTCAAGTGCATTGCATAAAGAAGGGTCTCCCTCCCTCTCAAAGCATCTCACAAGCGCATCTCACAA
This sequence comes from Tetracentron sinense, assembly GCA_015143295.1. NCBI lineage: Eukaryota > Viridiplantae > Streptophyta > Magnoliopsida > Trochodendrales > Trochodendraceae > Tetracentron > Tetracentron sinense. The sequence continues at coordinate 21,213,241 of CM026553.1, forward strand.
GTACATCTTACAAGTGTATCTCACAAGTTACATGATCACAAGCAAGCATGCATAACATGCATGACATGACACGATATACAAGAATCAAGCAAGATAGACAAGACGAGTTTTCAAGCACGAAAATGGTACTTTAAGTTAAGTCAAGTGCACGATATTTTCAAGGGTTTTATCGGCTTTTTTACGAAATGCAAGCATGATTATAAATTGCTTTACTTCCTTGTATGACATAAATTGTTCCCGTTTTACATATATGAATTGCTCCTGATTTATTATTACCATTTTTATGCTATGACTATTGGTTAGTATTTGGTACCCGCTGAGTATTCCATGCTCAGCCGTACTTCTTATGTCGGCAGGTGATAGCGGAGCAGCTGCTCTTTTTGATGTCTGTGCTCTTGGCCCATGGGTGGAGGAGGAGTATGTTGAGAAACCTTTAGAGAAACCTCCGGTCGAGGGTTACTATTAGATGGTAGTAGATTCTGAGTGATGTAGCTGTGGGTGAGTTGAGAGAGAGATATATTTATGTATTTTGGTGGGCCTGTCGGCACTTTCTTTTGTGTATTCTTCTTTTGTACCAACTTGGATCATGTATATGTTTATACACATAGAGGTTTTGATTAAGTCTTCCGTTGTGCTATGTTAGTGTATGTTTCCGCTGTTTACATCCTCTTTGTGTATACTCTGTGGGTCTTTTGCAGGTTCTTTTGGTCAAGCAAGTCACGAAAGTCATGATTGGTCGTCCAAGATTCACTCTAACTCTTAGGGTGGGTTTTGGGTCGCGACAAGAAGTGGTATCAGAGCTTAGGCTTTAGGTCTTTAGGGTCACTTAGAATCTAGTACCACAGCTTGACAAAAGCATATGCCTGGAAACAAGTTAGGAAGGAAGTAAGTCGGAAGCGAGTCATGATTCCAAGTGCGAGACTAAACTTTAGTCTTGGTCTAAATGGTTGTTACAACTAAGTGTGAATCTTAGGAACGCTAGAACACCAAGGTATAATATTATAAATACACCGATGGTTGTGATGCGATGTATATTAGTACTATATAACTAATACAAATTGAATTATTGTGAACTGGAACTGTGATAAATTGTGGTTTCAAGTGAGACTCATGTGGTGCTATTGTTCTCAGGGCTTTAGTCATGAGGCGGGGCACATGGGGTCGGGACCACACACTAGAGCTTCATCTTCTTCTAGAGATGAGGATGAGCAGCCGGACCTCTCTCAGGTCTTAGGCTCTATTGCTGAGACACTCGCCATATTGGCGGCTCGACAAACTATACCATCATCAGTGGCACCTACTCCACCGCCTGCGACTCCAGTACATCGTACAACTGGGGTTGAGGCATTCAGGAGATTGAGGCCCCCATCATTCCATGGGAGTGTGGACCCTCTTGCTACGGAGGCGTGGATCCTCCAGATGGAGAAGATCTTTGCGGTCCTCTCGCCCACAGAGGAGGATAGAGTAGTATTGACAGTTTTCATGCTAGAGGGCAAAACCCACCATTGGTGGTTGTCCGTATTGAGGACGTGAGATTTGACCATGCAGAGTCAACCTTGGACTTGGGAGGAGTTCAAGGATACTTTTTATAAGAAGTACTTTCCTGTTGGAGCACGGGAAAAGAAAGAAAGAGAGTTCATCAACCTAGAGCAAGGTTCGATGACTGTGGCCGCTTATGAGGCTAAGTTCTCGGAGCTATCACGCTTCGCGACTTACATGGTTGCTACCGAGGCAATGAAAGCGAGAAGATTTGAGTAAGGGCTCAAAGATGTTGTCATGGAGAAGGTTTCAGTTTTCAGACATGCTACCTAGCCTGAGGTAGTAGACAAAGCCTTATTGGTCGAGGCGAATTCCGAGGCCGTGTCCAAGAAGAGGGAGTTGGCGAGAGGCCAAGCCAGTAGTTCAGCACCTCCAGAGAGGCGGGCTTATACCCGCCCTTATTAGTTAGTGTGGCCAGCACCACCAATGAGGCCATCTTATGCACCTCCAGGTCCACGGCAGTATGTGACTCAGGCACCGCGGCCTCAGGCTCTTCCAGCTCCACGGCCAGTTGCACCTCAGACAGTGAGGTATGCTCCACCTCCGGCCCCTCTGACCTATACACATGAGGTCTACACTTCGTGCGGTCGAAGGCACCCGGCAGGAGATTACCGAAGGGCATCGGGTGGATGTTTTCATTGTCGTCGCCAAGGCCATGTGATCAGGGATTGCCCCAGTCGGCATTTACCTGGCCAGTCTCAAGGGATTAGGACTCCAGCACGCCCAGCAGGATCATACCAGGAGTCATCCCAGACTACCCGGTCTGCACCTCCGCCTCGCCAGGTGAACCAGGGGTGAGTTTATCCTTGACAGAGGGTGATGCACTTGCATATGATGATGTGGTGCAAGGTACGCGTTTAGAGTTATTCTTTTATCCGCGATTGTCATGTTATGCTTTACTCCTCGTGTACGTATGTGGCGTGCTATATATCTATCTACCTATATACATATGATGTGATGCATGGATTGGCGTAGCTAGTTGAAATTTCAGGAACCCTACTAGTCAACGAATGTTTGGCTAGAGTGTTGATTGATACCGGGTCTACTCTTTCGTTTGTCTCGCTGAGCCTTTCAGAAGGCTTTTCTGTGGAGCCTAGTCAGTTAGTTACGGAGTTAGCCATTTCGACTCCTCTCAGCAAAACAGTATTGACAGATAAAGTGTGTGGAAATAGTATGGTTCAAGTGGGAAGCCACGAGTTGGCGGTTGATCTAATAGTTCTTGGATTCCAAGACTTTGACGTGATATTGGGAATGGATTGGTTAGCGGAACATCACGGGCATGTAGCTTGCTTTGAGAAAATGGTACTCTTCAAGCCAGTAGAAGGAAAACCATTCCACTTTCGCGGGTTGAAAAGTAGAGATATTGCTCATTTTGCGGCGTTGAGCTTAGCTAACCCTGAGGCAAAGGACTCATCGACTATTCTGGTTGTGAGTGAATTCCAAGATGTATTTCCAGAGGAGTTGCCAGGATTGCCTCCAGATAGGGAGATTGAGTTTGTGATCGAGGTTGCACCAGGCACAGCTCCCATTTTCAGGGCTCCGTATAAAATGGCCCCTATTGAACTCAAGGAGTTGAAGACTCAGTTGGAGGAATTGCAAGGTCTTCGTTTCATACGACCAAGTGTCTCACCGTGGGGTGCCCCGATGTTATTTGTTAAGAAGAAAGACGGCTCGATGCGGATGTGCGTCGATTATCGGCAATTGAACAAAGTCACTATAAAGAATAGGTATCTATTGCCTAGAATTGATGACTTGTTCGATCAATTGAAAGGAGCGAGATTTTTCTCGAAGATAGATCTTCGATCGGGCTATCACTAGTTGAAGATTAAGGCGGAAGATGTTCCCAAAACTGCCTTTTGGATTCGATATGGACACTACGAGTTCTTGATAATGCCTTTTGGTCTCACAAATGCACCGGCAGCCTTTATGGATTTAATGAACCGGGTGTTCCGGCCATATCTAGATCGATGCGTGATCGTGTTTGTCGACGATATCTTGGTGTATTCCCAGACATGGAAAGATCACATGCGAGACCTTCGTCTTGTTTTGAAAATGCTGAGAGAGCACAAGCTGTACGCCAAACTTAGCAAGTGTGAGTTTTGGTTGGAAGAGGTGGCATTCGTAGGCCACGTTGTATCCGCGGAAGGCATTTCGGTAGATCCGAAGAAGATAGAGGCAATCATGTGTTGGGCGAGGCCCAAGAGTGTTACAGAGATACGCAACTTTCTTGGGTTGGTAGGCTACTACAGGAGATTCGTTGGACTTGGGTGTGTACTCATGCAACACAAGAAAGTCATTGCCTATGCATTAAGGCAATTGAAGGAGCATGAGAAGAATTACCCCACACACGATTTGGAGCTTGCGGTGGTCGTGTTTGCACTCTAGATTTGGCGTCATTACCTTTATGGGGTGGAGTTCAATGTGTTCATGGATCACAAGAGCCTCAAGTATCTCTTTTCCCAAAAAGAGCTAAATCTAAGGCAACGGCGTTGGATTGAATTTTTGAAAGACTACGATTATACCATTCAATACCATCCGGGTAAAGCAAATGTAGTGGCTGATGCTTTGAGTAGAAGACCTCCGGGGTTATTAGCACACATGTTGGTGCAGGAATGGAAGCTACTTGGTGATTTGGCAAATCTGGACATCAGTGTGAATGACTCCGTCCGTAGTCCTATCTTGGCAAATGTCACGGTTCGGCCATACATTATAGATTTGATCCAAGAATACCAAGCCACGGATGCTGAATTATTGGCTTATCGGGACAAGGAAGTTGCCAAGGGTAGTGAAGACTTCTCTCTCACTAGCCGGGGTGCTATTACGTTCAAAGGAAGGTTGTGTGTTCCAGCCAATGTAGATCTTCGAAGGGAGATTATGGATGAAGCACACCGATCAAAGTATACTGTGCATCCTGAGGGTACGAAGATGTACCGGAACCTCAAGAGTCACTTTTGGTGGCGGAATATTAAGAGGGATGTTGCGGAATATGTAGCACGGTGTTTAGTGTGCCGACAGATAAAAGCAGAACACATGCGACCCGCTGGTCTATTGCAGTCTCTTCCTATTCCTGAGTGAAAATGGGAGAACATATCCGTGGATTTCATAGTTTGCTTACCAAAGACGGTAAGGGGCTCAAATGCGATATAGGTAGTAGTGGATCGTTTGACAAAGTCCGCTCATTTCCGACCCTACCGAACTACTTTCAACTCTAGCCAGTTGGTCGTGGTATACATCAAGGAAGTGGTTAGGCTACACGGGGTGCCAGTCAGTATTGTGTCAGATCGGGATCTAAGATTCACATCAAGATTCTGGAAAAGTTTTCCGGAAGCTATGGGTTCCCGACTTGATTTCAGCACTGCCTTTCATTCACAGACGGATGGACAAACCGAGCGGGTGAACCAAGTAATAGAAGACATGCTTCGGGCTTGTATGCTGGATTTCAAAGGCAGTTGGGAAGAGCACTTGCCTTTGGTAGAGTTTGCCTACAACAATAGCTATCAGGCGAGTATCCAAATGGCTCCATTCGAGGCTTTGTATGGGCGAAGTTGTAGGTCTCCTCTCTACTGGGATGAGGTAGGAGAAAGAAAAGTACTTGGTCCGGAGTTGATCGAGAAAACCGCGAGTATAGTCAAGATCATCCGGGATCGGTTGAAAGCTGCTCAAGATCGTCAAAAGAGCTATGCGGACACTCGCCGAAGGGACTTAGAATTCCAGGTTGGGGATCAAGTCTATGTGAAGGTATCTCCTAGCAAGGGGATTATGAGATTTGGCAAGCGAGGCAAGCTTAGTCCTCGATATGTTGGCCCATTTGAGATCATCACGCATGTTGGTGAGTTTGCTTACAGGGTAGCTCTTCCACCTCACATGGCCGCGGTTCACAACGTTTTCCATGTGTCTATGCTTTGGAAGTACATTGCGGATTCTTCGCATGTCATAGACTTGGAACCGTTGGAAATTTGAGAGGATCTCACTTTAGTTGAGAGGCCGGTTCATATATTGGATCGGAGAGATCAAGTCCTTTGCAACAAAACGATTCCGTTGGTTCTCGTGCAGTGGCAACATCACGCTCGGGAAGAAGCTACATGGGAGCGTGAAGCCGAAGTCAAAGCGAAGTATCCGGAGTATTTTGAATGAGTTTTGTATAGGTTTTGTATATGTGCCTTGTAAATTTGTTTTGTTTTGTAATGCATGTAATCGTCTAAATTTCGAGGACGAAATTTTTGTAAGGGGGGAGGATGTAGAGCCCCAGACTTTTTCATGCGTAATACATGGCACTTTCGTAGCCAATTTGCCTTTAATGTAGTACAATTAATAAATAAGGAAGAAATTAAAAATTCTCAAATGTCAAAAATGTTCCTTTCCGAAGTAGGAACCCAACGCAAGTTGAATCGTCAAAATCCGATGAACGAGGCAAGAGATATGGCCAAAACAGTTTGGACCTGCAGAGCACCGATCGCTCGGTCCATGAAGCGATCGATCGCTCGAGTATTATTATACTTTTGTTTTGAGACTCAACATACACATATAAAATCCTCACTTCACTTTCCCCAATATCAAGAACACATGGTAGGTCTTAGGCCTTTACATGCATTGTACACTAACACTTTCACCTTTAACCCTTTAAGCACTTAGGATATTTTATATACCATTGCTTCTATACACAGAGAGTATTGTCTTTTTGAGACTCAACACCCGCACCTTAAACCCTCACTTAACTCACCACCCTATCGAGACAAAGTGGAAGACCTTAGGCCTCTACCCACCATACAAACGCACTATTCACTGATACTATTTATAGCATAGTGAACTCGGATTTCGAGGGCTCTATAGTCTAACTTGGATACCCATTCTATAACCAATTCAACAATCACTTAATATTCACTATGTAACGACCCCAAAATCCTACAAGGCTAAGATAGGACTTTGGAATCGTCACATTTCCTTAACCTGCTTAGAGAACCATGCATACAAGGCATACTACACAAGTCTCCAAAAATGAGAGTAATAAAATTTTGATATATAAACTATAACCAACCTGCACAAGTCTACGGTCAACATATACAACTCACTATAAACCAAAAGGTATAAATGAACAACTATAAAAATCTAATGAGCAACATCCTCCCAAAGGTCTATTACAATATCTCTCAATCCAAATAGAACATAAGCTAATAGGGGTAACTATCAAAGCCCCTGGCTCCCTCATTGGAAGGCTCACTTTCACCTCCTTCCTCGACGTAAGCTTCCTCAATCCAGGGCTCCGCCGTGTACTCCTGCTCTAAACCTGCCAAGACAAAGTCCGGCTGAGCACAAAGGTACTCAGTGTATATAAAATCCAACCAACAATAATAATATACCTGCACTTAGTTAGAAACATATCCAATAGCATAATAACATAATCAGAGTGCAGAAGAACGTGTGCGCATATACATCATATCATCACCTTGACTCGTGTACTTGTGAGAATCTTAGACTTAGAAGGCAATACACTTATAAACTGCTTATGCTTATGAGACCACGTGCTTGTGAGATGCTTATGCTTATGCACTTATTCAGATCATACAATGATGTGACATGCCGTTCTTGCCGGATACGGACCATGTCTAAGTAATCATATGGTTGGCATGCCATTCTTGGCGGATACGGACCATGCTTAAGAATCAAATGGTTGACATGCCGTTCTTGGCGGATACGGACCATGCTTAAGAATTAAATGGTTGAGATGCCGTTCTTGGCGGATACGGACTATGTCATGCTTATGCTCATTCAGAATGTCATACGTATGCCATGCTCATGCTTGTGGTCCACATGTGTGACTTGTGAGACTCTTTTCTTAACACACACGTGCATATGTGCTTAAGTGTCGAAATTAACATTCGAGTTGGTATTTCCTTAGATTCCGATCTCCGACCATAGAAACTCCACTATATTGTCCCATACCAAATAGTTAGAGAATTCCCGGTCTGAGAGATTTTCCTCTAAGTTCTTACCTTCCCGACTATCAATTTCCATGCAAGTAATTAGACATACTTAACAAACAATCACATATACATATCTTATCATAATTCATATCACAATTCATAATCAATTTACCACCATTTCATAAGAGTATAATAGCATTTATCTTCTCAAGCATTTTCACAAACACCTTGAGTATGCATAATATGGATTCATTGCCCTTCTACATTTTCAAGCATTCATCAAACCATAATCCATCCATACAATCCAAATATCATCCACATCCACATGTTAATCCTGTTGCTACCCAAAACCCACCCTAGGAGTTAGAGTGAACTTTGGACGACTAATCATGGCTTACATGACTTGCTTGACAAACCAACCTGCAAAAACCCACAGAGCATATACAATAGAGGATGACAGCGGAAACATAACTATAAAACACAGCGGAAGTCTAAGAACCTCTAAGTATATACACATGGTCCAAGTTTAATACAAAGAAATCAAAACAAAGAAAGTGCGGACATGCCCGCCAAAATACATGGATATAATCACTCATGCTCACCCACAGCTAATCTACTCAGAATCTAACACCACCTACTGATAACCCTCTACGGGAGGTTCCTCCAAAGGCTCCTCGACGTACTCCTCCTCCACCCATGGAGCAGCAGCTCCCTCAGAACCTGCCGACATAAGAAGTACGGCTGAGCATGGAATACTCAGCGGGTACTAAATACTAACCAACAGTCATAGTATACAGATAGCATACATAAAGTAGGAAACAAATTGCATGTATAGAACATGAACAATTTATATCATACAAGGAAGTAAAGCAATTTATATTCATGCTTGCATTCAGAAAAACTGATAAAACCCTTGAAAACATCGTGCACTTGACTTGACTTGAAATACCCTTTGCGTGATTGGGAACTTGTTAACCGTGTCATGCTTGTCATGCTTGCATCATGCGTGCCATGTCATGTCATGCGTGTCATGCGAGTATCATGCTTGCTTGTTCATAATTTAAACATGTTCACATGCCTAGTTGTTGTTCATAGCTCGTCGCAACTAGTACCCTGTACATTGAATGATATGCCTAGTTTCCGTTCATAGTCCGTCGCAACTAGTACCCTATATGCAGATGGGTATGCCTGGTTGCCGTTCATAGCCTGTCGCAACTAGCATCCATGCGGAATGTGAATGCCTAGTTGCCGTTCATAGCCCGTCGCAACTAGCATCCATGCGTGTCATGCCATGCAGAGTTATGCGTGTCATGTGATGCTATGCTATGCGTATCATGCCATGCTATGCTATGCGTGTCATGTGATGCTATGCATGTCATGCGAGGGGATGGGAGACCTTTCCCTATGCAATGCGTGATTGTCTTGCCCTTGTCAAAAGCGAAGTGAAACATATCTTAGGATATGCCCCACCTCTACGTCCCAATACTTAAAACATCGGTAAATCACGTTATTTCATGCGTGCTCGTGAGATCGTGTGCATACTTGCATTTGGAATTAAATATGACAATTTGGGGTAATTCACAAAGCATAGCATATAACAATTTAAGTGAGTAATAATCTACACATTTTAAGAAATGTAAGAAACACACTATCATGAACCTTAACAAATTTCAATAGCAATTAAGCATGGGTTCCCTTAATTTATCATTTATTTTGTTCACCTTGGCATTTCATCAAACATGGGGTGTGTTCATTATTCACTTAAACCTAGATCATGCTTTTCTAGGTGGGTTATGCTCACATCACACTTGTATGTTCATTATTAGTACAATGCCCTTTCCCATTCGTTCATCACATCATCCACACGGCATCCATTCGCCAACATCCATCTCCATTCACCATTCATACCACCAATCTTATAACACATATATAAGTGAAGGAAAACAAGGAGAAACAAAGGAAAAAGGGAAGCTATAACTAGGAGGGTAGTAAGAAGTACCAACCTTGATCAAGTGAGGAAGAAATCCCATTCCAAAAATGACTGTGAGTTGCTGCCCTAGCTTGAGGAGATGCTCCTCACTAGTTTGTGCCTTGATCTTGAAGAAAAATGGGCTTGAGTTGAGTGTGGGTTCACAAACCCCTTGATTTCTCTCCAAAATGGAAACCCTAGGTTTAGGAATCGCCCTCTCCTCTCTTTTTATCTCCCAATCTCTCTAAGTGTCGAAATGAAGCCCTAAAGGCTCGGGTTAAAATCTTAAGGTAAGAGTAAACTGACCAAAAGACCATAATACCCTTACTGAAATTTCTGCAAAAACGCGAGTACCGAGCGATCGGTGTTAATGACCGATCGATCGGTTTCATAACCGAGCGATCGGTTAAAATTTCACTCTCTGGAAAATTTCCCCATACAAAAATCTTGACCAGTCGATAGCCTCCGAGCGATCGGTTTTGGACTGATCGATCGCTCCATGTACCGAGCGATCGGTTGCCTGCAGGTCCAGACTGTTTTGGCCATATCTTTTGACTCGCTCGTCAGATTTTGACGATTCAACTTGCGTTGGGTTCGTACTTCGAAAACGAACATTTCTGACATTTTAGAATTTCCAATTTCTTCCTTATTTATTAATTATACCTCTTTAAAGGCAAAATGGCAACGAAAGTGTCATGCATTAAATGTGAAAAAGTCCGGGGCTCTACAAATCCCATCCTCCATACATTTTCCATCCTCCATATATTCTATCCACATTCAAATCCACATTTCCATGTACATTTCCATCAATAATTAGCTTACTTCATAGAAAATTTGGGAAAAATGCATCTAATCTCTATTCTATCATTCCTATCATATTAATATTCACCAAACATTAAAATAGAGTTGATTAAGATAGTATATCGACCTTATGAATCCTTCCCTTGGATTCAAAATGCTCCCGAGGTGAATTGGGGAAGCTTTGAGGATGATCTCCAAGCTTTCCTCTCATTCTTCTAGCAATCTCCTTCTTCTCCAAGCAACCCTTCTCCCAAAACCCTAGGTTTTCTCCCCCTTTTTGCCAAATTAGGTTAAAAATAGGTAGGGTATTCTAATACCCCGAAATAGAATTCCTATTTATAGCCCTAAGGTTTGAGAACCAAAAGATCAAAAAGCCCTTACAAAAATTCTATCAAAAACACGAAAGACCGATCGATCGGTGGTTATGACCGAGCGATCAGTGGTTATGACCGAGCGATCAGTGTTTATGACTGTGCGATCGGTCAGAAACATACTCTCTGAAAAATTTCACCATACAAAATTTTGGACCAGTTGATAGCTACCAATCGATCGCTACTTCTGACCAAGTGATCGGACACGAAAGACCGATCGATCGCTAGCGATCGGTGCTTTGCAGATTCCTGACCCATCATACTGTTTTGGCCATAACTTTTGACTCGCTCATTGGATTTCGACGATTTAACTTGCGTTGGATTCTTCTTTCGAAAACGAACATTTTTGATATTTTAGAATTTCCAAATTCCTCTTTATTTATGGACCAAAAACTCTCCAAAATTGACTGATCTGCAATTCCATCAGACAAAACCTTGGAAAACCCATTTTTGACTTAGCTTAGATTAAAATAAAGAAAAACATTAAACATGAACCTCGAAGAGGGTTCCAATACCTTTCTAATGGTTTAAGAATCACTCAATTCCAATAAACGGTGCCAAAACTAGAGCTTCCTAAAGTTTAGAGTGTGATATAACATTCTTGAACTAGAAGTTTGATTAAACCTTAATCACACTATACCCATTAGATATACAATACAATAAATATTAAAACATCACAAGGACTATAATACCCCTAATGCAATGCAATAAAAACATGAAAAAGATTCAGGTCTCTACACACTAAGCATATAACAATGCATCTAAGGTATACATAGCAATGACATAACATACAATTTGTGTTCTTGGCGTAGGACACTAAGTTCGGTTTTTCAACCGGTTTTGACTTAGACTAAATTCTTAGTTCAAACTTGGAATCCGACTCTTTAAAATGACCCTAATGCCTTGTTCAATCATGGTTTCAGTTCTAATTGACCCTAGGGACTCTAATGCCTAGGCTTTGATACCACTTCTATCGCGACCCAAAATACCCCAAAGGAGTTAAGGGATACTTTAGGTGTGACTATGCATACATGCCAAACCATCCTGTAATAGATAAGGTAATAACATACTAAATTGAGACATGATACAAAGTTCAGAAGCTAAAGATAGTGCGGAAGCGTAAACCAACTTTTTTTTCTTTTTTTGTACACATACAGTATTCCAAGTTTATACAAAACATAACAAGTACAGGTGGACATGCCCACCATCAAAATAAAAAATATAAAAGTCTCTCTCTCTGTCTCCATACGCCATACTCACAGTAGTCTAGATATGGCCACACATCTTGATCTCTATCCTCCTGTAGCTGAAGTGGAATAGGCGCCGCCTCCTCGACGTACCCTTCCTCAACCCATGACTCAGGGTTGAAGGTATCCACCGGACCTACCAACATGAAATGTATGACTGAGTATAGAATACTCAGTGAGTGCAAGCTACTAGCTAACAATAATAATAACTAACTACGATAGGAATAAATAAACATAATTCATAACATCAAATTTAAAGCAATACTATGATCATGACATGCATGGAACAATGCAAAACCTTTGATAAAACTCATCCTTAAAAGTCATGAATTATTCTTGAAAATAGCCTTTCATATTTTTCAAACTTGTTGTCATGTTAAAAACTTGTTCTTGTCTTGTTCTTGTCTCGTAGGAATCACACATGTCTTGTCTTGTTCTTGTTCTTGTTTGGAATCACATGTCATGCTTGTCTTGTCATGTCTTGACTTGCCTTGCCATGCTTATCTTGTGAGCCAGATGTTAGTGCCCTTGTAGCGACTTGTGAGTAGGATACATAAGTATCCTTCAGCGAAACATGAATGGAAAACAACTTGTGAGCCGGATACGTAAGTATCCTTCAGCGAAATAGAAAATGTACACCAACATCCTTGACTGGCCCTTTTTCCGGCTTTATCAACTTGTCTTGTTTTCTTGTGAGCCAGGTATGATATATCCAGGGGATATGCCTTACCCTTGATCGGCCCGATGTCCGACTTTATCAGTCTTGCTTGCTTACTTGTGAGCCAAGTGTGACATATCCCGGGGATATGCCCTACCCTTGACCGGCCCGATGTCTGGATTTATAATTTGTTTTGTAAATCACATTTCATGTTCTTGGTTGTTCTCATATACTTATACTTTAGAGAAACCTCGGTTAATGCATGCATGCGTGCTGGTGTGTGGGGCAAAATGGGGTAATCATGATGACATGAATGGTTTAAGAATATCACATATCACATAGCATTTTAATTTTTTCAATAGGCATACTAGAATTTTAAGGAGACGTGCATCGCATTTGGTCAATTTATCATCTAAGAAAACCCTACCATTCATGCAATTTATAGTCTTGATTTAACACATTGAATTTCCATACAAGCATTTCATCAAACACATGGTGTTCAACCTTTCGTTAAGTCTTTTTCTTCTATTTTCATCATTTATATTTCATGAAACATCAAAAGTGCATTTATTATGTATACTATGCCCTTCCATCATTTTCCATCACCCAACATCCATCACATCCACACGGCATCCAATCACCTCAACCATCCATATCCCACATATTCACACAATTTTCATTTATCTTGTTCATTTTAGGGATAGTAGTGTAATTCAAGAAAAGGGGAAAAACACAAGATCAAATCATCATTTACTTAAGAGAAAACTTAGGTCATTACTAAGCTAGCTAGGAGGGAGTACTAACCTTGAGGATTAACCCCTAACTTGAAGAAAATCCCTTGAGTGACAAACCCTCAAACTTGATAGAGGAGGAGCCAACCTTAAGGATGAAGAAAACACCACGATCTTTGCTTGATGTGGAGATCCAAGTTTGATTTTGATCTCCTCTTTCTTCTGTTGCGCTCCAAAATACCCCCTACGAGTTAAGGGATACTTTAGGTGTGACTATTCTTAACCTGGCAAACCATCCTGTAATGAATAAGACACAACATAATAAAATGAAATATGATACAGAGTGCAGAATCTTAAAATATTGCGGAAGCGTATACATGGTCTGTATTTCAAGTTCATGTAGAAAACATCAACAGTAATGGTGGACATGCCCATCATCAAAATACAAAAGGATCAAAATCTCTCTCTCTCTCCCTTTATAACGCCCTACTCAAAATAGTCTAGATAGGGCCACCTATCTAGGTCTCTATCCTCCTGTGACTGCATCAGGGTAGGCGGCTCCCTCTCTTTCACATACTCTTCCTCAACCCAGGGCTCAGGGTTGAAGGTATCTACCAGATCTATCGACATGAAATATACGGCTTAGTATGAAATACTCAGCGAGTACAAGCTACTAGCTAACAATAGTAATAATAAAATACAATTCTAACAACAATTAAAGCAAATACAATGATCATGACATGCATGGAACTAAATGCAAAAAATTCGTGAAAATCATGTTTATACGTTATACTTATGCTTGAAATTATCTTTTCGTGTTTAAGAAAACTTGCTTGTTGTGTTAAAACTTGTACTTGTCTTGTGCTTGTCTCGTGGGAATCATGAACGTCTCGTCTTGTTCTTATTGGAATCACACTTGTCTTGTCATGCTTGTCATGTCATGCTTGTCTTGACTTGCCTTGTCATGCTTAACTTGTGAGCCGGATGTTAGTACCCTTGTAGCGACTTGTGAGCCGGGTATGTAAATACCCTTTAGCGAATATAGAATAGGAAGCAACTTGTGAGATGGATACTTAAGTATTCTTCAGCAAAATAGAAAAGGTGCACCAACATCCTTGACCGGTACGATGTCTGGCCTTATCAACTTGTCTTATTTTCTTGTGAGCCAGGTATGACATATCTTGCGATATGCCCTACCCTTGACCGGCCCGATGTGCGGCTTTATCTTGGTTGTTTTCTCATATACATATACTAGAAAAATCTTGGTTTATGCATGCATGCGTGCTTGTTTGTTGTAGTGGTGTAATGCTCCAAAATACCCCCTAGGAGTTTAGGGATACTTTAGGCGTGACTATACGTACCTGCCAAACCATCCTGTCATGAACAAGATAATTAACGTACTAAACAATGATAATCAGAGCGCGGAAGCTAAACATAAATGCGGAAGCGTAAACTCACTTTTTCTTTTCTTCTAAGATTTCCAAAATAGTATTCCAAGTTAACATATATACAAAACATGTCTAAGTCTAAGGTGGACAGACCCACCTATCAAAATGTCAAAATACATAAAAGACCCTCTCGTACTCTCCCCTCAACAGTAGTTGAGGTATGGCCACACGTCAAGGTCTCGGTCCGCCTGAGACTACAGTGGGATAGACGGCTCTCTCTCCTCGATATACTCTTCCTCGACCCAAGGCTCTGGATCGAGGGCTCCCTCAGTACCTGCCGACATGAAAGTATGGCTGAGCATGGAATACTCAGCGAGTACAAGCTACTAGCTATCCATAACAATAATAAACATGCAAAGAGTAGTACAATACCAATCATCAATTCCAGGCAATAGTAAAATCATAGAATTAAACAATATTAATCATGGAGAAATATTATCATCTTGATGAGCATGAATGCAAAAACGCCGACAAAACTCATGCTTGAAAACCCGTTTCCATGTCCTGGTATGCATTTTAAAATCATGTATGCGTGCATGCATGAATGTCTTGTCATCATCTTGTAACTTGTGAGCCAGAGGCTAGCACCCGAATCTCCCTGGGCTGCCAACCTCCTTGATATGCATGGTTTTCTTGTGAGCCAGAGGCTAGTACCCGAATGTCCCTGGGCTACCAACCTCCTTGACAATAGGTGATTTTTATTACTTGTTTAGTTTTCTTGTGAGCCAGAGGCTAGTACCCGAATGTCCCTGGGCTACCAACCTCCTTGACAATATGTGTTTTAAGGGTTTTCTTGTGAGCCAGAGGCTAGTACCCGAATGTCCCTGGGCTACCAACCTCCTTGACATGCAATATTTTCTTGTTGGTTATTATATGCACATGCTCTTGAAATCTCGGTTCATGCTATCATGCGTGCTCGTGTATGTGTCAATCGTGAAAATAGTGAAATGAGGAGAACAAGAAAGATATGGCATCACCATTCCATTCATAATGTATTCATGTGAGCATTTGAGTGATTAACATGGCATTTGAGTATTTAAAGCATTTTCTTCCCTTAAGTCGTGATCTTATAGATTCGGCATTTTGTCAAACACATAACATACATTGTTCCTTAGTAGTTCATCTTCTTTCTTTTTATGCATATTTTCCATTCAATCACACAAGGGTAAGTTTGTTATTTGTACAATGCCCATCCTCCATTTTCCAATTCACACCCCACACATCTTACATCATTCCTTCGGCATCCAATCGCCTCAATCCATACCCATCCAAACATCCATACCATTTTTCCTTATCTTGATTATGTTCATTAGAGATATTCATTAGAGCTAATACATTTCATAAAGAAGAAACCTAATAACAAGGATCACATTCCATATAGAAACCTAGATTATTGCTAGGGTAAGTTAGTAGGGTGTACTAACCTTGAATCAAGGCTTGATCCTTGGTAGAAACCTTGATTGAAGCTCCAACTTGCAAGAAGAAAGATCCTTGCTTGAAGAAGGCTTGGTGTGGGCAAGAAACCCTTGAAGTTGCCGTGGAAAACGCTGCTCTACCTTGGAGAAGAAGTCCCACACGAGTTTGAGGTTGGATTTTCGAAATCCAAGCTTTTAGGGATGCTCTTGGGTGCTTAAACCCTTGATCTTACTCTCAAATGGAAAGGGGGCTTTGGAACCCTAGTTTCTTCTCCCTCTCTCTCAAATATCCCTAAGTATAGTGAATGAGGGCTCAAAGGGTCGAGCAAGCCCTTATGGGTAAGGGTTTAACGCCCAAAAGACGAAAAAGCCCTTACTGAAATTTCTGCAAAACACGGGGACCGAGCGATCGGTGGGTTATGGCCGATCGATCGGTTGCCTACCGAGCGATCGGTACTTTGGCCGAGCGACCGGTCAAAAAAATACTCTCTGGAAAATTTCCCCATACAAAATCTTTGACTGTGCGATAGCTACCGATCGATTGGTTTTGGACCGATCGATCGCTGACTGGACCGAGCGATCGGTGCTCTGCATGCCTGGACTGTTTTGACCATATCTTTTGACTCGCTAGTCCGATTTTGACGATTCAACTTGCGTTGGGTTCGTCTTTCAAAAATGAACATTTCTAATATTTCAGAATTTTTGATTTCTCTCTTATTTATTAATTAGACTATGAGGAAGGCCAATTAGCTACGAAAATTGTATTAATTAAGTATAGAAAAGTCCGGGGTGCTACAAGTGGCAACGTGATGACATGAACAATTTAAGGGACATCATATAGCATCTAAACATTTATATGGACATGTGAGTTTTAAAGGAAAACACATAAGGCATTTGATCAAATTTACTAAGTTAGGAAAGCTCAAGCATATGGCATTCAACCCTTTTGATAGCATTTTATTCATGTTTTTATGTTCAAGCATTTCATCAACACATTGTGTGCGTTCATTATGAGTGCATTGCCTTTCCACATTTTTCCATCAAACACAACATCCACATCCTACATGGCATCCAATCACCTTTACTATCCATCCATACACATCACGCCTCCATCTACATTTACTTTAATGTTAACATTATTAGAGAATCATGATGTATTTCAAGAAAGGAATACATATAGAGGATCAATCCAAAATCATCACTAAAGAAACCCTAAGTTATTACTAAATTAACTAGGAAGGGTGTACTAACCTTGGATTTGTAGAAAAACTTTGAGGAAATGTGATTCAACCTCCAACTTGATCAATCCAACTCCTTGGCACCAAAACCCTAGCTTCTCCCTTCTCTCTTTCTCTAATTGTCGACCCCAAAATACCCCCTAGGAGTTAAGGGATACTTTAGGTGTGACTACACTTAACCTGGCAAACCATCCTGTAATGAATAAGGCAAAACATGATCTAATAGGAATATAATACAGAGTGCGGAAACTACAATATTACGAAAGCGCAAATCAACTTTTTCTTTTCTTCTATAAACTTAACAAGTATTCCAAGTTAATACAAAATATGACATGTAAAGGTGGACATACCCACTTATCAAAATACAAAAGACAAAATACAACTCTATCTCGCTCAATAGTCACCCCCGTGGGGCCAATGGTCTTGGTCTCTCACCTCAGCTTGAGGCTTAACTACCGAATCTTCATAAGGTTCTTCCTCGCCGTAGTCCTCCTCAACCCAAGGACCCGGGGCACAAATGTCGAAAGGGACTCGTGTACATGCCGACATAAAATTACGATGGAATACTCAGCGAGTACAGCTCCTAGCTAACAATAGTAATAACGAGCCAAGCATCATATGCAAATACTGGAAGGATACAGTTCATACTCATTGAAGATGACATCATACATAACCATTTATTAAATCACAACTCAAATGAAAACCAAACCATATCTATGAAACATATGAGTCATTTTCATATTTCTTATGAGCTAGAGGATTAGTACCCGCACGACACTGGGCTACCAACCTCCTTGACAGTACAATACTTTAGAGTCTTTTCTTATGAGCTAGGGGTTAGTACCTGCACAATCCTAGGCTACCAACCCCCTTGAAAATTCCAATACTTTGCTTACGAGTCAGAGGCTAATCAACCTCCTTGACAGTTCACATCCTTCTTATGAGCCAGAGGTTAGCACCCGCACACCCCTGGGCTACCATCCTCCTTGACAATACAATACTTTTGAACATTTCTTATGAGCCAGAGGTTAGCACCCGCACACCCTTGGGCTACCAACCTCCTTGACAATACCATTCTTTTATGAGCAAGAGGCTAGCACCCTTAACCGGGCTACCAACCTCCTTGACATTTCTCCATATACATGTGTGCTCGTGCATAGCTATTGTGAAACATAATGACATATACGATTTGAGAAGTAACATATTGCATTTCCATTCTTATCACATTCATATGAGAATTTAAACAAGCATATAGAAATATGATCACAAAAGCCATTTTAGGGAAACTACATGCTTTATGCTTCTTGAACTTCATTCAATTTAAGGTAAATTCACGAATTTTGCCAAGCAAATGGTGTCCTACATTTCTTTTAGTCCTTTAAACCCATAATTTCTTTCTCAAACATTTCATCAAGCATCACATGTGCATTTATTATGTGTACAATACCCTCCCACCATTTCCATCATTCAACACATCACAACATGGCATCCCATCACCTCATTCCCTTCCTCCATCCATTCATTCCACCATTCATTCATTTTATCTTGTTTATGTTTTAGGGATTTAGCATATTTCAACACAAAGGATATATGGGGAAGATACAACACACCATATTCACAAGAAGTCTAGGTTATTACCAAGGTAGCTAGGAAGAGTGTACTAACCTTGAAAAGGAGGGAGGAAAACCCTTGAGAATGCTGAGGAAGACACTGCCCTAGCTTGGAGAAGGAAACCAACACGTGTTTGAGGGTGGATTTGAGGATTCCAAGCCAAAGGGATGATCTTGGGTCTTCAAAACCCTTGATTATCTCCAAGATGATGCCCTAGGGTTAAAAACCCTTTCTACTCTCCCCCTTTCTCTCAAAAACTCTAAGTGTGATGATATGAGGACCCAAGGCTCGTGCAAGCCTTAAAGGTAAGGGTTGAATACTCCAAAGATGAAAAAGCCCTTAATGAAATTTCTACAAAATGCGATAGACCAATTGATCGGTGGTTAATACCAAGCGATCGGTCACCTATCGAGCGACCGGTGTTCTTGACCGAGTGATTGGTCAAAACATGCTCTCTGGAAAAATTTCCCATACAAAAAAGTTAACCAGTCGATAGCTACCGATCGATCGGTTTTGGACCAATCAATCTCCAGTTTGGACCGAATGATCGGTTGTGGACCGATCGATCCCTAGCGATCGGTTCTTTGCAGGTTCCATTTGTTTTGGCTATATCTTTTGACACGTTCATTGGATTTTGATGATTCAACTTGCATTGGATTCGTCTTTCAAAAAGAAATATTTCTTGCAATTCAGAATCTTTAATTTCTCCCTTATTTATTAATCAAACTACGTGAAAGGCCAATTAGCTACGAAAGTGCTATTCATTAAGTACGGAAAAGTCCGGGGTGCTACACTAATCCTCTCCAAAAATAAGCTTGAGGGTTGATGAAACCCTCAACCCACGAATTTGGGCTTATATAGAAAAAGGGGTGGTCAAATGACCATCCTATCCTTAATGATTTGGCGAAAAAGACCAAATTAGGCTAAAATTCGAAGGAGCGACGATCGGTCATGGGGATGGATCGATCGGTTAAAATTTCACTCTCTAGAAATAAACACCATAAAAATTTTTGCCCAACTAATCGATCGGTCATGGGCATCTATTGATCGGTAGGGGACGGATCGATTGGTCACGGAACGGATCGACTGGTTGGTCTCTGTTTTTACCTGATTTGCTGTTTTGGACTAAACTTTGTTCTTTTCCCCTTCTTCTACTTACTCTTATACGTATTTTACTTTAAAATATTTAAGTTAATGTTTTTAACCTTTCATTTCATTAACTTTAAGTTTTAAATTAAAATGAGGAAGTATCCCCCATTTGAATCCAATAAACATACTTAGAAAATCCAAGTCCTTATAACTTAAAATCTGATTTTCCAGGTTTAGGCAAAACCCGATAAATCCGGTTCGTCGTAAAATTTTTCATTGCCCAGGAAACCATTCTAAACATATGAATAAAATTACATAAGCTTAGTTAACTTATGAACAATCATTACCGGGACTTTTTATCTCTAAATTCTAAAAATTTCATTACATGGTCACTATTCACAACACTATTCACAGGCTATGAAAGTGAGATTCGGGGTTCTACATCTTCAATCAAAACCCTCTTTGGAAACCCAAAATTTCTCCCTTCTCCTCTACAAAATCTCCTCTAGGTTTTAGGTTAACCAAAAATCCCCAAATGGCTTCCTATTTATAGGCCAAGGGGTTAAACCCTTATTTTCGTGTGTTTAAAAAAAAAACAGATTTTCGCGATTACGATCGATCGTCGGGCATGGGACGATTGATCGTCCACACTCTAGTAAGCTGCCCCGATTCTGGGTTCTGGTCGATTGATCTTCAGGTTTAGGATGATCGATTGTCCAAATTCCAATGAGTTGCCTAGGTTTCTGGGTTCATGACGATCGATCGTCAGGCTGCGATGATCGATCACGAGAGAACCCGGGAGTTTGCCCTTTTTTTTCTGTAAACGATGATCGATTGGCGCCATGCTACGATCGATCATCAATCCCAGATTTATCCTTTTTCACCTGCCGAACCCTTTGGGGTGGTTTTAAATCTTGTTTTCATCTCCCTCAGGGCAATAACTCCTTTCATATTTCACACTTAGGTTGTTATTAACCATTCACATAAATTACGAGTTCAAATGCATGAAAGGACCTTTGGCCACGAAGGTATACATCACTAACCATGTCCAAAAAGTTTTGGGGTTCTACATTAGGGGGCATGAGTCAAGGAGTCTTACACTCTAAGATTTTGTAAACTTCTAATTTCATCTCCTTCTTTCTTGCATTCCAAGTATTGGAATCTAATCCCATAAAATAAGGAGTTATTATACAATAATTATTCAACTAACCAAATCCTAATAAAATTAGGAAACTCCATGTTGGCGCCCCACCCTAGGGATTTATTCCATGGGCTTGGGCTCACTTTTAAGGTCCATAATTTATGGGTTTAATGGATATGGGTCAAACCCATTTTCCCTTATTTTATGTTAATTAAATAACCATTATTAATATCCTTTAATTTAGATTAACTTTTAATCTAAACCATAGATTAACATTTAATCTATTTTATTATTGATTAACATTTGATCACTGAAATTATAGATTAACATTTAATCTATTATTGAGCTTGTATTTCTTATATGAGCATCTCCACAGATTGCTCTGGGACATTCTAACCCTGACTTACCCAATATTATCCCATTGACCCTAAATAGGAATGACATCGGAATTGCAAGTGACGTGAGATATCCATGTTGCAATTGAATCCCAGTGTAAGAACATTAACCATTAAGGATCCCGCCACATGAACTTTTTAATTCAATTGATCCTTCTAATAACATGCCTTAGAGATTAAAATACTATCTAACTCATAGCCCATTGCACATCATCCAGGTTTCCAAGATATTTGATTAAGCCATGAGAAACATTTTCTCATGTAAAACATTTTTAGAAAAGCTTTTGATAAGTATAATATATTTTAATAAAAATATATTTTAAACTTATTTTATTTCAAAATAACCTGCGCAGGATTTAAGCTTAATCGACTGTCTTACTCGGAATTTGGATAATCTCTCAAATTAATGAGCATGGATTTCTTGTTTGAAATTCATCATGATTCGAACAACTTTCTGACTATCCAACTGTCACCGTATCGTAGTCCCTCAGGTAGAGATTACTTTGGTGGAATCAAAACAGTCAGATTACTGTTCAGTTATAAATGAACTGATCAGATCTATTGATAATTAAAACTATTCAATGTGAATGAGAGACCAACTATCTGATAGTATGTTTATGCAAGAGGTCTCTCATTGCATGCAATCAGTCAGTGTACATTTAAGCACTCATATGCTGATGTGTAGTCTCCACTACAATAGTTTGAGATAAAATTACATTTCAACCAATGAGAACATCTTAGCATTGTGGCAGCCATATAAGTGAAGTGCCCAACTTCACCCATAGCTGTGACTATATAAGGTATAAGGAACTGGAAAGATATATCTGCCTGTAATAGTCCAATCACATAGCTTTCCTACAATATATCCTATGGACCTTTGACGATATCTCATGTCGTATAGATCATCTCATGATGATGGTCAATTACCCATAATGAATTCACAATAGATAAAGAAGATATCTCTATTAATCTAATTAATAAGAATCTTACAATCTAAATGACTTTTCTGGGCATAATGTTTAACATGATCCCTGAACAAGGTGGATAAACTATAGGGCCTTTTGTTCCCTGACGGTCTCTGAAAAATACTTGGAATAGAATTTTAGCTTGAACTCCACCTAACTCATCTCAAATACCTCATTTGTTCTGATAATCATATCCCACCAATGAAGTGCTTCACTCTTCAACAGAAAAACTGCGAGTTTCCTTCACTGAATCTCGTTGCACTCCATAACCTCAAAGAACTTTTCAAGTTCTTGGACCCACTTGCCGGCTTCCATTGGATTTGCAGCTCCACTAAATGCCGGAGGGTTCAACCTCTTGAATTCCTTAATCAAACTAGCCATGGGTGTGGTTTTTGAAATTTGACTAGACGTGTCTGACCGATTTCCTGCTTGACGAGTAGACTCCTCAAAAAGCCTTGCTGTGTCTCCCAGTGCCTAGAAGACTGCATCAATCCTCGGGTCTAAACCCTCAAAGGCTCCAACCCTTGCTCTTGTCTGACCTCGCCCTCTTTTTCTCCTTCCAGACATAATCCTTATTACAAAAGTAAGGAAAACATTAGTCTGGTTGCACAAAACAAACGAAGGAAGAACTCAACGAAATAATCTCTCAAGGATCCTAAGAACTCTCTTAGGCGTCACTACAAACACCAAGGTTACTTTAAATCGTGCTCTAATACCAATCTGTCATGCCCCAAAACTTACACACAATACATCTCATATTTGTGGAGATTCCAAGACGTGAACCTGGAACAAATCCCGAGGTAGTGGAATTTAATCTAGATAAATTACCATTAACAGATGCATATCTCTAGCATTAAGTTTAAACTAACAAGAGTAAATAAATGTAAAACTGAATTCATTTAAAATCTCACTAACATGACACTCTACCTCAACTGAAAAGTACTAATTAAAGTTCGGCAATGAAACCCAACAGCTAACTAAGTTCTTGACCATTTCCCCTAGGTACTTCAGGTACTTCCTAAAAAATCAATAAATATAACAAGGGTGAGCTTTTGGCTCAGAAAGAGAATACGAAAACTTGCAACAATTATGATAAATAAAACAATGAACAACAGATATGGATATACATCATTTAATTTATCAGTTTACTCAGTTCTTCTGTCAATAAGGTTTACACGTAGTTTACCCTATTGACAACAGTATTAATCTTATATGGTCTTATACAGGGACCCTTAGGTTTACACGTAGCTCATCTAAGGTAGTCACCCTGAGAGGCATGCAACTTCTCAGTGGGATTACACAGAGCTCTCCCTTAGACTTTAGACCTATAAAGTCTGTTCCTCTCTATCTGTCATCCCTTAGTCTTATTCCCTTTATTTCATTAACCTCACTCTTTATTATGATGTCCCATACCATCATAATAAAGAGGACATAATATAATGCAAAGCTAAAACAATTACAATTACAATTACGCAAGATAATAATTGAAACATATTTCTTCAAACATGCCTTTCTAAATAAAGAAAATATACAATTTATCTAATATGCTCACAGTACAAACCATTCCCAAATAGTTATTTTACAAAGAATAAAAATAAATGTCATTTTATTTTATTTTATTCTCTTTCTTTTCTTTCGTTTTATTTCGTCATTCATTATTGAATTTCTTTAATTCTTTTAATTTCATAATTTATTTTATTAATCTATTTAATTTTATCTCATCATTTTACTTAATTAATAAAATATATCTCCCAAAGTAACCATCGCGAAACACCCAAAACGGCCCCACCGATCGATCGGCGGTCGCCTGCGATCGATCGGTGTTGGCGATTTGGCTGGGAAATGCTAGCCCAAATCCCAGATCTCGATTTTTTAACTTTTTGAACCATTTTTCTCAATTTTCTAACCCTCGAAAACCGTGTTAATTTACCCACCATTATTCTTTCAATTTGTAACTTTCATTCTAACATATTTAATGTCGCGACCCAAAACCCACCCTAGGAGTTAGAGTGAATCTTGGACGACTCATCATGACTTGCATGACTTGCTTGACGAACTAACCTGCAAAAAAACCACAAAGCATATACAAAGAGGACACGATAGCGGAAACATATAACAAAGCCCAACGGAAGACTTAACCAAACCTCTATGTATATACAAGTGATCCAAGTTATCCAAAAGATACATAAAAAGAAAGTACTCACATGCCCGCCAAAATACATAAATCTAACTCTCAAGCTCACCCACAGCTATCCACTCAGAATCTACCACCACCTAATAATAACCCTCACCCTGAGGTTCCTCCACAGGCTCCTCAACATACTCCTCCTCCACCCAAGGGCTCGGAGCACAGACATCAAATGGAGCAGCCGCTTCGCTATCACCTACCGACATAAGAAGTACGGCTGAGCATGGAATACTCAGCGGGTGCCAAATACTAACCAACAGTCATAGCATAAAAATGGCAATACATAAAGCAGGAGCAATTCATATATGTAAAACGGGAACAAGTCATATCATACTAGGAAGTAAAGAAATTTATAATCATGCTTGTATTTCGTAGAAAGCCGATAAAACCTCTTGAAAACATCATGCACTTGACTTGGCTTGAAATATCTTTTTCGTACTTGAAAGCTTGTCGGGTTTGTCTTGCTTGATCTTGTCGAGCGTGCCATGCGTGTCATGCGTGCTTGCTTGTGATCATATCACTTGTGAGATACACTTGTGAAATATCCTTGTGAGATGCACTTGAGAGGGAAGGGAGACCCTTCTTTATGCAATGCACTTGCGAGGGAAGGGAGACCCTTCTTCGGGATATGTATGTACTTGCGAGGGAAGGGAGGCCCTTCTTTATGCTATGCACTTGTGAGTGAGGGGAGACCCCTCGTGGAATGTTTGTTCTTGTTTTCTTGTGAAAAGCGAGGTAAAACATATCGTAGGATATGTCCCACCTCTTAACCTCGTCCTTGAAAGCCTTGGTAAATTCATGTCACGCATGCTGTGCTCGTGGATTCGTGTGCATACTTGCATTGAAATTTAAAGATGATATTTGGGGATTTCAAAATATATAGCATGTCACAAATTAAACAATAAGCATTTGTGACATTTTAAAGAAAACAAGAACTCACACTATCATAAGCCCTAACAAGTTCATAAGTAATTAAGCATGCATTTTCTAAATTTATCCTTCATTTTGTTCACCTTGGCATTTCATCAAACATAGGGTGTGTCCATTATTTATTTCAACCTAAATCATGCTTTTCTAGGTGGGTTATGCTCACATCATACATGTTTGTTCATTATGGATACAATGCCCTCCCCATTTCATTCATCACATCATTTCACACGGCATCCAATCGCCAACACCCCTCTCCATCGACACCATTCACCATTTCAACTCATCATCCATTTATAGATGGAAGAAAACAAAGAATACAAGAATAAGGGAAGAAAGAAAAGCTATAACTAGGAGGCTAGCAAGAGGTACCGACCTTGATCAATGAGGAAGAAAACTCCTCCAAAAACGTTCGTGAGGTGCTGCCCTAGCTTGGAACACGAGCTCCACGAGTTCTTGAGCTTGAAACTTGAAGAAAATGGGCTTGAGGTTGATCTAAGTCTTCACCCCTTTTGATTTCTTCCCCAAATGGAAACCCTATGTTAGAAATCGCCCTCTCCTCTTTCTCTAACTCTCAAATATGTCTAAGTGTTGTAAATGAGCCCTAAAGGTTCGGGCAACCCTTAAGAGTAAAGAGTGAAATGCCAAAAGACTAAAACACCCTTACTGAAATTTCTGCAAAAGCACGAAGACCGAGCGATCGGTGGTTATGATCGATCGGTTGCCTATCGAGCGATCGGTGAATTGACCGAGCTCTCGACCAAAAATCAACTCTCTGGAAAATTTTCCCATACAAATTTTTTGACCAGTTGATAGCCTCCGATTGATCGGTTTTGGACCGATCGATCGCTCCATGGACTGAGCGATTGGTTGCTTACAGGTCAAACTGTTTTGGCCATATCTTTTGACTCGCTCGTCGGATTTCGACGATTCAACTTGCGTTGGGTTTGTACTTCGAAAAGGAACATTTAAAGGTAATTTGGCTATGAAAGTGTCATGCATTAAGCATGAAAAAGTCCGGGGCTCTACATTTAATCATTATTCTTCAACGTGCATAGATCTCTATCTTAAATATCACACAAATATCAATAAATCTATATAAACCTGTGATAAAAATTATAATAGAAAACCCTAACTCTAGGGGAGTATTCACTTGCCTCAAAGGTTTGAATCTCAGAATTTTAATACTCCAATCCTACCCGAACATGCTTGTCTTGAAGGATCAAACCAGCACAAGGAAGAAAACTCAAATCTCCAAGCCTCGAATCTCGATCTAGGCGCTTGAAAGCTTTACCAAAGTGCCAAAGTGAAGCCCTTTTTTCCTTTCTCTCCCATGATCTATTCTCCAGAATTTTAGTTTAGCAAATTATGAGGATTAGGTATATCATGTTCTATATATATTAATCCTAAGTGAAGCCCTTGTTTGTTTTTAGGTTCTAACTAACCACAAATAAAATTATTCTTATTCTCAAATTCATTCCCACTTCTAAATATTTAGTTATATGAGGTTTACCGAAAAAATGAAATTACTATCTTACCCCTATTCAAGGAGATTACTGAAATACCCTTAGAAATAGGAAAATTATTTCAAGATCATTACATTGTCCAAATACATCCATACTACCATAACCGACTTTTTATTAATATCATGCAAATACCAACTCAATTAAAATTTTTGCTTCAACTACTAGAAAAGAGAATCACAAAAATATAATGGGATGCAACTGATTAAATAACAAGAAAAAAATAAGAAAGGTCATACAAAGAATAACTACCGGATATTAGTATTATAGACATAGCATATACTGAATGTAAACGAGTTGTTGATATTGAAGGTATAGAGGAGGGTTCATGATTGTCATCTACCTAGAGGTCTTCTCGACCAAAAGGGTCATACAAAATTCTATATATATTACCTTGGGTGGGGTACTTGAAGTTTTGTCTTCAATTACTTGAACTTTTAGAATCAAGGACCTCCTTATTAGGGCCAAAACCAATTGGAAAATTCACCTCACTAAGGCTACATGCACACAAGGCGATAGCTGAAGGAAAGACAAAGGAAACTCAAACACACACCCCAAGCACACACACGCACAAACATACCACACACACACCACCACACTTGCAACCCAACATAACACTTGATAGATTTGGAAAGGGCCAAACTACCTCTTAGTATAAACTTTTTTTTATATAGACTGCTCAAGGAAACTCATGCCCAAAACTAAAATCCTTCCAGATTTTCATCTCCTTTGATTAGTGGCAATGAATACGAAGGGAAAAAGAAAAGACCTTTACTACCATATTTTTTTTAATTATTAAAAAAGAGATACACTTTTGATAATTTAAAGTCTAGAACCCAAAACCCAGATTTTTGCAGATCTGAATATGAAAAGAAACCCATAACCAAATACCAAAAAAAGGCACTTCTTTTAACCCACATAGAAGAAAGAGGCATATCCAGTAACGAGTTTAGGAAGCCCAGAATCTCCAAATACTTGAAAAAAACAATAGTTTTGAGTTAGACAGAGAGAGAGAGAGAGAAAAGGAGGGAAACTCAAGATCAAGGCCCTTGATATGTGTATTAGTAGCAATGTCTGTATAAAAGAATTGGGTTTCAATCTTTAAGCTTTCAGGGGGCACTGAGCAGGAAGAATGGAATAGGGAGTGGTGCATGGAGAACATGGGATATGAGAGGGAACATGATGAAGACTAATGATAGAGAGTGCATACATTTGCCGGGCTATGGTGGTGTCCATCCCCGCATCTCTTTGGCATGGTTGAAGGAGAACCAGATGAGATGAGGAGATGGAGAGGTGAAGAGTTTTGATGGGGGAGGTGAAAAGTTATGATCGTTTTTTTATTCTCTTTCAATTCTCTAGCCAATGGATTTGTCAATTAAGACCTTCTATAAAGGAATTGAATTCCACAAATATTGCTTCCAAAATCACCTCTCTAATTCCATATGGAATTAAAAAAATTCTATTTCCACATTTTTATAATTTTTCCCAAACAACGGAATTGGAATTGGAATTGTGGGATGAAATTTCTAATTCCAACCCCCAATTTGACAAATCCAAATGCACCCTTAGATAATTCGTATTCCACCCTACCCGTGAGCTCGGGATTTTACTCCGCCTCATGGGTGAAGTTATGTTGAGAGTTGCCACTTATTAATTCAGAAGGGATAAGTCTCTAGGTTGTGGATAAGGTCTTGGTCTGCTTTAGAGGTCTAGGTAAGAGGTTCGGTTAAGTCCCGGGGAAGGTGTTAGGCATCCCAGGACCTCCATTTTATAATGGTTCCCTACTTTCTAGGTGTAAGACAAATTAAATCAAATATTGTTCAAATACCTAAGTGCTCAAGGTAATACTAATCCAATAAAGAAAAGCTAACTAGGGTTGAACCCGGTTGGATTGCCTACGTACTCACAAGGGTGAGATCAGATCAAGTGTAGTTCTGATACGTGAGTCTGTGCCAATGCTAAGGGTTGTGTGTGTGTGTGCACCGGGGTGGCTAAGGGTCTAGCTTGGAGGCTAAGGTTTGGTTGATCGGGTTGGTCAAGTGCATGGCTTAGGCTCGATAGGCCAAGGGTTAGTCCGGTAGACTAAGAAATTAGTCTGGTAGACTAGAGGTTAGGCCCGGTAGGCCAAGATTATGCCTAGTAGGCCAAAGTTGGATTTAACCAAGGTTAGAGTTGCTAACCGAGGTTAATGGTCAAACTGTAGAACCCCAGATCTTGATAGTATGATTGTGAATAGGGTCTAAGGCTTATAGCCCATGGTAAAGTATTGAATGGTTATCATTGATTGGTTTTGATATATTTTGGGTAGATGATGTGTATGGCATGTATTAAAGCCTTAACAGTAGTTTTCATAAATTTATGAATGGTTGGGATGAAGGAGTAGAGTATAGAATACTCTAAGTGTCAAGAATGGGAATGCCTTTGCATTACCCTCAACTTTAAATAATTCTAATTCTCTCACCACTTGTCGGAATCAAGCGATTCTTGAATTTTTGGAAAGGTATTGGAACCCTCTTCAAGGTTAATGTTGGTCACTTTTCTATATTTTGAGTCGGAGTTAAGTCAAATATCCAATTTTCGAAATCGGATCTACTGCAAAAATGGGTTGATGAAACTCATTCGCATATTAGTCGGCTTTAGATCCATTTTTGGTATATAAAAACTCAAAATTAAGATTTATATAAAATATCAAAGTTGTTGCTCTTCAAAAGAAGAATCTAACGCAAGTTGAATCGTCAAAATCCAACAAGCAAGTCAAAAGTTATGGCCGAAATACGAAAATGTAAAAATCTGGAAAACATTCTGCAAAAGTTGCGATCGTTCGTAGGGACCCTATGAACGATTGTAGCAACGCTATGAACCCGTCGTAGAGTTGCTACGATCGATCGTAAAGCCCCAAAATTGTTGGAAATTCACTCAAGAAGCTACGATCTTTTGTAGAAAGCTATGAATGATCATAGATCTACGAACGATCGTAAATCGCTATGAACAATCGTAGATGCGTGATTTTGTCTCCTTTTGTGCGACTTTTTTTGGGGTTTTCACCCCTTTACCTATAAATAGAGGATCATTTAGAGGGTTTTGGGTTACCTTAAACCTAAGGAGAGTTCTTGAGAGAGGAAAGGAAGAAGAGGAGATTTCCAAAGAAGGTTTTGGATTGAAATCAAGAGGAGTATAAATCAAGGGTTGGATCTTCCCCAAATCAAAGCTTGGATCATTTTCTTAAAGAAGGATCTTCCCCAATCAAGTTGGGATTCTACTTGTCGCGACCCAAAACCCACCCTAGGAGTTAGAGTGAACTCTGGACGACTAATCATGACTTGCTTGACAACCAACCTGCAAAAACCCACAAAGCATATACAATAGAGGATATAAACAGCGGAAACATACTCTAACATAATGCAGTGGAAGACTAACAAACCTCTATGTATATATATACTTAAATCCCAGTTTACACAAAAAGGAATCCATAAGAAAGTGCGGACATGCCCGCCAAAATACATAAATCTATCTCTCATCTCACCCATAACTAATCCACTCAGAATCTACAACCACCTAATGATACTCCTCTATGGGAGGTTCCTCCACAGGTTCCTCAACGTATTACTCTTCTACCCAAGGACTCGGAGCATAGATGTCGAAAGGAGCAGCCGCTCCGCTATCACCTACCAACATAAGAAGTACGGCTGAGCATGGAATACTCAGCGTGTACCAAGTACTAACCAACAGTCATAGCATACAGATAGCAGTACATAAAGCAGGAAATAATTCACACATATAAAGCAGGAATAAATCATATCATAACAATAAAGTAAAGGAGTATATAATCATGCTTGAATTCATAAAAGCCGATAAAACCCTTGAAAACACCGTGCACTTGACTTGACTTAAAGTACCATTTTCGTGCTTGAAAACTCATCTTGTCTATCTTGCTTGATTCTTGTATATCGTATCATGTCATGCTTGCTTGCTTGTGATCATGTAACTTGTGAGATACACTTGTGAGATGTACTTGTGAGATGCGCTTGTGAGATGCCTTGAGAGGGAAGGGAGACCCTTCTTTATGCAATGCACTTGTGAGGGAAAGGAGACCCTTCTTCATGATATGTATGTACTTGCGAGGGAAGGGAGGCCCTTCTTCATGATATGCACTTGTGAGTGAGGGGAGACCCCTCGTGGAATGTTGGTTCTTGTCTTCTTGTGAAAAGCGAGGTAAAACATATCGTAGGATATGTCCCACCTCTAACCATGTTCTTGAAAACCTCGATAAATCATGCCATGCATGCCGTGCTCGTGGGAACCGTGTACATACTTGCATTTAAATTTAAAGATGGCATTTGGGTAATTTCACAACACATATAACATCAATGATTGAGCAATGTAATATTCATATCATTTATGGAAAGCAAGAAACACACTATCATAGGCCCTAGCAATATTCAGAATTTATTAGGCATGCATTTACTAATTTACAGCTCACTTTATTCACCTTGGCATTTCATCAAACATGGTGTGTTCATTATGGATTTACCCTACAACATGCTTTTCTAGATGGGTTTTGCTCAAATCATACATGTATGTTCATTATTGGAACAATGCCCTCCCCATTTTAATCATCACCATACAACCATTGGCATCCAATCGCCCATTCCATCTCCATTCACCATTCACCATTCACCATTCATCCATCTCATAGCACATGTGTAATTGAAAGAAAATCAAAAGAAAAGAAGGGGAAAGAGGAACTATAACTAGGAGGGTAGTAAAAAGTACCGACCTTGAAGAAATGAGGAAGAAATCTCTCTTCCAAACGACTGTGAGTTGCTGCCCTAGCTTGGAACACGAGCTTCGCACGAGCTTGAGCCGAGATCTTGAAGAAAACCGGACTGGAGGTGATCTAGGGTCTCAAAACCCTTTGATTTATCTTCCAAAGAAAAACCCTAGGTTTGGAATCGCCTTCTCCCCTTTCTCCTATTCTCTCAAACTCTCTAAGTGTCGAATGATGCCCTAAAGGTTCGGGTAGGACTCTTAAGGTAAGAGTGAACCGACCAAAAGACCATAATACCCTTACTGAATTTCTGTAAAAACACGAGTGCCGAACTCGTTGTGCTGTGAACAGTGCCAACTAGTTGTGCTGTGAACAGTGCCAACTCGTTGTGCTGTGAACAGTGCCAACTCGTTGTGCTATGAATATTACCAAACACGTTGTGCTGTGAATAGTACCAAACACGTTGTGCTGTGAATAGTACCAAACACGTTGTCCGTTGTGAAGGGTACCGAACCCGTTGTCACGTTGTGTCGTGCATAGTGCTGAGCCCGTAGTCCGTTGTCTTATGTACAACGTGCCCGTTGTGCTGTACAACGTACCCGTTTTGAGCTGTACAACGTACCCGTTGTGAGCTGTACAACGTACCCGTTGTGAACTGTACAACGGATGCACATAGTATACGTTATTAGAGTACGTTGTTTATGGTACGTTATCAGAGCACGTCCTTAGTGCCTTCCGAGCTACGTCCTCAGTGCATAACCGAGCTACGATTGCCTACAGGTTTAGACTGTTTTGGCCATATCTTTTGACTCGTTCGTCCGATTTCGACGATTTAACTTGCGTTGTGTTCGTACTTCGAAAAGGAACATTTTTGACATTTTGAAATTTCAAATTTCTTCCTTATTTATTAATTATACCTCTTAAAAAGGCAAAATGACAACGAAAGTGTCATGTATTAAGCATGAAAAGGTCTGGGGCTCTACATACTCCCCCCTTACAAAAATTTCATCCTCGAAATTCAGACTCTACTTGCATTACAAACCAAAAGAACATTACAAGTCATATACAGACTTCATACAAAAACTCATTCAAATAATTCTGGGTACTTTGCTTTGACTTCGGTTTCACGCTCCCATGTAGCTTCTTCCCGAGCATGGTGTTGCCATTGCACAAGAACCAAAGGGATTGTCTTGTTGCGAAGCACCTAATCTCTTCGATCCAAAATCTGAACCGGCTTTTCAATCAAGGTGAGGTCCTCTCGAATCTCCAACGGTTCCAAGTCTATGACATGCGAAGGATCCGCAATGTACTTCCGAAGCATAGACACATGGGAGACGTTGTGAACTACAGCCATGTGAGGTGGGAGAGCTACCCTGTAAGCAACCTCACCAACTCGTGTAATAATCTCAAAAGGCCCAACATACCGAGGACTGAGCTTGCCTCGCTTTCCAAATCTCATGATCCCTTTGCTAGGAGATACTTTCACAAAAACTTGATCCCCTACTTGAAATTCCAAGTGCCTACGGCGTGTGTCCGCATAGCTTTTCTGGCGATCTTGAGCGGCTTTCAATCGATCCCGGATGATCCTAACTGTGTTTGCAGTTTGCTCAATCAACTCCGGACCAAGTACTTTCCTTTCTCCTACCTCATCCCAATAGAGAGGAGACCTACAACTTCGCCCATACAAGGCCTCAAATGGTGCCATTTGAATACTTGCCTGATAGCTGTTATTATAGGCGAATTCAACCAAAGGCAAGTGCTCTTCCCAACTGCCTCTGAAATCCAACATACAAGCCCGAAGCATGTCTTCAATGACTTGGTTCACTCTCTCGGTTTGTCCATCCGTCTGTGGATGAAAAGCGATGCTGAAATCAAGTCGGGAACCTATAGCTTCCTGAAAGCTTTTCCAAAATCGTGATGTGAATCTTAGATCCCGATCCGACACAACACTGATGGGCACTCCGTGCAATCTCACCACTTCCTTGATGTTCAAAGCGGCTAACTGACTAGAGTTGAAAGTAGTTCGGTAAGGTAAGAAGTGAGCAGACTTCGTCAGACGGTCTACTACAACCCAAATTGCATCTGAGTCCTTTGCTGTTTTTGGCAAGCCAACTATAAAATCCATGGATATGTTCTCTCATTTCCACTCGGGAATAGGAAGAGAATGCAATAGACCGGCGGGCCGCATGTGTTCTGCTTTCACCTGTTGGCACACTAAGCACCGTGCTACATATTTCGCAACCTCCCTCTTCATATTCCGCCACCAAAAGTGACTCTTGAGGTTCTAGTACATCTTTGTACCCCCTGGATGCACTGTGTACTTCGAACGGTGTGCTTCATCCAAAATCTCTCTTCGAAGATCCGCATTGGCTGGGACGCACAACCTTCCCTTGATGTGATAGCACCCCGACTAGTGAGAGAGAAGTCCTCACCACCCTTAGCAACTTCCTTGTCCCGATAAGCCAACAATTCAGCATCCATGGCTTGATATTCTTGGATCAAATCTATAATGTACGGCCGAACCGTAACATTTGCCAAGGTAGGACCACAGACAGAGTCATTCACACTGATGTCCAGATTTGCCAAATCTTCTAGTAGCTTCCATTCTTGAACCAACATATGTGCTAACAACCCTTGAGGTCTTCTACTCAAAACATCAGCCACTACATTTGCTTTACCCGGGTAGTATTGAATGGTACAATCATAGTCCTTCAGAAATTCCATCCAACGCCGTTGCCTTAGATTCAGCTCCTTTTGGGAAAAGAGATACTTGAGAGTCTTGTGATCGGTAAACACATAGAACTCCACCCCATAAAGGTAATGACGCCAAATCTTAAGTGCAAACACGACCGCTGCAAGCTCCAAGTCATGCGTGGGATAATTCTTCTCATGCTCCTTCAATTGCCTTGATGCATAGGCAATGACCTTCTTGTGCTGCATGAGTACACACCCAAGTCCAACGTGTGAGGCATCACTATACACCTCATACCCATAAGGTCCAAATGGCACAGTAAGGACCGGGGCTGTAGTAAGCCTCTTCTTCAGTTCCATGAAATTGATCTCGCACTTATCACTCCATACAAACTTGGCGTTCTTCCTTGTTAGGTAAGTGAGCGGTGCTGCAAGGCTAGAGAAACCCTCTACGAATCTCCTATAGTAGCCTGCCAACCCAAGAAAACTACGTATCTCTGTGACACTCTTGGGCCTTGCCCAACTCATAATCGCCTCGATCTTCTTCGGATCTACCGATATGCCTTCTGCGGAAACAACGTGGCCTAGGAATGCCACCTCTTCCAACCAAAACTCACACTTGCTAAGTTTGGCGTATAGCTTGTGCTCTCTTAGCATTTCCAAAGCAAGGCATAGGTCGCGTGTGTGATCTTCCTGTGTCTGGGCATAGACCAAAATGTCATCAACAAATACAATCACGCACCTATCAAGGTATGGCCGGAACACCCGGTTCATCAAATCCATAAAGGCTACCAGCGCGTTCGTGAGTCCAAAAGGCATCACCAAGAACTCGTAGTGTCCATACCGAGTCCAGAAAGTGGTTTTGGGAACATCTTCCACCTTAATCTTCAATTGGTGATAACCCGATCGAAGGTCTATCTTCGAGAAAAATTTCGCTCCCTTTAACTGATCGAACAAGTCATCAATCCTAGGCAAGGGATACCTATTCTTTATACTGACTTTGTTCAATTGCCTGTAATCGACGCACATCCGCATCGAGCCATTTTTCTTCCTAACAAACAACACCGGGGCACCCCACGGTGAGACACTTGGTCGAATGAAACCAAGACCTTATAATTCTTCCAACTGGGTCTTTAACTCCTTGAGTTCAATAGGGCCATTCTATACGGAGCCCTGAAAACAGGAGCTGTGCCTGGTGCAAGCTCGATCACAAACTCAATTTCCCTATCTGGAGGCAATCCTGGCAACTCCTCTGGAAATACATCCAGGAACTCACTCACAACCGGAATAGTCGATGAGTCCTTTGCCTCGGGGTTAGCTAAGCTCAACGCCGCAAAACGAGAATAATGAGTAGACCCGGTATCAATCAATACTCGAGCCAAACACTCATTGACTAGTAGGGTTCCTGAAATTTTAACTAGTTACGTCAATTCAAGCATCAACAGAGTATACACATAGGTATATATATATAGCATACCAAGTATGTACACAAGGAATAAAACACAACATAACAATCAAGAATAAAGAAAATAACTCCAAACGCGTACCTTGCACCACATCGTCAGATGCAAGTGCATCACCCTCTGTCAAGGCAAAAACTCATCCCTGGTTCGCCTGGCGAGACTGAGGTGTAGACCGGGTAGTCTGAGATGACGCCTGATATGATCCTGCTAGGTGTGCTGGTGGACTAATCCCCTGAGACTGGCCTGGTAAATGCCGACTGGGGCAATCCCTAATCATATGGCCCTGGCGACCACAATGAAAACATCCACCCGATGCCCTTTGGCAATCCCCTGCCGGGTGCCTTCGGCCGCATAACGTGCAGACCTCGTGTGTATAAGTCGGGCCGGAGGTGGAGCATACCTCACCGTCTGAGGTGCAACAGGCCGTGGGGCCGGAAGAGCCTGAGGTCGCGGTGCCTGAGGCACATACTGTCGTGGAGCTGGAGACGCATAAGATGGCCTCATCGGTGGTGCTGGCCACGCATACTGATAAGGGCCGGTACGAGCCCGCCTCTCTGAAGGTGCTGAACTAGTAGCTTGGCCTCTCGCCAACTCCCTCTTCTTGGACACTGTCTCTGAATTGACCTCGACCAATAAGGCCTTGTCTACTACCTCAGGGTAGGTAGCATGTCTGAAAACCGAAACCTTCTCCATGATAACATCTTTGAGCCCTTGCTCAAACCTTCTTGCCTTCATTGCCTCGGTGGCAACCATGTGAGTCACGAAGCGTGATAGTTCCGAGAATTTGGCCTCGTATTGTGCCACTGACATCAAACCTTGCTCGAGGTTGATGAATTCTCTCTCTTTCTTTTCCCGTACTCCAATCGGAAAATACTTCTTGTAAAAAGTATCCTTGAAATCCTCCCAAGTCTAAGGTAGACCCTGCATGGTCAAATCTCGCGTCCTCAATGCGGACAACCACCAATGGTGGGCTTCACCTTCTAGCATGAAAGCTGCCCATGCTACTCTATCCTCCTCTGTAGGTGAGAGGACCGCAAAGATCTTCTCCATCTGGAGGATCCATGCCTCCGCAGCAAGAGGGTCCACACTCCCATGGAAGGGTGGAGGTCTCAATCTCCTGAATGCCTCAACTCCAGCGGTACGATGTACTGGAGCTACGGGCGGTGGAGTAGGTGCCGCCGATGATGGTATAGCCTGCCGAGCCGCCAGTATGGTGAGTGTCTCAGCAATAGAGCCTAAGACCTGAGAGAGGTCCGGCTACTCATCCTCATCCCTTGAAGAAGAGGAAGCTCTGGTGTGTGGTCCACGACCCCGTGTGCCCCGCCTCATGACTAAAGTCCTGAGAACAATAGCACCACATGAGTCTCACTTGAACCGCAGTTTATTTCAATGCCATTTCACAATTATTCAATTTGTATTAGTTGTATAATACTAATATACATCACATCAAGTCATCAAAGTATTCATCACATTATACTTATACTTTAGCGTTCTAGCGTACCTAGGACCGTACTGGGTTAAAGCAACCATTTCAGACTAAGACTAAAGTTTAGTCTTACACTTGGATCAAGACTCTCTTCCGACTTACTTTATTCCTAACTTGTTTCCTGACATATGCTCTTGTCAAGCCGTGGTATAAGATTCTAAGTGACCCTAGAGACCTAAAGCCTAAGCTCTGATACCACTTCTGTCGCGACCCAAAACCCACCCTAGGAGTTAGAGTGAACTCTGGACGACTAATCATGACTTGCTTGACAACCAACCTGCAAAAACCCACAAAGCATATACAATAGAGGATATAAACAACGGAAACATACTCTAACATAATGCAGCGGAAGACTAACAAACCTCTATGTATATATATACTTAAATCCTAGTTTACACAAAAAGGAATCCATAAGAAAGTGCGGACATGCCCGCCAAAATACATAAATCTAACTCTCATCTCACCCACAGCTAATCCACTCAGAATCTACAACCACCTAATGATACTCCTCTATGGGAGGTTCCTCCACAGGTTCCTCAACGTATTCCTCTTCTACCCAAGGACTCGGAGCATAGATGTCGAAAGGAGCAGCCGCTCCGCTATCACCTGCCGACATAAGAAGTACGGCTGAGCATGGAATACTCAGCGTGTACCAAGTACTAACCAACAGTCATAGCATACAGATAGCTGTACATAAAGCAGGAAATAATTCACACATATAAAGCAGGAATAAATCATATCATAACAATAAAGTAAAGGAGTATATAATCATGCTTGAATTCATAAAAGCCGATAAAACCCTTGAAAACACCGTGCACTTGACTTGACTTAAAGTACTATTTTCGTGCTTGAAAACTCATCTTGTCTATCTTGCTTGATTCTTGTATATCGTGTCATGTCATGCATGCTTGCTTGTGATCATGTAACTTCTGAGATACACTTGTGAGATGTACTTGTGAGCTGCGCTTGTGAGAGGCCTTAAGAGGGAAGGGAGACCCTTCTTTATGCAATGCACTTGCGAGGGAAGGGAGACCCTTCTTCATGATATGTATGTACTTACGAGGGAAGGGAGGCCCTTCTTCATGATATGCACTTGTGAGTGAGGGGAGACCCCTCGTGGAATGTTGGTTCTTGTCTTCTTGTGAAAAGCGAGGTAAAACATATCGTAGGATATGTCCCACCTCTAACCATGTTCTTGAAAACCTAGATAAATCATGCCATGCATGCCGTGCTCGTGGGAACCGTGTACATACTTGCATTTAAATTTAAAGATGGCATTTGGGTAATTTCACAACACATATAGCATCAATGATTGAGCAATGTAATATTCATATCATTTATGGAAAGCAAGAAACACACTATCATAGGCCCTAGCAATATTCAGAATTTATTAGGCATGCATTTACTAATTTACAGCTCACTTTATTCACCTTGGCATTTCATCAAACATGGTGTGTTCATTATGGATTTACCTTACAACATGCTTTTCTAGATGGGTTTTGCTCAAATCATACATGTATGTTCATTATTGGAACAATGCCCTCCCCATTTTAATCATCACCATACAACCATTGGCATCCAATCGCCCATTCCATCTCCATTCACCATTCACCATTCATCCATCTCATAGCACATGTGTAATTGAAAGAAAATCAAAAGAAAAGAAGGGGAAAGAGGAACTATAACTAGGAGGGTAGTAAAAAGTACCGATCTTGAAGAAATGAGGAAGAAATCTCTCTTCCAAACGACTGTGAGTTGCTGCCCTAGCTTGGAACACGAGCTTTGCACGAGCTTGAGCCGAGATCTTGAAGAAAACCGGACTGGAGGTGATCTAGGGTCTCAAAACCTTTGATTTCTCTTCCAAAGACAAACCCTAGGTTTGGAATCGCCTTCTCCCCTTTCTCCTATTCTCTCAAACTCTCTAAGTGTCGAATGATGCCCGAAAGGTTCGGGTAGGACTCTTAAGGTAAGAGTGAACCGACCAAAAGACCATAATACCCTTACTGAATTTCTGTAAAAATACGAGTGGCGAACTCGTTGTGCTGTGAATAGTGCCAACTAGTTGTGCTGTGAACAGTGCCAACTTGTTGTGCTGTGAACAGTGCCAACTTGTTGTGCTGTGAACAGTGCCAACTCGTTGTGCTGTAAATAGTACCAAACACGTTGTCCATTGTGAAGGGTATCGAACCCGTTGTCACGTTGTGTCGTGCATAGTGCTGAGCCCGTAGTCCATTGTCTTATGTACAACGTGCCCGTTGTGCTGTACAACGTACCCGTTGTGAGCTGTACAACGTACCCGTTGTGAACTGTACAACGGATGCACACAGTATACGTTATCAGAGTACGTTGTCTGTGCTACGTTATCAGAGTACGACGTCAGAGCACGTCTTTAGTGCTTTCCGAGCTACGTCCTCAGTGCATAACCGAGCTACGATTGCCTACAGGTTCAGACTGTTTTGGCCATATCTTTTGACTCGTTCGTCCGATTTTGACGATTCAACTTGCGTTGTGTTCGTACTTCGAAAAGGAACATTTCTGACGTTTCGAAATTTCCAATTTCTTCCTTATTTATTAATTATAGCTCTTAAAAAGGCAAAATAACAATGAAAGTGTCATGTATTAAGCATGAAAAGGTCTGGGGCTCTACACTACTCAAGGGCTTTCTTGTACATAGAAATGATCCAAGAGGTTAGTGATTCTACTATCTAACTTTGGTGTTATGCAAAGAATGAAATGATGACTAAATGGGTGTTTTGAATAACATAGTAAGTAACCCTACTAATTAACCTTGCTATCATGCAAGTAGTGAAAGCATGATTTGAATGGAATGTAAGTGTGCTAAGATTTGAAAAGGTGATTAAATGGTGATATTAGTATCACTATGATGCAAATAACAAATGTGGGATGTTGGGGTAAACTACATATGATTAAATGAGATAATGAGGATTTAAGATTTAGGGGTTTTTCAATAAAGGGTGAGTATGGCTATATGTGCAAGTGAATGTTAATATCTCTAAATAAATCATGATTTTAAGTATTATGTAATGACTTAGGCTTAGAAGCCATGATTTTGATGATGTGATGCAATGAATGAAATGTTCTACATTCTAGAATTGTTTAAGTATATTATGATGCTATTATGTCTTGTATGAGCCATGTGAAGTGTTAAAGATTTCCCTATGTATATGATTGTGTTCACAAGCACTCCACGCACAATAAGTTTTGCATGACCGAGGTTTTCTCATAAGCATGTTTTTCAAGAAATTATAAGAAAGGTTTTCAAAGGCACTCATAAGAAAGAAGCATAAGTGCATAAGCATTGATAAAGCCAAACTTTGGGTTGGCATTCTAAGATCGGTTACTTCATGCTCACAAGGATCAAGTCTAAGATCTTGCATAAACTCCACGGATTATAAGTCTCGCAAGGCTTTTCAAGAATTCATAAGAAACTCATAAGTCTAAGATCTTGCATATGTCTCCAAGGATTATAAGCTCACATGAACAAGCTCACAAGGACTCACAAGCTCACAAGGACTCGGTGCTTGCAAAAAAGCTCATAAGAACTCTAAGCTCATAAGAACTCATAAGCAAACATGAGGCTCACAAGCATTCATAAGAACTCATAAGCATATATAAGATGGTTTGTTTTCCATGAAAAGAATAAGTTTTATGAAAGGTTTTCTAAGATGGGGTCTTAAATATGAATTTTGTGACTTGTGTTCCTTTACGCACTTATATGTATTATTATTCTATTGTAGCATTGTTAGCTAGTAGTTTTTGCTCGTTGAGTATTCCATGCTCAGTCGTACATATATGTCGGCAGGTACACATGTTCCTTTTGACATCTGTGCCCCAGGTCCTTAGACAGAGGAGGATTATGACGAGGAGGAGCCATATATAGAGCCTCAGGAGCAGGCAAAGGACTTAGACCACTGGCCCTTTAAGGGTGATTACTGAGAGAGAGAGAACATTGTATTTTATATTTTGATGAGTAGGTCTGTCTACTCTTATTTTGGATTTTGTATTGTACAACTTGGAATATAGATGATATGTATAGAAAAGAAATTTTTAGGTTACGTTTATGCACTTTAATATAAGCTTCCGTGTTATTTTATGATTTTATTATGTCATGCCTTGGATATTATTACAGGATGGTTTGGTATCGGATACGGTACATCACGAGCCAAAGTATCCCTAACTCCCAAGGGTATTTTGGGTCGCGAAACAAACTAACCATGGTTAGTATTGCTAACCATAGTTGAGGGTAACAAGGTTAGGCTTGGTAGGCCAAGGATGAGCTGATAGGCCAAGGGTGATCCCAGTAGGCTATAGGATTAGGCCCGGTAAGCCAAAAGAGGGTTTAATCGGAGTTCAGGTTGCTAACCGGGGTTAAAGAGAAAAGTAACCATGGTTAGGACTACTAACCATGGTAAAGGAGTCAAAAGCAGTACTTTTCAGTCTCATAGTAATTTTTGAGATTTTTTAGCATTTTTCCAGATTTTTCTGAGGGTTAAGGGGGTCTTAACCATGGTTAAAAGTTAACCAAGATTGAGTTAACCCTGGTTAAAGGTCTAGGCAGGTCAGGGTGGGCCCAGATAGCATGGTAGGGCCTAGAATGGCCTCCTACCTGGTCTGGGCCCTGTGCAAAGCCCAAAATATAAATAATAGGGAATGACGGTAGAAGAATTAATGTCATTCCCATGCATTTCTGGCACTGGTTTGCTGGTCGGGTATAGGTTAAGGATGAACCCAAGGGGTCATGGACCCATAGGGTTGAAGAGGGGACTTCCTTGAGTGTCTTGGGCCTTTGGTGGGCCCTGGAACTGGTCTAAAATAGGTCCAAGGGGCCCATGAACTCATTGTAAATGGAACTCAATAATGGCGGTAGATGTATTACTGCCATTATGGACAGTCCCTGTTCTAAGCCATATTAACCATGGTTAAGCTATTGGGTGACCCTAGAAAGACCAGGGCAGAAAGAAGAAAGTCTGAGGGGTCCAACCATGGCCCTAGAATGGATCAGGGCCCACCCAAAATGGTGTTAAAGCTGCTGTAATAGAGAGTACCCAGAATGGCGGTACTTAGTTTACCGGCGTTTTGGTATTTTTCCAGAAAATGAGTTTTAACCCCCTGGGGCTTACCCAGGCTACCTATAGGGGATCCCTCATGGACTGAGCATCCCCTATAAAGTTAGGGGTATAACCATGCATATAGAGGCCTTCTACCCGAGTTGTTAACCTCAAGG
Source organism: Tetracentron sinense (assembly GCA_015143295.1). Lineage (NCBI taxonomy): Eukaryota > Viridiplantae > Streptophyta > Magnoliopsida > Trochodendrales > Trochodendraceae > Tetracentron > Tetracentron sinense. Next base: position 21,256,071 of record CM026553.1, read on the forward strand.
GGGTTCCCCCCTATACCTACGAAGTGTCACGACCCAAAATCCCCCATATGAGTTAGAAGACTTTTGTTTCATGACCGCCATGTCATACCATCCTGTGAGAGAGCATACAAGGCATAGTAAATAGTGAACCTGCAAATTTTTCTATATAATAAGGTTCCATGTACAAGAGTCAACTAGAACTAAATGAAAAACTAAACCGTTTATACAAAATCCATCCCTTGAGTTACCAACTCAAGTCCGATGCAAAACCCCCAAAATGAAGCCCCAAATGCATGTCGCTCTTCCTCAACCATAAGGCCACACGTTTAGGCCCCTATCATCAACATGATGATCCCAAGCAAGCTCCTGCTCGACCCTCGGTTCTGGAGCACGATCGTCCAACCTGGAACCTACCGAGATAACAGTTCGGCTGAGCATTGAATACTCAGCGTATACAAATTACTAACTGACAATGTTATAAAATATTAACATGTCATACAGAGTACAGTTCATCAGAACATATGCATAATCAGAGTGCGAAAGTTTAAAACAATATAATAATTGCATATTCTCGAAAAACATACTTTAAATCATACTTTGAGTTCGTACTTTCACAAAATGTATTTCAATTATCTTATGAGTCTTACAAGTCTCTTATGAGAAATTAACTTATGAGTTCTTTAGTCTTGTGAGTTCCTTAATCTTATGAGTTCCTTATGAGATCATACTTTTCACTTATCTTGTACTTATTTGGAGACAGATGCTAGTAGCCGTACCTGGTCATAGTATACTAACATCCTCTCTTGCTTTCATGGAACAGATGATAATGCCCGTACCTGGTCATAGTACTCTAAAACATTCTTCCTTAATTCTTGGAAACAGATACTAGTACCCGTACTGGATCATAGTACACTAGATCCTTTCATATTCTTTATTTTACTTGGAGACAGATACTAGTATCCATACCTGGTCATAGTATACCAGTATCCTCTCATACTTAGTTGGAAATAGATGATAGTGCCCGTACCTGGTCATAGTACACTAAAACATCCTTTCATATTCTTACGAGCTTGTCTTTTCCCTTTCTTATGAACCTTTCTTGTGAGTCTTATGAGCTTTTACTTTCTTATTCTTATGAGAAACCTCGGTCATACACGTCATACATGTGCATAGAGTGCTTGTGAGCATCATCGACTACATGTGAGCATCATAGAGATCATGGAAAGCTTTTAAACATTGAGACACATGCATAGAGTACTTACGAGTATCATAATAGAGAGTATTGAAAACATTAGAATAGATCATGTAATTTCACTCATGGAGTTATCATAGCATATATATGGTTTACTTAGCCCCTTTTGTCAAATCATAATTTCAAGCTTACTCTCAGGTAAAACCATCATTTTGATACTTATACTTAATACAAAAAAAAAACATCATACAAGTGTAGTAATCATATGGATAATTCATGATTTATAGGGTAAGCAAGAAAATCATCAAGTATAATAAAATTCCTAATTTTATTTTATTCCTTCAATAGCATACGCATATAAGGCTATATGCCTTAGTTTTCTCAAAACCATACATCAATACCTACTATTTCATTTCATTCATGTTAATAGTATATACATACAAGGTTACAAGTCTTAGTTTCCTCAAAGAACATGCAACAAGGCATACTAACAAGGTTATACACCTCAATTTCTACCAAAAAACCATGATTTACTAATTACTAAGCATGAATGAATCAGAACAAGGTAGTTAGTAGATTGTTATACCTTTTGAAGGATTGATTTCCTTCAATCAAGAGCTCTTAGAAATCTTGAAGGATTAATAGCCAAGCTTTGAGAAGCTTATAGAAATCTGGAAACTAGAACAGAGTTTCACTTTTGCTTCTAAACACCAACCACGAACTCACTTCCGAGAATTCCCAACTTGATGAGTCACTTTGGAAATCGAAATCCAGGTGTTAGAACACCAAGAAGGCAAGAAGAACTCTTCATTTGATGGTAAAACATGAACTCAGAACATCCAAACAATTCTCAGCTTTCTTCTTCTTCTTCTCTTCTTCAATCTCTCACAAATCCAAGCTTAGGGTTTGAGTAGATCAAACCCACGAAATCCCCTTCTATTTATAGTCTAAAAGTTGCCAAAAATCCAAAAACCCCTTAGGAAAATATCTCCCAAGGTTAGTGATGAGTTACAGCTCATTACTGGGCATTTTTTCCATTTTTCGAGTTGAATTCGTCGACAAAATTCGGCCCCCAAATCAATTCGTCGCCGAAATGGCACTCTGCCTGGGCAGGTTTTCCTGCTTTGGTATTTTGGCCATAACTTTTGACTTGCTTATCCGATTTTGACGATTCAACTTGCGTTGGACTCATCTTTCAAAGGGGAACAACTTCTATGTTTTTTAACAAAGCCTAAGTTTTAGTTCTAAATGATCTAAATGGGCCCACAAGTGGACTGGTCCTGGGATAACTTTCAGCAGACCAAAATTTACAGTAGAGCAGTTTGAGGAAATCTGACATTTGACCCAACTTTCACTCAAAATCTAGAAAAGTGGTAAAGATGAACCTTGAAGAGGGTTTCAATACATTTCCAAAAATTCAAGAACCATTCAATTCCGATCAGTGGTGATAATTGTAGTGCTCCTCAAAGTTGAGGGTATGTTTAGGCACCCCTTTCTTTGACACTTGGAGTATGTCATACTCTCATTTTTCATTTGCCCTTAACTTCCAAAAACACTTTCCATACATATTTTGATTCATTCAAAACCCCCTTTCATTTCAAAACATGAACCCATTATTTCGTTAAGGCTTTAGGCCTTGAAGGCATTATTCACAGCACTATTCACATGGACAGTGAACCTAAATTCCGGGGCTCTACATCCTCCCCCCCTTACAAGAATTTCGTCCTCAAAATTTAGGACACACTATGCAACCGATAGGAAATACTTTTCCCACACTTTGACAAGTTTCAACTCAAGCTTGGCAGGCAAACATTTAATGAAGCTAGGCTCGACAAAATAAGATATTGATCTTGCATCGATAAACACATGGGCTAGGCATGTGATTTGGAAAAGAGTGTTAGACATAACTACAATCCAATCAATTGCATGAAAAAATCCACATCATATACATAACATATAAATATCATGTTGTTATACACTTTTCGTATTTAGCACACGCATATCATATTATACAACCATCATAATTTCAAGTACCTTGAACCACATCTACAGATGCTTGGGCATCCCTTTGTGATATGGTGAAGGCTCTGCCTTGGCTTGCCTGCTGAGATGACTGTGTAGGTTGATGGAGCCTCTAAGCCTGGAACGACTCCTTCTGTGTGGGCAAAAGAACTGGGAGGTTGCTGCCCTGGGTTTGGGATTGTGGCTGATGACATGGACAATCTCTAACCCGGTGTCCTAGGCCACCACAATGGTAACATGCACCTGTGAGTGCTTGACAATCTCCAGCCAAGTGTTTTCTCCTACAATAGCTGCAGAACTTGATTGTAGATGCAGATGACGTAGGTTGCTCATCTCGAGTGACCTGCGTAGTTGTAGCGCGAGCATCCTGAGGTGCAATAAGAGGCCTCTGTGCTTGTATAGGTCTAGAGGATTGGCACGGAGTAATCCTGGCCCTCTTCCCAGGAGGTGCGGAGTCACTGGACTAGCTTCTCATCATTTCTCTCCTTTTGACGAATGCCTCAGCATTTGTCTTTGCTAGCTGAGCATTATCATTGACCTCCGCATAGGTCTCATGCCTGAACATGGAGATGGTCTCTAATATAGGCTGTCAGTCCCCTCTCAAACTTCTTGGCCCTCATAGCCTCAGTGGCTATCACGTGCAGAGCGAACCATGACAACTCAGAGAACTTGGCCTCGTACTCGGCCACTGTCATGTTCCCTTGTTCCAAGGTAAGGAACTCCACTTCCTTCTTCTCTCTGACTCCTATGGGGAAATATTTCTTGTAGAAGATGTCAAGAAACTCTCTCTAAGACCATGGCTCCCCTGCCTTGGTGGCATCTCTTTGCCTTTATACAGACCTCCACCAATGTTCGGCTTCACCTTCCATCATAAAGGAAGCCCATTCAACTCTTTGCTCATTAGTGCAGCGAAGCACCCTGAAGGTCTTCTCTAGCTGCATGATCCAGGCCTCGATGACCGTAGGATCAGGAGTCCTGTAGAAAATCAGAGGTTGCAGTTTCCTAAATGCCACAAGACCTGCAGTGGGAGGCACAGATGGAGGTACGGTTGCAGTAGCAGAATTTACAACAGGCTGCCTGCCTGCCATAAGTGTCATGGCCACAGCAATCAGCCCTAAAATCTGTGGAAGGCTGGGATGGTCTGAGACAACCTCTTGGGATGCTCTAAGTGAAAGTATGCCTCTTTTTATTTTTAGAAAAATAGTTCTTGGGGGGCATACAGCGAATCCCAAGATCTGACTAAGATTCTAATTGATTTTATTCAATGAAGGTTAGAATAACATTCACCTTTGCGACTTTAAAATTGTTAAGTCAAATCCACGTTAGAATAGTACTCGCAAAACTTCACAAGTGTCAAGTCTCCTGTCGATTCACACGAACCTTCTTTTTCCTTTAAAGCTTTCTCTAATGGAAGCTAATGGCCCTTCCAAATTTCCAGCTCTAGGAATCTTGAATAAAGATCCAATCTTTATTGATCAAGAACCTTTCTTGATGAACAAGATGAATTCTTGCTTTTCCTCAAGATCCAATCAAGAAGACAAAAGAAGAGAGAGATGGGTGTGACCGTACACCTCAAGGAGAGAGAGGGGAGGGCGTGAGGTTTTTTAGGAGAGGGAGAGAAGAAAAAATTCTGGAGAATTATCTATCTTAAAGGGCTGGGCATCCAATCCTTTATATAAGTTCCCTCTTGGTTGTTTGAATTGTAATCCAATTATAATTCATTAACCTTATCCTAATCCAATTAGGATTCCTCAATAGTTTCCTTTATTGATTATTCTCCTAATCCAATTAGGATTAATCTTAAAAGAAACCAACCTTATCCATTAGTAACTAATCTTATCCTTATCCAATAAGGAATCTTGAATTAGTAACTAACTAATGGAATGTAGAGCCCCGGACCTTTTCACATTTAATGCATGACACTTTCGTTGCCATTTTGCCTTTAAAGAGGTATAATTAATAAATAAGGAAGAAATTGGAAATTCCGAAACGTCAGAAATGTTCTTTTTCGAAGTACGAACCCAACGCAAGTTGAATCGTCAAAATCGGACGAACGAGTCAAAAGTTATGGCCAAAACAGTTTGGACCTGCAGACCACCGATCGCTCGGTCCATGGAGCGATCGATCGGTCCAAAACCGATCGCTCGGAGGCTATCGACTGGTCGAAAGTTTTGTATGGGAAAATTTTCCAGAGAGTAGATTTGTGGCCGATCGCTCGGTTAGGAAACCGATCGATCGGTAGGCAACCGATCGATCGGTCATTAACACCGATCGCTCGGTCCTCGCGTTTTACAGAATTTTCACTAAGGGCATTTTCGGCATTCGGGTGTTATACCCTTTCTTATATAGGATTGCCCGAGCCTTTAGGGCTCATTCTCAACACTTAGAGGATTTGGGAGATTAGAAGAGAGGAGAAAGGGTTCCTAAACCTAGGGTTTCCATTTTGAAGAGGAATCAAAGGGGTTTGAGACCCTAGATCATCCTCAAGCACGTTTTCCTTCAAAGATCTCGGCTCAAGCTCGGGTGGAGCTCGTGTTCCAAGCTAGGTTAGCAACTCGGGGTCGTTTGGAAGAGGGATTTCTTCCTCATCTCTTCAAGGTCGGTACTTCTTGCTACCCTCCTAGTTATAGCTTCTCTTTTCCTCTATTTCTCCTTGTTTTCTTTCACTTATATATGTGTTATGAGATTGGTGGTATGAATGGTGAATGGAGATGGATATTGGCGAATGGATGCCGTGTGGATGATGTAATGAATGAATGGGGAAGGGCATTGTACTAATAATAAACATACAAGTGTGATGTGAGTATAACCCACCTAGAAAAGCATGTTGTAGGGTTAATAAATAATGAACACACCATGTTTGATGAAATGCCAAGATGAATGAAATGAATAAGAAATTAAGAAAATTCATGTTTAAGGTTTATGGAAATTTGCTAGGGTTATGATAGTGTGCCTTCTTGTTTTCCCTAAATTACACAAATATTGAATTGCTCAATTGATTGATGTCTATGGATTGTTATGTATTGTTAACTCTCCAAATGTCACATTTAAATTTAAATACAAGTATGTACACGCTTCCACGAGCACGCATGCATGACATGATTTACCGAGGTTTTCAAGAATGAGATTTAGAGGTGGGGCATATCCTACGATATGTTTTACCTCGCTTTTGGCAAGGACAAGACAATCATGCATTTTCATAAGAAGGGTCTCCCTTCCCTCGCAAGTGCATACATAACATAAGAAGGGTCTCCCTTCCCTCGCAAGTACATCTCACAAGGACATCTCACAAGTGAAAGGACATGACATGAGCATTTAGGAAGAAGGGTCTCCCTTCCCTCACAAGTAGTTTACTTTTCCAAGCATGATACAAGCATGACATGGCACGGCATGACAAGCATGGGCATTTAGGAAGAAGGGTCTCCCTTCCCTCACAAGTAGTTTACTTTCCAAGCAAGCATGACAAGGCATGGCATGACACGCATGATACGATAAGATAAGACAAACATGACAAGTTTTTCAGTCAAGTCAAGTGCACGGTGTTTTCAAGGGTTTTATCGGCTTTTCTGAATGCAAGCATGATTTCAAACTGCATTACTTCCTTGTATGATATAAATTGTTCCTGTTCTATATATGAAATTTGTTTCCTACTTTATGTATGCCATCTGTATACTATGACTGTTGGTTAGTATTTAGTACCCGCTGAGTATTCCATGCTCAGCCGTACTTCTTATGTCGGCAGGTTCTGAGGGAGCTGCTGCTCCATTTGATATTTGTGCTCCTGGTCCATGGGTGGAGGAGGAGTACGTCGAGGAACCTTTGGAGGAACCTCCCGTAGAGGGTTATCAGTAGGTGGTGTTAGATTCCGAGTGGATTAGCTGTGGGTGAGCATGAGTGATTATATCCATGTATTTTGGCGGGCATGTCCGCACTTTCTTTGTTTTGTTTTCTTTTGTATTAACTTGGACCATGTGTATATACTTAGAGGTTTGTTAGACTTCCGCTGTGTTTTATAGTATGTTTCCGCTGTTATCCTCTATTGTATATGTTCTGTGAGTTTTGCAGGTTGGTTCGTCAAGCAAGTCATGTAATTCATGATTAAGTCGTCCAAGATTCACTTTAACTCCTAGGGTGGGTTTTGGGTCGCGACATGGAATCCCTAACAATTAGGGAATCTTTAATTAGTAACTAACTAACTAACTAACTAACCTTATCCAATAAGGTGTTAATTAATTAGAAACTAATTAAAATAAAACTTCCTCCATAAAGTGGGCGTCCCACCCTAGGTGGGTCCCACCCTACATGCCTAAAGGGTTTCCAAAACCCTCTTGGTCACTTGAATTATTCTTTTATAATAATTCCCAATGGGTCCTACCCATTTGGTTTTTCACATCTAATGTGATTCCATCTTTTAGAGCTTCACTATACCATATAGTGATTACTTAGAGAAATTAATTAATTTAATTATAAATTAAATTAAATACTTTAAGAAGGTCCTTGTGTGTGGGATCTAAAGGGATCTCCTATTTCCGGTTGTGGGACCAAGTACTTCACCTTTTTGGTTGAAGCATTGTTACTAGGAAACACCTTTCCTAAAACTCCATTAGGATCATAGAATGTTATCTAAGTCCCTGGACTTTCACCAATCACAATTAATGTCCATTAACACAATGTGATTAACCTCCAGAAATTAGAGAATTGCTTGTAAGTACCATCTCACAATATATTTACAAATAAATCCTTCCACATTCCGATATCACTTGTAAGCTTCCGGGATTGGAACTATTCCACTGTCTTAGTCCCTAACTTATGAATAGAACTCTTTCTCATGATTACTTTTCATTGAACTGAACCTCCAAAACACTTTTGAAGAAACATTAGAAAAGAACTGACATATATATATATTTATATATATACTTTTCCATATTAAAATTATCAACTTCGATAAAGACCATTTTACCGAAAAGCACCAGTACTGGATTTAATAGTTCAGTTCAACAAGTATCACCTTGATATCATTATCTCCAATTAAGGAGTTGTGGATTCCTTATTGAGTGTTTACACACTTCTCCAAACATAGTGTACATGACCCAACGTACCCGGAGTTAGTCCTGTGTATTGGATATTGCCGATTGGCACATCAAAGCCATATAGACAAATGTCTGAGAAGATGTTAACCTCTCAGGTCTAAGGACAATTTGTCAAATGGATAACCCTAATACAATCTGACAGTGTATTCCATAGGGTATCCACTAGTGACCCCGTTCAGTATTATGTACTTGCTACATATACTCACATGTTAGTCAAGAGTCACCACTCTCTGTGAATGAGATTCATCACACTATCTCATAGAACTACACATGTGCAAGCCATGATGAAGTACGGCGCCCAACCAGTACTCTAGAGGCTTCGAACAATATTAGGTTTACAAGGAACCGGAAAATCATATCTCCTCGCAACCTTTAAATGATTTTCCTACAATGTTACCTATGGAACTTTATGTCATCATCATATGAGACAGTAATTAATATAAATACCCTTTATAGTTGGTTGTGTGAATATGATGTTTGTCTAATCAACATAGAAAAGTCTCTTATTGGCTTTCGAGGGCATATATGTCCAACACTAAGGTGGAGAACTAGAGGCTAGGAAGGGCTAACCGAGTTGCACAGTGAATCCAATGTCGGGGGATCCGAATAAAAATTTATGCGAAAATTGGATCCCGATGATCTTTATACCATAGAAAGCAACTAAAATTATCTAGGAGTTTTAGTTATATTACCTTGGTGAATAATGTTCACCGGTGAAGCTAAATCCAACTCAAACCGTCAGAACTTTTTGTAGAGATTTCTTGAAGAAATACTCAAAGCTCGATCCTTATTCTTCGCTATTCCTGTGAAGCTTTAGAATCTCTACTTGGAATTGAAGAAGCAAGAAGAAGAAGTTGAAGTATTGGTGTATACTTTCTATGACCAAAAACCCTAGAGTTCAAAACCCTAAGCTTCAATCACAACTTGGAGTACCCCTTATAGCTCATGAAAATTGAGGGAGATGACTCTCTTCTCTAGGTCATGGTTTTGGAGTAGATTTATTGAATGAGAATAATCCCACACGTTTTTGGGTGTTGGGGTATTAATAGTGAAATTTATCCAGATCAATCATCTCTAAGACCTAGAGGGGGGGTGAATAGGTCTATCTAATAATTTCAAACCAATATTAACAATTTTAATTTTTCAACAAATATGTTTAGAAATCAATGAACAATTCACTCAGATAATCCACACAAATCAAACACAGAAGATTTTTACGTGGAAAACCCTAACGGGAAAAAACCATGGGACCTCGTCCAGTAACAAACTTCACTATGAAAAGATTTTAAGTACAAGACAAGACCTTACCAAAATAGAAACGATGTTCCTAGGTATAGACTCTTACTCTTGATTTCCACGAACCAGCAGGTTCAATCTCCGCCGTAGCAGCTTCGGTTCCACACCGACCAAATCTTCTCAAGCTACTTCAAAACCACGATCCACACACGATCGATCTCCTTCCACGAAGGCTCCGGATCAAACACCGGACAAACACACAAGGTGTAGGGTTGTGAATCAATTTAGGAAGTTTCAAACCCTAGAGGGATCTCATATAGATCTGAGATCACACAATGCAAGATCAAAGGTTTAGATCTATACTTGCATTCTCTAGGATCAAAGAAAGAGGAGGGATCAACAAAGATCTAATAAGAACAATAGGAAAAACACTAGAGGAGTTTCTCAGACCTCTACTCTTTCAAAAATAAACAAAGATACGATCAGTGCTCATAACCGATCGAGCGGTTGAAAATCATCACTCTGGAAAAATACCCCATACAAATTTTTTGTCCAGTCGATAGGCACCGATCGCTCGGTAGGCCACCGATCAATCGGTCTCAACACCGAGCGATCGGTTGAGACATAATTTTTTCTAAACCATATTTCTTTTCATGTTTATTTGATTCAACTAAGATCAAACAACTTTGTTAGGTTTAAAACTATCCTCCTAGGTATGTTTAGAGTTATCTAAGTCAAATCCAACCTAGGTAGGGGTCACTAAGTCCATTACCTTTCTAGATCCAGAGTAGGAGCTTTTTCTTCACTTTCTTCAATCTTCTTGATGCTTTAGCTCTTCTCTTCTGACAAGTTGAACACGACTCGACTCACATGACCTATCTAATGATCACGGAATTTGCCAACACCTACTTAGGGAATTACAATCTCCCCCTTTGGCAATTCCGGGACAAAACAAGACTAATTCATATACTAGGTTCAAATTTTCCCAAATGATTCAAAAATGGAAAATTGACCGACCTTTACATGACTCAAATAATTACATGACATTTGACATTTTAACTTGTCATGATTCACCAAACTTAGAACCTGTTTGCCTGCACATGCTAAATCAAAAACCTGTGAAGCATGGGAAATAAAAATAAAATATGGATGGGAAGAAGTAAAACATGTATAACATCCACAATTCCACAATACTATATCCATAACAGGTCAGGTTAATCATGTATCCATAACATCATCCACAAAATCATCATCCACAAATTTATATCCATGTGTGCACTCTCCCCCTTTTTGGCTCGAAATGCCAAAGGCGGACTATAAACAATAAAATTAACGCATAAACACAAATGAGATGAGATATAAGAGAATGAGTATAAACCATCCAAATGCATACATCTATAACCAAGTCAATAACATCCAAAAAGGTTTGTACTGAGTACAACCAAGACAAAATACATCTAAATGTCAAACTAATACTAGGACTAAGGTAAACTCCAAAATATACACATGAACCAGAAGGAGTTTCTATTCTAGTACATCAATCTAACTATCACTCCTGCTCATCATCAGAAGTGAGCTGGGACTCATAATAAGCTCGAAAATCACAGACATCTCTCTGTACGCCCTGCACTGCTGCATCCAGTGATCCAAGTCTGCCACGGATCTCTGTGGTGAACTCCTGGTGGGATGAAATATGCGTTGAGAGATCCATCTGCATCTCTCTCATCATTCTGGCTAGATCATCAATCGTGGCCGGAGGTGGATGAGAGGATCCTGTACCAAAATCAGCTTCCTCCTTAATATCTCGAACTGAAGCAAGAGAGAAACTCTGAGCGATGGTCTTTTTGTTGATTGGACCTTTCGGAGTACGGGTAGGAACTCCAGGAGGAGCAATAATCCCTTGAGAACCAAGGAGTTTAGTAATCAGGGATCCAAACGGAAGAGCTCCAACCACAGTTTGAGTTTGATGGGCTTGAATCATCAAATCAATTATGTGTGCTGCAAGGTCAATATCATGTCCACGAAGGAGACTGAATAAAAATCGAGCTCTATCTTCCCTAAGGTCTGCAGTATGAACCTTTGGGTGGATATTGGCACTCATAACTAGGTTTACAAGTCTGGCATCCCTAGTGAGTTTTGTTACTTCTATTAAGGAACCAACCCAAAGTGTAGGAGCACCACAAAAGAATGTGACTACATTGTTCATAGATTCTTTATCCTCATCTTTCTTGTATTTATAAGGATAATAGGCATCTGGAACTCGAGGACAACCAAGAAATTTTGTAATGACATTTGGATTTATCAAAACTGATTGTTCTAAAGACCGAGATTTAAAAGACCAGGTTTTGAAATTGATTTCAGAGAAATTTGAGTAATACTCTTGGACTAACTGAATAGGAGCAGGACCGGATAAAGTGAGAAGACCTTCCCAGTTACGATCGGTAATGAGCTTAGAAAGGTAATAATCACCAAAATCTGAAATTCTAATGCTCCTTTCAACCATAATACCCTTTTTACTAAAATACTCACTATAAAGCTGAGCAGCATTAGGGCTAATGAAAGGACCCAATAGAACAGTTGAAGATGAACTAGCTTTTCCCTTTTGTTTCCGGGTTTTATCCGCCAAAGACTTTTGGCGATTTTCAGTAGTAGAATCCACCATTCTACGAATTGGTCGATCCCCTATTGAAATCCCATGTCCTATTGGAGTGAAGGAAAAGGGCTCTTGGTTTTGCTCATCTTCAGGAAGGTCCTCTTGGTTGTTGAGGACCAACCTTCGGCGTTTAGGAACGCCAGACATGAGATAGGCTAGTAGGATTAAGGACAAAATGAAAGCCATGGATGAACAGACGATGCCCTAGATGAGAAATTCAACTTATACGTAAGAAAATGCACAAGGCTTACCTTTTTGATGCTTGGGAAACCCTTAGAGTCGAATGGAATGACCGTAGGAAGGATTTGGAGGAGAAGTAACCTAGAGATCGCTCTGGAGTTCGGAGAAGAAGTGAACAGAAAAAGAAGAAATGAGGGTTTTATAACCCTGTTTACGAAAGACCGATCGATCGGTCTTTAACACCGAGCGATCGGTGTTCTGAAAAAATTTTCAAAAATTTTATTTTTAAAACCATTTCTCCCCCTCAACCAATGGTACAGTAAAAACTCATTTTCACCTCAAAATAACCAATTCACCAAAAAATTTACAATAATTGATTTCATTAAAATCATAAAGAATAATCACCCAAGAATTGATATATCAAGTACAGTCATAAATAAGGATTATGTTTACACTAATTGATTTTCACAGGTGATTAATTATGGTATTTGCATCAAATTCACAATCAGAGTCAAGAAACAATTAGAAGTAATGTTAGTGTGAAATCAAAATTCATTACTTGACTCTTTGAATTGGTTTCCTTCCTTAAGCTAGATTTTGACATTATAGATCAAATGAGACCCTAAAATTTTCAAAAACTAGTTTTAAAACCAATAAACATCCATACTTATATGATGAGCAATTTTTACCCCAAATTTGACAAACAAATTTATTTCATTTCTTTTTCAGTCAAATTGTACTCATTGTGAAAATTCTTTTTGGAGTACACATATATAGTTTTTAGCACATTGGTGACTTTCACACAAGTGAGAAGGTAGCTCTTTCTAATGACAGTGGGGGCTTTCACACTAGCAATCCATATAGATACCTACTGTTTGTCTAGGTAGCCATTACTCACTGTTTGCATTCACTAGTAGCTATCACACAAACTCACAGGTAGTCCTCTCCATGTCAATAATTTTTATAACTAGGGGGCTCACCTTATGGAATTGTTTATTACATTGGTTGTCGCGACCCAAAACCCACCCTAGGAGTTAGAGTGAATCTTGGACGACTTAATCATGACTTACATGACTTGCTTGACGAACCAACCTACAAAACTCGCAGAACATATACAATAGAGGATAACAGCGGAAGCATAACTATAAAACACAGCGGAAGTCTAACAAACCTCTAAGTATATACACATGGTCCAAGTTAACACAAGAGAAAAAAAAACAAAGAAAGTGCGGACATGCCCGCCAAAATACATGGATATAATCACTCATGCTCACCCACAGCTAATCCACTCGGAATCTAACACCACCTACTGATAACCCTCTACGGGAGGTTCCTCCAAAGGTTCCTCGACGTATTTCTCCTCCACCCAAGGGCTAGGAGCACAAACATCAAATGGAGCCGCAGCTCCCTCAGAACCTGCCGACATAAGAAGCACGGCTGAGCATGGAATACTCAGCGGGTACTAAATACTAACCAATAGTTATAGCATGAGATAGCAATGCACACATATATATATATAAAATAGGAACAGTTCATATCATACAAGGAAGTAAAGTAGTTTGTAATCATGCTTGCATTCAGAAAAGCCGATAAAACCCTTGAAACCCTTGTGCACTTGACTTGATTGGAAATACCATTTCCGTGCTTGAAACTTGTCATGTTTGTCTTATCTTGTCATATCATGCGTGTCATGCCATGTCATGCTTGCTTGGAAAGTAAACTACTTGTGAGGGAAGGGAGACCCTTCTTCCTAGAATGATTATGCTTGTCATGCCATGTCTTGTCATGCTTACTCGGAAAAGTAAACTACTTGTGAGGGAAGGGAGACCCTTCTTCCTAGAATGCTCATGCTTGTCCTTTCACTTGTGAGATTCACTTGTGAGATGTCCTTGTGAGATGCACTTGCGAGGGAAGGGAGACCCTTCTTATGAAAATGCATGATTGTCTTGTCCTTGCCAAAAGCGAGGTAAAACATATCGTCGGATATGCCCCACCTCTAAATCCCATTCTTGAAAACCTCGGTAAATCATGTCATGTATGCGTGCTCGTGAAGTCGTGTGCATACTTGCATTTGGAATTAAATATGGCATTTGAGTAATTCATAACACATAACATCAATGATTTGAGCAATTTAATATTCATATCATTTTGGGAAAGCGAACGATCACACTATCATGACCCTAGCAATTTCCATAAACCTTAAACATGCATTTTCTTAATTTATTATTCATTTTATTCACCTTGGCATTTCATCAAACATAGTGCATTCATTATTTATTAACCCTACAACATGCTTTTCTAGGTGGGTTTTACTCACATCACATATGTATGTTCATTATGGGTACAATGCCCTCCCCGTTCATCCATCACATCAATACACACGGCATCCAATCGCCTACATTCATCTCCATTCGCCATTCATCATTCACCATTCACAACCCATCTCATAATACATGGATATATAAAGGAACACAAAGGAAATAAAGGAAAAGAAGAACTATAACTAGGAGGGTAGCAAGAAGTACCGACCTTGACAAAAGAGGGAAGGAATCCCCTTCCAAAATGCACGTAAGTTGCTGCCCTAGCTTGGAACACGAGCTCCACGAATGCTTTAACCGAAATCTTGAAGAAATCGGGCTGGAGGTTGATCTAGGGTTTCAAAACCCTTTGATTTCTCTCTAAAATGGAAACGTAGGTTTTGGAAAACCTTCTCCTTTCTCTCTATCTCTCAAAAGACTCTAAGGGTTGTGTATGAACCCTCAAATGATCGGGCAAAGCCTTTAAGGTATGAGTGAAACGCCCAAAAGATGAAAACACCCTTAATGAAATTTCTGCAAAAACACGAGGACCGAGCGATCGGTGGTTATGACCGATCGATCGGTTGCCTACCGAGCGATCGGTGTTTATGACCGATCGACCGGTCAAAAACTCACTCTCTGGAAAATTTCCCCATACAAAATTTCTGACCGTGCTATAGCTACCGATCGATTGGTTATGGACCGATCGATCGCTCTAGGGACCGAGTGATCGGTTACCTGCAGGTCCAGACTGTCTTGGCCATATCTTTTGACCCGCTCGTCGGATTTCGACGATTCAACTTGCGTTGGGTTCGTACTTCAAAAAGGAACATTTTTGACATTTCGGAATTTTCAATTTCTTCCTTATTTATTAATTGCACTACTTTAAAGGCAAAATAGCTATGAAAGTGTCATGCATTAAATGTGAAAAGGTCCGGGGCTCTACATTGGTTATACTAGATTTGATTAATCTAGGGAACCATATGGTATAATATCAGAACCTTTAAATAGGAACTAATACCATCTAAAGAATCAGTCAGAGTGCATGTGCAACATATAACATCTTTGTTTACTCAACTCTAACTGAGATTAGTTAGCATGACCAAATTCAATGACAAGATCGAAACAACAGTTTACCTATCTTGATTTACTCAATCCTATGAAATATTTATCCTTGGATTATATGTTCAAATATGAAAAAAATAACAAAAAAAAATAGCTCTATGACATGAATAGAACATGAAGTACACATAGGCTATGAAACAAGTACACTTTTACTCAACTCCGCACAAACCTATGGATTTCCTAAGGAGTTCAAACCTAAGGGAATCTAAGGGTTTTGTAAGAATGTCCACAAATTGATTCTCTGTTTGGACATACTCTATAGACACAATCTTTTGCTCAACAAGATCACAGATAAAGTGATGTCTAATGTCTATGTGTTTTGTGCGAGAATGTTGAACGGGATTTTTGGAAATATTGATAGCACTTGAATTATCACAATACACAGTCATAGTACTCTATTCAATCCTGTAATCATTCAACATCTGCTTCATCCACAGAAGTTGAGTGCAACAACTGCCAGCTGCTATGTACTCAGCTTCTGCAGTGGACAATGAAATTGAATTCTGCTTTTTGCTAAGCCAAGCAACTAAGCAGTTTCCAATATAGAAACATCTTCCTGAGGTGCTTTTCCTATCATCAGCATTTGCGGCCCAATCGGCATCGGAATATCCAACTATCGTGGCATTTGTATCAAAAGAATACAAGAGGCCAAATGATAGAGTTCCACTCACATATCGAATGATACGCTTGACTGCAAGCAAGTGAGACTCTTTTGGGCTCGCTTGATAGCGGGCACATGCACCAACACTAAAGGCTATGTCAGGTCTAGTAGCAGTTAGGTAGAGTAAACTACCAATCGTGCTTCTATAAGAAGTTTGATCAACATCTTTGCCTATAACATCTTTACTAAGTTTTGTAGTAGAACTCATAGGAGTCCTTACATGCTTAGCAGAGCTCATGTCAAATTTCTTCACTAGATTTTTAGCATATTTGATTTGAGATACTGAGATCCCAGAATCCAATTGCTTGATCTGAAGACCAAGGAAGAAACTTAGCTCACCAACCATGCTCATTTCAAATTCATTTTTCATTTGTTCAGCAAATGAAAGAGCATGTAAGTCTAATGTGGAACCAAACACTATGTCATCAACATATATCTGGGCGATGATAATATCACCTTTCACATTCTTTATGAAAAGGGTTCTGTCTACTCCCCCTCTCGAAAATCTGTTTTCCAAGAGATAAGTAGTCAGCCTCTCATACCAAGCTCTTGGAGCTTGCTTTAAACCATAGAGGGCCCTTTTTAGCCAATAGACTTGATCAAGATGATGTGGATCTTCAAACCCTTTTGGTTGTTCCACATAGACTTCCTCCTGTAGAATGCCATTCAGAAAGGCACTCTTAACATCCATTTGAAAAAGTTTGAATTTCATATGGCAAGCCACAGCTAGAAGAATTCTTATTGATTCTAGCCTGGCTACAGGAGCAAAAGTTTCATCGAAGTCAATACCTTCAATTTGGGTGTATCCTTGTGCAACTAACCTAGCCTTATTTCTTATGATAGTACCTTTTTCATCAGATTTGTTCTTGAAAATCCATTTGGTACCTATTACATTTGTATTGTTAGGCCTAGGTACTAAATACCAAACATCATTCCTAGTAAACTGAAGTAACTCTTCTTGCATTGCATTTATCCAATTATCATCTGCAAGAGTTTCAGCTACATTCTTGGGTTCAAAAGATGAAGTATAGCAAATGTAGCTAACTTCATTTTCAATTTGTTTCCTCATTCTCACTCCACTTTCAAGATCACCAATTATATCAGTGGGGGTGTGAGGACTCATGACCCTAGAATGTGTAGGTTTTGATGGAGATGATTGCTTATTAATAAGTGGAGTTGAAACAGTTTCAACATTTTCATTTTCAGCACTTTCATCATCCTCAAGTTGCACATTTTCAACACCGGAGTCATCCACAACTACATTTATGGACTCCATAATCGTAGAGGTTCTCAAGTTGTACACTCGATAAGCTCTACTGTTGGTGGAATATCCAAGAAATATCCCTTCATCACTCCGGGATTCAAATTTGCCCAGTTGCTCTCTATCCTTAAGGATATAGCATTTACTTCCGAATTCTCGAAAGTACTTGACACTGGATTTCTTGTTATTCCACAACTCATATGGGGTTTTCCTTGTTCCAGGTCTTACAAAAACTCTATTAACTATATAGCAAGCAGTGTTAACTGCCTCAGCCCAGAAATGAGAAGCTAGATTGTTAATATGAAGCATAACTCTAGCCATCTCTTGGAGAACCCTGTTCTTCCTCTCTACTACACCATTCTGCTGAGGAGTAATAGGTGCAGAAAATTCATGTTTGATACCCGACTCAACACAAAAGTCGTTGTACTTAGAGTTTTCAAACTCCTTTCCATGATCACTTCGAATTCGAGTGATTGGGCATCTTTTCTCATTTTAAATTTTTAAGCAAATACTTTTGAAATTGTCAAAAGCATCGGATTTCTCTCTTATAAATGCCACCCATGACATTCTTGAGAAATCATCAACCATGACTAGGATGTATCGCTTTCCACCTAGGCTTTCAGTTCTTGTAGGACCCATAAGATCCATATGAATTAATTCCAGTGGATATGAAGTAGCAATACTTGAAGTCTTCTTATGTGGGGTTCTAATTTGTTTACCAATTTGGCATGACCCACACACAGCAGTAGAAGGCTTTCCTAGTTTGGGAACACCTCTTACAAGCTCTTGCTTAGAGATTTTACATAGGTCTTTGAAGTTCATGTGACCTAGTCTTCGGTGCCACAAATCAACCTCCTCAATTTTAGTCTTATAACAGACATCCGAGGGATTAGGACTGGGAATTAAGCCGTAGCAATTGTCAGTGGTTCTTAACCCTTCTAGAACACACTTACCTTTACCATTAATGACTAAGCATGTAGAGCCCCGGACCTTTTCACATTTAATGCATGACACTTTCGTTGCCATTTTGCCTTTAAAGAGGTAAAATTAATAAATAAGGAAGAAATTAGAAATTCCAAAATGTCAGAAATGTTCCTTTTCGAAGTACGAACCCAACGCAAGTTGAATCGTCAAAATCGGACGAACGAGTCAAAAGATATGGCCAAAACAATCTGGACCTGCAGGCAATCGTAGCTCGGAAGGCACTAAGGACGTAGCTCGGAAGGCACTAAGGACGTAGCTTTGATAACGTGCTCTGATAAGGCATAGACAACGCATAGATAATGTACTCTGATAACGTAGCTCTAGCTCTGATAACGTATTTGTTGTGCAACAGACAACGGGTACGTTGTACAGGAAACAACGTGTACGTCGTACAGCTCACAACGGGCACGTTGTACATAAGACAACGGACAACGAGCTCAACACTATGCACAACACAACGGACAATGTGTTCAGCACTATTCAGAGCACAACGTGTTTGGTACTGTTCACAGCACAACGTGTTTGGTACTGTTCACAGCACAACGTGTTTGGCACTATTCACAGCACAACGAGTTGGCACTATTCGCAGCACAACGAGTTGGCACTATTCACAGCTCAACGTGTTCGGCACTCGTGTTTTTGCAGAAATTTTAGTAAGGGTATTATGGTCTTTTGGTCGGTTCACTCTTACCTTAAGAGTTTAACCCGAGCCTTTAGGGCTCATTCTCAACACTTAGAGGATTTGGGGGATTAAAAGAGAGGAGAAAGGGTTTCCTAAGCTAGGGTTTTGCTTTTGGAGAAGAATCAAAGGGGTTTTGAGACCCTAGATCACTTCAAGTCCGGTTTTTCTCCAAGATCACGGCTCAAGCACTCGTGGAGAGCGTTCCCTAAGCTAGGGCAGCACCTCACGGTCGTTTTTGGAAAGGGGTTTCTTCCTCATTTCTTCAAGGTCTGTACTTCTTACTACCCTCCTAGTTGTAGTTCCTCTTTTCCCTTTATTTCTTTTGATTTTCTTTCATTTACACATGTGCTATGAGATGGATGGTTGTGAATGGTGAATGGAGATGGAATGGGTGATTGGATGCCAAGGGTTGTGTTGTGATGATTAAAATGGGGAGGGCATTGTATCCATAATAAACACACCTTTATGATGTGAGTAAACTCACCTAGAAAAGCATGATTTAGGTTTAAATGAATAATGAATAATGAACACACCATGTTTGATGAAATGCCAAGGTGAATAAAATGAGTTGTAAATTAGGAAATGCATGCCTAATATTGCTAGGGCCTATGATAGTGTGTTTCTTGCTTTCCCTAAATGATATGAATATTACATTGCTCAATCATTGAGGTTATATGTGTTATGAAATTACCCAAATGTCATATTTAAATTTAAATGCAAGTATGTACACGGTTCCCACAAGCACGGCATGCATGACATGATTTATCGAGGTTTTCAAGAACATGGTTAGAGGTGGGACATATCCTACGATATGTTTTACCTCGCTTTTCACAAGAAAAAAAGAACCAACATTCCACGAGGGGTCTCCCCTCACTCACAAGTGCATATCATGAAGAAGGGCCTCCCTTCCCTCGCAAGTACATACATATCATGAAGAAGGGTCTCCCTTCCCTCGCAAGTGCATTGCATAAAGAAGGGTCTCCCTTCCCTCTCAAGGCATCTCTCAAGCGCATCTCACAAGTGTATCTCACAAGTTACATGATCACAAGCATGCACGCATAACATGCATGACATGACACGTACGACACGCTTAGCAAGATCAAGTAAGACAAACACGACAAGCTTTCAAGTACGAAAAGATATTTCAAGCCAAGTCAAGTGCACGATGTTTTCAAGAGGTTTTATCGGCTTTCTACGAAATACAAGCATGATTATAAATTGCTTTACTTCCTTGAATGATATGAATTGTTTCCATCTAACATATATGAATTGCTCCTGATTTATGTATTGCCATTTTTATACTATGACTATTGGTTAGTATTTGGTACCCGCTGAGTATTCCATGCTCAGCCGTACTTCTTAAGTCGGCAGGTTCTGAGGGAGCTGCTGCTCCATTTGATGTTTGTGCTCCTGGTCCATGGGTGGAAGAGGCGTACGTTGAGGAGCCTTTGGAGGAACCTCCCGTAGAGGGTTATCAGTAGGTGGTGTTAGATTCTGAGTGGATTAGCTGTGGGTGAGATGAGAGATATACATTCATGTATTTTGGCGGGTCTGTCCGCACTTTCTTTTGGATTACTTTTGTGTAAACTTGGATTCGTATATACATAGAGGTTTGTTTAGACTTCCGCTGTGCTATGTTAGAGTATGTTTCCGCTGTTTATATCCTCTATTGTATATGCTCTGTGGGTTTTTGCAGGTTGGTTGTCAAGCAAGTCATGATTAGTCGTCCAAAGTTTACTCTAACTCCTAGGGTGGGTTTTGGGTCGTGACAAAGCATTTATTTTGGGTAAAGTGCACAGCATGGTTATCATCACATAGTTGACTTATGCTAATTAAATTAGCTTTCAGTCATTCAACAAACAAGGCATCTTTCAATTTTGGTATGCCTGGTGAATCGATGATACCCTTCCCTTTGACTAAAGACTTGCTTCCATCACCAAATGAAACAGTCCCATCTGGACAGTCCTCAAATTGAGTAAATAAGGACTTGTTACCTGTCATATGCCGAGAACACCCACTGTCGAAATACCACATTTCTATGTTTTGGGCTTTTAAGGCTGTGTGAATGATGAAGCACTTAAAGTCAATCCTTTCTTACATACACAGTCTTTAAACTTTGTTTAGATCTTTGATCATTAAACTGTGTATTTGAAATCTTTTTCCTTTTTGTCCTCCTTGACCTTTTCCTGTCGCGACCTAAAACCCACCCTAGGAGTTAGAGTGAACTTTGGATGACTAATCATGGCTTACATGACTTGCTTGACAAACCAACCTGCAAAAACCCACAGAGCATATACAATAGAGGATAACAGCGGAAGCATAACTATAAAACACAGCGGAAGTCTAACAAACCTCTAAGTATATACACATGGTCCAAGTTTTAATACAAAGAAATCAAAACAAAGAAAGTGCGGACATGCCCGCCAAAATACATGAATATAATCACTCATGCTCACCCACAGCTAATCCACTCAGAATCTAACACCACCTACTGATAACCCTCTACGGGAGGTTCCTCCAAAGGCTCCTCGACGTACTCCTCCTCCACCCATGGACCAGGTGCACAAACATCAAATGGAGCAGCAGCTCCCTCAGAACCTGCCGACATGAGAAGTACGGCTGAGCATGGAATACTCAGCGGGTACTAAGCACTAACCAATAGTCATAGCATACGGATAGCATACATAAAGCAGGAAACAATTCACGCATATATAAAGCAGGAATGATTCATATCACGACAATAGAGTAAAGCAATATAATTCGTTATGTTGCATTCATAAAAGCCGGTAAAACCCTTGAAATCTTGTGCACTTGACTTGACTGGAATTACCCTTTTTATGCTTGAAACCTTGTCTACCGTGTCATGCGTGTCATGCGTGTATCATGCTTGCTTGTTCTGAAAAGTAATCTACTTATGAGGGAAGGGAGACCCTTCTTCCTAGAATGCTCATGCTTGTCCTTCCACTTGTGAGATTCACTTGTGAGATGTCCTTGTGAGATGCACTTGAGAGATGCCTTGAGAGGGAAGGGAGACCCTTCTTTATGCAATGCACTTGGGAGGGAAGGGAGACCCTTCTTCATGATATGTATGTACTTGCGAGGGAAGGGAGGCCCTTCTTCATGATATGCACTTGTGAGTGAGGGGAGACCCCTCGTGGAATGTTGGTTCTTGTTTTCTTGTGAAAAGCGAGGTAAAACATATCGTAGGATATGTCCCACCTCTAACCATGTTCTTGAAAACCTCGGTAAATCATGTCATGCATGCCGTGCTCGTGGGAATCGTGTACATACTTGCATTTAAATTTAAATATGACATTTGGGTAATTCACAACACATATAACATCAATGATTGAGCAATGTAATATTCACATCATTTAGGGAAAGCAAGAAAACACACTATTATAGGCCCTAGAAATATCCATAATTTATTAGGCATGCATTTTGTTAATTTACAACTCACTTTATTCACCTTGGCATTTCATCAAACATGGTGTGTTCATTATTCATTATTCATTTAAACCTAAATCATGCTTTTCTAGGAGAGTTTACTCACATCATAAATGTGTGTTTATTATGGATACAATGCCCTCCCCGTTCATCCATCACATCAATACACACGGCATCCAATCGGCCACACTCATCCCCATTCATCATTCACCATTCACCATTCACAACCCATTTCATAATACATGGATGTATAAAGGAACACAGAAAAATAATGGAAAAGAGGAGCTATAGCTAGGAGGGTAGCAAGAAGTACCGACCTTGAAGAAATGAGGAAGAAACCCCTTCCAAAAATGACCGTGTAGCTGCTGCCCTAGCTTGGATCACGAGCTCCTCGAATGCTTGAGCCTTGATCTTGAAGAAAACAGGCTTGGGGTTGATCTAGGGTCTTAACCCCTTTGATTTCTCCCCAAATGAAAACCTAGGTTTGGGAACCCTTTCTCTTCTCTTCTAATCTCCCAAATCTTCTAAGTGTTGAGAATGAGCCCTAAAGGCTCGGCGATCCTATTTAAGAAAGGGCATAACACCCGAATGCCGAAAATGCCCTTAGTGAAAATTCTACAAAACGCGAGGACCGAGCGATCGGTGTTTATGACCGATCGATCGGATGCCTACCGAGCGATCGGTGTGTTGACCGAGCTCTCGACCAAAAATCAACTCTCTGGAAAATTTCCCCATACAAAAATCTTGACCAGTCGATAGCTACCGATCGATCGGTTTTGGACCGGTCGATAGCTATCGATCGATCGGTTTTGGACCGATCGATCGCTCTATGGACCGAGCGATCGGTTGCCTGCAGGTCCAGACTGTTTTGGCCATAACTTTTGACTCGTTCGTCCGATTTTGACGATTCAACTTGCGTTGGGTTCGTACTTCGAAAATGAACATTTTTGATATTTCAAAATTTCCAATTTCTTCCTTATTTATTAATTATACCTCTTTAAAGGCAAAATGACAACGAAAGTGTCATGCATTAAATGTGAAAAGGTCCGGGGCTCTACATTTCCTATTTTGTTCAGTTCTAGCTTTTTGATTAGTCAAATTCTTTAATCTTGAATAATTATTTGGAATAAATTGACCAGTTCTTGTCATTGAGATTTGAGCAATTCTATTAACATCTTCGCTCAAATTTCTAGACTTTTCAGCCAGAACATGAATCTGCCTTTGAAGAGATCCTTGACTTTGATTTTGGTTCCATGAACCATTTTGGGGAGCTCTCCTAAAAGCATTACAATTTGGTCGAATGTGACCTCTCACACCACAAAAGTGACATGTGGGTATGAATCTTGGGAGAGGAGGAGGATTTCTTCTAAAAGGAATTTGATTCCTCATAGCATTCTCTTTAGGAGCTGTATTTCTAGGCTTTACAAATTTTGTATAAACCTTAGTACTTGATGTAGAAGGTATATTCACTTTAGGATCAGAATGTATTGGCTCAAACACTGCACTAGCCATTGTACCAACAGCTAAAGGACCAGCTGGTGTGTCAGCATGTCCTATCCCAGATCTACTCGAATTTGACCCATATTTTCTAACTAATTCATCTAGGCAGCTAGTGTTACCAAACATTCTTACTTCTTTTTCAAGAGTATAGACCTTCTGAATCAAGTCAGTCTTATCTTTAAGGGTAATTTGATGTTCTTTTTCAAGAAATTTCACCTTATCAACAAGAGAGTCTTTAAAAGTTTCCAGCTCCATTTGCAGAGTTCTTAACTCTTCAATTTCTTTCATGGAAGTGTCTCTTTCAACTTCTAATTTTCTGACCACATTAGTCAATGAGACATTCTCTTCCAAAAGACATTGAACTTTCATAACAAATGCTTCTTTTTCATTTTCCAACTGACTAACTAGAGCACTCTTCTCTTCTGCTACTAGTTTACAAGTATCTCTTTCATTTTGAATGATTTTGAGTTTTTTGCTAAAAGAGATTTTTGTTTTAGTCAGTTTCAAACTTTCAGCATACAACTTATCATAAGTTG
Source organism: Tetracentron sinense (assembly GCA_015143295.1). Lineage (NCBI taxonomy): Eukaryota > Viridiplantae > Streptophyta > Magnoliopsida > Trochodendrales > Trochodendraceae > Tetracentron > Tetracentron sinense. The sequence continues at coordinate 21,280,916 of CM026553.1, forward strand.
TTTTCAAATCTTCATCACTTTCAGAATCAGTTTGACTCTTCTGTATGTCATCACTAGACTCAGTATGAACACTCTCATCACTTCTATCCTTTTCATCAACCGCAGAGGTAGTCTCAAGAATCCCAGAAAGGGAAACAGTAAACGCCGTATGATTTTCAGTATCTTCACTTGAAGAGGAACTGTCCGATTCTTTATTCTCGGAATCACTGTCATCCCAACAGGCATTCATCACCTTGCCCTTACTCTTCTTCTTGTTAGGGCAGTTAGGTGAAATATGACCGAAGCCATGGCATTCATAACATTGAACACCTTGGGATTTCTTGTCGCCACTCTTGGAATTTTTCTTGTTTTCCCAGGGCTTAGACTTTGACTTCTCAAAAGATTTTCCTCCCTGTTTGGGATTGAATCTCTTTTTCGTTCTAAAAAATTTTTGAAGTTTTTTAACGAAGAGAGCCATTTCTTCCTCATTCATATCTCCATCACTGTCATCCTCATCCAAAGATTCCTTGATAGATTTCAAGGCTAAAGATTTGTTCTTCTTGGATGGACGGAGATTGAGTTCATAGGTTTGGAGTGAACCAACCAATTCCTCAATCTTCAGAGAGTCAACATTTTTACTCTCTTCGATTACAGTGACTTTGGGTTGAAATCTCTCAGGGAGAGATCTAAGGACTTTTCTAACTATTTTGGACTCAGATATTTTTTCACCTAAATTGAAACTAGCGTTGACAATGTCACTAAGTTTTGCATAGAATTCATCAAAAGTGTCATTGTCATCCATGTTTAAATGTTCAAATTTGGTGGTTAACATTTGGAGTTTTGAGATTTTAACAGTGGTAGTACCCTCATGGGTAATTTCAAGAATGTCCCAAGCCTCCTTTGCTGTTTCACATGAAGAAATTCGTCTGAATTCCTCAGTAGTGACTGCAGTAAAGATAGCATTGAGACCTTTAGTGTTCCATCCACTTGACTCAAGCTCTTCTCTAGTCCATTCATTAGAATATTTGACGACAGTCAAATCACCTACAGTTTTTATGGGCATAGTCCACCCATTCTGTATAGACATCCAAATTCTCTCGTCAATTGATTTGAGAAAGACTCTCATTCTAGCTTTCCAGTATGCATAATTATTCCCATCAAAAAGTGGGGGACGAGAGACGGATCCACCTTCTCTTAGAGTACTCATGATCACGGATAATATAGGATCACACTTAAGGGATTAGCCTTATCAGTGAACAAGCTCTGATACCATTTGAAATTTATCCAGATCAATGATCTCTAAGACTTAGAGGGGGGGTGAATAGGTCTATCTAATAATTTCTAACCAATATTAACAATTTTAATTTTTCAACAAATATGTTTAGAAATCAATGAACAATTCACTCAGATAATCCACACAAATCAAACACAGAAGATTTTCACGTGGAAAATCCTAACGGGAAAAAACCACGGGACCTCGTCCAGCACCAAACTTCACTATGAAAAGATTTTAAGTACAAGACAAGACCTTACCAAAACAGAAATGACATTCCTAGGTATAGACTCTTACTCTTGATTTCCACGAACCAGCAGGTTCGATCTCCGCCGTAGCAGCTTCGGTTCCACACCGACCAAATCTTCTCAAGCTACTTCAAAACCACGATCACACAGGATCGATCTCCTTCCACGAAGGCTCCGGATCAAACACTGGACACACACACAAGGTGTAGGGTTGTGAATCAATTTAGGAAGTTTCAAACCCTAGAGGGATCTCATATAGATCTGAGATCACACAATGCAAGATCAAAGGTTTAGATCTATACTTGCATTCTCTAGGATCAAAGAAAGAGGAGGGATCAACAAAGATCTAATAAGAACAATAGGAAAAACCCTAGAGGAGTTTCTCAGAACTCTACTCTTTCAAAAATAAACAAAGATATGAATTAGGTCTCCAAAAAGTTGTTTATATAGGGTTTAAAAAAGGAATCTAGAAAAATAAAAATTCTTTTTACGGGGACCGATCGAGCGGTGCACATTACCGATCGCTCGGTCCAAAACGGATCGATCGGTGCTCATAACCGATCGAGTGGTTAAAAATCATCTCTCTGGAAAAATAACCCATACAAATTTTTTGTTCAGTCGATAGCCACCGATCGCTCGGTAGGCCACCGATCGATCGGTCTCAACACCGAGCGATCGGTTGAGACAGAATTTTTTCCAAACCATATTTCTTTTCATGTTTATTTCATTCAACTAAGATCAAACAACTTTGTTAGGTTTAAAACTATCCTCCTAGGTATGTTTAGAATTATCTAAGTCAAATCCAACCTAGGTAGGGGTCACTAAGTCCATTACCTTTCTAGATCCAGAGTAGGAGCTTTTTCTTCACTTTCTTCAATCTTCTTGATGCTTTAGCTCTTCTCTTCTGACAAGTTGAACACGACTCGACTCACATGACCTATCTAATGATCACGGAATTTGCCAACACCTACTTAGGGATTTACAAATTGACTAGAATCGAATCCTAATCCTACACCAACTTGAAGTTATCCTATTAAAAGAGTTATTAAATAATGATAACTCTTACCATTAAGTAATTAAACTCCTAGTTTATTTATAACTACTTTAATTATAATAAACCTATTAATTTAGGATTCCTTTTCCAAAAAGGATTCTTTAATTAAAAGGATTAACCAACTACCACAAAAAGGAATCCTAATCTAATTAGGAGACCTTCCAAAGGGGGGGGGCATGAGGCATAGGGGGGCGTGAGCTTTATGGGACTCCTAGTTTGGATCCAATTCCATCTTATTTCCTAGTTCCTTGCATTCCAAGCATTGGAATTGAATTCCATAATGAAAGGAGTTATTATTGAATAATTATTCAACTAACCAAATCCTAATCCAATTAGGATATCCATAGTGGGTGCCCCACCCTAGGGTTTTAATCCATGGACTTGGGCCCACATTAAAGGTCCATACTTTATGGGTTTATGGATATGGGTCAAACCCATTTCCTCTTTAATTAGGTTAATTAAATAATTACTAAAATAATCCTTTAATTTAAATTAACAATTAATTTAAACCATAGATTAATATTTAATCTATTTAATAGTGATTAACATTTAATCACTTTATTAATTGATTAACATTTAATCAATTAATTGAGCTTGTATTTCTTATGTGAGCATCTCCAAAGATTGCTCTAGGACATTCAAACCCTGACTTTACCCAATATTATCCCATTTACCCTAAATAGGAATTACATCAGAATTGCAAGTGACATGAGATATCGATGTTGCAATTGAATCCTAGTGTAAGAACACTAACCAATACGGATCCCGCCACATGAACTTTTTAATTCAATTGATCCTTCCAATTACATTATCCCTAATGGGCCTTCGAGATTATTTATACTATCTAACTCATAGCCCATTGCACATCATCCGGGTTTCTAAGACTTCTGATTAAGCCATGAGAAACATTTTCTCATGTAAAACATTTTGATAAAAAGCTTTTTATAAGTATAATATATTTTAGCAAAATATATTTCAAACTTATTTTGTTTCAAAATCACCTGCATAGGATTTAAGCTTAATCGACTGTCTTACCTGGAACTTAGATAATCTCTCAAATTAATGAGTATGGATTTCTTGTTTGAAATTCATTATGACTCGAACAACTTTCTGACTCCAACTGTCACTGTATCATAATCCCTAAGGTAGAGATTACTTTGGTGGAATCAAAATAGTTAGATTACTGCTCAGTTAAAAATGAACTCATCAAATCTAAGGATCATTGAAACTGTTCAATGTGAATGGGATACCAACTATCTGATAGTTTGTTTATGCAAGAGGTCTTTCATTGAATGCAATCAGTCAGTGTACATTTAAGCACCCATAGGCTGATGTGTAGTCTTCACTACAATAGTTCGAGATAGAACTACATCTCCAATTGAGAACATCTTAGTATTGTGGCAGCCATATAAGTGAAAGGCTTGGAAAGATATATCTGCCTGTGATAGTGTAACGACCCAAAATTTTAATATAATAAAATTATGTGTTTATGGGTCCTTAATGGAGGTAAATTAGTTAATTATTTGTTAAATTAATAAAAAGTGGATTTTGCTCGGGATTGAAGTGCACGGAGGAAATCTCAGTATCTTTTGGCGAAAATCGCATACAGTGTACCGGTCGACTGTTGGGACACACCCCTACTGTATCGGTTCCGTTAGGTACCATTTCGCGGGACCGTGGGGCCATTATGTGTGATAAAATTGAGAAAAATGGGAAATTTCCATATTTCCAGAAATTAGTGGGACCCAATATCTATTGGAGATCCTAATAGAAATCCGTACGGTTGACACTAATGCGTGTCGATCGGCCGTGAGGACTAATGTCTGTCGTCTCGACAGTTAGTTATCTCAAACGAAGAAACGGCGGTCTGTTTTGTGTTTGAAATCAGGAAATTAGTGGGTTTTGCAATTTCCTTCCGGATTAAAGTGCAGCTGTAAAAACTCAGTATTTTTCCCCGAAATTTTTACAGTAGGTGTCAAACTATCCCAAGTTCGGTCACCTAAAATTTCGTTAAAATCGGACTCTATGTAGTATGATTTCAGAGGTCGTAAAAGCAAAAAAATTCAGAAATTGGTCAAACAGTCAACCAGTGAAACCAGTTGACCGGTCAACTCTCCACACCTTAGTGGTCATGTGCTTTTGCACATGATCCCATCTCATTACTTATATAAAGAGGGTTAAAACCCTCATTTACTCAGAAATTCTGCAGAGACAGTATGCTTCCCGAACCATTTTAGAGAGAGAAAGTGAGGAGAGAGAAAGGAAGAGAGAGAAAGTGGAGAGAGAAATTTGTATGCGCTCTACGTTGGGGTTGATCATCCTTTCGAGCACATTGGCGGTGTCCGTTTCAGCTCTAGACGCCTCGAAACGCTTGAAGCAGGTAAAACCCCTCTCTTTTCTTCTCTTTTTCCGCTTATTTTGCTATATTATTTCATGTGAAGTATATGCATGTCTTTTGACGTGAATGAAAAAGGGTCAGGGACCCCTATGTGATGTTGTAATTTTATGTGGTCCATCGGGGAGCCCAGATCGGGTCCCGAGTAAATTGTATCGCTAGTCTAGGGTGACGAAAAGTTATTTTGCATGTCTTGTAAGGCTATGGAGACATCCCTTAGCTTGAAAACGTTCCCTAATGGGATGGTGTGTTACCGGAGTTAATTCACGGACACGAGGCCCAAGTATTTCAGTTAATCAAGCGAGGCTTGGGTTAACTGGGGTTAACCTGTGGTTAAAAAACTAATCAGGGTTAAGTATAGTCCGTGGTTCCTCTTTGACTAGGTCAGGAGAGACGGTGTCCAGTAAGGCCCGGGGTTCCTCCGTGACTGATAGTCGGGAGATGTCGGTCTGTTTGTCTAAGTCGTCCGTGGTGCCTCTTGGACTAGGTCAGGAGTGGCGGTGTCCTACATGGCCCGTGGTTCCTCCGTGACTGATAGTCAGGAGATGTCGGAGTCCAAGGGATTTTAAAGTGGCTGAACATCAAATAGTGTATAGTCCGGGGTTCCTCTCTGAGTGGGTTAGAAGATTTGTGGGCTGTGGCCAATTAATAGAGTCTCAGGACTCGAAATGAAGCATGATTGATGATCGAAACGATAACTTGGTAATATAATACATTTATAACTGAACTTCATAATTGGAAAGTAATGTGAGGTCAGGACCCTCGATTAGGGTGACGTAACCCTAAGTGACCTTGGATCACAGTTTATTATATACTGTTCTATTTTACTGTAAGATGCAAATTGAACTGTTTATTATATCATTATTGATGCGTGTTATTCTGCGGAAAGTAGTTTAGAAGGATTGTGGTTTTATTGGGCTTCATAGCTCACTAACTTTTTGTGTCAGCAGATCTTGGAGCTGCTGACCAGTAAGTGAAAAGTTCATCTGGACATTTTGGAAGCTTGTACAAGTTGTACCTGGCGTGATAGAGGCACTTACTTTTGTAAAACAAACTTGATGTAAATAATTCAGGTATATGGTTTGTATGATGACTATTGTGATGACATATGTTATTTACTTTTTGGAAGCATCTGATAAATGTTTAAATTTCCCGTATTTTCATGGGTAAAGTCTTCCGCTTGCATGATTTGACGAACGGACGCGCATCTCGGAACTTGATTCCCTAGGCGCGGGTTCGGGGCGTCACAATTGTCCTGCATTTTTGCGGGTAAAGTCTTCCGCTTGCATGATTTGACGAACGGACGCGCGTCTCGTAACTTGATTCCCTAGGCGTGGGTTCGGGGCGTCACAATTGGTATCAGAGCCTACGAGCAATAACCATCATAACAAACCATACTTGTTCATGAAATACCGTAGTACATGATTCTTAGTTGTATAGCTAAATGTATTACTGTACATCACCTATTTCAAAATCAGATAGTGATTTGGAAATTGTGTGTATGTGCAGGGATGCCATTAATGCACAGAGTCCCCACCAAGGAGGATTGGCAGCATTATGAGCAGATGGCAGCCATATTGAGTCGCCGTTATCTAGAGTGGCTTGGGATGACTCAACGAATCATGGCGGCCATTAAGCCGAAGGCTGTCCAGATAAATCCGGACGGAACTACCTGGATGCCACCCTCGACTCTGATGGAGCTTGCAGTATCGGCTCGGGTACGTCGTGAGATTTTAAGGCAGGTCAAGCGGGCACTGGCAGACATCAGGCCTAGTCCAGATGGGACTGGTTGGATACCTCCACCCTTATCATCTAAGAGGCTTACGTCACGAGAGTATCATGCGATTTTGAACAACCGTAAGCAGAGTAAGAAGAAGTCGGTGGAGGCGAGTAGTCCGTCTACCTCGGCTGAGGTTTAGATGTAGGAGTAGGGAGTTAGGAGGGGAGACTGTAGCGTATCTGTATGGTTTGGAGTATAGTAGATGCCCTAGGCGGTCTTCTTATCACTCAACTCATAGATTTTTGGTATATATACTTGTACAGCGGAGATGATGTTTTGTATACTATGATGTAGTATGTTCATGTATATGGTGTGGTATGTATATATTAAAGATGAAATGAATGAAATGTCCCTTTTTGGATATCGAATTCTCAGTGCATTTTAGTTTCATTTTATTATTAAAAGTTCGTTACTTTATAATATGGTGAATCATGCCACCTCGACGAGCACCCGAGAATACCTTGGTTGGGGCATTCGAGGCTATTACAGCCTTAGCCAACCTAATTCAGCAACAACAGGCCCAGAATATAAATAGAAATGGGAATGGTAGTCGTATCCCCATTGCTACCATGCCAGAGCATGGGAATGTGACCCGATTGGAGAAGTTTAAGAGGCTTGGACTGTCGGCCTTTTCGGGCACTACTGATCCGCTGAAGGCGGAGAATTGGATCAGAAGTCCGGAAAAAGTTTTTAGGGCTATGTCCTTGCTAGAAAATGACAAGCCCGAGTTTGCTATCTTTCTACTTGAAGGAGAAGCGAAAATTGGTGGACCACAGTGGAAAGGACAGTTCCACCGCATCAGAGGCCCGTGACTTGGGGAAAATTTACTGAATTGTTTTATGAGCGCTATTTTTCAGCGTCGATGAAAAAGAGGAAGGAGATGGAGTTTCTTCAGCTGACCCAAGGAAATATGTCGGTTAGTGAGTATGAACAAAATTTTAATCAACTCTTGAGGTTCGCTGCGAGATTTGTCGAGTATGAGCAGTGGAGGGTTGAGAAATTTGAAGAAGGATTGAAGCCAGCTATCAGAGGGAAATTGGCAGCTCAACGATTTACCTCATTCTCAGAGATATTAGATAGAACACACAGAGTAGAGTGAGTGCATGAAGAACTGGCACAGTCTAGTGCTGGCAAAGGCAAAGGGACAGTTGGGAAGCCCTGGATAAAGGTGAATAACTGGCAGGGCCATTTGACCAGGGACTGTAGAGCGAAGGTTTGCTTCCAGTGTGGAAAGTATGGACATTTCAAGAAGGATTGCCCTAAGGCTCAACCACTAGCATTGGAAGGCGGAAAAGGAAGTGTCGCGACCAAAAATACCCCCTAGGAGTTAAGGATACTTTGACTCGTGACCGCCGTATCATACCTCCAGTATGATACATAAGGCACACGTGGAAACCTGTCAGAGTACCTGAATATACATAGCGGAAACGAAATACAATGCACAACGGAAAATAAAATACTAAACATAGCGGAAGCAAAATGAATACTCCTATAACTTGGCTCAAGTAAGAACCAACAAGTATACATGTGTGAGAAACCCAAAAGTGGAGTGGACAAACCCCACACTCACATAACAAAAGACACAAGTTCTAAGTCGGTCGATCATCAGAAATCGAAGTCACGACTCCTATCTAGAGCACCATTGTCATGATAGTGATCCATGGAAGGCTCCGGGTCACGGTACTCTTCCTCGACCCAAGGTTCTTCGCCACACAAATCGAATTGAACCCGAGCACCTGCCGATCATAACAATATCGACTGAGCATGGAATACTCAGTGTATACAAACTAATAACAACAAAGCGGTTAGGCATAGAGCATACAAGACATGGAGAATGAAATCCGTAAAATCCTTAAAGCATGGAAACCGTGAAAGCATATATGAGATAATATTCGAAACCAAAACTGTAACCGTGTGAGTCAATCGATAATCATAGCCTTATGAGTTCTTGTGAGTTCATGGAGTTACTTAGAGTCATTATGATCCGTAGAGACATAGAGCATAGAGCAATACCATAGAGCATTTCGATAGAGCATAACCTTAGAGATCTTAGAGCATTTCATTGTGATCCATGGAGCTTGTGAGACGATCTTAGAGCATTATCATAGAGTTTCCTTGTGAGCATGGTATGATCCTTAGAGCTTGTGAAACGATCTTAGAGAAATCATAGAGTTACTTAGAATCATTCATTATTCATCTTTTCGTGAAAAACCTTTGTTTGTACTTTGAGAAATCCATGGAAACCATCGGTTCATGCGAGACATGCGAGCATATGCACTTAATAAAAGAAATCATCGTATTTAAGCATAGAATCCCTTAGAGGTATTTTATCAAACACTTAGAGTGCATCATAATAGTAACCTTCATCCAAGTATATAATCACACCTTTTCATACATAAAATCAATATATATAGATAGGGCATAGATAAGAAGAATCATAATTAGTAATTAGTAGGATTGCAAAATTGTAATAGAGTGTATCTACCTTAGAGAAATCAATCAGTTTGACTCCCAATGGCTGGAACAAGCAATAACCTTGTGTTCTTGGTTGAGAATCACCAAGGGAAGTGGAAGAACCTTGATCTTCCACAAGCTTGATCAACAAGTAGTTCCTCTCCTTCTTCTCTCTCTCAAAATCTCCTAAGATAGGGCACAGAGGGTTTCTGAAACCCTAAGGCACGAACTCAGCCCTTTTATAGGCAAAGGGTGATGGTTAAAGTCTGAAACACCCTTAATGAAGAAAAACTGCGTATGACCGATCGATTGGTGGTATGGACCGAGCGATCGGTGGCTTACCGGTCGATCGGTGTTATGACCGAGAGATCGGTCAAAAACGCACTCTCTGGAATTTTTCCCCATACAAAAAAGTTAACCGTGCGACAGCCATCGAGCGATCGGTAGTGGACCGATCGATCGCAGGTAATGACCGAGTGATCGGTGCTCTGTATGTCTGGACTGTTTTGACCATTTCTTTTGACTCGCTCGTCGGATTTCGACGATACAACTTGCGTTGGATCCGTCTTTCGAAAACGAACATTTCTGACATTTCGGAATTTCCGATTTCTTCCTTATTTATTAATTAGACTATGAAAACGGCCAATTAGCTACGAAGGTGCTATTCATTAAGGATGAAAAAGTCCGGGGTGCTACATTCTCCCCCCTTACAAAAATTTCGTCCCCGAAATTTGGACGATACATACATGCGTAAAACTATAGCAAAATACAAGGGAATTCCATGGCCTTAAACAAATAAATGGGGGTACTTTTCTCGTACTTCGGCTTCTCGCTCCCATGTAGCCTCTTCCTTGGAATGATGCTGCCACTTCACTAGGACTAAAGGGATAGTCTTGGTTCGCAACACTTGATCTCGACGATCCAGAATCTGAACTGGTTGCTCAACCAACGTAAGATCCTCTCGAATCTCAACAGGATCAAGAGCGATGACGTGAGACGGATCCGAAATGTATTTTCTAAGCATAGAGACGTGAAATACATTATGGACCGCTGCCATGTGAGGCGGTAGTGCTACCCTGTAAGCAACCTCACCAACCCTTGTGACGATCTCAAATGGTCCCACGTACCTAGGACTGAGCTTTCCCTTCTTCCCGAATCGCATGATCCCCCGACTCGGCGAAATCTTCACAAAGACCCGATCTCCAACTAGGAACTCTAAATCTCTGCGGCGTACATCCGCATAGCTCTTCTGCCTATCCTGAGCACCTTTCAATCGCTCCCGGATAATTTTGACCCTTTCTGCGGTCCGCTCTATCAACTTAGGACCAAGAATTTTCCTCTCACCAACTTCATCCCAGTATACCGGTGATCGACAACTTCGACCATACAGAGCTTCAAAAGGTGCCATCTGGATGCTTGCCTGATAGCTATTGTTGTAGGCAAACTCAACCAACGGCAACTGTTCCTCCCAACTACCCTGAAAATCCAGCATACAAGCTCGGAGCATATCCTCCACTACTTGATTCACCCTCTCCGTTTGTCCATCGGTCTGAGGATGGAAGGCGGTACTGAATTCTAAACGCGAACCCATAGCATCCTGGAAAGTTTTCCAAAACCTAGAAGTAAACCGAGGATCTCGATCAGACACGATAGAAACTGGCACACCGTGCAGTGGAACCACCTCCTTAACATATAGGGCTACCAACTGATTTGCATTGAAAGTAGTTCGGTATGGAATAAAATGTGCAGACTTAGTCAACCTGTCCACAATCACCCTAATAGCATCGGAGCCCTTCGCCGTTCGCGGCAAACCGACAATGAAATCCATCGAGATGTTCTCCTATTTCCACTCCGGAATAGGAAGGGACTGCAAAAGACCTATCGGCCTTTGATGTTCGGCTTTAACCTGCTGGCAAATCAAACATCTGGCGACGTACTCAGCGACTTCCCTCTTCATGTTTCGCCACCAGTAGTGCTTCTTGAGATTTTGGTACTTCTTAGTACCTCCCGGATGTACCGTGTACTTTGATCGGTGAGCTTCATTCAAAATTTCATCCCTCAAAACTGTGTCGGCGGGGACACACAACCTGCCCTTAAATGTGATAGCACCATCACCATTTAAAGCGAACTCCTGACTGCCGCTACTCACTGACTTGTCTCGGTAAGCAAGCAACTCCACATCTGAATTCTGTAACTCCTTGATCTGGCTCAGGATCTGTGGCCTAACCACCACGTTGGACATTGTCGGCCCATAGGTGACATGCCTGAGAGTAGTGTCCAAATGACACATATTATGTAATAACTTCCACTCTTGCACTCTCAATTGAGCCATAACTCCGTAAGGTTTTCTGCTAAGAGCATCGGCTACCACGTTAGCCTTACCCGGATGGTACTGGATGGAACAGTCGTAGTCCTTCATGAACTCCATCCAACGACGCTGCCTCATATTCAACTCCTTCTGGAGGAAAAGATACTTCAAGCTCTTATGGTCTGTGAACACCACGAACTCTTCTCTGTAGAGGTAGTGACGCCAAAGTTTCAGTGCAAAGATGACTGCAGCGAGCTCTAAGTCATGTGTGGGGTAGTTCTGCTCATGCTCCTTCAGCTGACGGGAAGCATAGACGACCACCTTTTTATGCTGCATCAAAACGCATCCAAGTCCCACTAGTGAAGCATCACTATAGACTTCGAAACCACCGCTCCCAGATGGAACTGTAAGAACAGGAGCCGAAGTAAGCTTCTTTTTCAACTCCAAGAAACTAGCCTCGCACTTATCACTCCAAGTGAACCTCGTGTTCTTCCGTGTGAGATAGGTAAGCGGAGCTGCTAAACTTGAAAATCCTTCCACAAACCTTCTGTAATATCCTGCCAACCCGAGGAAACTACGAATTTCGGTGACACTCTTCGGCCTTTCCCAATTCATCACCACCTCAATCTTTGCAGGATCAACTGAAATACCTTCAGCAGATACCACGTGTCCAAGAAAAGACACCTTGTTCAGCCAGAACTCACACTTGCTCAACTTAGCATACAGGCTATGCTCTCGAAGTGTCTGCAATACCAGACGGAGATCTCTCGTGTGATCCTCCTGTGACTGTGAATACACAAGGATATCATCTACGAACATGATCACACATTGATCGAGAGAAGATCTGAACACCCGATTCATCAAATCCATGAATGCTGCCGGCGCGTTAGTCAGTCCAAAAGACATGACCAAAAACTCGTAATGACCGTATCGAGTTCGGAACGCTGTCTTCGGAATGTCCTCTTTCTTGATCTTCAACTGATGATAACCAGATCGAAGGTCAATCTTGGAGAAAAACTGCGCACCCTTCAATTGGTCAAACAAGTCGTTTATCCGAGGCAATGGATAACGAATTCTTGATCGTGACCTTGTTCAATTGCCTGTAATCAATACACATACGCATTGATCCATCTTTCTTCTTCACGAAGAGAACCGGAGCTCCCCAAGGTGAAACACTTGGCCGGATAAAACTAAGGCCTTGCAATTCTTCTAACTGCTCTTTTAACTCCTTAAGCTCAATAGGGGCCATCCTATACGGAGCTCTTGAAATCGGAACTGTGCCTAGAGCTAGCTCAATCGCACACTCGATTGCACGATCAGGAGGCAATCCCGGCAAGGTTTCCGGAAAAACATCCATATACTCACATACCACCGGAATGGGTGTGAAGTCTCACACTTCTACCCCCTCGAGACTAAGCGCTGCAAAGTGGGCAATGTCTCTTCTCTGAAGTCCCCTGAAATGAAACGGCTTCAACCCCACGGGTTTAAAATGTACCACCTTCTCGAAACACGCCACGTGTCCATGGTGAGTTGAGAGCCAATCCATACCTAGGATGACATCGAAATCCCAATCCTGAAATCCCAAAAGGATCAAGTCGACTGGCAACTCGTGCTGCATGACTTGTACAACACTATCCGGATACACTTTATCTGTCTCAATAGATTTTCCCAATGGAGTCGAAATGGACAACTCCCTAAGTAGCTTGCTTGGCTCGGACGTAAAGCCTTTGGTAAAGCTTGGTGAAACGAACGAGTGAGTGGATCCTGTGTCTATCAACACTCTTGCCAAACATTCATTTATGAGTAACGAACCTGAGAATTTGAATCATCCCAGTTATAACACAACTGTACATATAGATACAAACATCGCAAAACACCACATAGGATATATATAGATACGAACATATCATGGCAATATTAGAACTTCGACAAAGACTAGTTCGCGCGTACCTTGCACAACATCATCAGATGCCTGTGCGTCTCTATCAGTCATGGCAAAGACTCTGCCCTGGTTCGCCTGACGAGGCTGCTGGGTAGGCTGCAAGGATCTAGAGGCCTGAGATGAAGACCCCTGAAGTGAATTCTGCCTGCCTGGAGGCCGAACTCCCTGTGATCCAGACTGTGACTGCTTGCGCGGGCAATCTCGAATCATATGGCCCATCTCGCCACAGTGGAAGCATCCACCTGACATTCTTCGGCAATCTCCAGTCTTATGCCGACGACCACAAACGGCGCACTCCTCAAACGTCTGCGATGCGGAGGAAGCCGGAGGCATAACCCTCGTAGCTTGCGATGCCGTAGGACGCGGTGCCTGAGGCGCAAAAGAAGGTCTCTGAGCCGACATCGGCTGGGAGAACTGGTACGGTGCAGTCCTAGTCCCCTTCTCTGAAGAACTACTCGACTGACCCCGAGACATGCTATTCCCGAAGCCACTGTCTCTTCTTTTCACGAAGTCTTCCGCATTCTTTTCGGCGATCTTCGCCTTCCCTACTATCTCTCTCCAAGACTCTACCTGGAGGATGGACACCTGATCTCGGATGAAAGCCTTCAAGCCCATCTCAAACTTCCTAACCTGTAGGTCTTCAGTAGCCACCAAGTGCGGAGCAAACCTAGACAACTCGGTGAACATAGCCTCGTACTCGGCTACGCTCATCGACCCTTGCTCCAAAAGCATAAACTCTCTCGCCTTTTGTTCCCGAATAAACCTGGGAAAGTACTGTTCCCTGAAAGTCTCTAAGAACTCCACCCAAGTCTAGGGCACACCTGCCTTAGCAACATCTCTCTGCCTTTGGGCAGCTCTCCACCAGTGTTCGGCTTCACCCTCCATCACGAAGGAAGCCCATTCTACCCTTTGCTCATCGGTACAACGGAGAGCCCGGAAGGTCTTCTCCAGTTGCATAATCCAAGACTCCGCCCCCATGGGGTCCAGAGTGCCATAGAATGTAGGAGGCCGCAGTCTCCTAAAAGCATCGAGCCCCGCGGTGTGATGCACCGGTGTAGGCACAGGCGTGGACGGTGGGGTAGGCATAGGCCTTGCTGCCAACAATGCCAAAGTCTCGGCTATGGAGTCCATAGCATTTGTGAAATACAACGGTTCCTCTTCTCTCGGAACTTCACTCTCGGCCCTCCGAGTATGGTAACCTCGACCCCGATTGCCACGTCTCATGATATCAAATCCTGAGATCAATTTGGCAAAACATGAGTCTAACTTGGATACCAAACCTCACATATCATATAGCAATTCAATAATCATGAAATGCTAACACCGCATTTAGTACACATCAAGGTATACACATAAGAATACCATCACAACTTAGAGTACCCTAGCGTAGCTAAGACACTTGCATTGGGCATCTATCTTTTCTAGGATCCTACACTAACCTAAAGATTCACTTGATACCGGTTATGTCGTGGTAACAAGCCTAAAGACAACTGAGTCCTTCTGAGTTCTAAGTTCAACTCATAGGAATTACTTCCGCTTAGACCAAGCCTGAGTGACCTAACTACGTCAATCGTTAGACATAACTAGCTCTGATACCAAGTCTGTCGCGACCCAAAATACCCCCTAGGAGTTAAGGATACTTTGACTCGTGACCGCCGTATCATACCTCCAGTATGATACATAAGGCACACGTGGAAACCTGTCAGAGTACCTGAATATACATAGCGGAAACGAAATACAATGCACAGCGGAAAATAAAATACTAAACATAGCGGAAGCAAAATGAATACTCCTATAACTTGGCTCAAGTAAGAACCAACAAGTATACATGTGTGAGAAACCCAAAAGTGGAGTGGACAAACCCCACACTCACATAACAAAAGACACAAGTTCTAAGTCGGTCGATCAACAGAAATCGAAGTCACGACTCCTATCTAGAGCACCATCGTCATGATAGTGATCCATGGAAGGCTCCGGGTCACGGTACTCTTCCTCGACCCAAGGTTCTTTGCCACACAAATCGAATGGAACCCGAGCACCTGCCGATCATAACAATATCGACTGAGCATGGAATACTCAGTGTATACAAACTAATAACAACAAAGCGGTTAGGCATAGAGCATACAAGACATGGAGAATGAAATCTGTAAAATCCTTAAAGCATGGAAACCGTGAAAGCATATATGAGATAATATTCGAAACCAAAACTGTAACCGTGTGAGTCAATCGATAATCATAGCCTTATGAGTTCTTGTGAGTTCATGGAGTTACTTAGAGTCATTATGATCCGTAGAGACATAGAGCATAGAGCAATACCATAAAGCATTTCCATAGAGCATAACCTTAGAGATCTTAGAGCATTTCATTGTGATCCGTGGAGCTTGTGAGACGATCTTAGAGCATTATCATAGAGTTTCCTTGTGAGCATGGTATGATCCTTAGAGCTTGTGAAATGATCTTAGAGAAATCATAACGTTACTTAGAATCATTCATTATTCGTCTTTTCGTGAAAAACCTTTGTTTGTACTTTGAGAAATCCATGGAAACCATCGGTTCATGCGAGACATGCGAGCATATGCACTTAATAAGAGAAATCATCGTATTTAAGCATAGAATCCCTTAGAGGTATTTTATCAAACACTTAGAGTGCATCATAATAGTAACCTTCATCCAAGTATATAATCACACCTTTTCATACATAAAATCAATGCATATAGATAGGGCATAGATAAGAAGAATCATAATTAGTAACTAGTAGGATTGCAAAATTGTAGTAGAGTGTATCTACCTTAGAGAAATCAATGAGTTTGACTCCCAATGGCTGGAACAAGCAATAACCTTGTGTTCTTGGTTGAGAATCACCAAGGGAAGTGGAAGAACCTTGATCTTCCACAAGCTTGATCAACAAGTAGTTCCTCTCCTTCTTCTCTCTCTCAAAATCTCCTAAGATAGGGCACAGAGGGTTTCTGAAACCCTAAGGCACGAACTCAGCCCTTTTATAGACAAAGGGTGATGGTTAAAGTCTGAAACACCCTTAATGAAGTAAAACTGCGTATGACCGATCGATCGGTGGTATGGACCGAGCGATCGGTGGCTTACCGGTCGATCGGTGTTATGACCGAGAGATCGGTCAAAAACACACTCTCTGGAATTTTTCCCCATACAAAAAAGTTAACCGTGCGACAGCCATCGAGCGATCGATAGTGGACCGATCGATCGCAGGTAATGACCGAGTGATCGGTGCTCTGTATGTCTGGACTCTTTTGACCATATCTTTTGACTCGCTCGTCGGATTTCGACGATTCAACTTGCGTTGGATCCGTCTTTCGAAAACGAACATTTCTGACATTTCGGAATTTCCGATTTCTTCCTTATTTATTAATTAGACTACGAAAACGTCCAATTAGCTACGAAGGTGCTATTCATTAAGGATGAAAAAGTCCGGGGTGCTACAGGAAGAGTGTTTGCAATTACCCAGGAAGAGGCACAGCAGACCGAAGGTGTCATCGAAGGTAAACTTTTAGTATTTCAAGTACCTACCTATGCTTTGATTGACACTGGTGCTACACATTCGTTTGTCTCTACTCGTTTTGCTAAACACATAAGTTACAAGCCTGATACACTCAAAAGCATGATGTCTATATCTACACCATCAGGGAAAGTTCTGTGCACAAAAACAGTCTATGATAGGTGTCCCATACTTGTCAATAGTGTACGGATGTTAATAGATCTGATCGTGTTAGACATGAAGGATTATGATGTTATCCTAAGGATGGCTTGTTGGCTAATTACCATGCAGTGGTAGATTGTAATGCCAAAAAAGTGATATTTTGAATTCCGGACATCCCAGAGTTCAAAATGCAAGGGATTATCTGAGGTCAAGCACCTAAGCTAATATCAGCAATTAAAGCATGTCACCTTTTAGATAAGGGTTGTACTGGGTATTTAGCTACAATGGTGGTCGATAAAGATGAAGATGACACTTTAGGGAATACCGCGGTGGTCAGAGAGTTTCGAGATGTATTTCCTGATGAATTACCAGGACTCCCTCCTACTAGAGAAATCGATTTTACAATCGATGTTACTCCGGGTGTAGACTCGATATCTAAAACATCGTATCGGATGGCTTCGGCTGAGTTGCAAGAACTGAAGATTCAGTTGCAAGACCTATTAGATAAGGGCTTGATCCGTCCTAGTGTTTCACCGTGGGGAGCACCGGTGTTATTTGTCCGAAAGAAAGACGGGAGTCTGCGTCTGTGTGTAGATTATCGTCTGCTGAATCAAGCAATGATCAAGAATAAGTATCCTCTCCCCAGGATCGATGATCCATTTGATCAGTTGTAAGGTGCCCAAGTGTTTTCAAAGATTGATTTACGGTCCGGCTATCACCAATTAAGGGTCAAAGAAGAAGATATTCAGAAGACAGCATTCCGAACTCGGTATGGTCATTACGAGTTCTTGGTGATGCCTTTTGGACTGACAAATGCACCTGCGGCCTTTATGGAGTTGATGAATCATCTTTTCAGGCCGTACTTGGATCAGTTTATTGTGGTATTTATTGATGATATCTTGGTGTACTCACCTAGTCGTGAGCAGCACGCTGAGCACTTGAGGATTACGCTACAGACATTAAGAGATAATCAACTGTATGCTAAGTTCTCCAAGTGCAAGTTTTGGATGGAAGAGGTAGCCTTTCTTGGGCATATTGTGTCAAGAAATGGAATATCTGTTGATCCTTCCAAGATTTAGGCAGTAACCGATTGGGCAAGGCCATCCACTGTTACTGAAGTTTGAAGTTTTCTGGGATTGGCTGGGTACTACCGTAGATTTGTAGAAGGTTTCTCAAAGATAGCAGCTCCATTAACGGAATTGAGTAAGAAAGATGTGAAGTTTGAATGGACGGCATCTCGGTAGCGAAGCTTTCAAGAATTAAAGAAGAGATTAAAAACTGCTCCAGTATTGACAACTCCCTCAGGATCTGGAGGATTTGAGATGTATTGCGATGCTTCTAGTAAGGGACTTGGTTGTGTCTTAATGCAAAAGAAAAAGGTCATTGCTTATGGTTCGAGACAACTCAAGATTTACTAACGGAATTATCCCACACATGACCTGGAGTTAGCTGCGGTAGTGTTCGCACTAAAAATTTGGAGACATTATCTTTATGGAGAGAAGTTGGTGATCTATAGTGATCACAAGAGTTTAAAGTATCTATTCTCCCAAAAGGAACTCAATATGCGACAGCGTAGATGGATGGAATTCTTAAAAGATTATGACTATGTAATCCAGTATCATCCTGGTAAGGGTAACGTGGTTGCTGATGCCCTGAGTGGAAAGATAGTTGGATCTGTAGCATATATGAGGGCAGAGCGATGGAAGATGATCGAAGAATTCAAGAGTTGGAATCTGAGTCTAGGATTCCAGGGTAATAGTGCCAAGTTGGCTAGTATTCAGGCTAAGCCAGTGTTATTACAAAAGATTCAAGAAGCACAGTTGGAAGATTAGGAGATCAAAGTTATCAGAGATAAGATTCTTCAAGGAAAAATGGGTGATTTTGAAGAATCTGAAGATGGAATACTTCGATTCAAAGGTTGAATCTGTGTGCCTAGAAATCCAGAGTTGAAGAATGAACTGCTCAATGAGGCACATCGATCTCGTTTTGCGGTGCACCCCGGAAGTACAAAGATGTATCAGGATGTGAAGAATAACTACTGGTGGAACGGCATGAAGAGAGAAATTACAGAGTATGTATCTCGATGCCTTGTTTGTCAGCAAGTCAAGGCAGAACATCAGAAACCACCTGGATTGTTAAATTCATTGCCTATTCCCGAGTGGAAATGGGAGCATATTACGATGGATTTTGTGGTAGGGTTACCAAAAACAAGGAGTGGACATGATGCCGTTTAGGTGATAGTTGATCGATTGACGAAGTCGGCTCACTTTCTTGCTATCAAGGATAGCATAACCTTGGAAAATTTATCAAAGTTGTACATCAAGGAGATTGTGAAGCTGCATGGTGCGCCAGTATCTATTGTGTCAGATCGCGATCCGTGATTTACTTCCCGATTTTGGAGGAGCTTGTAAAAAGCTTTAGGTACGCAGCTAAACATGAGTATAGCTTATCATCCGCATATCGATGGACAGTCTGAGCGCACAATACAAACTCTAGAAGATATGATGCGCACTTGCAGTCTGGACTTTCAAGGAAACTGGGATGATCACTTGCCATTGATCGAGTTTGCATATAATAATAGTTATCAGACAAGTATTCAAATGGCTCCTTACGAGGCCTTGTACGGCAGGAGTTGTCGGTCACCAGTATGTTGGACTGAGGTAGGGGAACGTAAACTACTGGGACCTGAGTTGGTACAAGAAACAACAAAGAAGATCGAGTTGATTCGATCGAGGTTGTTATCTACACAAAGTCGACAGAAAAGCTATGCAGATGGAAAGCGCCGAGACTTAGAGTTTCAACTCAGGGAGCATGTCTTCTTGAAAATCTCTCCATCAAAAAGTATTGTACGATTCGGAAAGCGGGAAAAGTTAAGTCCACGATTCATTGGACCTTTTGAGATTTTGGTGAAAATAGGAGGTGTAGCCTATTGTTTGGTGTTACCACCAGAGCTCGCAAGGGTTCACAATGTATTCCACATATCCATGTTGAGAAAATATGTACCTGATTCCTCGCACGTGATACGATATGAACCAATTCAAGTCAGAGAGGACTTAACTTTTGAAGAAAAGCAAGTGATAATTTTGTATCGTAAGGAACAGGTGTTACGAAACAAAACGATTAAGCTAGTTAAAGTTTTATGGGAACACCATAGCATAGAGGAAGCCACATGGGAACTTGAAGATGTCATTAGGAGCAATCATCCTCAGTTATTTGATGATTAGTGTATATGTAAATTTCGAGGACGAAATTTTTGTAAGGAGGGGAGATTGTAACGACCTGTAATTTTAATATAATAAAATTATGTGTTTATGGGTCCTTAATGGAGGTTAATTAGTTAATTATTTGTTAAATTAATAAAAAGTAGATTTTGCTCAGGATTGAAGTGCACCAAGGAAATCTTAGTATCTTTTAGCGAAAAGCTCACAGAGTGTGCCGGTCGACTGCCGGGACACACTCCTACCGTATCGGTTTTGTCAGGTACCATTTCGCGGGACCGTGGGGCCATTATGTGTGATAAAATTGAGAAAAAGGGAAAAGTTTTATATTTCCAGAAATTAAGTGGGACCCAATATTTGTTGGAAATCCTAATAGAAATCCGTGCGGTTGATACTAATGCGTGTTGGTCGACCGTGATGACTAATTTCTATCGTCTCGGCAGTTAGTTATCTCAAACGAAGAAACGGCGGCCTGTTTTGTGTTTGAAATCAGGAAATTAGTGGGTTTTACAATTTTCTTCTGGATTAAAGTGCAGCTGTAAAAACTCAGTATTTTTCCCCAAAATTTTTACAGCAGGTGTCGAACTATCCCAAGTTCGGTCACCTAAAATTTCATCAAAATCGGACTCTATGTAGTAGGATTTCGGAGGCCGTAAATGCAAAAAAAATCAGAAATTGGTCAAACAGTCAACCGGTCAAACGAGTTGACCGGTCAACTCTCCACACCTTATTGGTCATGTGCTTTTGCACATGATCCCATCTCATTACTTATATAAAGAGGGTTAAAACCCTCATTCCCTCACAAATTCTGCAGAGATAGTATGCTGCCCGAACCATTTTAGAGAGAGAAAAAGGTAGAGAGAGAAAGTGGAGAGAGAAAGTTGCATGCGCTCTACCTTGGGGTTGATTATCCTTTCGAGCGCGTTGGCGGTGTCCGTTTCGGCTCTAGACGCCTCGAAACGTGTGAAACAATTAAAACCTCTCTTTTCTTCTCTTTTTCCGCTTATTTTGCTATATTATTTCATGTGAAGTATATGCATGTCTTTTGACGTGAATGAAAAAGGGTCGGAGACCCCTATGTGATGTTGTGATTTTATGTGGTCCATCGGGGAACCCAGATCGGGTCCCGGGTAAATTGTATCGCCACTCTAGGGTGACGAAAAGTTGTTTTGCATGTCATGTAAGGCTATGGAGACATCCATTAGCCTAGAAACGTTTCCTAACGGGATTGTGTGTTATCGGAGTTGGTTCACGGGCGCGAGGCCCAAGTATTTCAGTTAATCAAGCGAGACTTAGGTCAATTGGGGTTCACCTGTGGTTAGAAAATCTAACCAGGGTTAAGTATAATCCGTGGTTCCTCTTTGATTAGGTCAGGAGAGACAGTTTCCAGTAAGGCCCGGGGTTCCTCTGTGACTGATAGTCGGGTGATGTTGGTCTATTTGTTTAGGTCGTCCGTGGTGCCTCTTTGACTAGGTCAGTAGTGACGGTGTCCTGCATGGCCCGTGGTTCCTCCGTGACTAATAGTCAGGAGATGTCGGAGTCCTAAGGAGTTTAAAGTGGCTGAACATCAAGTAGTGTGTCGCGACCCAAAATACCCCCTAGGAGTTAAGGATACTTTGACTCGTGACCGCCGTATCATACCTCCAGTATGATACATAAGGCACACGTGGAAACCTGTCAGAGTACCTGAATAACATAGCGGAAACGAAATTTACATGCACAGCGGAAAAGT
>CM026553.1:21303030-21561959 GCA_015143295.1 Tetracentron sinense
TACATTGTGAGAAAACCCAAAATGGAGTGGACAAAACCCACACTCACATAACAACAAGACACAGGTTCTAAGGTCCGGTTAGGGCTCAACAGAAATCGAAGTCACGATCTATCTTAGAGCACCTCGTCAGGATAGTGATCCATGGGAAGGCTCGCAGGGTTCCACGGTACTATTCCTCGACCAAGGTTCTTTGCCACACAAATCGAATGGAAACCCGAGCACCTGCCGATCATAACAAATCGACTGAGCATGGAATACTCAGTGTATACAAACTAATAACAACAAAGCGGTTAGGCATAGAGCATACAAGACATGGAGAATGAAATCTGTAAAATCCTTAAAGCATGGAAACCGTGAAGCATATATGAGATAATATTCGAAACCAAAACTGTAACCGTGTGAGTCAATCGATAATCATAGCCTTATGAGTTCTTGTGAGTTCATGGAGTTACTTAGAGTCCTATGATCCGTAGAGACATAGAGCATAGAGCAATACCATAAAGCATTTCCATAGAGCATATCCTTAGAGATCTTAGAGCATTACATTTGTGATCCGTAGAGCTTGTGAGACGATCTTAGAGCTTATCATAGAGTTTCCTTGTGAGCATGGTATGATCCTTAGAGCTTGTGAAATGATCTTAGAGAAATCATAACGTTACTTAGAATCATTCATTATTCGTCCTTTTCGTGAAAAACCTTTGTTTGTACTTTGAGAAATCCATGGAAACCATCGGTTCATGCGAGACATGCGAGCATATGCACTTAATAAGAGAAATCATCGTATTTAAGCATAGAATCCCTTAGAGGTATTTTATCAAACACTTAGAGTGCATCATAATAGTAACCTTCCTCCAAGTATATAATCACACCTTTTCATACATAAAATCAATACATATAGATAGGGCATAGATAAGAAGAATCATAATTAGTAACTAGTAGGATTGCAAAATTGTAGTAGAGTGTATCTACCTTAGAGAAATCAATGAGTTTGACTCCCAATGGCTGGAACAAGCAATAACCTTGTGTTCTTGGTTGAGAATCACCAAGGGAAGTGGAAGAACCTTGATCTTCCACAAGCTTGATCAACAAGTAGTTCCTCTCCTTCTTCTCTCTCTCAAAATCTCCTAAGATAGGGCACAGAGGGTTTCTGAAACCCTAAGGCACGAACTCAGCCCTTTTATAGACAAAGGGTGATGGTTAAAGTCTGAAACACCCTTAATGAAGTAAAACTGCGTATGACCGATCGATCGGTGGTATGGACCGAGCGATCGGTGGCTTACCGGTCGATCGGTGTTATGACCGAGAGATTCGGTCAAAAACACACTCTCTGGAATTTTTCCCCATACAAAAAAGTTAACCGTGCGACAGCCATCGAGCGATCGATAGTGGACCGATCGATCGCAGGTAATGACCGAGTGATCGGTGCTCTGTATGTCTGGACTCTTTTGACCATATCTTTTGACTCGCTCGTCGGATTTCGACGATTCAACTTGCGTTGGATCCGTCTTTCGAAAACGAACATTTCTGACATTTCGGAATTTCCGATTTCTTCCTTATTTATTAATTAGACTACGAAAACGGCCAATTAGCTACGAAGGTGCTATTCATTAAGGATGAAAAAGTCCGGGGTGCTACAGGAAGAATGTTTGCAATTACCCAGGAAGAGGCATAGCAGGCCGAAGGTGTCATCGAAGGTCAACTTTAATATTTCAAGTACCTATGTATGCTTTGATTGACAGTGGTGCTACACATTCGTTTGTCTCTACTCATTTTGCTAAACATACAAGTTACAAGGCTGATACACTCAAAAGCATGATGTTTATATTTACACCATCAGGGAAAGTTCTGTGCACAAAAACAATATATGATAGGTGTCCTATACTTATCAATAGTGTACGGATGTTAGTAGATCTGATCATGTTAGACATGAAGGATTATGATGTTAACCTAGGGATGGATTTGTTGGCTAATTACCATGCAGTGGTAGATTGTAATGCCAAGAAAGTGATATTTTGAATTCCGGACATTCTAGAGTTTGAAATGTAGGGGATTGTCCGAGGTCAAGCACCCAAGCTAATATCAGCAATTAAAGCATGTCACCTTCTAGATAAGGGGTGTGCTGGGTATTTAGCGGTAGTGGTGGTCGATAAAGATGAAGATGACATTTTAGGGAATACCCTGGTGGTCAGAGAGTTTCGAGATGTATTTCCTGATGAATTACCAGGACTCCCCCCTACTAGAGAAATCGATTTTGCAATCGATGTTACTCCGGGTGTAGACTCGATATCTAAAACACCGTATCGGATGGCTCCAACTGAGTTGCAAGAACTGAAGATTCATTGCAAGACCTATTAGGTAAGGGTTTGATCCGTCCTAGTGTTTCACCGTGGGGAGCACCGGTGTTATTTGTTTGAAAGAAAGATGGGATTTCGCGTCTGTGTATAGACTATCGTCTGCTGAATCAAGCGACGATCAATAATAAGTATCATCTCCCTAGGATCGATGATCTATTTGATCAGTTGCAAGGTGCCCAAGTGTTTTCAAAGATTAATTTACGGTCCGGCTATCACCAATTGAGAAAGAAGAAGATATTCAGAAAACAGCATTCCGAACTCGGTATGGTCACTACGAGTTCCTAGTGATGCCTTTTGGACTGACAAATGCGCTTGCGGCCTTTATAGAGTAGACGAATCGTTTTTTCAGGCCGTACTTGGATCACTTTATTGTGGTATTTATTGATGATGTCTTGGTGTATTCACCTAGTCGTGAGAAGCACGCTGAGCACTTGAGGATTATGCTACAGACATTAAGAGATAATCAGCTGTATGCTAAGTTTTCCAAGTGCGAGTTTTGGATGGAAGAGGTAGCTTTCCTTGGGCATATTGTGTCAAGAAATATAATATCTGTTAATCCCTCCAAGATTCAGGTGGTAACCGATTGGACAAGGTCATCCACTGTTACTGAAGTTCGAAGTTTTGTGGGATTGGCTGGATAATACCGCAGATTTGTAGAAGGTTTCTCGAATATAGCAGCTCCATTAACGGAATTGACTAAGAAAGATGTGAAGTTCGAATGGACGGCATCTCGGGAGCGAAGCTTTCAAAAATTAAAAAAGAGATTAACTACCGCTCCAGTATTGGCAACTCCCTCAAGATCTGGAGGATTTGAGGTGTATTGTGATGCTTCCGGTAAGGGACCCAGTTGTGTCTTAATGTAAAACAAAAAGGTCATTACTTATGGTTCGAGACAACTCAAGATTCACGAACGGAATTATCCCACACATGACCTGAAGTTAGTTGCGGTAGTGTTCGCACTAAAAAGTTGGGAGGCATTATCTTTATGGAGAAAAGTTGGTGATCTATAGTGATCACAAGAGTTTAAAGTATCTATTCTCCCAAAAGGAACTCAATATGCGACAGCGTAGATGGATGGAATTCTTAAAGGATTATGACTATGTAATCCAGTATCATCCTAGTAAGGGTAACGTGGTTGTTGATGCCCTGAGTAGAAAGACAGTTGGATCTGTAGCATATATGAAGGCAGAGCGATGGAAGATGATCGAAGAATTCAAGAGTTGGAATCTGAGTCTAGGATTCCAGGGTAATAGTGCCAAGTTGGCTAGTATTCAAGCCAAGCCAGTGTTATTACAGAAGATTCAAGAAGCACAGTTGGAAGACCAGGAGATCAAAGTCATCAGAGATAAGATTCTTCAAGGAAAAATGGGTGATTTTGAAGAATCTGAAAATGGAATACTTCGATTCAAAGGTCGAATCTGTGTACCTGGAAATCCTGAGTTGAAGAATAAACTGCTCAATGAGGCACATCGATCTCGTTTTGCGGTGCACCCTGGAAGTACAAAGATGTATCAGGATGTGAAGAATAACTACTGGTGGAACAGCATGAAGAGAGAAATTGCAGAGTATGTATCTCGATGCCTTGTTTGTCAGCAAGTCAAAACAGAACATCATAAACCACCTGGATTGTTAAATTCATTGCCTATTCCCGAGTGGAAATGGGAGCACATTACAATGGATTTTGTGGTAGGATTACCAAAAACAATGAGTGGACACGATGCCGTTTGGGTGATAGTTGATCGATTGATGAAGTCGACTCACTTTCTCACTATCAAGGATACCATAACCCTGGAAAATTTATCAAAGTTGTACATCAAGGAGATTGTGAAGCTGCATGGCGTGCCGGTATCTATTGTGTCAGATCGTAATCCGCGATTTACTTCTCGATTTTGGAGGAGCTTGTAAAAAGCTTTAGGTACGCAGCTAAACATGAGTATAGCTTATCATCCGCATATCGATGGACAGTCTGAGCGCACAATAAAAACTCTAGAAGATATGATGCGCACTTACAGTCTGGACTTTCAAGGAAACTAGGATGATCACTTGCCATTGATCGAGTTTGCATATAATAACAGTTATCAAGCAAGTATTTAAATGGCTCCTTACGAGGCCTTGTACGGCAGGAGTTGTCGGTCCCAGTATGTTGGACTGAAATAGGGGAACGTAAACTACTGGGACCTGAGTTGGTGCAAGAAACAACAAAGAAGATCGAGTTGATTCGATCGATATTATTAGCTGCACAAAGTCGACAGAAAAACTATGCAGATGGAAAGCGCCGAGACTTAGAGTTTCAACTCAGGGAGCATGTCTTCTTGAAAATCTCTCCATCAAAAAGTATTGTACGATTCGGAAAGCGGGAAAAGTTAAGTCCACGATTCATTGGACCTTTTGAGATTTTGGTGAAAATAGGAGGTGTAGCCTATTGTTTGGTGTTACCACCAGAGCTCGCAAGGGTTCACAATGTATTCCACATATCCATGTTGAGAAAATATGTACCTGATTCCTCGCACGTGATACGATATGAACCAATTCAAGTCAGAGAGGACTTAACTTTTGAAGAAAAGCAAGTGATAATTTTGTATCGTAAGGAACAGGTGTTACGAAACAAAACGATTAAGCTAGTTAAAGTTTTATGGGAACACCATAGCATAGAGGAAGCCACATGGGAACTTGAAGATGTCATTAGGAGCAATCATCCTCAGTTATTTGATGATTAGTGTATATGTAAATTTCGAGGACGAAATTTTTGTAAGGAGGGGAGATTGTAACGACCTGTAATTTTAATATAATAAAATTATGTGTTTATGGGTCCTTAATGGAGGTTAATTAGTTAATTATTTGTTAAATTAATAAAAAGTAGATTTTGCTCAGGATTGAAGTGCACCAAGGAAATCTTAGTATCTTTTAGCGAAAAGCTCACAGAGTGTGCCGGTCGACTGCCGGGACACACTCCTACCGTATCGGTTTTGTCAGGTACCATTTCGCGGGACCGTGGGGCCATTATGTGTGATAAAATTGAGAAAAAGGGAAAAGTTTTATATTTCCAGAAATTAAGTGGGACCCAATATTTGTTGGAAATCCTAATAGAAATCCGTGCGGTTGATACTAATGCGTGTTGGTCGACCGTGATGACTAATTTCTATCGTCTCGGCAGTTAGTTATCTCAAACGAAGAAACGGCGGCCTGTTTTGTGTTTGAAATCAGGAAATTAGTGGGTTTTACAATTTTCTTCTGGATTAAAGTGCAGCTGTAAAAACTCAGTATTTTTTCCCAAAATTTTTACAGCAGGTCTCGAACTATCTCAAGTTCGGTCATCTAAAATTTCGTCAAAATCGAACTCTATGTAATAGGATTTCGGAGGCCGTAAATGCAAAAAAATTCAGAAATTGGTCAAATAGTCAACCGGTTAAACGAGTTGACCGGTCAACTCTCCACACCTTATTGGTCATGTGCTTTTGCACATGATCCCATCTCATTACTTTTATAAAGAGGGTTAAAACCCTCATTCCCTCACAAATTCTGCAGAGATAGTATGCTGCCCGAACCATTTTAGAGAGAGAAAAAGGTAGAGAGAGAAAGTGGAGAGAGAAAGTTACATGCGCTCTACCTTGGGGTTGATCATCCTTCCAAGAGCATTGGTGGTGTCCGTTTCGGCTCTAGACGCCTCGAAACGCGTGAAGCAGGTAAAATCCCTTTTGTTTCTTCTTTTTTTCCGCTTATTTTGCTATATTCTTTTATCTGAAGTATATGCATGTCTTTTGACGTGAATGAAAAAGGGTCAGAGACCATTATGTGATATTGTGATTTTATGTGGTCCATCAGGGAGCCCAGATTGGGTCCCGAGTAAATTGTATCGCCACTCTAGGGTGATGAAAAATTATTTTGCATGTCGTGTAAGGCTATGGAGACATCCATTAGCTTGGAAACGCTCCCTAACAGGACGATGTGTTATCGGAGTTGGTTCACGGGCGCGAGGCCCAAGTATTTCAGTTAATCAAGCGAGACTTAGGTCAATTGGGGTTCACCTGTGGTTAGAAAATCTAACCAGGGTTAAGTATAATCCGTGGTTCCTCTTTGATTAGGTCAGGAGAGACAGTTTCCAGTAAGGCCCGGGGTTCCTCTGTGACTGATAGTCGGGTGATGTTGGTCTATTTGTTTAGGTCGTCCGTGGTGCCTCTTTGACTAGGTCAGTAGTGACGGTGTCCTGCATGGCCCGTGGTTCCTCCGTGACTAATAGTTAGGAGATGTCGGAGTCCTAAGGAGTTTAAAGTGGCTGAACATCAGATAGTGTGTCGCGACCCAAAATACCCCCTAGGAGTTAAGGATACTTTGACTCGTGACCGCCGTATCATACCTCCAGTATGATACATAAGGCACACGTGGAAACCTGTCAGAGTACCTGAATATACATAGCGGAAACGAAATACAATGCACAGCGGAAAATAAAATACTAAACGTAGCGGAAGCAAAATGAATACTCCTATAACTTGGCTCAAGTAAGAACCAACAAGTATACATGTGTGAGAAACCCAAAAGTGGAGTGGACAAACCCCACACTCACATAACAAAAGACACAAGTTCTAAGTCGGTCGATCAACAGAAATCGAAGTCACGACTCCTATCTAGAGCACCATCGTCATGATAGTGATCCATGGAAGGCTCCGGGTCACGGTACTCTTCCTCGACCCAAGGTTCTTCGCCACACAAATCGAATGGAACCCGAGCACCTGCCGATCATAACAATATCGACTGAGCATGGAATACTCAGTGTATACAAACTAATAACAATAAAGCGGTTAGGCATAGAACATACAAGACATGGAGAATGAAATCCGTAAAATCCTTAAAGCATGGAAACCGTGAAAACATATGTGAGATAATATTCGAAACCAAAACTGTAACCGTGCGAGTCAATCGATAATCATAGCCTTATGAGTTCTTGTGAGTTCATGGAGTTACTTAGAGTCATTATGATCCGTAGAGACATAGAGCATAGAGCAATACCATAGAGCATTTCCATAGAGCATAACCTTAGAGATCTTAGAGCATTTCATTGAGATCCGTGGAGCTTGTGAGACGATCTTAGAGCATTATCATAGAGTTTCCTTGTGAGCATGGTATGATCCTTAAAGCTTGTGAAACGATCTTAGAGAAATCATAGAGTTACTTAGAATCATTCATTATTCGTCTTTTCATGAAAAACCCTTGTTTGTACTTTGAGAAATCCATGGAAACCATCGGTTCATGCGAGACATGCGAGCATATGCACTTAATAAGAGAAATCATCATATTTAACCATAGAATCCCTTAGAGGTATTTTATCAAACACTTAGAGTGCATCATAATAGTAATTTTCATTCAAGTATATAATCACACCTTTTCATACATAGAATCAGTACATATAGATAAGGCATAGATGAGAAGAATCATAATTAGTAACTAGTAGGATTGCAAGATTGTAGTAGAGTGTATCTACCTTGGTGAAATCAAAGATTTTGATTCCCAAAGGCTTGAACAAGCAATAACCTTGTGTTCTTGGTTGAGAATCACCAAGGGAAGTGGAGGAACCTTGATCTTCCACAAGCTTGATCAACAAGTAGTTCCTCTCCTTCTTCTCTCTCTCAAAATCTCCTAAGATAGGGCACAGAGGGTTTCTGAAACCCTAAGGCACGAACTCAGCCTATTTATAGGCAAGGGGTTGTGTTTAAAGTCTTAAACACCCTTAATGAAGAAAAACTGCGTATGACCGATCGATCGGTGGTATGGACCGAGCGATCGGTGGCTTACCGGTCGATCGGTGTTATGACCGAGAGATCGGTCAAAAACACCCTCTTTGGAATTTTTCCCCATACAAAAAAGTTAACCGTGCGACAGCCATCGAGCGATCGGTAGTGGACCGATCGATCGCAGGTAATGACCGAGCGATCGGTGCTCTGTATGTCTGGACTATTTTGACCATATCTTTTGACTCGCTCGTCGGATTTCGACGATTCAACTTGCGTTGGATCCGTCTTTCGAAAACGAACATTTCTGACATTTCGGAATTTCCGATTTCTCCCTTATTTATTAATTAGATTACGAAAACGGCCAATTAGCTATGAAGGTGCTATTCATTAAGGATGAAAAAGTCCGGGGTGCTACATTCTCCCCCCCTTACAAAAATTTCGTCCCCGAAATTTGGACGATACATACATGCGTAAAACTATAGCAAAATACAAGGGAATGCCAAGGCCTTAAACAAATAAATGGGGGTACTTTTCTCCTACTTCAGCTTCTCGCTCCCATGTAGCCTCTTCCTTGGAATGATGCTGCCACTTCACTAGGACTAAAGGGATAGTCTTGGTTCGCAACACTTGATCACGACGATCCAGAATCTGAACTGGTTGTTCAACCAACGTAAGATCCTCTCGAATCTCAACAGGATCAAGAGCGATGACGTGAGACGGATCCGAAATGTATTTTCTAAGCATAGAGACGTGAAATACATTATGGACCGCTGCCATGTGAGGCGGTAGTGCTACCCTCTAAGCAACCTCACCAACCCTTGTGACGATCTCAAATGGTCCCACGTACCTAGGACTGAGCTTTCCCTTCTTCCCGAATCGCATGATCCCCCGACTCGGCAAAATCTTCACAATGACCCGATCTCCAACTCGGAACTCTAAATCTCTGCGGCGTACATCCGCATAGCTCTTCTGCCTATCCTGAGCACCTTTCAATCGCTCCCGGATAATTTTGACCCTTTCTGCGGTCCGCTCTATCAACTCAGGACCAAGAATTTTTCTCTCACCAACTTCATCCCAGTATAGCGGTGATCGACAACTTCGACCATACAGAGCTTCAAAAGGTGCCATCTGGATGCTTGCCTGATAGCTATTGTTGTAGGCAAACTCAACCAACGGCAACTGTTCCTCCCAACTACCCTGAAAATCCAGCATACAAGCTCGGAGCATATCCTCCACTACTTGATTCACCCTCTCCGTTTGTCCATCGGTCTGAGGATGGAAGGCGGTACTGAATTCTAAACGAGAACCCATAGCATCCTGGAAAGTTTTCCAAAACCTGGAAGTAAACCGAGGATCTCGATCAGACACGATAGAAACTGGCACACCGTGCAGTCGAACCACCTCCTTAACATATAGGGCTACCAACTGATTTGCATTGAAAGTAGTTCGATACGGAATAAAATGTGCAGACTTACTCAACCTGTCCACAATCACCCAAATAGCATCGGAGCCCTTCGCCGTTCGCGGCAAACCCACAATGAAATCCATCGAGATGTTCTCCCATTTCCACTCCGGAATAGGAAGGGACTGCAAAAGACCTGCCGGCCTTTGTTGTTCGGTTTTTACCTGCTGGCAAATCAAACATCTGGCGACGTACCCAGCGACTTCCCTCTTCATGTTTCGCCACCAGTAGTGCTTCTTGAGATTCTGGTACATCTTAGTACCTCCCGGATGTACCGTGTACTTTGATCGGTGAGCTTCATTCAAAATTTCATCCCTCAAAACTGTGTCGGCGGGGACACATAACCTGCCCTTAAATGTGATAGCACCATCACCATTTAAAGCGAACTCCTGATTGCCGTTACTCACCGACTTGTCTCGGTAAGCAAGCAACTCAACATCTGAATTCTGTAACTCCTTGATCTGGCTCAGGATCTGTGGCCTAACCACCACGTTGGGCATTATCGGCCCATAGGTGACATGCCTGAGAGTAGTGTCCAAATGACACATATCATGTAATAACTTCCACTCTTGCACTCTCAATTGAGCCATAACTCTGTAAGGTTTTCTGCTAAGAGCATCGGCTACCACGTTAGCCTTACCCGGATGGTACTGGATGGAACAGTCGTAGTCCTTCATGAACTCCATCCAACGATGCTGCCTCATATTCAACTCCTTCTGGAGGAAAAGATACTTCAAGCTCTTATGGTCTGTGAACACCACGAACTCTTCTCCGTAGAGGTAGTGACGCCAAAGTTTCAGTGCAAAAATGACTACAGCGAGCTCTAAGTCATGTGTGGGGTAATTCTGCTCGTGCTCCTTCAGCTGACGGGAAGCATAGGCGACCACCTTTTTATGCTGCATCAAAACACATCCAAGTCCCACTAGTGAAGCATCACTATAGACTTCGAAACCACCGCTCCCAGATGGAACTGTAAGAACAGGAGCCGAAGTAAGCTTCTTTTTCAACTCCAAGAAACTAGCCTCGCACTTATCACTCCAAGTGAACCTGGTGTTCTTCCGTGTGAGATAGGTAAGCGGAGCTGCTAAACTTGAAAATCCTTCCACAAACCTTCTGTAATATCCTGCCAACCCGAGGAAACTACGAATTTCGGTGACACTCTTCGGCCTTTCCCAATTCATCACCGCCTCAATCTTTGCAGGATCAACTGAAATACCTTCAGCAGATACCACGTGTCCAAGAAAAGACACCTTGTTCAGCCAGAACTCACACTTGCTCAACTTAGCATACAGCCTATGCTCTCGAAGTGTCTGCAACACCAGACGGAGATCTCTCGTGTGATCCTCTTGTGACTGTGAATACACAAGGATATAATCTACGAACACGATCACACATTGATCGAGAGACGATCTGAACACCCGATTCATCAAATCCATGAATGCTGCCAGCGCGTTGTCAGTCCAAAAGACATGACCAAAAACTCGTAATGACCGTATCGAGTTCGGAATGCTGTCTTCGGAATGTCCTCTTTCTTGATCTTCAACTGATGATAACCAGATCGAAGGTCAATCTTGGAGAAAAACTGCGCACCCTTTAATTGGTCAAACAAGTCGTCTATCCGAGGCAATGGATAACGATTCTTGATCGTGACCTTGTTCAATTGCCTGTAATCAATACACATACGCATTGATCCATCCTTCTTCTTCACGAAGAGAACTGGAGCTCCCCAAGGTGAAACACTTGGCCGGATAAAACCAAGGCCTTGCAATTCTTCTAACTGCTCTTTTAACTCCTTAAGCTCAATAGGGGCCATCCTATACGGAGCTCTTGAAATCAGAACTGTGCCTGGAGCTAGCTCAATCGCAAACTTGATTGCACAATCGGGAGGCAATCCCGGCAAGGTTTCCGGAAAAATATCCATATACTCACATACCACCGGAATAGGAGTGGAGTCTCGCACTTCTACACCCTCGAGACTAAGAGTTGCAAAGCGGGCAATGTCTCTTCTCTGAAGTCCCCTGAAATGAAACGGCTTTAACCCCACGGGTTTAAAATGCACCACCTTCTCGAAACACGCCACGTGTCCATGGTGGGTTGAGAGCCAATCCATTCCTAGGATGACATCGAAATCCCAATCCTGAAATCCTAGAAGGATCAAGTCGACTGGCAACTCGTGCTGCATGACTTGTACAACACTATCCGGATACACTTTATCTGTCTCAATAGATTTTCCCAATGGAGTTGAAATGGACAACTCCCTAGGTAGCTTGCTTGGCTCGGACGTAAAGCCTTTGGCAAAGCTTGGTGAAACGAACGAGTGAGTGGATCCTGTGTCTATCAACACTCTTGCCAAACATTCATTTACGAGCAACGAACCTGAGAATTTGAATCATCCCAGTTATAACACAACTGTACATATAGATACAAACATCGCAAAACACCACATAGGATATATATAGATACGAACATATCATGGCAATATTAGAACTTTGACAAGGACTAGTTCGCGCGTACCTTGCACAACATCATGAGATGCCTGTGCGTCTCTATCAGTCATGGCAAAGACTCTGCCCTGGTTCGCCTGACGAGGCTGCTGGGTAGGCTGCAAGGATCTAGAGGCCTGAGATAAAGACCCCTGAAGTGAATTCTGCCTGCCTGGAGGCCGAACTCCCTGTGATCCAGATTGTGACTGCTTGCGCGGGCAATCTCGAATCATATGGCCCATCTCGCCACAATGGAAGCATCCACCTGACATTCTTCGGCATTCTCCAATCTTATGCCGACGACCACATGCGGCGCACTCCTCAAATGTCTGCGATGCGGAGGAAGCCGGAGGCATAACCCTCGTAGCTTGCGATGCCGTAGGACGCGGTGCCTGAGGCGCAAAAGAAGGTCTCTGAGCCGACATCGGCTGGGAGAACTGGTACGGTGCAGTCCTAGTCCTCTTCTGTGAAGAACTACTCGACTGACCCCGAGACATGCTCTTCCCGAAGCCACTGTCTCTTCTTCTCACGAAGTCTTCCGCATTCTTTACGGCGATCTTTGCCTTCCCTATTATCTCTCTCCAAGACTCTACCTGGAGGATGGACACCCGATCTCGGATGAAAGCCTTCAAGCCCATCTCAAACTTCCTGACCTGTAGGTCTTCAGTTGCCACCAAGTGCGGAGCAAACCTAGACAACTCAGTGAACTTAGCCTCATACTCGGCTACGCTCATCGACCCTTGCTCCAAAAGCATAAACTCTCTCGCCTTTTGTTCCCGAATAATCCTGGGAAAGTACTGTTCCCTGAAAGTCTCTAAGAACTCCGTCCAAGTCCAGGGCACACCAGCCTTAGCAACATCTCTCTGCCTTTGGGCAGCTCTCCACCAGTGTTCGGCTTCACCCTCCATCATGAAGGAAGCCCATTCTACCTTTTGCTCATCGGTACAACGGAGAGCCCGGAAGGTCTTCTCCAGCTGCATAATCCAAGACTCGGCCACCATGGGGTCCAGAGTGCCATAGAATGTAGGAGGCCGCAATCTCCTAAAAGCTTCGAGCCCCGCGGTGTGATGCACCGGTGTAGGCACAGGCGTGGACGGTGGGGTAGGCATAGGCCTTGCTGCCAACAATGCCAAAGTCTCGGCTATGGAGTCCATAGCATTTGTGAAATACAACGGTTCCTCTTCTCTCGGAACTTCACTCTCGGCCCTCCGAGTATGGTAACCTCGACCCCGATTGACACGTCTCATGATATCAAATCCTGAGATCAATTTGGCAAAACATGAGTCTAACTTGGATACCAAACCTCACATATCATATAGCAATTCAATAATCATGAAATGCTAACACCGCATTTAGTATACATCAAGGTATACACGTAAGAATACCATCACAACTTAGAGTACCCTAGCGTAGCTAAGACACTAGCATTGGGCATCTATCTTTTCTAGGATCCTACACTAACCTAAAGATTCACTTGATACCGGTTATGTCGTGGTAACAAGCCTAAGACAACTGAGTCCTTCTGAGTTCTAAGTTCAACTCATAGGGATTACTTCCGCTTAGACCAAGCCTGAGTGACCTAACTAAGTCTGTCATTAGACATAACTAGCTCTGATACCAACTCTGTCGCGACCCAAAATACCCCCTAGGAGTTAAGGATACTTTGACTCGTGACCGCCGTATCATACCTCCAGTATGATACATAAGGCACACGTGGAAACCTGTCAGAGTACCTGAATATACATAGCGGAAACGAAATACAATGCACAGCGGAAAATAAAATACTAAACGTAGCGGAAGCAAAATGAATACTCCTATAACTTGGCTCAAGTAAGAACCAACAAGTATACATGTGTGAGAAACCCAAAAGTGGAGTGGACAAACCCCACACTCACATAACAAAAGACACAAGTTCTATGTCACGCCCCAAAATACCCCCTAGGAGTTAAGGGATACTTTAGAGGTGACTACGTGTACCTGTCAAACCATCCTGTAATGCAAGAGGCTAAACATAATATAATTCAATGAAAATCAGAGCGCGGAAACTAAACATAAGTGCGGAAGCGTAAGCCAACTTTTCTTTTCTTCTATAACTCCAATTAGTATTCCAAGTTAACATATACCAAATACAATCAAAGTAAAGGTGGACATGCCCACCTATCAAAATACAAAAGGAACTCTCTAATCCTCTCCTCTCAACAGTAGTCGAGGTATGGCCACACATCCAAGTCCCCATCCTCCTGAGACTGCCATGGGATAGGTGGCTCCCTCTCCTCTACATACTCCTCCTCGACCCAAGGCTCGGGGTCGAAGACATCCACAGTACCTGCCGACATAAAAGTACGGCTGAGCATGGAATACTCAGCGAGTACAAACTACTAGCTAACCATAACAATAGCGAAAGCATAACAACAGTGAGCAATACAAGATATTAATTTAAAGCAATAGTGAAAGCATAAGATACATAGCCATATCTTGACATGCGTGTATGAATGCAAAAACCTCGGTAAAACTCATGTCTCGGAAACCCTTTTCGTGTCTCGGTCAAATCATGTATGTGTATCGTGTCTTGTCTTGTACTTCATGTCTTGATTTGTTCTTGACTTGTATACTTGTGAGCCAGAGGCTAGCACCCTTCCTTGGGCTACCAACCTCCTTGTCATGTTCTTGTTCCATTTCTCTTGTGAGCCAGAGGCTAGCACCCTTCCTTGGGCTACCAACCTCCTTGTCATGTTCTTGCTTCATTTCTCTTGTGAGCCAGAGGCTAGCACCCTTCCTTGGGCTACCAACCTCCTTGTCATGTTCTTGTTTCATTTCACTTGTGAGCCAGAGGCTAGCACCCTTCCTGGGGCTACCAACCTCCTTGTCATGTTCTTGTTTCATTTCACTTGTGAGCCAGAGGCTAGCACCCTTCCTGGGGCTACCAACCTCCTTGTCATGTTCTTGTTTCATTTCTCTTGTGAGCCAGAGGCTAGCACCCTTCCTTGGGCTACCAACCTCCTTGTCATGTTCTTGATTCATTTCATATACAAATACAATCTTGGAAAAACCCGGTTTCATGCATGCATGCGTGCTTGTGTGCTTGTCAATAGTGGTAATCATGATGACATACTTGAATGGGCGGATCACATGACTATGGCATTTCAATCCTTAACATAGTGGTATGAAAATTTAGGCAACATATAGCACATTTGAGCAATTTATCATTTCTAAGAACATTTACACAATTTCTATTTCCATTTTCTTCATTAAGTCCATTTATCCCTTGTTTAGTCATTTTATCAAACACATAGCATGCAAGGTTCCTTAATGGTTCATCTTCTTCTTTTTAGTGCCTACTTTCCATCCAAAAATCAAGGTATGTTCATTATTGGTAAAGTACCCATCCACCATTTCCATCACACACATCACCCAACATACACCTCGGCATCCGATCGCCACATCAACCCCCCACACACATCCATACCTTTTTCTTATCTTATTTAGGTTCATTGGAGATGATACATTTTATATGGGAGGCAAACATAATAGCATAAATCACATTTCATCAGGAAAAACCTAGATTTATTGCTAGGGTAAGTTAGTAGGGTGTACTAACCTTGAATCAAGGCTTGATCCTTGGTAGGGGCCTTGATTGAAGCTCCAACTTGAAAGATGAAGCCTTTGCTTGAAAGAAGCTTGAGTTGGGGAAGAAACCCCTTTCAAAAACGTGCTTGGGTTGCTGCCCTAGCTTGGAGAATGAGTCCCCACACGAGCTTGAGCCTTGAACTTGAAGCAACTCGAGTTGGGGTGAGCTAGGGTTCTTAAACCCCTTTGATTTCTTCTCCAATGGAAAACCCTAGTTGCAAATCCCCTTCTCCTTTCTCTCTATCTCTCAAAATCCCTTAAGTTCTGTGAATGAAGCCCTAAAGGCTCGAGCAAGCCTTAAGGAGGAAGGGTTTAACCCCCAAAAGACGAAAAAGCCCTTAATGAAAATTCTGAAAAACACGAAGACCGAGCGATCGGCGGTTATGACCGATCGATCGGTTGCCTACCGATCGATCGGTGTTTATGACCGATCGACCGGTCAAAAACTCACTCTCTGGAAAATTTCCCCATACAAAATTTCTGACCGTGCGATAGCTACCGATCGATCGGTTATGGACCGATCGATCGCTGACTGGACCGAGCGATCGGTCTTCTGTATGTCTGGACTGTTTTGACCATATCTTTTGACTCGCTCGTCGGATTTTGACGATTCAACTTGCGTTGGGTTCGTCTTTCGAAAACGAACATTTCTGACGTTTCGGAATTTCCGATTTCTCCCTTATTTATTAATTTGACTACAAAAACGGCCAATTAGCTACGAAGGTGCCATTCATTAAAGATGAAAAAGTCCGGGGTGCTACATTCTCCCCCCCTTACAAAAATTTCGTCCTCGAAATTTGGACAATGCGTGCTTTACAATTTAAACAACTTAGCATAACAATTTGAAACAAAATTACAAGTCATACATAAAATCATTCAAACAACTCGGGGTGCTTCGCCTTGACTTCGGCCTCACGTTCCCATGTAGCCTCTTCTCGAGCGTGATGTTGCCATTGCACGAGAACTAGCGGAATAGTCTTGTTGCGAAGTACTTGGTCTCTTCGATCCAAAATATGAACCGGCTTCTCAACCAAAGTGAGATCCTCTCGAATCTCAACCGGATCAAGCTCGATGACGTGAGAAGGATCCGGGATGTACTTCCGAAGCTGGGAGATATGAAACACGTTGTGGACCGCCGCCATGTGAGCGGGCAAAGCAACACGGTAAGCCACCTCGCCAACTCGAGTAATGATCTCGAACGGACCCACATATCTCGGGCTAAGCTTGCCTCTCTTCCCGAATCGCATAACACCTTTGGTCGGTGAAATCCTTACAAACACAAAATCACCGACTCGGAATTCAAGATCCCTCCTTCGGTTGTCGGCATAGCTTTTCTGTCTATCTTGTGCGGTCTTCAACCTCTCCCGGATAAGCTTGACCCTATCCGCGGTTTGTTCAATTAACTCGGGGCCCAAAATCTTTCTTTCTCCCACTTCATCCCAATACAACGGGGATCTACAACTTCTTCCGTACAAAGCCTCGAAAGGCGCCATTTGTATGCTTTCTTGATAACTATTGTTGTAAGCGAATTCCACCAAAGGTAGGTGATCTTCCCAACTTCCCTTGAAGTCTAGCATACATGCTCGGAGCATATCTTCAATAACCTGATTCACCCTCTCGGTTTGCCCGTCGGTCTGTGGGTGGAAAGCTGTGCTAAAGTCTAATCGGGAGCCCATTGCACCTTGAAAACTTTTCCAAAACCTGGATGTGAATCTTGGGTCTCTATCCGACACAATACTCACTGGCACCCCATGCAATCGGACTATTTCTTTGATGTATAGTTCTGCTAACTGGTTGGAGTTGAATGTAGTCCGGTATGGTAAGAAATGAGCGGACTTCGTGAGTCTATCAATAACTACCCATATAGCATCGGTCTTCTTGACCGTCTTCGGCAATCCCACGATGAAGTCCATAGAGATATGTTCCCATTTCCACTCGGGAATAGGGAGAGACTGCAAAAGACCCGCTGGTCTCAAATGCTCTGCTTTCACCTGTTGGCATACCAAACACCGTGCCACATACTCCGCAACCTCCCTCTTCATGTTTCGCCACCAAAAGTGACTCTTGAGGTTCCGGTACATCTTTGTCCCCCCGGGATGCACTGTATACTTAGACCGGTGAGCTTCATCCATAATCTCTCTCCGAAGGTCTGCATTGGCTGGGACACAAAGCCTTCCCTTGAATGTAATAGCACCTCGGCTAGTGAGAGAGAAGTCCGTACTACCCTTGGCCACTTCCTTATCCCGGAAAGCCAACAAGTCAGTGTCTGTGGCTTGATACTCCTGGATCAAGTCTATAAGGTACGGCCGAACTGTAACATTTGCCAAAACCGGACTGCGGACAGAATCGTTCACACTGATGTCTAGATTTGCCAAATCGTCTAACAGTCTCCATTCCCGCACCAACATGTGAGCCAACAACCCCGATGGCTTCCTACTCAGAGCGTCTGCCACCACATTTGCTTTTCCCGGGTGATATTGGATAGTGCACTCGTAGTCCTTTAAGAACTCAATCCAACGCCGTTGTCGTAAGTTTAACTCTTTTTGGGAAAAGAGATACTTGAGGCTCTTGTGGTCCGTGTACACATAGAACTCCACCCCGTACAGATAATGTCGCCAAATTTTAAGTGCAAACACGACCGCCGCAAGCTCCAAGTCGTGAGTGGGGTAGTTCTTTTCATGCTCTTTCAACTGCCTTGATGCATAGGCAATGACTTTCTTGTGTTGCATTAGGACACACCCGAGTCCGACGTGCGAGGCATCACTATACACCTCATACCCAAAAGGTCCAGATGGCACAGTAAGGACAGGGGCTGTGGTGAGGCGTTTCTTCAACTCTTGGAAACTTACTTCACATCGGTCACTCCAACTGAACTTTGCATTTTTCCTTGTCAAGTAGGTGAGAGGTGCAGCCAGACTGGAGAATCCCTCCACAAATCTCCGGTAGTAGCCTGCCAATCCGAGGAAACTACGTATCTCCGTGACGCTCTTGGGCCTCTCCCAACTCATGACTGCCTCAACCTTGGCTGGATCTACAGAAATGCCCTCGGCCGACACCACGTGTCCAAGAAATGCGACCTTCTCTAACCAGAACTCGCACTTACTCAATTTGGCATATAGCCTATGCTCTCTCAACATCTCCAGAGCAAGGCGGAGGTCTCGCGCGTGATCTTCCCGTGTCTGGGAATACACCAAAATGTCATCAATGAATACAATCACGCATCGATCCAAGTAAGATCGGAACACCCGGTTCATCAAATCCATGAATGCCGCTGGTGCATTCGTCAGCCCAAAAGGCATGACAAGGAACTCGTAATGCCCATACCGAGTCCTGAAAGCCGTCTTCTGAACATCTTCCGCCTTGATCCTTAATTGGTGATACCCCGATCTAAGATCAATTTTGGAGAAGAATCTCGCTCCCTTCAGTTGGTCAAACAAGTCGTCTATCCTTGGCAAGGGATAACGATTCTTGATAGTTACCTTGTTCAACTGACGGTAGTCTATACACATCCTCATAGACCCGTCCTTCTTCTTCACAAAGAGAACCGGAGCTCCCCACGGAGAGACACTTGGTTGGATGAAACCAAGTTGTTGTAACTCCTCAATTTGCTTCTTCAATTCTTCAAGCTCTATCGGGGCCATTCTATATGGGGCTCTTGAAATTGGAGCGGTGCCCGGAGTAAGCTCTATAGCGAACTCAATCTCCCGATTCGGAGGTAACCCGGGAAGTTCCTCCGGAAACACGTCCAAGAAATCACTCACGACCGGAATGGCCGAGGAGTTTTGTGCTTCTAGGTTTGTTACACTC
Source organism: Tetracentron sinense (assembly GCA_015143295.1). Classification (NCBI taxonomy): domain Eukaryota; kingdom Viridiplantae; phylum Streptophyta; class Magnoliopsida; order Trochodendrales; family Trochodendraceae; genus Tetracentron; species Tetracentron sinense. The sequence goes on from CM026553.1 coordinate 21,322,490, forward strand.
AAGGCTGCGAGGCGAGCAATGTCCCTCTCTCTTAATCCTCGGAAGTGAAAAGGCTTACCCCCTTCCGGCTTGAAATTCACCATCTTCTCAAAACACGCAACATGCCCGTGATGGTTTGACAACCAATCCATCCCTAAGATGACATCAAAATCTAAGTCTTGAAAATCTAGGACGATGAGATCGGCTAACAGTTCATTCTCCCCCACTTGAACCACACTATCCCCGAATATCTTGTCTGTATCAACTGACTTGCCGAGTGGAGTTGCAATGGTCAACTCCTGCTTTAACGGAGTAGCCTCTGTCAAAAATCCCTTTGCGAAACTAGGCGACACAAAGGAGTGAGTGGATCCTGTGTCGATCAACACTCGGGCAAGACATTCGTTCACTAACAAAGCGCCTGTGCGATTAAGTGACTACTATTAGTAGATTTCAAACAACAAGCATCATACATAGGTAACCCTTAGTATAGAAACTCACAAAGCAAACCATAGAAATTTTACACAATTTAAATTCTAGAATTCGTGCGTACCTTGCACGACATCGTCGGATGCACGTGCGTCTCTCTCGGATAAGGCAAAGACTCGGCCCTGTGTGGCTGGGCGAGGAGGCCGGGTAGACTGTGAGGCCCTCGAAGCCTGAGAAGAGCTAGGCTGAGATGTCTGCCTAATCGGGGGCCTGCTCCCCGAAGACTGAGCTGGCAATAGACGTCGGGGACAATCCCGAATCATGTGGCCCTGGTCGCCACAATGAAAGCAACTTCCTGTAGCCTTCCGACATTCCCCCTGCTGGATGCCTCCTTCCACAAAGGGTGCAGACATCATGTGAATAAGTGGGAGGAGTATAACCCGTAGCCTGAGTCACTGCGGGGCGAGGAGCATACGAGGTAGCCGGGCGAAAGGCCGGTGGAGCCAAAGGGCGGAGAGCCTGTGGTGCCGAGTACATCCTCTGTGACTGAGCCGGCCCTGCGAACTGATAAGACATAGTCCTAGCTCTCTTCTCCCCTGAACTACTAGACTGTCCCTTCTCTATTCCTCTTCTCTTAAAGAACTCTTCGGAATTCGACTCGGCCAACAATGCCTTGTCCACAACTTCTGAATATGTCTCATGTCGGAACATTGAGACACGATCCTTGAGGTAGGCCTTCAACCCCCTCTCGAATTTCCGGGCCTTCATAGCCTCGGTAGCTATCATGTGTGGAGCAAATCGAGATAGCTCTGAGAACTTGGCTTCGTAAGCCGCTACAGACATATTACCTTGCTCCAAGGTAATAAATTCAATTTCTTTCTTTTCTTTCATCCCAACCGGAAAGTATTTCTTGTAGAAAACGTCCAAGAATTCTCCCCATGTCCATTCTTGGCCTTGCCGGGTCAACTCTCGGGTCCGAAGTGCAGACTTCCACCAATGGTCGGCCTCGCCTTCAAGCATAAAGGCAGCCCATGTGACCCTCTCTACTTCCGTAGGTGCCAAAACCGAGAATATCTTCTCAAGTTGCCGAATCCAACCCTCGGCAATAAGTGGATCAATGCTTCCACAAAAAGTTGGAGGCCTCATCCTCCGGAAAGCTTCTATCCCGGCTTGGGCTCGATTAGGAGGAGCCGGTATAAGTGCCGCATTAGGCGGGGTGGCCGGTTGCCTTGCCGCCAACATAGCCAAGGTCTCGGCTATGGATGCGAATGCTTGGGCAAAGTCGGGTTGATCATCACCCGATGGAGCATCACCTCCATTACCCCTCGTGTTGTACCCGCGACCCCGAGTATTGCGTCTCATGATTTCTCCTGAGAACGACAATACAACATGAGTCTAACTTGGATACGCATTTAGTACAATTTCGCAATTCACTTAATACATATTCATCAAGCACATTTAATAAGTACAACACAAATAATGTACACATGGTATATAACACAATAGCATAACATACAATCCGTGTTCCTAGCGTAGGACTCTATGTTCGGTTGAAGTTCAACCCATTTTGACTAAGACTAACTTGTTAGTCTACACTTGGAATACAACTCTCTAAGGTGATTCTAATACCTTGTTCAATCATCTAAGTGACCCTAGGGACTCTAATGCCTAGAGCTCTGATACCACTTCTGTCACGCCCCAAAATACCCCCTAGGAGTTAAGGGATACTTTAGAGGTGACTACGTGTACCTGTCAAACCATCCTGTAATGCAAGAGGCTAAACATAATATAATTCAATGAAAATCAGAGCGCGGAAACTAAACATAAGTGCGGAAGCGTAAGCCAACTTTTCTTTTCTTCTATAACTCCAATTAGTATTCCAAGTTAACATATACCAAATACAATCAAAGTAAAGGTGGACATGCCCACCTATCAAAATACAAAAGGAACTCTCTAATCCTCTCCTCTCAACAGTAGTCGAGGTATGGCCACACATCCAAGTCCCCATCCTCCTGAGACTGCCATGGGATAGGTGGCTCCCTCTCCTCTACATACTCCTCCTCGACCCAAGGCTCGGGGTCGAGGACATCCACAGTACCTGCCGACATAAAAGTACGGCTGAGCATGGAATACTCAGCGAGTACAAACTACTAGCTAACCATAACAATAGCGAAAGCATAACAACAGTGAGCAATACAAGATATTAATTTAAAGCAATAGTGAAAGCATAAGATACATAGCCATATCTTGACATGCGTGTATGAATGCAAAAACCTCGGTAAAACTCATGTCTCGGAAACCCTTTTCGTGTCTCGGTCAAATCATGTATGTGTATCGTGTCTTGTCTTGTACTTCATGTCTTGATTTGTTCTTGACTTGTATACTTGTGAGCCAGAGGCTAGCACCCTTCCTTGGGCTACCAACCTCCTTGTCATGTTCTTGTTCCATTTCTCTTGTGAGCCAGAGGCTAGCACCCTTCCTTGGGCTACCAACCTCCTTGTCATGTTCTTGCTTCATTTCTCTTGTGAGCCAGAGGCTAGCACCCTTCCTTGGGCTACCAACCTCCTTGTCATGTTCTTGTTTCATTTCACTTGTGAGCCAGAGGCTAGCACCCTTCCTGGGGCTACCAACCTCCTTGTCATGTTCTTGTTTCATTTCACTTGTGAGCCAGAGGCTAGCACCCTTCCTGGGGCTACCAACCTCCTTGTCATGTTCTTGTTTCATTTCTCTTGTGAGCCAGAGGCTAGCACCCTTCCTTGGGCTACCAACCTCCTTGTCATGTTCTTGATTCATTTCATATACAAATACAATCTTGGAAAAACCCGGTTTCATGCATGCATGCGTGCTTGTGTGCTTGTCAATAGTGGTAATCATGATGACATACTTGAATGGGCGGATCACATGACTATGGCATTTCAATCCTTAACATAGTGGTATGAAAATTTAGGCAACATATAGCACATTTGAGCAATTTATCATTTCTAAGAACATTTACACAATTTCTATTTCCATTTTCTTCATTAAGTCCATTTATCCCTTGTTTAGTCATTTTATCAAACACATAGCATGCAAGGTTCCTTAATGGTTCATCTTCTTCTTTTTAGTGCCTACTTTCCATCCAAAAATCAAGGTATGTTCATTATTGGTAAAGTACCCATCCACCATTTCCATCACACACATCACCCAACATACACCTCGGCATCCGATCGCCACATCAACCCCCCACACACATCCATACCTTTTTCTTATCTTATTTAGGTTCATTGGAGATGATACATTTTATATGGGAGGCAAACATAATAGCATAAATCACATTTCATCAGGAAAAACCTAGATTTATTGCTAGGGTAAGTTAGTAGGGTGTACTAACCTTGAATCAAGGCTTGATCCTTGGTAGGGGCCTTGATTGAAGCTCCAACTTGAAAGATGAAGCCTTTGCTTGAAAGAAGCTTGAGTTGGGGAAGAAACCCCTTTCAAAAACGTGCTTGGGTTGCTGCCCTAGCTTGGAGAATGAGTCCCCACACGAGCTTGAGCCTTGAACTTGAAGCAACTCGAGTTGGGGTGAGCTAGGGTTCTTAAACCCCTTTGATTTCTTCTCCAATGGAAAACCCTAGTTGCAAATCCCCTTCTCCTTTCTCTCTATCTCTCAAAATCCCTTAAGTTCTGTGAATGAAGCCCTAAAGGCTCGAGCAAGCCTTAAGGAGGAAGGGTTTAACCCCCAAAAGACGAAAAAGCCCTTAATGAAAATTCTGAAAAACACGAAGACCGAGCGATCGGCTGGTTATGACCGATCGATCGGTTGCCTACCGATCGATCGGTGTTTATGACCGATCGACCGGTCAAAAACTCACTCTCTGGAAAATTTCCCCATACAAAATTTCTGACCGTGCGATAGCTACCGATCGATCGGTTATGGACCGATCGATCGCTGACTGGACCGAGCGATCGGTCTTCTGTATGTCTGGACTGTTTTGACCATATCTTTTGACTCGCTCGTCGGATTTTGACGATTCAACTTGCGTTGGGTTCGTCTTTCGAAAACGAACATTTCTGACGTTTCGGAATTTCCGATTTCTCCCTTATTTATTAATTTGACTACAAAAACGGCCAATTAGCTACGAAGGTGCCATTCATTAAAGATGAAAAAGTCCGGGGTGCTACATTCTAAGTCGGTCGATCAACAGAAATCGAAGTCACGACTCCTATCTAGAGCACCATCGTCATGATAGTGATCCATGGAAGGCTCCGGGTCACGGTACTCTTCCTCGACCCAAGGTTCTTCGCCACACAAATCGAATGGAACCCGAGCACCTGCCGATCATAACAATATCGACTGAGCATGGAATACTCAGTGTATACAAACTAATAACAATAAAGCGGTTAGGCATAGAACATACAAGACATGGAGAATGAAATCCGTAAAATCCTTAAAGCATGGAAACCGTGAAAACATATGCGAGATAATATTCGAAACCAAAACTGTAACCGTGCGAGTCAATCGATAATCATAGCCTTATGAGTTCTTGTGAGTTCATGGAGTTACTTAGAGTCATTATGATCCGTAGAGACATAGAGCATAGAGCAATACCATAGAGCATTTCCATAGAGCATAACCTTAGAGATCTTAGAGCATTTCATTGAGATCCGTGGAGCTTGTGAGACGATCTTAGAGCATTATCATAGAGTTTCCTTGTGAGCATGGTATGATCCTTAAAGCTTGTGAAACGATCTTAGAGAAATCATAGAGTTACTTAGAATCATTCATTATTCGTCTTTTCGTGAAAAACCCTTGTTTGTACTTTGAGAAATCCATGGAAACCATCGGTTCATGCGAGACATGCGAGCATATGCACTTAATAAGAGAAATCATCATATTTAACCATAGAATCCCTTAGAGGTATTTTATCAAACACTTAGAGTGCATCATAATAGTAATTTTCATTCAAGTATATAATCACACCTTTTCATACATAGAATCAGTACATATAGATAAGGCATAGATGAGAAGAATCATAATTAGTAACTAGTAGGATTGCAAGATTGTAGTAGAGTGTATCTACCTTGGTGAAATCAAAGATTTTGATTCCCAAAGGCTTGAACAAGCAATAACCTTGTGTTCTTGGTTGAGAATCACCAAGGGAAGTGGAAGAACCTTGATCTTCCACAAGCTTGATCAACAAGTAGTTCCTCTCCTTCTTCTCTCTCTCAAAATCTCTTAAGATCGGGCACAGAGGGTTTCTGAAACCCTAAGGCACGAACTCAGCCTATTTATAGGCAAGGGGTTGTGTTTAAAGTCTTAAACACCCTTAATGAAGAAAAACTGCGTATGACCGATCGATCGGTGGTATGGACCGAGCGATCGGTGGCTTACCGGTCGATCGGTGTTATGACCGAGAGATCGGTCAAAAACACCCTCTCTGAAATTTTTCCCGATACAAAAAAGTTAACCGTGCGACAGCCATCGAGCGATCGGTAGTGGACCGATCGATCGCAGGTAATGACCGAGCGATCGGTGCTCTGTATGTCTGGACTGTTTTGACCATATCTTTTAACTCGCTCGTCGGATTTCGACGATTCAACTTGCGTTGGATCCGTCTTTCGAAAATGAACATTTTTGACATTTCGGAATTTCCGATTTCTCCCTTATTTATTAATTAGACTACGAAAATGGCCAATTAGCTATGAAGGTGCTATTCATTAAGGATGAAAAAGTCCGGGGTGCTACATAGTGTATAGTCCGGGGTTCCTCTCTGGGTGGGTCAAAAGATGTCGACACCGTGTCTATCGGGGTCCCTTCTTGGTGGAACGTCAGGAGATGTCGGCATTGGTATAGATGTCGGGGGTTCCTCCGTAGACTAGCCAGAAGATGACGGTAGGCAGGTTGGTCGGGGTTCCTTCTTGACTGATACCTAGGGCGATGACGGCGAATACACGGTAGATGTTGCCAGTCAGTTGAATGGAAAAGTATCGTCCTTATTGGGTGAATGCCCATGTTGTGTGTGTAAGCTTCGGATACGAAGTGGTCTGAGTTGGTATACTCAGGGTTGGTGTATTTGTTTGAGTTGGTGGACTCATGGTTCGGTATGGAATCGTCGGATTCCAGGTGAGTTGGGTTGGTATACCCAAGGTTTGGTTGTATTCAGGTGAAAGCCAGAATAGCGTGTGTGAGTCAAAATGACTCAATGTATTATGGTTAGGATTTAGAGACTTTAAGCTGAACATTTGTGAGCTGTGGCTAATTAATAGAGTCTCAGGACTCGAAATGAAACATGATTGATAATCGAAACGATAACTTGGTGATATAATACATTTATAATTGAACTTCATAATTGGAAAGTAATGTGAGGTCGGGAACCTCGGTTAGGGTGACATAACCCTAAGTGGCCTTGGGTCACAGTTTATTATATACTATTCTATTTTACTGTAACATGCAAATTGAACTGTTTATCATATCATTATTGATGCGTGTTATTATGCGGAAAGTAGTTTAGAAGGATTGTGGTTTTATTGGGCTTCATAGCTCACTGACTTTTTGTGTCAACAGATCTTGGAGCTGCTGACCAGTAAGTGAAAAGTTCATCTGGACATTTTGGAAGCTTGTACAAGTTGTACCTGGCGGGATAGAGGCGCTTACTTTTGTAAAACAAACTTGATGTAAATAATACAGGTATATGGTTTGTATGATGACTATTGTGATGACAGATGTTATTTGCTTTTTGGAAGCATCTGATAAATGTTTAAATTTCCTGTATTTTCGCGGTTAAAGTCTTCCGCTTGCATGATTTGACGAACGGACTCGCGTCTCGGAACTTGATTCCCTAGGCGCGGGTTCGGGGCGTCACAGATAGTCCCATCACATAGCTTTCCTCCAATATATCCTATGGACCTTTATTGATATATCATATCGTATAGATCATCTCATGACCATGGTCAATTACTCATAATGAATACACAATAGATAAAGAAGAAGTCTCTATTAAACAAATTAATAAGAATCTTATAATCTAAATGACTTTTTTGGGCATCATGTCTAACATCCAACAGGGTTTCACTAAGGTTTTTGGAGTGTGGATGAAAGCTTGGAGTGGGAGATATTTTGTAGCACCCTGGATATTTTTGACATGTATTAAAGCCTTAAGGTCATTTTCTTAAGTTAAAAGTTGAATTCCAAAGTCGGATTTGTTGAAAATCTGGGTTGCTGAACTCCATTTGCAGATCAGTCAACTTTGGAGACAATTTGGTCTATAAAATCCAACGCAAGTTGAATCGTGAAAATCCGACGAGCGAGTCAAAAGTTATGGCCGAAATACAAAAATGCAAAAAATCTGGAAATTCTGTAGGACTTACGAACGATCGTAAACACCCTATGAACGATCATAGGTGGGCTACGAACGATCGTAAATCCCTATGAAAAGTTTTAAAATTCACAAAAATGGACAAACTTTTTGGACGATTTACGATCGATCGTAGGAAACTATGAACAATCGTAGATCTACGAACGATCGTAGATGCGCGATTTTGTCTTATTTTTTTGGGGATTTTTAGGGTTTCCACCCTTTGCCTATAAATAGAGCTTTGCCTTGGGGGGTTTTGGGTTTAACCTAAAACTAAGGAAGAGAAAGAGGAAAATACGATATTGAGGGAAATCCAAGAGGGGTTTTGGAGCAAGATCAAAGGAAGATCAAGGGAGCTCAAAGCTTGAAGATTTGCAAGCAAGGATCATCCTCCATCAAGCTAGGAGATCCCTACTCAAGGACTTCCAAATCAAGGGTTTTCTTCAAGATTTGGAGAAATCCTTAAGGTTAGTACACCCTTACTAACTAACTTAGTAGTAACATAGGTTTTGTTTGAAAAATGAAGATGCCTTGGTTTTGTATTTCCCAAATTTGAAATGAACTAAGGTTACCTAAAAATGTATAAGATGAACTAATAAAGTAATGATGTGTGATTGGGGATGGATGATGTGTGATGAAAAATGGTGGAAGGTCTTGGTACACATAATGAATACACCCATGTGTTTTATGAAATGTGTGAATGAGAAATTACGGAATAAACGAATAAAAAGAATGTTGAATGTCTCTTGTTTGATAAAATGCATGAAGGAGAATACAAGGAATTAAATGAAGATTTTGAGAGCATGATTTAGGTAGTTTTTCCTGAAATGGTGATTTTACTCAAATGCCTTATGTCGCGACCCAAAATACCCCCTAGGAGCTAAGGATACTTTGACTCGTGACCGCCATATCATACCTCCAGTATGATACATAAGGCACACGTGGAAACCTGTCAGAGTACCTGAATATACAAAGCGGAAACGAAATACAATGCACAGCGGAAAATAAAATACTAAACATAGCGGAAGCAAAATGAGTACTCCTATAGCTTGGCTCAAGTAAGAACCAACAAGTATACATGTGTGAGAAACCCAAAAGTGGAGTGGACAAACCCCACACTCACATAACAAAATGACACAAGTTCTAAGTCGGTCGATCAACAGAAATCGAAGTCACGACTCCTATCTAAAGCACCATCGTCATGATAGTGATCCATGGAAGGCTCCGGGTCACGGTACTCTTCCTCGACCCAAGGTTCTTCGCCACACAAATCGAATGGAACCCGAGCACCTGCCGATCATAACAATATCGACTGAGCATGGAATACTCAGTGTATACAAACTAATAACAATAAAGCGGTTAGGCATGGAGCATACAAGACATGGAGAATGAAATCCATAAAATCCTTAAAGCATGGAAACCGTGAAAATATATGTGAGATAATATTCGAAACCAAAACTGTAACCGTGTGAGTCAATCGATAATCATAGTCTTATGAGTTCTTGTGAGTTCATGGAGTTACTTAGAGTCATTATGATCCGTAGAGACATAGAGCATAGAGCAATACCGTAGAGCATTTCCATAGAGCATAACCTTAGAGATCTTAGAGCATTTCATTGTGATCCGTGGAGCTTGTGAGACGATCTTAGAGCATTATCATAGAGTTTCCTTGTGAGTATGGTATGATCCTTAGAGCTTGTGAAACGATCTTAGAGAAATCATAGAGTTACTTAGAATCATTCATTATTCATCTTTTCGTGAAAAACCTTTGTTTGCACTTTAAGAAATCCATGGAAACCATCGGTTCATGCGAGACATGCGAGTATATGCACTTAATAAGAGAAATCATCATATTTAAGCATAGAATCCCTTAGAGGTATTTTATCAAACACTTAGAGTGCAACATAATAGTAACCTTCATCCAAGTATATAATCACACATTTTCATACATAAAATCAATACATATAGATAGGGCATAGATAAGAAGAATCATAATTAGTAACTAGTAGGATTGCAAGATTGTAGTAGAGTGTATCTACCTTAGAGAAATCAATGAGTTTGACTCCCAACGGCTGGAACAAGCAAGAACAGTGAGTTCTTGGTTGGAAAACACCAAATGGAAAGGAAGAACTTGATCTTCCACAAGCTTGAACGATCACCAAGGTCCTCTCCTCCTTCTCCTCTTCAAATCCCTCAAAAACAATGCACAAAGGGTTTGTGAAACCCTAAGGCACGAACCCAGCCCTTTTATAGGCAAAGGGTGATGGTTAAAGTCTTAAACACCCTTAATGAAGAAAATCTGCGTATGACCGATCGATCGGTGGTATGGACCGAGCGATCGGTGGCTTACCGGTCGATCGGTGTTATGACTGAGAGATCGGTCAAAAACACACTCTCTGGAATTTTTCCCTATACAAAAAGGTTGACCGTGCGACCGCTATCGAGCGATCGGTAGTTGACCGATCGATCGCTGACTGGACCGAGCGATCGGTGCTCTGTATGTCTGGACTGTTTTGACCATATCTTTTGACTCGCTCGTCGGATTTCGACGATTCAACTTGCGTTGGATCCGTCTTTCGAAAACAAACATTTCTGATGGTGGAATTTCCGATTTCTCCCTTATTTATTAATTAGACTACGAAAACGGCCAATTAGCTACGAAGGTGCCATTCATTAAGGATGAAAAAGTCCGGGGTGCTACATTCTCCCCCCTTTACAAAAATTTCATCCCCGAAATTTGGACGATACATACATGCGTAAAACTATAGCAAAATACATGAGAATGCCAAGGCCTCAAACAAATAAATGGGGGTACTTTTCTCGTACTTCGGCTTCTCGTTCCCAAGTAGCTTCCTCCCTTGAATGGTGTTGCCATCTTACCAAGACCAAGGGAATGGTCTTGTTGCGCAAGACTTGATCTCGCCTATCCAAGATCTGCACCGGTTGTTCAACTAGGGTGAGGTCCTCTCGGATCTCTATCGGATCAAGCTCGATGACATGAGAAGGATCCGGGATATACTTCCGAAGCATGGAGATGTGAAATACGTTGTGGATCGCCGCCATGTGAGCGAGCAAGGCAACTCGGTAAGCTACCTCACCAACTCGAGTAATGATCTCGAATGGACCCACATATCTCGGACTGAGCTTTCCCTTCTTCCCGAATCGCATGATTCCCCGACTCGGCGAAATCTTCACAAAGACCCGATCTCCAACTCGGAACTCTAAATCTCTGCGGCGTATATCCGCATAGCTCTTCTGCCTATCCTGAGCACTTTTCAATCGCTCCCAGATAATTTTGACCCTTTCTGCGGTCCGCTCTATCAACTCAGGACCAAGAATTTTCCTCTCACCAACTTCATCCTAGTATAGCGGTGATCGACAACTCCGACCATACAGAGCTTCAAAAGGTGCCATCTGGATACTTGCCTGATAGCTATTGTTGTAGGCAAACTCAACCAACGGCAACTGTTCCTCCCAACTACCCTAAAAATCCAGCATACAAGCTCGGAGCATATCCTCCACTACTTGATTCACCCTCTCCGTTTGTCCATCGGTCTGAGGATGGAAGGCGGTACTGAATTCTAAACGAGAACCCATAGCATCCTGGAAAGTTTTCCAAAACCTGGAAGTAAACCGAGGATCTCGATCAGACACGATAGAAACTGGCACACCGTGCAATCGAACCACCTCCTTAACATATAAGGCTACCAACTGATTTGCATTGAAAGTAGTTCGGTACGGAATAAAATGTGCAGACTTAGTCAACCTGTCCACAATCACCTAAATAGCATCGGAGCCCTTCGCCGTTCGCGGCAAACCCACAATGAAATCCATCGAGATGTTCTCCCATTTCCACTCCGGAATAAGAAGGGACTGCAAAAGACCTGTCGGCCTTTGATGTTCGGCTTTTACCTGCTGGCAAATCAAACATCTGGCGACGTACTCAGCGACTTCCCTCGTCATGTTTCACCACCAGTAGTGCTTCTTGAGATTCTGGTACATCTTAGTACCTCTCGGATGTACCGTGTACTTTGATCGGTGAGCTTCATTCAAAATTTCATCCCTCAAAACCGTGTTGGCGGGGACACACAACCTGCCCTTAAATGTGATAGCACCATCATCATTTAAAGCGAACTCCTGATTGCCGTTACTCACCGACTTGTCTCGGTAAGCAAGTGTTGGACATATATGCCCTCGAAAGCCAATAAGAGACTTTTCTATGTTGATTAGACAAACATCATATTCACACAACCAACTATAAAGGGTATTTATATTAATTACTGTCTCATATGATGATGACATAAAGTTCCATAGGTAACATTGTAGGAAAATCATGCAAAGGTTGCGAAGAGATATGATTTTCCGGATCCTTGTAAACCTAATATTGTTCGAAGCCTCTAGAGTACTGGTTGGGCGCCGTACTTCATCATGGCTTGCACATGTGTAGTTCTATGAGATAGTGTGATGAATCTCATTCACAGAGAGTGGTGACTCTTGACTAACATGTGAGTATATGTAGCAAGTACATAATACTGAACGGGGTCATTAGTGGATACCCTATGGAATACACTGTCAGATTGTATTAGGGTTATCCATTTGACAAATTGTCCTTAGACCTGAGAGGTTAACATCTTCTCAGACATTTGTCTATATGGCTTTGATGTGCCAATCGGCAATGTCCAATACACAGGACTAACTCCGGGTACGTTGGGTCATGTACACTATGTTTGGAGAAGTGTGTAAACACTCAATAAGGAATCCACAACTCCTTAATTGGAGATAATGATATCAAGGTGATACTTGTTGAACTGAACTGTTAAATCCAGTACTGGTGCTTTTCGGTAAAATGGAAGTTGATATTTTTAATATGGAAAAGTATATATAAATATATATGTCAGTTCTTTTCTAATGTTTCTTCAAAAGTGTTTTGGAGGTTCAGTTCAATGAAAAGTAATCATGAGAAAGAGTTCTATTAATAAGTTAGGGACTAAGACAGTGGAATTGTTCCAATCCCGGAAGCTTACATGTGATATCGGAATGTGGAAGGATTTATTTGTAAATATATTGTGAGATGGTACTTACAAGCAATTCTCTAATTTCTGGAGGTTAATCACATTGTGTTAATGGACATTAATTGTGATTGGTGGAAGTCTAGGGACTTAGATAACATTCTATGATCCTAATGGAGTTTTAGGAAAGGTGTTTCCTAGTAACAATGCTTCAACCAAAAAGGTGAAGTACTTGGTCCCACAACCGGAAATAGGAGATCCCTTTAGATCCCACACACAAGGACCTTCTTAAAGTATTTAATTTAATTTATAATTAAATTAATTAATTTCTCTAAGTAATCACTATATGGTATAGTGAAGCTCTAAAAGGTGGAATCACATTAGATGTGAAAAACCAAATGTGTAGGACCCATTGGGAATTATTATAAAAGAATAATTCAAGTGACCAAGAGGGTTTTGGAAACCCTTTAAGCGTGTAGGGTGAGACCCACCTAGGGTGGGACGCCCACTTCAAGGAGGAATATTAATTGTTATTATTTTAATTAGTTTCTAATTAATTAACACCTTATTGGATAAGGTTAGTTAGTTAGTTAGTTAGTTAGTTACTAATTAAAGATTCCCTAATTGTTAGGGATTCCATTAGCTAGTTACTAATTCAAGATTCCTTATTGGATAAGGATAAGATTAGTTACTAATGGATAAGGTTGGTTTCTTTTAAGATTAATCCTAATTGGATTAGGAGAATAATCAATAAAGGAAACTATTGAGGAATCCTAATTGGATTAGGATAAGGTTAATGAATTATAATTGGATTACAATTCAAGCAACCAAGAGAGAACTTATATAAAGGATTGGATGCCCAGCCCTTTAAGATATATAATTCTCCAGAATTTTTTTCTCTCTCCCTTTCCAAAAAACCTCATGCCCTCCCCTCTCTCTCCTTGAGGTGTACGGTCACACCCATCTCTCTCTTCTTTTGTCTTCTTGATTGGATCTTGAGGAAAAACAAGAATTCATCTTGTTCATCAATAAAGGTTCTTGATCAATAAATATTGGATCTTTATTCAAGATTCCTAGAGCTGAAAATTTGGAAGGGCCATTAGCTTCCATTAGAGAAAGCTTTAAAGGAAAAAGAAGGTTCGTGTGAATCGACAGGAGACTTGACACTTGTGAAGTTTTGCGAGTACTATTCTAACGTGGATTTGACTTAACAATTTCAAAGTCGCAAAGGTGAATGTTATTCTAACCTTCATTGAATAAAATCAATTAGAATCTTAGTCAGATCTTGGGATTCGATGTATGCCCCCCAAGAACTATTTTTCTAAAAATAAAAAGAGGCATACTTTCATTGGTATCAGAGCCAGGGCTATGCTTCTCTTTGATTTTTGAGTTTAATCAAGATTTATATCAAGATTACCTTCCCTATGAATTTTGGTAGCCCTAATGAATCAATCTTCTAGATTCTTGATTATTGGATAATCATTATTAGGCTTAAGGGATCCCCCTCTAGTTATTGAGGGAGTAATCAAGCCCTTAGAAATTAGTGTGATACTAATTTCAGTTTTGGAAGATTTTAAAATCTCTCTTGATTCTATTAGGGATAGGTATATAGAGATATAAATTTGGTTAAAGCCCTTTAAGGATTCAGAGATCCTTTTTATATGAAATTAAATTGTTTAATTTATTCTTATGAGCCCCGGGCAAGTTTTCCCTTTGATATAAACCACTTAGATACCCATTGATATTTTGGCTAGCATATATAGATGAGATTTTATTTATTAAATGTTAATTAATAAATCTCATGGTGTTAGACACCCTTCCTTAAGTTTTCTTGGAGATTAAAGCTTATTTCGATTAAAATTGATTCATGGATTTTCGGATTTGTATTTGATTAGAAGAATCGATACAGTTTTGGTATTTCGGCCATAACTTTATGACCGTAAGTCCGATTTAGGTCCGTCAGTACATCGTTTCGAAGCCGTCAAAAAGATCTACAACTTTTGTGAAGAAAGTTTTTCCAGAATCAATCGTTTTGAGGGTCAAAACTTGAGTCGAAAATCTAAAGCGGGAAAAGGAGTTTTCAAAATTAATTTTCCAAGAGGCTTTCAAATTTTTCCTAAATTCCATTATTTGATTTGAGAGCATGGGATGCTATTAAATCGTTTAATGGACTATCAATTAATTAAATAGTTTAATTATTTGATTCGAGAGCACGGGCTGAGATTTAATTAAATTGTTTAATTATCTGCTTCGAGTCCATGGGTTATCATTTAATTAAATGTTAATTATGATATTTTTTATGGTTCCCTAAAAAGTTTATGGGAATAATACCATAATTATTGTAGTTGATTTGGATCAATTACATGTGCTCAAAATTTTCGGCTACATAGTATTTATAAGTTTTTATTTGATTAATAGTTAATCAAGTAATTACATAAATGCCATTGGTTGAGATACAGGGTTTTATCTCAAGTAAATTTTAATTGATAGAGATCAATTATTTTATGGACATTTAATACTAGTGTTTAGGGTATTATTTTATTTAATTGTTAAATCAAATAATCCCTAAAGCAGTTGGCCATTATGGAAAATTTTGAATTCACCTATTATTGATTTTGAATCAATATAAAGTGATATTAAAAATTAGCAATTTGCTGATTTTTATTTTTGGTCTTTTAATAGTTATTAGATCAAAATAATATAGAATGGATTAGATCCCTAGCCTAGCCGAATTTAATATGGTGTTTTCTATTTGTTTATCAATTGAGGAATGTGAGGATGAATTTTAAGGTTAGATTAAATTTTAGATAAATTGTTTCTCTTAATGATTTTCCAAGCATTAAAGGAAAATTGTTTTCTTTTAATGATGATCTAAAAACCCTAAGAATTCATTCTTGTCATGCTTGTTTTCTTTGCTCTAGGGTTTTTCTATTAAATGTTAATAGAGACCTTAACCATATGGGAAAGAGTTTCCCTAAGGTTAACAAAACCCTTGTTGAGGTTATGGACTTTATAAGTAATTTGTCATGCCATGTTATTATTCATAGTTGATGAATTGTTAATAAATATTCTTGTTGAATGGTGGATGGGTTCCATGATCATGCCTTCTTCTTCTCTCTCTATTCTCTTCTCTTTCTTCTTATGAGTTATACTCCCCTTGAGCACCCTATTTTGGGTGGTTTCTTATTTTTAATATGATGTAATCTTAGTATTAGGAGTTGCTGATTTTTCTATGGAGAAATCGAATTGAAGATAGAAGATAATGATAATCGCATGGAGAATAAATCTTAGAAGGTGTTCTACAAGAGTAGTTGTAGGATTTCTAAGATAGCATGATCATATTGACCCATTGTGCAGCTATATTATGTATTTCATGTGATGATTTATTATAACTTTTAGTTGCTTAGAAAAGTCTATAATCCTTGTGATAATGTGATTATCGTTTTTATGTAAATTTTGGATAATTGGATCAAACCTCACAATATGTGTTTTGTTGAAACATAAAAGGTTTGTGTTTAAATAAAACACATTATTATAGCCCTTTTTGGACATGATTCATGTAGTCCATGTTGAAATTTTTACGTGAAATATGTTACTTGCATGATTATGAGATAATTATGCCTTAATTGGCATAGATGTAAGCTAACAATATTCACGATTATGGGAAGTGCTTGAGTGACACTTATAGACCCTAGTAGAGGTCTTAGAAAGTTGTTTAAAGAATTCTATAATTTCTTTTAAACTTAGGGTTGGTGAACCCTAATGTGCTAAGAATAATTCGTAGAGAATTAAAGGGTAATATAGTCCATTTTGACTTATGGGCTTTAGTGATGCACATGGACACTTTATAATTGTTATTCTGGGCCTATGGTGCTTGGTATGACCAATGGTCCATCATATGGATGAATGAACCATCTAAAGCCCACTGATGTTAAAAATGACCTTTGTACCCTTGGATTAGATCCACTAAGATTTCTGGGGCTAGTGGGAGTTCATTGCAATTAGTTTGATCTAATTAAATGAAATTTGATTTATTATCATGTGATGATATTTGTATATTGTTTTATACATGTGATACAATGATAAATATTGTGAATGCTTTTGATATATGCATTAGATGTATAATTTATTCATGATATTCTGTTTTCTCTCAAGAAAAATATTAAGTGAATTAAATGAGCTAATCTATCCTACGGGATAATGTTGCCCTATGACCTTCCATTATCAATAAGACTAGGAATTAATTAGCCTGAGTCTTGTCTCTCTGACAGGAATCGGACATAATTCAGTCTAAATTAAACTCCTAGTGTTTTATTTCTATAGTAGATAGGAATGTGTATGGCCTGATAGGGAGTGTCAACTAGCATGGGGGCATATTCCTACTTGATCATATGACAACCGAGAATAATGGGTTTCACTTAACCAAGGAACATGACGGCTCACACAGTGACAGTCATGTTGTCCTTGGAGGTCACAAGAAAATTGGGAATCACTGATTAACATAAGGAGTTATGCATGAGATGTTCAGTGATGGATAGTTACTATCCACCTTGTAGTGCATGTGTGGTACTATCCTAGCATGGAAGATTGCATGTGTATTATAAGGCACCCAATGCTCATCAGAAATATGAAGTAGCATATTTCCTAATTTTATAGATTGAGGGGTCTATGAAATTTGACTGAATGATGAGCAATATCATCAAAGATCGAAAGCCCTGATCTAATGATATTATAATGTGTGAAATATTATGATGTATGTTTTATTTTCATGTCATTCTATAACCACCTTACTAAGACTTTAATGAGAATCTCTTGATCAATTCAAAGTGTTTGGAATGGAAAAGGAATCTCAAGTTTGTGCTTACTATCTAAAGAATTGCCCAAGTTCTCACTACTGATGTTTACATAATACAATAGGGCTGCTTGGCAGCTTACTATATAAAAGGACAAGTGGACACCAAGTTGACTAGGGAAACCCAGTCACAAAGAATATGATAGAGATCATTGGATTCATAAATCCCAATTTTTGGTGCTGAGATAAACTGAGATAAATTTATGAGATTAGAGGATATGATCTTCGACAAACTCCCGCAGTCCTTTAATATGGTTATGTTGAACAAGTAGGAAGTCAGATTGTCTGAAATCCCACATGTTGCATATGGCTAAGAACCTTTGAAGAGTTCAATGCTACTTGCAAAGATGTTCAAAAGAATTGGATTTTCAAAATCCCGAGCATTTATGCAAAGGAAAGAAATCCAAGATTTTCCATTGGAAAGGTATTCTAGTAGTATGGACAAAGGCTCTTCTGAGAAGAAAGGAAAGTATAAGGATTGTGCTTCATAGTGAAGCAATTGGTCATTAGATACAAGACAAACCTTTGGAAGGATTGTCCAGTTTGTATACTCATCAAGTCCAACTTAATTGTTGGAACCTCCAGCTCCTAATGCTTGGTATGATCTTGCATAAGTGCAATAGTTGCATGTTTGTTAAGGAGAAGGAGAAATCCGAGTAGATAAAACTTCTACTTGGGAATGAGACAAAAGTTGGATGATAATAATTATATGAATCTTCCATTAAGAGGTAGCTAACTTTATTTCACATTCTTTGAAAAGTTCAAGGAATTCCGCATTGAAATAAATAAATAGCTAGGTAAGTCTTCCATGATTGAGAAGAGTACCTCTTAATAGAAATTTCATAATTTACTCTCATTACATCTGTCTCAGATAATTCTCATAACAAACCATAGCATGATGGTGTTGTTAAATCGAATTATATTGGATATGATTTGATAGAAGATGAGCTTGGGATTCGCATTAGAGACATTTAGTCTCTATTCCTGGATAACAAAAGATATTTGTAAACAGGAATACAAGTTTCCTAGTAGAGAAACTGAATCTAGAATTGTTCTAGAAGCGGAAGCCCAATAGACCAATAACTATGAGAATTGATAGAGATCAACTCTCTACTCTCACTATACCTAAATAGTACACTAGAACCCACAGGTCTCAGAATCTGTAGATGAACTAACTTTTATTTTGATCAAGTAATCAAACTGTTTGATTTTCATCTAAGAATGAAAGTATCATTTGTGTGCAAATTGGTTAGTAGGAGCATAATTACTTTCCTGGCTCTATGCAGAGAAAATATTCTTTTCATTGTGAATGAAGTATGAATATTATTCTTCTCTTAGATTTGATCTAGCAATTATGCAATGAAGGACAAAAACTTTGACATCATATTTTCTTAGTCCTAAATGGTTTAGAGACAAAAGGAAAATGATATTGTTATTCTCCTAATAACAATCATGTTTTTGTGCAAGTAAGATTCCAAGAAAAGAGTTTCTACCTTTATGGGATGGAATCTGTTTTTCTTAGATATATGATATCATGAGAAAATATACTTGTACTAGATCGGATATTCATCACATGTTGATGTGATAAGATATTAATCAGATTAGTCCGGAGCATTGCACAATGATAAAGCACAAGCAAGTTAACTTCTGAAAATGACTGTTGGACAGTATCATTTTTGTTTAGTCTTTTAAGACTATGGTTATTGATAATAAATTTGCAAGAGTTGCAAGTGTTATCGCATCACTACAATAGTTGTGGTAAAGCAGACATGACAGACCCATACATATTAAGTTATGTCTCAATTGGTGTTTGAGAAACATCACTGAGAAGATGGGCATTACATCTAATTGGCTTAGAGTGCAAGTGGGAGATTGTTGGACATATATGCCCTCGAAAGCCAATAAGAGACTTTTCTATGTTGATTAGACAAACATCATATTCACACAACCAACTATAAAGGGTATTTATATTAATTACTGTCTCATATGATGATGACATAAAGTTCCATAGGTAACATTGTAGGAAAATCATGCAAAGGTTGCGAAGAGATATGATTTTCTGGATCCTTGTAAACCTAATATTGTTCGAAGCCTCTAGAGTACTGGTTGGGCGCCGTACTTCATCATGGCTTGCACATGTGTAGTTCTATGAGATAGTGTGATGAATCTCATTCACAGAGAGTGGTGACTCTTGACTAACATGTGAGTATATGTAGCAAGTACATAATACTGAACGGGGTCATTAGTGGATACCCTATGGAATACACTGTCAGATTGTATTAGGGTTATCCATTTGACAAATTGTCCTTAGACCTGAGAGGTTAACATCTTCTCAGACATTTGTCTATATGGCTTTGATGTGCCAATCGGCAATGTCCAATACACAGGACTAACTCCGGGTACGTTGGGTCATGTACACTATGTTTGGAGAAGTGTGTAAACACTCAATAAGGAATCCACAACTCCTTAATTGGAGATAATGATATCAAGGTGATACTTGTTGAACTGAACTGTTAAATCCAGTACTGGTGCTTTTCGGTAAAATGGAAGTTGATATTTTTAATATGGAAAAGTATATATAAATATATATGTCAGTTCTTTTCTAATGTTTCTTCAAAAGTGTTTTGGAGGTTCAGTTCAATGAAAAGTAATCATGAGAAAGAGTTCTATTAATAAGTTAGGGACTAAGACAGTGGAATTGTTCCAATCCCGGAAGCTTACATGTGATATCGGAATGTGGAAGGATTTATTTGTAAATATATTGTGAGATGGTACTTACAAGCAATTCTCTAATTTCTGGAGGTTAATCACATTGTGTTAATGGACATTAATTGTGATTGGTGGAAGTCCAGGGACTTAGATAACATTCTATGATCCTAATGGAGTTTTAGGAAAGGTGTTTCCTAGTAACAATGCTTCAACCAAAAAGGTGAAGTACTTGGTCCCACAACCGGAAATAGGAGATCCCTTTAGATCCCACACACAAGGACCTTCTTAAAGTATTTAATTTAATTTATAATTAAATTAATTAATTTCTCTAAGTAATCACTATATGGTATAGTGAAGCTCTAAAAGGTGGAATCACATTAGATGTGAAAAACCAAATGTGTAGGACCCATTGGGAATTATTATAAAAGAATAATTCAAGTGACCAAGAGGGTTTTGGAAACCCTTTAAGCGTGTAGGGTGGGACCCACCTAGGGTGGGACGCCCACTTCAAGGAGGAATATTAATTGTTATTATTTTAATTAGTTTCTAATTAATTAACACCTTATTGGATAAGGTTAGTTAGTTAGTTAGTTAGTTAGTTACTAATTAAAGATTCCCTAATTGTTAGGGATTCCATTAGCTAGTTACTAATTCAAGATTCCTTATTGGATAAGGATAAGATTAGTTACTAATGGATAAGGTTGGTTTCTTTTAAGATTAATCCTAATTGGATTAGGAGAATAATCAATAAAGGAAACTATTGAGGAATCCTAATTGGATTAGGATAAGGTTAATGAATTATAATTGGATTACAATTCAAGCAACCAAGAGAGAACTTATATAAAGGATTGGATGCCCAGCCCTTTAAGATATATAATTCTCCAGAATTTTTTTCTCTCTCCCTTTCCAAAAAACCTCATGCCCTCCCCTCTCTCTCCTTGAGGTGTACGGTCACACCCATCTCTCTCTTCTTTTGTCTTCTTGATTGGATCTTGAGGAAAAACAAGAATTCATCTTGTTCATCAATAAAGGTTCTTGATCAATAAATATTGGATCTTTATTCAAGATTCCTAGAGCTGAAAATTTGGAAGGGCCATTAGCTTCCATTAGAGAAAGCTTTAAAGGAAAAAGAAGGTTCGTGTGAATCGACAGGAGACTTGACACTTGTGAAGTTTTGCGAGTACTATTCTAACGTGGATTTGACTTAACAATTTCAAAGTCGCAAAGGTGAATGTTATTCTAACCTTCATTGAATAAAATCAATTAGAATCTTAGTCAGATCTTGGGATTCGATGTATGCCCCCCAAGAACTATTTTTCTAAAAATAAAAAGAGGCATACTTTCAGCAAGCAACTCAACATCTGAATTTTGTAACTCCTTGTTCTGGCTCAGGATCTGTGGCCTAACCACCACGTTGGACATTATCGGCCCATAGGTGACATGCCTGAAAGTAGTGTCCAAATGACACATATCATGTAATAACTTCCACTCTTGCACTCTCAATTGAGCCATAACTCCGTAAGGTTTTCTGCTAAGAGCATCGGCTACCACGTTAGCCTTACCCGGGTGGTACTGGATGGAACAGTCGTAGTCCTTCATGAACTCCATCCAACGACGCTGCCTCATATTCAACTCCTTCTGGAGGAAAAGATACTTCAAGCTTTTGTGGTCTGTGAACACCACGAACTCTTCTCCGTAGAGGTAGTGACGCCAAAGTTTCAGTGCAAAAATGACTGCAGCGAGCTCTAAGTCATGTGTGGGGTAATTCTGCTCATGCTCCTTCAGCTGACGGGAAGCATAGGCGACCACCTTTTTATGCTACATCAAAACACATCCAAGTCCCACTAGTGAAGCATCACTATAGACTTCGAAACCACCGCTCCCAGATGGAACTGTGAGAACAGGAGCCGAAGTAAGCTTCTTTTTCAACTCCAAGAAACTAGCCTCGCACTTATCACTCCAAGTGAACCTCGTGTTCTTCCGTGTGAGATAGGTAAGCGGAGCTGCTAAACTTGAAAATCCTCCCACAAACCTTCGGTAATATCCTGCCAACCCGAGGAAACTACGAATCTCGGTGACACTCTTCGGTCTTTCCCAATTCATCACCGCTTCAATCTTTGCAGGATCAACTGAAATACCTTCAGCAGATACCACGTGTCCAAGAAAAGACACCTTGTTCAGCCAGAACTCACACTTGCTCAACTTAGCATACAGACTATACTCTCGAAGTGTCTGCAATACCAGACGGAGATCTCTCGTGTGATCCTCCTGTGACTGTGAATACACAAGGATATCATCTACGAACACGATCACACATTGATCGAGAGACGATCTGAACACCCGATTCATCAAATCCATGAATGCTACCGGCGCGTTAGTCAGTCCAAAAGACATGACCAAAAACTCGTAATGACCGTATCGAGTTCGAAATGCTGTCTTCGGAATGTCCTCTTTCTTGATCTTCAACTGATGATAACCAGATCGAAGGTCAATCTTGGAGAAAAACTGCGCACCCTTCAATTGGTCAAACAAGTCGTCTATCCGAGGCAATGGATAACGATTCTTGATCGTGACCTTGTTCAATTGCCTGTAATCAATGCACATACATATTGATCCATCTTTCTTCTTCACGAAGAGAACCGGAGCTCCCCAAGGTGAAACACTTGGCCGAATAAAACCAAGGCCTTGCAATTCTTCTAACTGCTCTTTTAACTCCTTGAGCTCAATAGGGGCCATCCTATACGGAGCTCTTGAAATCGGAATTGTGCCTGGAGCTAGCTCAATCGCAAACTCGATTGCACGATCGGGAGGCAATCTCGACAAGGTTTCCGGAAAAATATCCATATACTCACATACCACCAGAATGGGTGTGGAGTCTCGCACTTCTACACCCTCGAGACTAAGAGCTGCAAAGCGGGCAATGTCTCTTCTCTGAAGTCCCCTGAAATGAAACGGATTTAACCCCACGGGTTTAAAATGCACCACCTTCTCGAAACACGCCACGTGTCCATGGTGAGTTGAGAGCCAATCCATACCTAGGATGACATCAAAATCCCAATCCTGAAATCCCAGAAGGATCAAGTCGACTGGCAACTCGTGCTGCATGACTTGTACAACGCTATACGGATACACTTTATCTGTCTCAATAGATTTTCCCAATGGAGTCGAAATGGACAACTCCCTAAGTAGCTTGCTTGGCTCGGATGTAAAGCCTTTGGCAAAGCTTGGTGAAACGAACGAGTGAGTGGATCCTGTGTCTATCAACACTCTTGCCAAACATTCATTTACGAGCAACGAACCTGAGAATTTGAATCATCCCAGTTATAACACAACTGTACATATAGATACAAACATCGCAAAACACCACATAAGGTATATATAGATACGAACATATCATGGCAATATTAGAACTTCGACGAAGACTAGTTCGCGCGTACCTTGCACAACATCATCAGATGCCTGTGCATCTCTATCAGTCATGGCAAAGACTCTGCCCTGGTTCGCCTGACGAGGCTGCTGGGTAGGTTGCAAGGATCTAGAGGCCTGAGATGAAGACCCCTGAAGTGAATTCTGCTTGCCTAGAGGCCGAACTCCCTGTGATCCAGATTGTGACTGCTTGCGTGGGCAATCTCAAATCATATGGCCCATCTCGCCACAGTGGAAGCATCCACCTGACATTCTTCGGTAATCTCCAGTCTTATGCCGACGATCACATACGGCGCACTCCTCAAATGTCTACGATGCGGAGGAAGCCGGAGGCATAACCCTCGTAGCTTGCGATGCCGTAGGACGCGGTGCCTGAGGCGCAAAAGAAGGTCTCTGAGCCGACATCGGCTGGGAGAACTGGTACGGTGCAGTCCTAGTCCTCTTCCCTGAAGAACTACTCGACTGACCCCGAGACATGCTCTTCCCGAAGCCACTGTCTCTTCTTCTCACAAAGTCTTCCGCATTCTTTTCGGCGATCTTCGCCTTCCCTACTATCTCTCTCCAAGACTCTACCTGGAGAATGGACACCCGATCTCGGATGAAAGCCTTCAAGCCCATCTCAAACTTCCTGACCTGTAGGTCTTCAGTAGCCACCAAGTGAGGAGCATACCTAGACAACTCGGTGAACTTAGCCTCATACTCGGCTACGCTCACCGACCCTTGCTCCAAAAGCATAAACTCTCTCGCCTTTTGTTCCCGAATAAACCTGGGAAAGTACTGTTCCCTGAAAGTCTCTAAGAACTCCGCCCAAGTCCAGGGCACACCTGCCTTAGCAACATCCCTCTGCCTTTGGGCAGCTCTCCACCAGTGTTCGGCTTCACCTTCCATCACGAAGGAAGCCCATTCTACCCTTTGCTCATCGGTACAACGGAGAGCCCGGAAGGTCTTCTCCAGCTGCATAATCCAAGACTCGGCCACCATGGGGTCCAGAGTGCCATAGAATGTAGGAGGCCGCAGTCTCCTAAAAGCTTCGAGCCCCGCAGTGTGATGCACCGGTGTAGGCATAGGTGTGGACGGTGGGGTAGGCATAGGCCTTACTGCCAACAATGCCAAAGTCTCGGCTATGGAGTCCATATCATTTGTGAAATATAACGGTTCCTCTTCTCTCGGAACTTCACTCTCGGCCCTCCGAGTATGGTAACCTCGACCCCGATTGACACGTCTCATGATATCAAATCTTGAGATCAATTTGGCAAAACATGAGTCTAACTTGGATACCAAACCTCACATATCATATAGCAATTCAATAATCATGAAATGCTAACACCGCATTTAGTATACATCAAGGTAAACACGTAAGAATACCATCACAACTTAGAGTACCCTAGCATAGCTAAGACACTTGCATTGGGCATCCATCTTTTCTAGGATCCTACACTAACCTAAGGATTCACTTGATACCGGTTATGTCGTGGTAACAAGCCTAAGATAACTGAGTCCTTCTGAGTTCTAAGTTCAACTCATAGGAATTACTTCCGCTTAGGCCAAGCCTGAGTGACCTAACTAAGTCTGTCGTTAGACATAACTAGCTCTGATACCAAGTCTGTCGTGACCCAAAATTCCCCCTAGGAGCTAAGGATACTTTGACTCGTGACCGCCATATCATACCTCCAGTATGATACATAAGGCACACGTGGAAACCAGTCAGAGTACATGAATATACAAATCGGAAACGAAATACAATGCACAGCGGAAAATAAAATACTAAACATAGCGGAAGCAAAATGAATACTCCTATAGCTTGGCTCAAGTAAGAACCAACAAGTATACATGTGTGAGAAACCCAAAAGTGGAGTGGACAAATCCCACACTCACATAACAAAATGACACAAGTTCTAAGTTGGTCGATCAATAGAAATCGAAGTCACGACTCCTATCTAAAGCACCATCGTCATGATAGTGATCCATGGAAGGCTCCGGGTCACGGTACTCTTCCTCGACCCAAGGTTCTTCGCCACACAAATCGAATGGAACCCGAGCACCTGCCGATCATAACAATATCGACTGAGCATTGAATACTCAGTGTATACAAACTAATAACAATAAAGCGGTTAGGCATGGAACATACAAGACATGGAGAATGAAATCCATAAAATCCTTAAAGCATGGAAACCGTGAAAATATATGTGAGATAATATTCGAAACCAAAATTGTAACCGTGTGAGTCAATCGATAATCATAGCCTTATGAGTTCTTGTGAGTTCATGGAGTTACTTAGAGTCATTATGATCCGTAGAGACATAGAGCATAGAGCAATACCGTAGAGCATTTCCATAGAGCATAACCTTAGAGATCTTAGAGCATTTCATTGTGATCCGTGGAGCTTGTGAGACAATCTTAGAGCATTATCGTAGAGTTTCCTTGTAAGTATGGTATGATCCTTAGGGCTTGTGAAACGATCTTAGAGAAATCATAGAGTTACTTAGAATCATTCATTATTCGTCTTTTCGTGAAAAACCTTTGTTTGCACTTTAAGAAATCCATGGAAACCATCGGTTCATGCGAGACATGCGAGTATATGCACTTAATAAGAGAAATCATCATATTTAAGCATAGAATCCCTTAGAGGTATTTTATCAAACACTTAGAGTGCATCATAATAGTAACCTTCATCCAAGTATATAATCACACATTTTCATACATAAAATCAATACATATAGATAGGGCATAGATAAGAAGAATCATAATTAGTAACTAGTAGGATTGCAAGATTGTAGTAGAGTGTATCTACCTTAGAGAAATCAATGAGTTTGACTCCCAACAGCTGGAACAAGCAAGAACAGTGAGTTCTTGGTTGGAAAACACCAAATGGAAAGGAAGAACTTGATCTTCCACAAGCTTGAACGATCACCAAGGTCCTCTCCTCCTTCTCCTCTTCAAATCCCTCAAAAACAATGCACAAAGGGTTTGTGAAACTCTAAGGCACGAACCCAGCCCTTTTATAGGCAAATGGTGATGGTTAAAGTCTTAAACACCCTTAATGAAGAAAATCTGCGTATGACCGATCAATCGGTGGTATGGACCGAGCGATCGGTGGCTTACCGGTCGATCGGTGTTATGACCGAGAGATCGGTCAAAAACACACTATTTGGAATTTTTCCCTATACAAAAAGGTTGACCGTGCGACAGCTATCGAGCGATCGGTAGTTGACCGATCGATCGCTGACTGGACCGAGCGATCGATGCTCTGTATGTCTGGACTGTTTTGACCATATCTTTTGACTCGCTCGTCGGATTTCGACGATTCAACTTGCGTTGGATCCGTCTTTCGAAAACGAACATTTCTGACATTTTGGAATTTCCAATTTCTCCCTTATTTATTAATTAGACTACGAAAATGGCCAATTAGCTACAAAGGTGCTATTCATTAAGGATGAAAAAGTCCGGGGTGCTACACCTTATATGCTTGTTTTAAATTCTCACATGATTACAATATGAATTGAAATGCTACATGCTATCCTTGAGTTGTACATGTCATCATGATTGCTACCATTGCTACACACAAGCATGCATGCATACATGAATCGGGTCTTTCTAAAGTATAAATATTTGAAAGAAATGACAAGAACTTGAAATGTGATTCACGAAACGAATGATAAAGCCGGACATCGGGCCGGTCAAGGAGGTTGGTGTACCCTTTTCTATAGATATATATTTCGCTGAAGGGAATTTACATTCCCGGCTCACAAGTCGCTACAAGGGCACTAACCTTTGGCTCACAATAAAACAAGTAAGTCAAGTCAAGAACATGTCAAGTCATGACAAGACCAAGCAAGACAAGTGATTCCAACAAGAACAAGACAAGCATGTGTGATTCTTACGAACGAGATCAAGACAAGAAACAAGTTTTTAAATATGACAAGCAAGTTTTGAATGACACGAAATGCTATTTTAAAGAATAAGACATGACTTTCAAATTATGAGTTTTATCGGAGTTTTCGCATTCACTCAAGCACGTCACGATTATTGCATTGTTTTACTTTTGATGCTATTAATGTCCCATGCTGTTATTATTGATTTAAAGTGATGTGATGAATTATATCTCATTGTTTCCATCGTACTCGTTATTACTATTGTTAGCTTGTAGCTTGTACTCGCTGAGTATTCCATACTCAGTCGTACATATTAATGTCGACAGGTACTCGGTTTGGCATTTGAGCTCTCGATCCTTGGATCGAGGAGGATTATGGTGAGGAGGAGCCTCACAAGGATCCCATAGTAGAGCCTTAGGTGGAGGCGAGAGACTTAGATAGATGGCCATACCCGAACGAGTACTGAGAGAGAGAGAGATATTGGTGATTTTGTATTTTGATCGGTGGGCCTGTCCACCTTTACTGTTTATGTTTTGTACCTAACTTGGAATATAGACTTTGTATCGAAAAGAAAAAGTTAGTTCATGCTTTCGCACTCACGTTTTAGCTTCCGCACTCTTTTTAATGATTCTATTGCATTATGTTGGCCTTGTTCACTATAGGATGGTTTGACAGGTATGTATAGTCACACCTAAAGTATCCCTTAACTCTTAGGGGGTATTTTGGGGCGCGAAGGAAGTGGTATCAGAGCTCTAGGCATTAGAGTCCTTAGGGTCACTTAGAACTGATATCATGATTGAACAAGGCATTAGGGTCATATGAAAGAGTCGTATTCCAAGTATGGACTAACAAGTTAGTCCTTGTCAAAACCGGTTGAGATCAACCGAGCTTAGTGTCCTACGCTAGGAACACGGGTTTTATGTTATGCCATTGTTAAGTATACCATGTGTGTATTGTTCTATGCTAGTGAAAATGTATTGAGTTAATTGTGAAATTGTTACTAAATGCGTATCCAAGTTAGGCTCATGTTATACTATCGTCCACAGGAGTAATCATGAGGTGCGGTGCACAGGGTCGTGGATACAATACAAGAGGAAATGGAGGTGATGCTCCATCGGGTGATGAACAACCTGACTTCGCTCAAGCCTTTGCATCCATAGTTGAGACATTGGCTATGTTGGCAGCAAGGCAACCAGCTACTCCTCCGTTAGGTGCCGCTCTAATAGCTGCTCCTCCAAATCGAGCACAAGTTGGAATAGAGGCTTTTTAGAGAATGAGGCCTCTGACCTTTTGTGGAAGCATCGATCCACTTGTGGCCGAAGGATGGATTCGACAACTTGAAACTTCTCTGTGTTGATGCCTATTGAAGCGGAATGGGTCACTTGGGCCACCTTTATTCTTGAAGGCGAGGCCGATCATTGGTGGAGGTCCGCACTTAGGACCTGAGATTTGACCCGACAGGGTCAAGAGTGGACATAGGGTGAATTCTTGGACGTCTTTTACAAGAAGTACTTCTCCATTGGGATGAAAGAAAAGAAGAAAGTTGAGTTCATTACTTTGGAACAAGGTAACATGTCGGTGGCGGCTTATGA
Source organism: Tetracentron sinense (assembly GCA_015143295.1). Lineage (NCBI taxonomy): Eukaryota > Viridiplantae > Streptophyta > Magnoliopsida > Trochodendrales > Trochodendraceae > Tetracentron > Tetracentron sinense. Next base: position 21,351,689 of record CM026553.1, read on the forward strand.
AATCAAGTTTTCATAGCTATCAAGATTTGCTCCGTATATGATAGCGACAGGCTATTCGAGAGGGGGTTGAAGGCCAACCTCAATGATCGAGTTTTGTTGTTCTGGCATGAGACATATGCCGAGGTAGTGGACAAGGCACTTTTGGCAGAGTTGAATTCTAAGGAATTCTTCAAGAGAAGAGGAATGGAGAAAGGCCAGTCCAGTAGTTTAGGGGAGAAAAGAGCAATGACTAGTTCTTATCAGTCTTTAGGACCGGCACCATCACAGAGACTATATTCTGCACCACAGGCTCTCTACTCTTTTGCTCCACTAGCTTTTCACCCGGCTCCCACTCAGGCTCCTCGCCCCGCGGTGATGCAGGCGATAGGATATGCACCCTCCACCTATTCTTATGATATCTGTACCCTTTGTGGAAGGAGGCATCCAGCAAGGGAATACCGAAAAGTTATGGGAAGCTGTTTTCATTGTGGCGACCAAGGCCACATAATTTGAGATTGTCCCTGTCACCACTTGCCAGCGCATTCTCAAGGGAGTAGGCCCCCTGTTAGGCAGACATCTTAGCAGAGCTTGTCTCAGGCATCGAGGCCCTCATGGTCTACCCGGCCGCCTCGTCAAGCAGCTCAAGGATGAGTCTTTGACCTGTTCGAGCGGGATGCACGTGCATTGGACGATGTCGTGCAAGGTACACAAAATATTGAGATTTAAGTTATGAATGCGTGCTGCTATATGATGTGTTTGCTTGTGTACTATATGATACTTATATACTATGTACGTCCTTAAAGTATATTGATGTTAGTTATGTAATTACACAGGTGCCTTATTAGTGAACAAATGCCTAGCCCGAGTGTTGATCGACATAGGATTCACTCACTCATTCATCTCACCTAGTTTTACGAAGGGTTTTGCGTTCGAGTCTAGGCCGTTGGAGCGGGAGTTAACCATTACGACTCCGTTAGGCAAGTCGGTTGATACAGATAGAATGTACAAGGACAGTGTGGTTCAAGTGGGGCAGAATGAGTTATTAGTTGACCTGATCATCCTGGACTTCCAAGATTTGGACTTTGATGCCATTCTTGGTATGGATTGGCTAGTGACTCACCACGGACATGTGGCATGCTTTGAGAAGGTGGTGAACTTTAAGCCAGAAGGAGTTAAGCCATTTCACTTTCGAGGATTGAGAGAAAGGGATATTGCCCACCTCGCAGCTTTGATTATAGCAAACCTAGAGGCACCGAACTCCTCAGCCTTTCCGGTTGTGAGTGAGTTCTTGGATGTGTTTTTTGAGGAACTTCCCGGATTGCCTCCTGATAGAGAGATCGAGTTCGCTATAGAGCTTACTCTGGGCATGGCTCAAATTTCAAGAACTCCATATAGAATGACCCTGATTGAACTCAAAGAGTTGAAGGTATAGTTAGAAGAACTGCAAAGCCTGTGACTCATTAGACCAAGTGTCTCACCATGGGGTGCTCCAGTGCTACTTGTGAAGAATAAAGACGACTTAATCCGTATGTGCATTGATTACCGACAGTTAAACAAGGTCACGATCAAGAATCGTTATCCTCTACCACGGATAGATAACTTGTTTGACCAATTGAAGGGAGCAAGATATTTCTCCAAGATTGATCTTAAATCGGGGTATCATCAATTGAAGATCAATGAAGGAGATGTTTCGAAGACGACTTTTAGGACTCGGTATGGGCATTACGAGTTCCTTATTATGCCTTTTGGTTTGACGAATGCACCAGTGGCGTTCATGGATTTGATGAACCCAGTGTTCCGAGCTTATCTCGATAAATGTGTCGTGGTGGTTTTTGTAGATGATATACTAGTGTATTCCCTGACACAAGAAGATTATGATTGAGACCTTCGCCTTACTCTAGAGACGTTTCGATAGCACAAATTGTATGCCAAACTAAGTAAGTGCGAGTTCTGGTTGGAGAAGGTGGCATTCCTCGGGCATGTAGTATTGACTGAAGGCATTTCAGTGGACCCGAACAAGATTGAGGTAGTGATGAGCTGGGAGAGACCTAGAAGTGTTACTGAGATTCAGAGTTTCCTCGGGTTGGCAGCTACTACCGAAGATTTGTAGAGGGATTCTCCAGTTTGGTAGTACCGCTCACTTACCTTACGTGGACGAATGCCAAGTTCATTTGGAGCAACAAATGCGAGATTAGTTTCAAGGAGTTGAAGAAGTGGCTCACTACAGCTCCCCTCCTCACAGTGCCATTCGGGATTGGCAGTTTCGTAGTGTACAATGACGCCTCCCATGTGGGGTTGGGATGTGTGCTCATGCAACACGGTAAGGTCATTGCTTATGCCTCAAGGCAATTGAAAGATCATGAGAAGAATTACCATACACACAAATTAGAGATTGCTGCAGTAGTGTTTGCATTGAAAATATGGCGGGACTACCTCTACGGGAAACAATTTGATGTATTCATGGACATAAAAGCCTAAAGTATTTATTCTCCCAGAAGGAGCTGAACTTAAGGTAAAGACGATGGATGAAGTTTTTGAAGGACTATGAATGTTCCATTTAATACCACCCAGGTAAGGCTAATGTAGTCGCAGATGCACTTAGCATAAAGCTTACCTCACTTTTGACTCATATGATGGTGCAAGAGTGGAGGTTGCTAGAGGATGCATCCAACCTCGACATCAGTTTTAGCCTTCCTACTTTTGGACCGATAATGGCTAACATCACCGTTAGGCCTTACATCTTGGACCGGATCCGAGAAGTGCAAGAATCGGATGCCCAGTTACTTGCTTACCGAGACAAGATGATTAGTAGGGGTAGCGAGGATTTCGCCACAAGTGGAGATGAAACTATCACATTCAAAGCAAGAATGTCTGTTCCTGTAGATGAACAACTTAGAAGGGAGATATTGGATGAAGCTCACCGGTCCAAGTATACTGTTCATCTTAGGGGTACATAATTGTATAGAAACTTGAAGGGGCACTTTTGGTGGCGGAACATGAAGAGAGAAGTGGCCGATACGTGTCCCGGTGCTTAGTGTGTCAGCAAGTGAAGGCTGAACACATGAGGCCATCAGGTCTTTTGTAGCCACTCCATATTCCTGAGTGGAAGTGGGAGCACATCTCTATGGACTTCATAGTGGGATTGCCACGAACGGCGCGGAACTCCGATGCTATATGGGTCGTGATTGACAGATTGACAAAGTCTACCCATTTCTTGCCATATCAGACTACTTTCAACTTGAATCAGCTAGCAGCGTTGTACATCAAAGAAATAGTTCAACTGCACTGAGTGCCAGTGAGCATTGTCTCAGACCGGGATCCAAGATTCACATCCAGGTTTTGGAAAAGCTTTCAGAGCGCCATGGGTTCCCGACTAGACTTTAGCACCGCCTTTCATCCTTAGACCAACGGGCAAATCGAGAGGGTGAATCAAATTATCAAAGACAAGCTTCGAGCCTGCATGCTAGATTTCCAAGGTAGTTGGGAAGACCACTTGCCATTGGTCGAATTGGCTTATGATAACAGTTATCAAGCAAGCATTCAAATGGTGCCTTTTGAGGCTTTGTACGGGAGAAGTTGTAGATCTCCTCTGTATTGGGATGAAGTCAGGGAAAGAAAGGTTTTGGGCCCCGAATTGATTGAACAGACAATAGATAGGGTCAAGCTTATACGGGAAAGGTTAAGGACACACAGGATCGACAGAAGAGCTATGTCAACACTCGTAGGAGAGCTCTTGAATTTTGGGTTGCCGACATGGTATTTGTGAAGGTTTCGCCAACTAAGGGTGTTATGAGATTTGGCAAAAGAGGAAAGCTTAGCCCGAGATATGTGGGTCCGTTCGAGATTATCACTAGAGTCAGTGAGGTAGCTTACCGTGTTACCTTACCTGCTCATATGGCAGTGGTTCACAATGTATTTTACATTTCCATGCTCCAGAAATACATCCCGGATCCTTCCCATGTCATCGAGCTTGATCCGGTAGAGATTCGGGAGGATCTCACATTAGTTGAGCAACCAACGCAGATATTGGATAGACGAGATCAAGTCCTGAGCAACAAGACCATTTCTTTGGTCCTTGTAAGATGGCAATAACATTCAATAGAGGAGGCTACATGGGAGTGCGAGGCCAAAGTTAAAGAAAAATACCCAGAGTTGTTTCCATAGGGTATTATATTTTTGCATGAAAATTTTATTGTTAGTTTGTACATGTATGTATCGTCCTAATTTCGAGGATGAAATTTTTATAAGGGGGGAGGATGTAGCACCCCAGATATTTTTGACATGTATTAAATTCTTAAAGTCATTTTCTTGAGTTAAAAGTTGAATTTTCGAAGTCGGATCTGTTGAAAATCCAGGTTGCAGAACTCCATTTGCAAATCAGTCAACTTTGGGGACAATTTGGTCCATAAATAAAGAAGAATTGGAAGATTCTAAAACTCTAGGATTGTTCCTCTTTGAAAGACAAATCCAACGCAAGTTGAATCGTCAAAATCCGATGAGTGAGTCAAAAGTTATGGCCGAAATACGAAAACACGAAAAATCTGGAATTCTGTAGGATTTACGAACGATCGTAAACACCCTACGAACGATCATAGGTGAGTAATGGGATTTCTGTATCCCAAACCAAATATGCCAAAGACCTTGTAAAGAAATTTGGCATGAGCACAACAAAATATGCTCGCACTCCTATGAGCACAACCACCAAACTTAGCAAAGATACTTCAGGCAAAAGTGTCGACCAAACCACATACCGAAGTATGATTGGTAGTCTGCTTTACCTCACTGTCAGTCGTCCTAACATTGCCTTTAGTGTTGGAGCTTGTACTTGCTATCAAGAAAGCCCCAAAGAGTCACACTTACTTGCTATTAAACGAATTATTCGATATGTAAGTGGAACTCTCTCTTTTGGCCTATGGTATCCCTTTGATACTAATGCTGTGGTTGTTGGATATTCCGATGCCGACTGGGCCGGAAATGCTGATGACAGGAAAAGCACCTCCGGAGGATGCTTTTATGTTTGAAACTGTTTGGTTGCTTAGCTTAGCAAAAAAAAGAATTCCATCTCTTTGTCTACTGCTGAGGCTGAGTACATTGCAGCCGACAGTTATTGCACTCAACTTCTGTGGATTAAACAGATGTTGCAGGACTACAGGATAGAACAGGGCACCATGACTGTGCATTGTGATAATACAAGTGCCATCAACATCTCCAAAAGTCCCGTGCAACACTCTCGCACCAAACACATAGACATTAGACACCACTTCATTCGAGAGCTTGTTGAACAAAGTGTCATTACATTGGAATATGTGCAAACTGATACTCAACTTGCAGATGTCCTAACCAAACCTCTAGACTCCCTTAGGTTTGAGTTTCTTAGGAAATCCATCGGTGTGTGCGGTATTGAGTGATTGAGTGTTTCTTGATAGTCTAGATTGTCGCGACCCAAGACCCACCCTAGGAGTTAGAGTGAACTTTCGACGACTAATCATGACTTGCTTGATAAACCAACCTGCAAAACCCACAGAGCATATACGATAGAGGACAAAACAGCGGAAACATACTCTAACATGGTATAGCGGAAGTCTACCCAACCTCTATGTATATACATAATCAATCCAAGTTTATACAAAAGTAACCAAAAGAAAGTGCGGACATGCCCGCCAAAATACATAAATCTGACTCTCGTCTCACCAACAGCTAAACCACTCAGAATCTACAACCACCTATTGGTAACCCTCTACTGGAGGTTCCTCAAAAGGCTCCTCGACGTACTCCTCTTCCACCCATGGACCAGGAGCACAAATATCAAATGGAGTAGTAGCTCCCTCAGAACCTGCCGACATAAGAAGTACGGCTGAGCATGGAATACTCAGCGGGTACTGAATACTAACCAACAATTATAGCATAAACATGGCAATACATAATCAGGAGCAATTTATATTTGTCAAACGGAAACAATTCATATCATACAAGGAAGTAAAGCAGTTTATGTTCGTGCTTGAAACTCGTAGAAGGCCGATAAATCCTCTTGAAAACATCGTGCACTTGACTTGACTTGACTTGAAATATCTTTTCGTACGTGAAAGCTTGTCTTGTCTATCTTGCTTGATTCTTGTATGTCATGTCATGTCATGCATGCTTGCTTGTGATCATGTAACTTGTGAGATGCACTTGTGAGATGCACTTGAGAGGGAAGGGAGACCCTTCTTTATGCAATGCACTTGCGAGGGAAGGGAGACCCTTCTTTATGATATGTATGTACTTGCGAGGGAAGGGAGACCCTTCTTCATGATATGCACTTGTGAGTGAGGGGAGACCCCTCGTGGAATGTTGGTTCTTGTCTTCTTGTGAAAAGCGAGGTAAAACATATCGTAGGGTATGTCCCACCTCTAACCATGTTCTTGAAAACCTCGATAAATCATGTCATGCATGCCGTGCTCGTGGAAACCGTGTACATACTTGCATTCAAATTTAAAGATGACATTTGGGTAATTTCACAACACATATAGCATCAAAGATTGAGTAATGTAACATTCATAGCATTATGGGAAAGCAGGAAACACACTGTCATAGTCCCTAGCAATATTCATAATTTATTAGGCATGCATTTCCAGATTTTCAGCTCACTGTGTTCACCTTGGCATTTCATCAAACATGGTATGTTCATTATGGAGTTACCCTACAACTTGCTTTTCTAGATGGGTTTTACTCAATCATACATGTACGTTCATTATTGGAACAATGCCCTTCCCCATTTGTTCATCACGTACAACCATTGGCATCCAATCGCCCATCCCATCTCCATTTACCATTCACCATTCACCATTCACCATTCACCATTCATCCATCTCATAGCACATGTGTAAATGAAAGAAAATGAAGAGAAAAGAAGGGGAAAGAGGAACCATAACTAGGAGGGTAGTAAGAAGCACCGACCTTGAAGAAGTGAGGAAGAAACCCTCGTTCCAACTGACTGTGTAGCTGCTGCCCTAGCTTGGATCGCGAGCTCCACAATGCCTGAACCGAAATCTTGAAGAAAACGGGCTTGAGGTTGATCTAGGTTTCAAAACCCCTTTGATTTCTCTCCAAAATGGAACCCTAGGTTGGAATCGCCTTCTCCCCTTTCTCCTATTCTCTCAAACTCTCTAAGTGTTGAATGAAGCCGTAAAGGCTCGGGTTAAACTCTTAAGGTAAGAGTGAACTGACCAAAAGACCGTAATACCCTTACTGGGATTTTTGCAATGACGCGAGGACCGTGAATAGTGCTGAACACATTGTGCTGTGAATAGTGCCAACTCGTGGTGCTGTGAATAGTGCCAACTCGTGGTGCCATGAATAGTGCAACTCGTGGTGACATGAATAGTGCAACTCGTGGTGCCATGAATAGTGCCAACTCGTGGTGACATGAATAGTGCAACTCGTGGTGCCATGAATAGTGCAACTCGTGGTGCCATGAATAGTGCAACTCGTGGTGACATGAATAGTGCAACCCGTGGTGACATGAATAGTGCAACCCGTGGTGCCATGAATAGTGCAACCCGTGGTGCTATGAAGTGCAACCCGTGGTGCCATGAATAGTGCAACTCGTGGTGCCATGAATAGTGCCAACTCGTGGTGACATGAATAGTGCAACCCGTGGTGCCATGAATAGTGCAAACCCGTGGTGCCATGAATAGTGCAACCCGTGGTGACATGAATAGTGCAACTCGTGGTGCCATGAATAGTGCAACCCGTGGTGCCATGAATATTGCAACTCGTGGTGCCATGAATAGTGCCAACTCGTGGTGACATGAATAGTGCAACCCGTGGTGCCATGAATAGTGCAAACCCGTGGTGCCATGAATAGTGCAACCCGTGGTGACATGAATAGTGCAACTCGTGGTGCCATGAATAGTGCAACCCGTTGTCACGTTGTGACATGTACGGCGTGCCCGTGGTGAGTTGTACAACGTACCCGTGGTGAGCTGCACAACATGCCCGTGGTGAGTTGTACAACGGATGCACACAGTATACGTTATCAGAGTACGTTGTCTGTGCTACGATTTCCTACAGGTACAGACTGTTTTGGCCATATCTTTTGACTCGTTCGTCCGATTTTGATGATTCAACTTGCGTTGTGTTCGTACTTCGAAGAGGAACAATTCTGACATTTCGAAATTTCCAAATTCTTCCTCATTCATTAATCATACCTCTTAAAATGGCAAGATGACAACGAAAGCGTCATGTATTAAGCATGAAAAAGTCTGGGGCTCTACATCCTCCCCCCCTTACAGAAATTTCGTCCTCGAAATTCACACACTACTTGCATTACAAATCAAAAAGAACATTACAAGTCATATACAGACTTCACACAGAAACTCATTCAAGTAATTCTGGGTACTTTGCTTTGACTTCGGCTTCACGCTCCCATGTAGCTTCTTCCCGAGCATGGTGTTGCCATTGCACAAGAACCAAAGGGATTGTCTTATTGCGAAGCACCTGATTCCTTCGATCTAAAAGCTGGACTGGCTTTTCAATCAAGGTGAGGTCCTCTCGAATCTCCAACTATTCCAAGTCTATGACATGCGAAGGATCCGCAAGATACTTCCGAAGCATGGACACATGGAAGACGTTATGAACTGTAGCCATGTGAGGTGGAAGAGCTACTCGATAAGCAACTTCACCAACCCGTGTGATAATCTCAAAAGGCCCAACATACCGAGGACTGAGCTTGCCTCGCTTCCCAAATCTCATGATCCCTTTGCTAGGAGATACTTTCACAAAAACTTGATCCCCTACTTGAAATTCCAAGTCCCTACGGCATGTGTCCGCATAACTTTTCTGGCGATCTTGAGCAGCTTTCAATCGATCCCGGATGATCTTAACTGTGTTTGCAGTTTGCTCAATCAACTCCGGACCAAGTACTTTCCTTTCGCCTACCTCATCCCAATAGAGAGGAGACCTACAACTTCGCCCATACAAGGCCTCAAATGGTGCCATTTGAATACTTGCCTGATAGCTGTTATTATAGGCAAATTCAACCAATGGCAAGTGCTCTTCCCAACTGCCTCTGAAATCCAACATACAAGCCCGAAGCATGTCTTCAATGACTTGGTTCACTCTCTCGGTTTGTCCATCCGTTTGTGGATGAAAGGCGGTGCTGAAATCAAGTCGGGAACCCATAGCCTCTTGGAAACTTTTCCAAAATCTTGACGTGAATCTTGGATCCCGATCCGACACAATACTGACTGGCACCCCATGTAGTCTAACTACCTCCTTGATGTATAGTGCAGCCAACTGACTAGAGTTGAAGGTAGTACGGTAGGGTAAGAAATGAGCGGACTTCGTCAAACGATCCACTACTACCCATATCGCATCTGAGCCCCTTGCCGTCTTTGGCAAGCCAACTATGAAATCCATGGATATGTTCTCCCATTTCCACTCGGGAATAGGAAGGGAATGCAATAGACCGGCGGGTCGCATGTGTTCTGCTTTCACTTGTTGACACACCAAGCACCGTGCTACATATTCCGCAACATCCCTCTTCATATTCCGCCACCAAAAGTGACTCTTGAGGTTCCGGTACATCTTTGTACCCCCTGGATGCACTGTGTACTTCGAACGATGTGCCTCATCCATGATCTCTCGTCGAAGATCTGCGTTGGCCGGAACACACAACCTTCCTTTGAATGTGATAGCACCCCGACTAGTGAGAGAGAAGTCCTCACTACCCTTAGCGACTTCCTTGTCCCGATAAGCCGATAATTCAGCATCCATGGCTTGATATTCTTGGATCAAATCTATAATGTACGGTCGAACCGTAACATTTTCCAAGATAGGACCACAGACAGAATTATTCACACTGATGTCTAGATTTGCCAAATCTTCTAGTAGCTTCCATTCTTGAACCAACATATGTGCTAACAACCCTTGAGGTCTTCTACTCAAAGCATCTGCCACTATATTTGCTTTACCTGGGTGGTATTGAATGGTACAATCATAGTCTTTCAAAAATTCCATCCAACGCCGTTGCCTTAGATTCAGCTCCTTTTGGGAAAAGAGATACTTGAGACTCTTGTGATCAGTGAACACATAGAACTCCACCCCATAAAGGTAATGACGCCAAATCTTAAGTGCAAACACGACCGCCGCAAGCTCCAAGTCGTGCGTGGGATAATTCTTCTCATGCTCCTTCAACTGCCTTGATGCATAGGCAATGACTTTCTTGTGTTGCATAAGCACACATCCTAGTCCAACATGTGAGGCATCACTGTACACCTCATACCCAAGAGGTCCGGATGGCACTGTAAGGACAGGAGCTGTAGTAAGCCTCTTCTTCAGTTCCGAGAAACTGATCTCGCACTTATCACTCCATACAAACTTGGCGTTCTTCCTTGTCAGGTAAGTGAGTGGTGCTGCAAGGCTAGAGAAACCCTCTACGAATCTCCTGTAGTAGCCTGCCAATCCAAGAAAACTACGTATCTCAGTAACACTCTTGGGCCTCGCCCAACTCATAACTGCTTCGATCTTCTTTGGATCTACCGATATACCTTCTGCAGAAACAACGTGGCCTAGGAATGCCACCTCTTCCAACCAAAACTCACACTTGCTAAGTTTGGCGTATAGCTTGTGCTCTCTTAGCATTTCCAAGGTAAGGCATAGGTCGCGTGTGTGATCTTCCCGTGTCTGGGAATAGACCAAGATGTCATCCACAAATACAATCACGCACCTATCAAGGTGTGGCCGGAACACCCGGTTCATCAAATCCATAAAGGCTACCGGCGCGTTCGTGAGTCCAAAAGGCATTACCAAGAACTCGTAGTGCCCATACCGAGTCCTGAAAGCAGTTTTGGGAACATCTTCCACCTTAATCTTCAACTGGTGATAACCCGATCGAAGATCTATCTTCGAGAAAAATCTCACTCCCTTCAACTGATCGAACAAGTCATCAATCCTAGGCAAGGGATACCTATTCTTTATGGTGACTTTGTTCAATTGTCGGTAATCGACACACATCCGCATCGAGCCATCTTTCTTCTTAACAAACAACACCGGGGCACCCCACGGTGAGACACTTGGTCGAATGAAACCAAGGCCTTGCAATTCCTCCAACTGAGTCTTCAACTCCTTGAGTTCAATAGGGGCCATCCTATATGGAGCTCTGAAAACAGGAGCTGTGCCTGGTGCAAGCTCGATCACAAACTCAATCTCCCTATCTGGAGGCAATCCTGGCAACTCCTCTGGAAATACATCCAGGAACTCACTCACAACCGGAATAGTTGATGAGTCCTTTGCCTCGGGGTTAGCTAAGCTCAACGCCGCAAAACGAGCAATAGATCTGCTTTTCAACCCGCGAAAGTGGAATGGTTTTCCTTCTACCGGCTTGAAGAGTACCATCTTCTCAAAGCAAGCTACATGCCCATGATGCGCTGCTAACCAATCCATTCCCAATATAACATCAAAGTCTTGGAATCCAAGGACGATGAGATCAACCGCCAACTCGTGGCTTCCAACTTGGACCACACTATTTCTATACACTTTATCTGCCAATACTGTTTTGCCGAGAGGAGTCGAAATGGCTAACTCCGGTTCTAGCTGAGTAGGCTCCACAGAAAAGCCCTCTGAAAAACTCGGCGAGACAAATGAATGAGAAGACCCGGTATCAATCAATACACGAGCCAAATACTCATTGACTAGTAGGGTTCCTGAAATTTTAACTAACTAAGTCAATCCATGCATCAACAGTGTATACACATAGGTATATATATATATCATACCAAGTATGTACACAAGGAATAAAACACAACATATCAATCACGAATAACGAAAATAATTCCAAACGCGTACCTTGCACCACATCATTAGATGCAAGTGCATCACCCTCTGTCAAAGCAAATACACGCCCCTGGTTCGCCTGGCGAGACTGAGGTGTAGACCGGGTAGTCTGAGATGACGCCTGATATGATCCTGCTGGGCATGCTGGTGGACTAATCCCCTGAGACTGGCCTGGTAAATGCCGACTGGGGCAATCCCTGATCATATGGCCCTGGCGACCACAATGAAAACATCTACCTGATGCCCTTCGGCAATCCCCTGCCGGGTGCCTTCGGCCGCATGAAGTGCAGACCTCGTGTGCATAAGTCGGAGGGGCCGGAAGTGGAGCATACCTCATCGTCTGAGGTGCAACAGGCCGTGGGGCTGGAAGAGCCTGAGGTCTCGGTGCCTGAGGCATATACTGCCGTGGAGCTGGAGGCGCATAAGATGGCCTCATCGGTGGTGCTGGCCACGCATACTGATAACGAGTCCGCCTCTCTGGAGGTGCTGAACTACTAGCTTGGCCTCTCGCCAACTCCCTCTTCTTGGACACTGTCTCCGAATTGGCCTCGACCAATAAGGCCTTGTCTACCACCTCAGGGTAGGTAGTATGCCTGAAAACGGAAACCTTTTCCATAATCACATCCTTGAGCCCTTGCTCAAATCTCCTCGCCTTCATTGCCTCAGTAGCAACCATATGAGGCGCAAATCTCGACAACTCCGAGAACTTGGCCTCGTATTGTGCCACTGACATCAAACCTTGCTCAAGGTTGATGAATTCTCTCTCTTTCTTTTCCCGTGCTCCAATCGGAAAATACTTTTTATAAAAAGTATCCTTGAACTCCTCCCAAGTCCAAGGTAGACCCTGCATGGTCAAATCTCTCGTCCTCAGTGCGGACAACCACCAATGGTGGGCTTCGCCTTCTAGCATGAAAGCTGCCCATGCTACTCTCTCCTCCTCTGTAGGTGAGAGGACCATAAAGATCTTCTCCATCTGGAGGATCCACGCCTCCGCAGCAAGAGGGTCCACACTCCCATGGAAGGGTGGAGGCCTCAATCTCCTGAATGCCTCAACTCCAGCGGTACGATGTTTTGGAGCTGCGGGCGGTGGAGTAGGTGCCACCGACGATGGTATAGCTTGCCGAGCTGCCAGTATGGAGAGTGTCTCAGCAATAGAGCCTAAGACCTGAGAGAGGTCCGGCTGCTCATCTTCATCTCTGGAAGAAGATGAAGCTCTGGTGTGTGGTCCACGACCCCGTGTGCCCCGCCTCATGACTAAAGTCCTGAGAACAATAGCACCACATGAGTCTAACTTGAAACCACAGTTTATTTCAATGTTATTTCACAATAATTCAATTTGTATTAGTTGTATAATACTAATATACATCACATCAAGTCATCAGAGTATACTCATACTTTAGTGTTCTAGCGTACCTAAGACCCGTACTTGGTTAAAGCAACCATTTTAGATTAAGACTAAAGTCTAGTCTTACACTTGGATCAAGACTCTCTTCCGACTTACTTCCTCCTAACTTGTTTCCTAACATATGCTCTTGTCAAGCCGTGGTATAAGATTCTAAGTGACCCTAGAGACCTAAAGCCTAAGCTCTGATACCACTTCTGTCGCGACCCAAGACCCACCCTAGGAGTTAGAGTGAACTTTGGACGACTAATCATGACTTGCTTGACAAACCAACCTGCAAAACCCACAGAGCATATACGATAGAGGACAAAACAGCGGAAACATACTCTAACATGGTATAGCGGAAGTCTACCCAACCTCTATGTATATACATAATCAATCCAAATTTATACAAAAGTAACCAAAAGAAAGTGCGGACATGCCCGCCAAAATACATAAATCTGACTCTCGTCTCACCCACAGCTAAACCACTCAGAATCTACAACCACCTATTGGTAACCCTCTACTGGAGGTTCCTCAAAAGGCTCCTCGACGTACTCCTCTTCCACCCATGGACCAGGAGCACAAATATCAAATGGAGTAGTAGCTCCCTCAGAACCTGCCGACATAAGAAGTACGGCTGAGCATGGAATACTCAGCGGGTACTGAATACTAACCAACAATTATAGCATAAACATGGCAATACATAATCAGGAGCAATTTATATTTGTCAAACGGAAACAATTCATATCATACAATGAAGTAAAGCAGTTTATGTTCGTGCTTGAAACTCGTAGAAGGCCGATAAATCCTCTTGAAAACATCGTGCACTTGACTTGACTTGACTTGACTTGAAATATCTTTTCGTACGTGAAAGCTTGTCTTGTCTATCTTGCTTGATTCTTGTATGTCATGTCATGTCATGCATGCTTGCTTGTGATCATGTAACTTGTGAGATGCACTTGTGAGATGCACTTGAGAGGGAAGGGAGACCCTTCTTTATGCAATGCACTTGCGAGGGAAGGGAGACCCTTCTTTATGATATGTATGTACTTGCGAGGGAAGGGAGACCCTTCTTCATGATATGCATTTGTGAGTGAGGGGAGACCCCTCGTGGAATGTTGGTTCTTGTCTTCTTGTGAAAAGCGAGGTAAAACATATCATAGGGTATGTCCCACCTCTAACCATGTTCTTGAAAACCTCGATAAATCATGTCATGCATGCCGTGCTCGTGGAAACCGTGTACATACTTGCATTCAAATTTAAAGATGACATTTGGGTAATTTCACAACACATATAGCATCAAAGATTGAGTAATGTAACATTCATAGCATTATGGGAAAGCAGGAAACACACTGTCATAGTCCCTAGCAATATTCATAATTTATTAGGCATGCATTTCCAGATTTTCAGCTCACTGTGTTCACCTTGGCATTTCATCAAACATGGTATGTTCATTATGGAGTTACCCTACAACTTGCTTTTCTAGATGGGTTTTACTCAATCATACATGTACGTTCATTATTGGAACAATGCCCTTCCCCATTTGTTCATCACGTACAACCATTGGCATCCAATCGCCCATCCCATCTCCATTTACCATTCACCATTCACCATTCACCATTCACCATTTACCATTCATCCATCTCATAGCACATGTGTAAAAGAAAGAAAATGAAGAGAAAAGAAGGGGAAAGAGGAACCATAACTAGGAGGGTAGTAAGAAGCACCGACCTTGAAGAAGTGAGGAAGAAACCCTCGTTCCAACTGACTGTGTAGCTGCTGCCCTAGCTTGGATCGCGAGCTCCACAATGCCTGAACCGAAATCTTGAAGAAAACGGGCTTGAGGTTGATCTAGGGTTTCAAAACCCCTTTGATTTCTCTCCAAAATGGAACCCTACGTTGGAATCGCCTTCTCCCCTTTCTCCTATTCTCTCAAACTCTCTAAGTGTTAAATGAAGCCCTAAAGGCTCGGGTTAAACTCTTAAGGTAAGAGTGAACTGACCAAAAGACCGTAATACCCTTACTGGGATTTCTGCAATGACGCAAGGACCGTGAATAGTGCTGAACACATTGTGCTGTGAATAGTGCCAACTCGTGGTGCTGTGAATAGTGCCAACTCGTGGTGCCATGAATAGTGCAACTCGTGGTGACATGAATAGTGCAACTCGTGGTGCCATGAATAGTGCCAACTCGTGGTGACATGAATAGTGCAACTCGTGGTGCCATGAATAGTGCAACCCGTGGTGCCATGAATAGTGCAACCCGTGGTGCCATGAATAGTGCAACTCGTGGTGCCATGAATAGTGCAACCCGTGGTGCCATGAATAGTGCAACTCGTGGTGCCATGAATAGTGCCAACTCGTGGTGACATGAATAGTGCAACCCGTGGTGCCATGAATAGTGCAAACCCGTGGTGCCATGAATAGTGCAACCCGTGGTGACATGAATAGTGCAACTCGTGGTGCCATGAATAGTGCAACCCGTGGTGCCATGAATAGTGCAACTCGTGGTGACATGAATAGTGCAACCCGTGGTGCCATGAATAGTGCAAACCCGTGGTGCCATGAATAGTGCAACCCGTGGTGACATGAATAGTGCAACTCGTGGTGCCATGAATAGTGCAACCCGTTGTCACGTTGTGACATGTACGGCGTGCCCGTGGTGAGTTGTACAACGTACCCGTGGTGAGCTGCACAACGTGCCCGTGGTGAGTTATACAACGTACCAGTGGTGAGCTGCACAACGTGCCCGTGGTGAGTTGTACAACGGATGCACACAGTATACGTTATCAGAGTACGTTGTCTGTGCTACGATTTCCTACAGGTACAGACTGTTTTGACCATATCTTTTGACTCGTTCGTCCGATTTTGACTATTCAACTTGCGTTGTGTTCGTACTTTGAAGAGGAACAATTCTGACATTTCGAAATTTCCAAATTCTTCCTCATTCATTAATCATACCTCTTAAAAATGCAAGATGACAACGAAAGCGTCATGTATTAAGCATGAAAAAGTCTGGGGCTCTACATAGATAATCTCAGATCCATATCTCTTCCTAGTTCTATTCCTCTGATGTATATTATTTGTTTTGTTTTTTTTATACTACTGTTTCGGTTTGTTTTGCTTATTTCAAAAATCCAAAAACATTAAAAAATTCAGAAAAATTCCAAAAAGATTTTTGTTTTCTTTTAGTTAGGCCTTTCCAAAAGGATTTTTGCTGGCATTGGATGTGATCTTTTGTGGTGTGCTTTGCTGAATTTTTCTTGTGCTCATAATGCTTGTCCAAGATACATATTTGATTCTATTGAGTTCATGAGGATATCATACCTACTAAAATGCTTTAGGGAAGTGCAAATAGACTATCTTGGTAAATACAGCTAGAAATATGGCAAATACTATTCACTATCATCTGCACTAACACTCTATCTATCTCCTGAAAATGGTACATATCCCTATGAACAGGCAATGATATTAGTCATGATGGTTCTTCCAGTTGACAAAATCTAATTTGTTCATGAAGGTCCATCCTCCAAAAGGTGCCCCAGTTTAAAAATTTTATGCCAGGGAAAGGGCTACCTCTGAGATAGTGTGAAAGCCACTATTGGATGCAAACAGAATGAAATGGCTACCTAGGAGGACAGTAGGTATCTATCTGGGTCCCTAGAGTGAAAGCCCCTGCTGCCAATAGCTAGGGCTACCTACCTAGTCAGTGTGAAAGCCACCTTTTGCATCTCAAAATTCAAAAGAAAAAGATTGATCACGAATAGCTTCACCAAACAAAAATTCCATCAACAATGTGAGAGCAACTTATAAAAAGGGTAACAATAGCACATAAAATTCTTCATTTTTTTTGGATTACCCTATATGCATCTCTCAGTTATTTTTGAAGCTTGGTGTTCCTGATCTGCACTAATGCCCTTATCTATCTAAGGGTGCTTACCTCTAAAGGTGTATAGTCAGAATTTCACCTCCACTGCACATTGATGGTATAGCCTATTACTAACTGTACATTACATTATGAGGTTGTGTCTTGCCATCCCTTGTGCATAGTGTTGATGGAAATATCCTCATCTACTCATCATTGTATTCTACATATTCTTGGACATGGTATTATTTGTTACTTGCAAAATTTGCACATCATGAATTTTCTTATTGCTATTATCATGAAGATATTTGGTTTGCAAAATAACAAATTTTGACAATCTTTTCTAGCAAATTGCATGTTTTTGGATGATTTTGAGAGTTTTCCGAGATGATCTCACCTTGCCTTCTTTCAGACCTCTAAATGAGCATTTTTCAATCTCCAAAGTGTTTCCCATGAAGTCCCATACAGTTGGTCAGTCTCTTTCACACATTGCATTGCTATTTATGGATTGTAGTTCCTGCCTTGCAGATTTTTCAGCGATTTTCTTTGGAGATTCCTCTCCAAAAGCTGCCCCATAAAATGCCAAAGATCATCTCAAAGGGGTCTCATTCATCTCTTACACAGGTTCAGAAATTCTGTAAAGAGGGTCGACCTTAAGTGCTTGTTCGGTTGACCGAACACCTGAAATGGGGTTTTCGAAACCCCTTGCTGATTTTCAGAGATTCCTTCCCTTTTGGAGTTTTCCTCTGCAAGAATCCAACTGGGATTCCCGTGCTTTTAGCTATCACATGCGTGATCTCAGTTTTTTTTTGGTTTCTAGGCTCACGGTTTCACTGATCGTATGTTTACAAGGTCGCAGACCTTCCCTTCATCTTGCCTAGTGAGCTGCTACCTCCACTAGAGGTTCTCTTGCCCAACCGCAGTGCCTCTTCCTTAGTGCCATACGATCCTCTCTCTTTTCGTGGTTCAGTTCCAGGGGGTTTTCTTCGCGCTTCCAGCCGTCTCCCTTCACGGTAAACCCTTCTTTTCCTTTAGGCTCTTGCTTTTGGATCCATGGCTGTTCCATATTTTCTTCTCATTGCCTCTATTTTTATGGCGGGACGCCCTAAGCGCCACCTCATCATCTCTTGGGATGAAGATGATGTCCCTGAGTCTGCCAATGCCTCTTATGATGCTGGCCATAGGATCCATGTGGGCCGTGCGGTCCATTCTAGGGCTCCTCCACCCTCAACTTCCCATAAGAAAGCCTTGGGGGCTTCCAGTTCCAAACCCTCGGCCAAATCCAAGGGTAAATCTCAAGTCCCCACTCCTGAGCCTGATATTGTACGGTTTCGCACCACAGGGAATGAAAACTTTACAATGCTTGGCTTAAAAATCGGGCTGTTACACTTGAACGGGCCACTGTCATTTCGGATTTCACCCATCCTGGTTTTGAGGCTATCATTGCATCCCGCCAATGGTCTGGTCTTTTAAAATTGATTGGTTATGCCAGTCTTGACCTTGTTCGGGAATTTTATGCGAACATCTATTCTGTCAATCCTCGCACTTTTACCTTCAAAACTCAGGTTAGGGGTAAGAAATTTCTCATTACTCCGGATGTCATTGCCTTTTTCATTAGTGCCCCACGGATTCCGGGAGCCTATTACCCTTATCTCTATCCTACTGATGAGGATAAGCATGATTTGGACACAGTGACAAGCACTCTTTGTGATGATCCTTCACAAAAATGGACTCATCCTCATTTACCTCACTCCAACCTTTCTTACTTGAGTCGCCTGCTTCATCTTATTATGTGTTCCAACATTCATCCCAAGGTGCATTCTACTAATCTGAGTGTTGATAAGGCTCAGTTCCTGTATAGTATCCTGACTGGAGACACTATTGATACTGGTGCCCATATTATTGACCTAATCCTTCAGGCTATTGCTTTGCATCAAAAGCGAGCTGCTCTTCCTTTTGGTGTTCTCATCACAAACCTCATGTTTGCTGAGGGTATTTGGACTCATTCCTCTGAGGCTACCAAGCCTTCCTTAGGCCCCATATGTGCTCGCACCTTGGTTAGTAGTATGTCCCATGCTGCGATGCTGGAGCATGAGGAGGACGTTGATGATGATATCGCTTCGTCGGCCCCGGGTGCCGGTCCTACTCCCAGCCATGCTCGAGGTCCGTCAGGGCCCTGGTCCTTCAAGACAATGGCTGCCGTGCTTGCTGATATGTCGACTGCTCAGTCTCAGTTTTCTACAGACCTTTATGCCCGCCTGGATTCTCATGTCGCTGCTACTCAGGACAGTTTTTCGGCGACTAATCGCCGGATTGATGCCATTTCCGACATAGTGCAGGCATCTCGCTAGGAGCTTCGCGATTTTCTTTCTCGATATCAGGATGATGTTGCTCGTCACTTTTCTTCGCCCCAGGATGATTAGCTCTTATTACGATGCTGTTTTTTTTGCCTTGTTTTGCTCCTAGTTTATGCTTGATGTAGCTAGTTCGGTGTGTGTTTTATGCGTCTGGGTTGGACTTATGTTGTGCACCCTTGGTTCCTGTATATGGGATGGTTTCGCTTTGTTTCTGCCGTTTAGTTCCTACCTCTGACTCCTTGGGTTTCTCAATGCTTTTGCTCTTTGTTGACCATATTGCTTCCTGCTAGAGTTTTGTTATGCAGGATTGATGTTCCCTTGGCAATTCCAGCCAAAAAGAGGGAGAAGGTGCCTAAGTTTGATCACATGCCTAAGTTTGATCACATGTTATTCATCATATGTGCAATTGTTAAGTCATGTCATATTCTCTCCTGTTAAATACTGACATGGTGCATATTTTCACATTACTCTCTCGTTTAAACCTTGTCGGACGGGATCTCAGATTGAGGGGGAGAACTTATACTCTTTGCATGATGTTCATTGTTTCAATATTTATCTTATTTTATGAATTTCCCCCATGCTTCACAAAGGTATTGTTTGTTTCAGTGTTTCAGGTTTGATTAATACTTCAATGGTCTTGTAAAGCCTACTGCTCCATGGAAGAAGCCCAAATGTCCAGTGTCATGTATTTTTCATTCTCTTTGTTTCTTATGGGTTTAAGAGAGTATGTAAAACCATGACCTTTAATTTTATTGGTAGTTTTGTCTCGGAATTGCCAAAGGCGGAGATTGTAAAGTCAAAATATTGTTGGCGAAATTCCGAGCCCAAAATGTTGTATTTAGGTCATAGTAGGTCTCATCTGGGTTGTAGACAAAGTGAAGAAGAAGCCGTGAAGGATCTTGAAGCCTCATCACTCACAGTGGCTCAAAAGTTGGGATTATGAGAGAGACCTAGTTGACCCTATGATATCTCATGAAAATACTCATTCATCACTAAAATAAGTCATACTGGAGAAGGGGTGATAGGGGAATGCATTCAATGGTTAAAAAATTTGAAAAACCAAAATAATGCACCCCAGGGTTGACCCTGACCGTTTTGGGTTGACCCTGAAGAGCCCCTATTTTGTACCATGATTTTTGGCAGAGAGTGAAAAATGTGAGGGTCGACCCCGAGGACCATCCCGTCGATCGAAAGGCACCATCCGGTCGATCGAATGTGCCTCATGGGTTGACCCTGATATGGTTTCTTGTTTGGAAAGTGATTTTGCTATGATGGGTCGACCCAGGGACCCCTAGGGTCGACCCTTATATGAAAATACTTTCTAAAACCATTTTTTAGCAACTTCTAATCCCTTTCCTATATATAGGGGACTTCTCCCAATCTGTGAAGATCATCAATTGGAGACTTTTTAGAGCACTTTGTGCTTGCTTGGAGTTTATGAAAACTCTTTGTTTCAATGATCTTCATCTCCTTTACTTGGTCTCTAGGTTTTCCATGGTTCTAAAGCAAATTTTCTATACTTTGCATAAATGATCCTTAAACATTAAGAGATCACCCTAGGGCTTCCATAAACCCAAAAATCCACTGTTGCTCTACTGTGAGTGTTGGTTAGCCTGTGCTAAAGCCGTCAAGGATGGAGATCGGTCTTCGAAGACCGTGGTTGATCACTTTGAGTAAGATTGGCCGGTGAGGAACCGGAGCTACTGTTGCAGAGATCGAACGTGCTGTGTTCGTGGTTTACAAGCTATGGAATCGATATCAAGGAACGTTATGTTTGTCTGGGTGGGTAAGATTCGAGTCTTGTATTGTTTAAATCTTCTCATAGTGGATTCTGTGCTGGACTAGGTCCCGTGGTTTTTCCTGGAAGGGTTTTCCACATAAAAAATCTTGTGTGTTCAAGTGAGTTTAGTTGTGTGTGATTGATTAAAATTAAAATTGGTAGAAAAAATTAAAGTAGACCTATTCACCCCCCTCTAGGTCAAAGAGTGCATTGGAATAAGGAATTTCAAGTTTGACTAGGGTTTAGTTAAGGTTTGACTAGGGTTTGACTAGGATTTACTTGGGGTTTACCTAGGATTAGGTTTAGACTAGAGTTTACCTAGGATTAGGTTTAGACTAGGGTTTTACCTAGGGCTTGAGTAGGGTTTGACTAGGGTTTACCTGGGGTTTGACTAGGATTTACATAGGGTTTGACTAGGGTTTTACCTAGGGCTTGAGTAGGGTGTACCTAGTGGTTAGACCTAGGGTTATAGAGGGTGATTAACCATGGTTAAGATGTTTAATCATGATTAAGGGGTGTAAAAATTGGGTGCTTACAGCTGCACCCCTTTGCCGGAGAGTGCCAAGTTGATAATTGAACGACAAAGACTGGAATCAGCCTATTTTTATACCAAGATTGGATTTTAGGGAATGATGATATGCATGCTGTGTAGATGGTGTGTCTAATATGCCTACTTACACCTACTGGGGACATGGGTGACTTGGGTAAAGTGGAAGTGGTTAGGGCCACTCTCTGGGAATGAAGATTAGTCTGGGCTACTTAAGCTGGGGATTGATGGATGTTATGAAAGATAACATGTCCCGGAGGCACTAGCCAAATTGGTTGCTATGACATTACCCGGAGGTGCTTAGCCAAAACAAACAAAGGACACGCGGAGTGTCAGAAGGAGGACATACAGGAGGTGTTGTCACGCCCCAAAACCCACCCTAAGAGTTAGAGTGAATCTTTGACGAGACTTGACATGACTTGACAACCCATCCTGTAAAACAGAGTCAGAGCACATATAGTGGAAGCGAATACATGACACAGCGGAAGCAAAATATCTATCTCGTATATCTATAAACAAGTATCCCAAGTTATATACAATATCCAAAAGATAGGGTAGACATGCCCATCGTAAAATATACATGTATAACCCTCTCACCCATGATCGATGTCTACTAAACAAAACCTAATTAGGGCCAATAGTCCTCATCACCAGGCTGAGGATCCTCCTGAGATACCTCTTCGACGTACTCCTCTTCCTCCCATGGACCGGGAGCACATATATCAAAAGGAGCAATTGCTCCACTAGTACCTGCCGACATCAAATGTACGGTTGAATATTGAAACACTCAGCGGGTACCTACTACTAACCAACAAGTCATAGGAGCAACGCATAACAATAACAATAAACAGAACAACAAATAATAAGCAACAATAATAAGCAGTAAGTAGTGTTTATTCATGCATGCTTGAAATCATGATTGTGAAAACATTGGTAAATCATCGTGTACTTGTCTTGCCTTGTTAATTAAATTTTAAATCATGTTTTCGTACTTGTGAAAACTTGTCTTGTCATGTCTTGTTTCTTGTCTTGTACTTATAAAACTTGATTGAATGCGGATGTCAATGCATGTATGCTTGTCATGACATGCGTATGCATATGTTTGCTTGCTTACTTGAAATTAAACATGCTTGCTTGTCATGCATGCTTGGGATGTTAGTGCCCTTGGACGACTTGAAGTTGAGAGTGTAAAATCCCTTCATTGAACATGTCAAACTACTTGAAGTCGGGGAGTATAAACTCCTTTCAGTGAAAATGTAATAGAAGCAACTTGAAGTCAGGTGCAAGCACCCTTCATGGAAACATGCATGCTTGAAAGGTGTACTAACATCTTACTTTTCCTTGTGAAAAATGAAGTAAGACATACCCGAGGATATGCCTTACCTTTTTGCCAACCCTTATGTTTGGCCTTATCATGGTGTTCGTGAATCGAGATATTTTAATTCTTGTCTTTCATGAAATCAAAACCCGGTGTCTATGCTTGAAAAATCCTAATTCAAGATCTACATGTCGTGCTCGTGGATCATGTACAATTCAAGGATGAAATAATGAACATATCATTTCAAGGCAACAATTATTTGAAAACAAGTAAATCTATAAGCATGTAGTTCTAGAAAGCGAGTAAATCTATAATCATGCTTTTCTAGAAAATGAGTAAAGTTCTTTTCATCCAACATATAATGTGTGTTCATTATTTGTACAATGCCCTTCCCATTTTCTCATCACATCACAACCATCCATAATCTCTATTTAAGAAAATCCTCTCATATTATGTAAATTTTAGGGAAAAGCAAGCAAATGTGGAAGCATCATGAGAAAATGAAGAGAACATGACAAGTTAGGGGATAGAGGTACCGAACTTCAAATGGAGGAGGGAAACCCTCCAAAAACGTGTGTGGAGTCGCTACCGAATGTGGAGGAGGTGCAGCTCGTGTGCTTTGCCTTGTATTTGAAGAATCCAAGGATTTAGTGATGATCTCTCTCAAGAATGAGAACCTTCTCTTGAAATCCCTATTCTTCCTTTCTTAATCTCGTAAGGACTTTCTTTAGGTTTAGGGTAAACCAAGAACCCCCAAAAATAACCCCTTATTTATAGGCAAAGGGTAGAAACCCTAAAAATCTCGTAAAAACATTCTGGGTCGCGTGAATACGATCGATCGTAAGTTCTCTACGATCGATCATAACATCTCTACGATCGGTCGTAAGTTTCTATGATCAATCGTAAACGTTACAGAGAGTTTGCCCATTTCTGAAATTTTACGATCGATCGTAGGTTTTCTATGATTGAACGTAACTCACCTACGATCGTTCATAGGGTCTGTACGATCGTTTGTAAATCTGACAATAAATTTCTAGATTTTCCCATTTCGGTATTTCGGCAATAACTTTTGACTCGTTCGTCGGATTTTGACAATTCAACATGTGTTGGACTCATCATTCAAAGAGGAACAATTTTGGTACCAGCACTTAGGGTAATTTATACCCTTGATTTTACCCACTTAGAGTATCTTTATACTCTCTTTTTGAGCCTCAATTGTAGCACCCCGGACTTTTACATACTTAATGAATAGCACTTTCGTTGCCGATTGACCTTTGACGTGGTCTAATTAATAAATAAGGAAGATATTAAAAATTTGAAGAAGTTAGAAATGTTCTTTTTCGAAAGACGAATCCAATGCAAGTTGAATCGTGAAAATTCGACTAACAAGTCAAAAGAGATGGCCAAAAGACCTAAGTGGAAAAATTGAGGAAAATAAGCAAAATAGCCAAAAGATAGACCAACCGGTTGACCGCTCCATCCACCGGTCGACCCGTAGCCCACCGGTCGACCGCTCTACCCACCGGTCGACCGCTATCGCACTAATTTTGTATGAAGAATTTTTCTAGAGAGGAGGTTTTGGACCGATCGACCACTCCAGCCAACCGGTCGACCGCTCTTCGAGCATTTTGCCTATTCAATCTGTTTTAGCTAAAATTTTAAGGGTAGGATGGTCATTTGACCACCCCACTTTCTATATAAACCCCAAATCCGTGGGTGAGGGTTTCATAAACCCTCAAAGCTCTTAGTTGAGGATTTTAGGAGATTGGTGAAGGAAGAGAAAGCAGAGCTTGGGTTTTGCTCAAACCCATCTCAAGCAAGGATTTTTCTACTCAAGGGATCTAATCTCGTCTTCCCTCAAGTTCTCCTCCAAGTTTAAAGGTTAGTACACCCTACTAACTCTCATTAGCAATAACCTAGGTTTTCCATTTTAGTTGATGATTCTTAATCCCATGTTTTCCCTTCTTTTTAAATGTGCTATTTCTATAAAATGTAACAAAGATAATAAGGAATGTTGTGATGTGTGGATGGATGAGGGGTTAGGTGATTGGATGTCATATGGTTGTTGTGTGATGTGTGAAATGGAAAATGGTGGTAAGGGTATTCTATAAATAATGAACGTACCTTGATGATGTGATGAAAAATATGCACTAACAAGAGTAAAAAGAAACGACTATGAAATGTGGCATGCTATATGTTTGATTAAATGCCTAAATGAGAAATTATCAAATCAATGAAGAATATGAAAGCATGAATATGTGTAGTTTTCTTCCAACTCATGACCTCGATTAAATGCCATATAGATTATCTAAATAAGCACATGTTTATACTATGGAATGAATTGCTATACACTACTCTTCATGTCATATTGTCATCATGATATTACAAGTGCTACACACACCCACACATGCATTCATGAATTGGGTTTTCCAAGAGTATTTGTACATGATAAATTATACAAGAAACAAGCATATGTCAAGGAGGTTGGTAGCCCAAGTGAAGGGTACTAGCCTCTGGCTCACAAGAAAATGAAAAGAATACATGTCAAGGAGGTTGGTAGCCCGAGGGAAGGGTACTAGCCTCTGGCTCACAAGTGAAAGGAAACAAATACATGACAAGGAGGTTGGTAGCCCAAGTGAAGGGTGCTAGTCTCTGGCTCACAAGAGAATGGAATGTTAAGAAGGTTGGTAGCCCAGGGATGAAGGGTGCTAGCCTCTGGCTCACAAGTATACAAGTCAAGAACAAGTCAAGACATGAAATACAAGACAAGACAAACATGCATGTATGATTTTCATAAGCAAGATTGAGACATGAAAAGGGTTTCCCAACATGAGTTTTACCGAGGTTTTCGCATTCATGCACGCATGTCAAGACACTGATATTGCTTCATGTTCCATACTAATTATCTTCTATTGCTAGTATTGCTTTAATTGAGATTTCGTATCGTGTTCATTGTTGTTATGCTTTCGTTATTGCTATGGGTAGCTAGTAGCTTGTACTCGCTGAGTATTTCATGCTCAGCTGTACTTTTATATCGGCAGGTTCCGTGGATGTCCTCGACCCTGAGCCTTGGGTCGAGGAAGAGTATGTAGAGGAGAGGGAGCCACCTATCCCGTAGCAGTCTCAGGAGGATAGGGATTTGGACGTGTGGCCATACCTCGACTACTGTTGAGAGGAGAGTCCGAGAGAGTCCTTTTGTATATTTTGATAGGTGGGCATGTCCACCCTTACCTTGTTATGTTTTGTATATATTCACTTGGGATACAGACCACCTTATATAGAAAAGAAATTTTTGGTATACGCTTCCGCATTCATGATATAGCTTCCACACTCTGATTCATGTTATATTATGGTATGTGTACTTTGTTCATTACAGGATGGTTTGACAGGTACGAATAGTCTCCTCTATAGAATTGGTATCAGAACTCTAAGCATTAGAGTCCCTAGGGTCACTTAGTACTCGATACCATAATTGAACAAGGTATTAGGTGTTAGGAAAGAGTTGTATTCCAAGTATAGACTAACAAGTTAGTCTTGGTCAAAATTGGTTGAATTTCAACCAAACTTAGAGTCCTACGCTAGGAACACGGATTGTATGTGATGATATTGTATTGTATACCATGTGTGCATTATTTGTGCGTAGTGAATATGCTTTGAATGAATGGTGAAATTGTTACTAAATGTGTATCCAAGTTAGACTCATGTTGTACTGTCGTCCTCAGGAGTAATCATGAGGCGTGGTGCACGAGGTCGCGGATACAATACTCAGGGCAATGGAAGTGATGCTCCATCAGGTGATGATCAACCCGATTTTGCCCAAGCCTTTGCTTCAATAGCCGAGACTATGGCTATGCTAGTGGCAAGGCAACCGGCTACTCCACCTAATGCCACACTTATACCGGCTCATCCTAATCGAGCGCAAGTCGGAATATAGGCTTTTCGGAGGATGAGGCCTCCAACTTTTTGTGGGAGTATTGACCCACTTGTTGCCAAAGGTTGGATTCAGCAAATAGAAAAGATACTCTTGGTATTAGCGCCTACTGAGGCAGAAAGGGTTACTTGGGTCGCCTTCATGCTTGAAGGTGAGGTCGATCATTGGTGGAAGTCCACACTAAGGACCCGAGAGTTGGCCCGACAAGGTCAAGACTGGACTTGTGAAGAATTCTTGGACATTTTTAACAAGAAGTACTTCCCAATAGGGATGAAAGAGAAGAAAGAGGTCGAATTCATTACCTTGGAGCAAGGTAATATGTCAGTAGCAGCTTATAAGGCTAAGGTCTCAGAGCTACCTTGATTTGCTCCACATATGATAGCTACCGAGGCTATGAAAGCCCGAAAATTTGAGAGGCACTATTAGCGGAGGCTATCAAAGACTGAGTTTCGATGTTCCGGCACGAGACATATGTCAAGGTGGTGGACAAGGCACTATTAGCGGAGGCTAATTCTGAAGAGTTCTTCAAGAGAAGAGGGATAGAGAAAGGCTAGTCTAGTAGTTCAGGGAAGAAGAGAGCTAGGTCTATGTCATTCCAGTTCGCAGGGCCGGCTCAGTCACAGAGAATGTCTTCCGCACCACAGGCTCCTTATCCTTTTGCTCCACCAGCTTTTCGCCCGGCGACCTCATATGCTCCTCGCCCTGCATTACCTCAGACAATGGGTTATGCCCCTCCCACCTATTCACATGATGTCTGCACCCTTTATTATTACTAAGCTAAACTAGGAGGGTGAACTAACTTTTAGGATTAACTCTTGATTTTGAAGAAAACCTCATTTGATTGGAAACCCCAAGTTTGAGGAAGATCACCACCTTGAAAATGGAGGAATCCTTGCTTTAGGGATGATCCAAGCTTGGTTGAACTCCCTTTGATCTTCAATTCCAACTCCTCCTTAGGATTTTTCCCAATCTCTCCTTCTTCTCTTTCTCTCCCTTAGGTCTAAGAAAGCCCTAAAATGAGATCCCCTTATAAGCTAAGGTTTTAAAATCCTCAAATTCGGAATTAGTACCAGTGTGCGATCGATCGCAGACCAACTACGATCGATCGCAGACCAACTACGATCGATCGCAGACCCAGTGTGATCGATTGCACATGGGAGCGATCTGCCGCACTTAATTCTGAAAGTTTTGTCAAGATTTTTCCCTGCATGCGATCGATCGCACAATCCTGCGATCTATTGCACACCACCAGTGCGATCTATCATAGCTGGAGCGATCCATCGCATATAAACCAAAATGTTTTGGCCAATTTCACCTGCATGCGACCGATCGCAGATCCCACTATGATCTATTGCACACGGGACTGACCTATCGCACTTGGACCCAAACCTTTTTGTTCATTTTCTTTTGTATGCGATCGATCGCACATGACCTGTGATCGATCGCACTTCCCAGATTTTGGATTTTTTCTATCTGCAGACCCCTTAGGGTGTTTCCAACCTTATTTCCATCATCCTTAGGGTACTAAACCCCCTTAACGCTGCCCATGGGTCGGTAACATCCATTTTCTCATAAAATGCTAAATTCAATACATGAAAAGCCGTTTGGCCATAGAAACACTATTCATTAGCCATGAAAAGTTCCGGGGTTCTACAGACTTCATGAATTGGCTTGAGTCCTTGAAGCTTTTTCCCTTGAAGTGACTAGCACTTGGACATTGACCTTAATGTCCTAGATTGGTTTAGCTCATCAGTTCTTCATAACTTGAAAGATGATCTTAGTATAATTTTTCCTTGAATTTTCACATACTAAATGGAGATATTAGTATCATAAAGATCATTCCATTATTGTGTTATCATCGAAATTATTAAGTGTACTTAAAGTTGTAACCTTGAGGCTAACAATCTCCCTCTTTTTGATGATGACATAATAATGTGAATGACTTGGGTTAAGCTCCCCCTCAATATATCTATTCTATTAATATTTGAGGTTAGCTCCCCCTCAACATATGCATTATATAAAATGGTTCATAGCATAAAGAAGTTCAGAGCAATTTTTAAGATCATTCAAAAGTAAACAACAAGTTTAGTAATTGAATTTTAAAGATGAACTGGTTTTTGTACTAGGGAACCAAGAGAAGTTCCAAAAATATGATTTTTTATTTAAGATTGTTAAACACAGAATTTTGGAAAATTTTGGAACCAAGAGAAGTTCCACAAATATGATTTTTCATTTTAACATTTATAAGCAAAAATTTCAAGGTATCATAGCATATCAAAATTCAAATATCATAGCATTTGGATTATCCATAGTTGCAACAATCAATCACACACCATATTTTTGTAACATTCACATTTTTCTCCCTCTTGGCAACATAAAAAAGAATAGATAATGGAAAAAAAAGTAAGCAACTCATCATTGGAATGAAAA
The DNA here is from genome assembly GCA_015143295.1 of Tetracentron sinense. Classification (NCBI taxonomy): domain Eukaryota; kingdom Viridiplantae; phylum Streptophyta; class Magnoliopsida; order Trochodendrales; family Trochodendraceae; genus Tetracentron; species Tetracentron sinense. The sequence goes on from CM026553.1 coordinate 21,381,093, forward strand.
CAGGATGTGATATATATAAAAGGTTAAGTACAAGTATGTGTTAGGCATTACATCCAAAAATAGAAAATTTAAAAGTAAAAAATAGTCAATAAAAAGAAGAAAAATAAAGAAAGTGTCTTCATCATAGCTTCTGCCTCTTGGTTGGCCCGTCGGGCTTGGAAGTTGGGTTCTTTGGCTTGAAAGTCTTGGACAAGTCTTCAGAAGAATCAAAGGAGATCTCAGCTGGGTGCTCTTGAGGTGCCTTTCAGTCTTGGGTTGAGGCTACTCTTGAGGTTGCTATCTTTGAGCAGCTTGAGATGAAGATGGAATGTCCACATCATTTGGAATAGGTACCACCTCAAGCTTCTTCTTGATAAGCAACATCTCAGAGGCAATTTGGTGAACCCTGGCAGCCATCTCTCAAACTACTGGGGCCTGAGAGTTGAATAATTCTACCATCCGCTGAATATAAGTGGCTTGGATATTCACACCCTTCCCCACACTGGTCAGGTCATCACTGTGCCTATCACTCACAACTGAAGCTTCTATAGCCTTCCTTTCAATCATAGAAATGATGGAGTCTACTCTGTTCTTAACAATTTGACTGGATATCTCAATTTCAGCTAGCCTAGTCTCGAGTGACTCATCTCTCTACCTCACTCAGTTTGAATCATCTCCATCCTAGACTCTAGAGAAGAAAGCATATCTCTAGTCTCAGACTGGAATAGCATCTGGCTCTGCCTCAACTCAATATGTAATTGCTCCATGCTCGAAGACATGGAAGTAATCTGGGTAGTCATCATACTCATCTGCTCATCTGAATGTGCAGGCCTAGCAGGAGAAACATAGTGCTGTCTTGGGTCCTCAAAATGATCTAAATCCTGTCTCTGTGAGGACTCTGGAATCTCAACATCAAACATCACATCTCCCCAAATAGGCTCAGTCTCAGTCTCTACTATTGTCTAAACAGCTGTCTCTCGATCCTCTAGAGATAATGGTTCAGCTACTCTAGAAGATGGATGAAGGATAGGGGAATGGGTAGGAGAAAGAGAAGGAGAGTGAGCAGGAGATGAAATAGGATCATGGGAAGGAGGGAGTGGGATGGAGGAGTCAGAATGGTGGAAGGAGGTACTGAAGAAGTAGTGTGAGCAAGTGGAGGAGTGGGAGTAGGAATAAAAGTGGTAGTGGGATCAGGAATGACAGAAGGATCCGAAGCAGGGGTGGTTTGGGATTTAGAAACCCAAACATTACTAGCCTCTATCAATGTGTACCCCATACGCATGATGGTTGCTTTGGAATACACATCAGAGTCAGTAATAGATCTCTTGTCATGATAGACTGACAAGGGGATTTTGAAATTGTCGTGACCCAAAATACCCCCTAGGAGTTAGGGATACTTTGACTCGTGACCGCCGTATCATACCTCACATATGATACATAAGGCACGCATAGAAACCTGTCCGAGTACACAAACATATACAGCGGAAACAATCTAAAGGCATAGCAGAAGCAACATATAACTAACATAGCAAAAGCAAAAATATAACTGAACACTCCTATTACTTGGTCCAAGTGTGAACCAACAAAATATACACATGTATATGAATCCAAAAATGTGGAGTGGACAAGTCCCACTCTCACTTAACAAACATCATATCTTCTAACTAACAGAGTCAATAGAAGTCAAAGTCATGATGCCTATCTAATGAGCCATCATCCTGATAGTGGTCCATTGAAGGCTCTGGATCGTAATACTCCTCTTCTACCCAAGGCTCCGTACCGCACAAATCGAAAGGAACCCGGGCACCTACCAATGATAACAAATATCGGCTGAGCGTGGAATACTCAACGTATACATACTACTAACAATAAAGCAATAATAGCATAGAGCATGCGAATAATGGAGAATTAAATCCTTAAACATATCAAAGCGTGGAAACCGTAAAATAACACATGTGATGAAATCCGAAACCAAAACCATGCGAGTCATGAGATAATCATAGCCTTGTGAGTTCTTGGAGTTCATAGAGTTCTTTAAAGTTAATTATGATCCGTAGAAACATAGAGCAATACCATAAAGCAAAACCATAGAGCCAATACCATAGAGATCTTAAAGCAATTTCATTTATGATCCTTTTGACCTTGTGAGACGATCTTAGACATCATTATGGAGTTCTTGTGAGTGTATCATGATCCTTTTGAGCTTGTGAACCGATCTTAGAGATATCATAGAGTTGCTTAGAATCTTTCATATAAGTCATTTATTCAAAACCCTTTTTCGTAACTTTGAGAAATGCATGGAAAAACCTCGATTCATGTGAGACATGCGAACATATGAGCACATGAGAATGATAACATGTTTAAACACCCAAAAACCCTTAGAGGCATTTACACAAACACATAGAGTGCATAATAGTGTTAGCTTACATCAAAGTATAGAAATAACATCCCACACCATGACAAAGCACGGCTTATAGTATAGAATGAGAAGAACAACATATGGTAACTAATAGTATCACTAGATTGGTAGTAAAGTGTATCTACGTTGATGAAATCGATGACTTTGATTCCTAAAGCTTGGAACACGTGAAAACCTCGAGTTCTTTGTTGACCAGTCGATAGATACCGAGTGATCGGTATAAGACCAGTCAATCAGTGGTTATCACTGAGCGATCAGTGATCCCCTGTTTTGCTGTAAAACCCTATTTTCACTACTTGGATCTTCTCCAATCCCATTTCCAACACCTTTTATGCTTTGAAAACACTCCTTAAGGACATATAGATTGTCACGCCCCAAAATACCCCCTAGGAGTTTAGGGATATTTTAGATGTGACACTTCGTACCTGCCAAACCATCCTGTAATGCACAAGATAAACACAGTACTAAACAATGATAATCAGAGCGTGGAAGCTAAACATAATTTACGGATGCGAAAACTAAAATTTTCTTTTCTTTATAATGATCCAAAATGTAGTATTCCAAGTTAACATAAATACAAAACACGCCTAAGTCTAAGGTGGACAGGCCCACCTATCAAAATATCAAAATACATAAGACCCAACACTTTCTCGATCAATAGTCACCCCCGTGGGGCCAATGGTCTAAGTATCTCACCTCCGCCTGAGGCTCGACTACTAGATCCTCATACGGTTCTTCCTCCCCGTAGTCCTCCTCTATCCAAGGACCCTGATCACAGATGTCAAGAGGGGCCCGTGCACCTGCCGACATGAAAGTACGGCTGAGCATGGAATACTCAGCGAGTACAAGCTACTAGCTAGCCATAACAATAATAACACACGTAATAGTAATACCATATAAAACAGTAATAGAAGTATCACAAACTAAATAGTGTTTGGCATGGTACAATACAATCATCTAGAAGTGCGTGCGTGAATGCAAAACACCGATAAAACCCATGCTTGAAAACCCACGTCATGTCTCGGTATGCCTCGTAGAAATCATGTATGCGTGCATGCATGAATGCATGATCATCATCTTGTAAATTTCCATCTTGTAACTTGTGAGCCAGAGGCTAGCACCCGAATCTCCCTGGGCTGCCAACCTCCTTGATATGCAATGCACTTGTGAGCCAGAGGTTAGTACCTGAATGTCCCTGGGCTACCAACCTCCTTGATATGCAATGTTTGGTTTTCTTGTGAGCCAGAGGCTAGTACCCGAGTGTCCCTGGGCTACCAACCTCCTTGACATGCAATATTTTCTTGTTGTTTATTATATGCACATGCTCTTGAAATCTCGGTTCATGCTATCATGCGTGCTCATGTGCGTGCCAATAATAACAATCGTGGGAATGCTCTTAATAAAAGAGATATGGCATTACAATTCAATTCATAATATTAGCATTGATAACTTAAGTAATTCACATGACATTGGATCAATTCATCGTCTATAAGAACACATGCATAAAACCTATTTCCATTTTCTTCATCTAAGTCGTTTATTCATAGTTTAGGCATTTTGTCAAACACAACACATGCAATGTTTCTTAATAATTCATCTTGTTCTTTTTAGCGCATATTTTGCATCCAAACATCAAGGTAAGTTCATTATTGGTAAAATACTCATCCACCATTTCCATCACACACATCACACCACATACATCTCGGCATCCAACATTCCATCCACACATCCACACCTTTTCCATTATCTTGTTTATATTTAATGGGGGATAACACATTTCATAAGGAGGAAAACATAATATAAAGAATCACATTTTTATATAGAAAACCTAGGTTTTTGCTAGGGTAAGTTAGTAGGGTGTACTAACCTTAAATCGAGGCTTGATCTTGAAGAAACCTTGAAATAGAAGCTACTTGCAAGAAGGAAGTCTTTGCTTGAAAGAGGATTGACGTGGGGAAGAAACCCCCTTCAAGACGTACGTGAGATGGCTGCCCTAGCTTGGAGAGTGGCTCCCACACGAGCTTGAGCCTTGAACTTGAAGCAATCCAAGCTTGAGGACGACCTAGGATGGTCCACCCCTTTGATTCCTTCCTCAATGGAAATCCTAGGTTAGAAACCCCCTTCTTCTCACTCTCTATGTCTTAATTTCTCTTAAGTGATGAGAATGAGGCCCTAAGGCTCGGGCAAAGCCTTATAGGAAAGGGTTTAACCCCCAAAAGATGAAAACGCCCTTAATGAAATTTCTGTAAAAACGCGAAGACCGAGCGATCTGTTGCCTACCGAGCGATCGGTTGATTGACCGAGATCTCGGTCAAAAATCAACTCTTTGGAAAATTTCCCCATACAAATTTTTCGACCAGTCGATAGCCTCCGATCGATCGGTTTTGGACCGATCGATCGCTCCATGGACCGAGCGATCGGTGCTCTGCTGGTCCCGACTGTTTTGGCCATATCTTTTGACTCGTTCGTCCGATTTCGACGATTCAACTTGCGTTGGATTCGTCTCTCGAAAACACACATTTCTGACATTTCAGAATTTCCAATTTCTCCGCTATTTATTAATTAGACTACGCGAAAGGCCATTCAACTACGAAATACTTATTCATTTAAAGATGGAAAAGTCTGGGGTGCTACATAGACCTATTAAATCATGCATGCCATAAATCCAAACATTTTTATTAGTATAAAACCCACAAGTGTACAAGACCACACTTGAAGACTATTCACACACTATTCACTACTTAGTGAAACGAAGATTTGGGGTTCTACATCCCTCCCCCTTACAACAATTTCGTCCTCGAAATTAGAAAGACACCAAAAAGCACAACAAAAACAAAATACAGAAAATCTAACATAAAAACTATACAAACAAGTGAGGGTACTTTTCCTTCACTTCGGCTTGTCACTCCAATGTAACCTCTTCCTTGGAATGATGCTGCCATTTCACGAGGACTAACGGGATAGTCTTGGTGCGCAAGACTTAATCTCGACAATCCAAGATCTAAACTAGTTGCTCAACCAAAGTGAGATCCTCTCGAATCTCCATAGGATCAAGAGCAATGACGTGGGAAGGATCCAGAATGTATTTCCTAAGCATGGAAACGTGAAATACATTATGGATCGCTGCCATGTGAGGTGGTAGGGCTACCCTGTAAGCAACCTCACCAACCCTAGTGATGATCTCAAATGGCCCCACGTACCTAGGGCTGAGCTTTCCTTTCTTCCTGAATCGCATGATTCCCTGACTCGGCAAAATCTTCACAAAGACTCGATCACCAACTTGGGATTCCAAATCTCTACGGCAAGTGTTCGCATAGATCTTCTGCCTATCCTAAGCAGTTTTTAATCGCTCCCCAATGATTTTGACCCTTTCTGCGGTCCGCTTAATCAATTCAGGACCCAGTACCTTCCTCTCACAAACCTCATCCCAGTATAGAGGAGATCTACAACCGCGACCATATAGAGCTTCAAAAGGCATCATTTGGATGCTTGCCAGGTAACTGTTGTTGTAGGCAAACTCAACCAATGGTAATTCCTCCCAAATATCCTGAAAGTCTAACATACAAGCTCGGAGCATATCCTCTACAACCTGGTTCACCCGTTCAGTCTGCCCATCGGTTTGAGGATGAAAGGCGATGCTGAAATCTAAACGAAAACCCATAGTGTCGTGAAAAGTTTTCCAGAACCTGGAAGTAAACCTGGGGTCTTGATCAGACACAATGGAAACCAGCACACCATGCAGACGAACCACCTCTTTGACATACAAGGCTGCTAACTGATTTGAACTAAAAGTAGTCCGATATAGAAGAAAGTGTGCAGACTATGTCAATCTGTCAACTATCACCCAAATAGCATCGGAGCCCTTCACCGTCTGCGGAAAGCCCACTATGAAATCCATCGTGATATTCTCCCATTTCCATTCCAAAATAGGGAGGGACTGTAAAAGACCTGCCGGCCTCTGATGCTCGGCCTTCACCTGCTGGCACACGAAACACCTAGAAACATACTCGGTGACTTCCCTCTTCATGTTTCGCCACCAGTAGTGCCTCTTGAGATTTTGGTACATCTTGGTGGATCGGTGAGCCTCGTCCAAGATTTCACTCCTTAACGCTATGTCGGCGGGAACGCACAACTTGCCTTTGAATGTGATAGCACCATCACCATTCAAAGAAAACTCCTGACTGCCACTACTAACCGACTTGTCTCGGTAAGCAAGCAACTCAGCATCCGAGTTCTGCAACTCCTTGATCCAGTTCAATATATGCGGCCTAACTGAGATGCTTGACATTACCAGCTCGTATGTAACTTGCCTCAGAGTAGTGTCTAGGTTACACATATCTTTCAATAACTTCTTTTCTTGTACTCTCAAGTGAGCAATAACCCCATAAGGTTTCCTGCTAAGAGCATCGGCTACTACGTTCACCTTATCCGGATGATACTGAATGGAACAATCATAGTCCTTCATGAATTCTGTCCATCGACGCTACCTCATATTCAGTTCTTTCTGCAAAAAGAGATACTTCAAGCTCTTGTGATCTGTGAACACAACAAACCCTAGTGACGCCAAATTTTCAGCGCAAAGACGACTACAGAAACTCTAGATCGTACGTGGGGTAGTTTTGCTCATGCTCCTTTAACTGACGAGAAGCATAGGCAACCACCTGCTTATGCTGCATAAGAACCCATCCAAGCCCACCAAGTGAAGTATCACTATAGACTTCGAAGCCACCACTTCCAGACGGAACTGTGAGAACAGTGGCTGTGGTAAGCCTTTTCTTCAACTCCAAGAAACTTGCCTCACACTTGTCACTCCAAGTGAACTTAGCGTTCTTTTGTGTGAGGTAAGTAAGCGGTGCCGCTAGGCTGGAAAATCCTTCCACAAACCTCCTATAGTATCTTGCCAAGCCGAGAAAACTACGAATCTCGATAACACTCTTCGGCCTCTCCCAATTCATCACTGTCTCATTCTTTGCAGGATCGACTAAGATACCTTCGGCAGACATCACATGACCAAGAAAAGACACCTTGTCTAGCTAGAACTGGCACTTGCTCAACTTAGCATATAGGCTATGCTCTCGAAGAGTCTGCAATACAAGGCGGAGATCTCTCGTGTGATCATCTTGTGTTTGTTAATACACAAAGATATCATCTACAAATATGATCACACCCTAATCGAGAGACGATCTGAACACCCAGTTCATCAAATCCATGAATGCAGCTGGCACGTTAGTTAGACCAAAAGACATCACCACAAACTCGTAGTGACAGTAACGAGTTCTAAATGTCATCTTCGGAATGTCTTCTTTCTTGATTTTCAACTGATGATAACCAGATCGAAGGTCAAACTTTGAGAAGAACTTCGCACCCTTCAACTTATCAAACAAGTTGTCTATCCGAGGCAATGGATAACGATTCTTGATAGTGACCTTGTTTAGCTGCCTATAGTCAATGCACATCCGCATCGACTCATCTTTCTTCTTCACGAAGAGCACCAGAACTGCCCAAGGTGAGACACTTGGCCAGATAAAGCCAAGGCCTTGTAATTCTGCTAACTGGTCCTTTAACTCCTTAAGTTTGATTGGGTCCATTCTATACAGAGCTCTCGAAATCGGCACCGTGCCTGGAGCTAGCACAATCGCAAACTCGATTACCCGATCAGGAGGTAATCCTAGTAAGGTCTCCGAAAAAACATCCATATACTCATATACCACCGGAATAGATGTGGAGCCTCATACTTCTACGTGCGCGAGACTTAGAGCTGAAAAATGAGTAATGTCTCTCCTCTGAAGTCCCCTGAAATGAAATGGTTTCAACCCAGCGGATTTAAAGTTCACCACCTTCTCGAAACACGCCACGTGTCCATGGTGAGCTGAGAGCCAAACCATAACTAGACTAACGTCAAAATCCAAATCTTGAAATCCCAGAATGATCAGGTCGACTGGCAACTCGTCCTGCATGACTTGAACAACATTGCCCATATAGAGCCCCGGACTTTTTCACAATTAATGCATGACACTTTCGTTGCTATTTTCCCTTTAAAGAGGTATAATTAATAAATAAGGAAGAAATTGAAAATTCTGACATGTCAAAAATGTTCGTTTTCGAAGTACAAACCCAACGAAAGTTGAATCGTCAAAATCCGACGAGCGAGTCAAAAGATATGGCCAAAACAGTCTGGACCTGCAGGCAACCGATCGCTCGGTCCATGGAGTGATCGATCGGTCCAAAACCGATCGCTCGGAGGCTATCGACTGGTCAAGATTTTTGGATGGGGAAATTTTCCAGAGAGTGAAATTTTAACCGATCGCTCGGTTATGAAACCGATCGATCGGTAGGCAACCGATCGATCGGTCATTAACACCGATCGCTCGGTACTCGCATTTTTGCAGAAATTTCAGTAAGGGTATTATGGTCTTTTGGTCGGTTTACTCTTACCTTAAGAGTTTAACCCGAGCCTTTAGGGCTTCATTTCGACACTTAGAGAGATTGGGAGATAAGAAGAGAGGAGAGGGCGATTCCTAAACCTAGGGTTTCCATTTTGGAGAGAAATCAAGGGGTTGTGAACCCACACTCAACTCAAGCCCATTTTTCTTCAAGATCAAGGCACAAACTCGTGAGGAGCATCTCCTCAGCTAGGGCAGTAACTCACGGTCGTTTTTGGAAGGGGATTTCTTCCTCACTTGATCAAGGTCGGTACTTCTTACTACCCTCCTAGTTATAGCTTCCCTTTTTCCTTTGTTTCTCCTTGTTTTCCTTCACTTATATATGTGTTATGAGATTGGTGGTATGAATGGTGAATGGAGATGGATGTTGGCGAATGGATGCCGTGTGGATGATGTGATGAACGAATGGGAAAGGGCATTGTACTAATAATGAACATACAAGTGTGATGTGAGCATAACCCACCTAGAAAAGCATGATCTAGGTTTAAGTGAATAATGAACACACCCCATGTTTGATGAAATGCCAAGGTGAACAAAATAAATGATAAATTAAGGGAACCCATGCTTAATTGCTCTTGAAATTTGTTAGGGTTCATGATAGTGTGTTTCTTACATTTCTTAAAATGCGTAGATTATTACTCACTTAAATTTTTATATGCTATGCTTTGTGAATTACCCCAACTTGCCATATTTAATTCCAAATGCAAGTATACACACGATCTCATGAGGATGCATGAAATGACGTGATTTACCGATGTTTTAAGTATGGGACGTAGAGGTGGGGCATATCCTAAGATATGTTTCACTTCGCTTTTGACAAGGGCAAGACAATCATGCATTGCATAGGGAAAGGTCTCCCATCCCCTCGCATGACATGCATAGCATCGCATGACACGCATAGCATAGCAATGCATGACACGCATAACATAGCATCACATGACACGCATAACTCTGCATGGCATTACACGCATGGATGCTAGTTGCGACGGGTTATGAACGGCAACTAGGCATTCACATTCCGCATGGATGCTAGTTGAGACGGGCTATGAACGGCAACTAGGCATACCCATTTGCATATAGGGTACTAGTTGCGACGGCTATGAACGGCAACTAGGCATGTGAACATGTTTAAATTATGAACAAGCAAGCATGATACTCGCATGACATGCATGACATGACATGACACGCATGATGCAAGCATGGCAAGCATGACACGGTTAACAAGTTCCCAATCACGCAAAGGGTATTTCAAGTCAAGTCAAGTGCACGATGTTTTCAAGGGTTTTATCAGTTTTTCTGAATGCAAGCATGAATATAAATTGCTTTACTTCCTTGTATGATATAAATTGTTCATATTCTATATATGCAATTTGTTTCCTGCTTTATGTATGCTATCTGTATACTATGACTGTTGGTTAGTATTTAGTTCCTGCTGAGTATTCCATGCTCAGCCGTACTTCTTATGTCGGCAGGTTCTGAGGGAGCTGCTGCTCCATTTGATGTTTGTGCTCCTGGTCCATGGGTGGAGGAGTAGTACGTCGAGGAGCCTTTGGAGGAACCTCCCTTAGAGGGTTATCAGTAGGTGGTGTTAGATTCTGAGTGGATTAGCTGTGGGTGAGCATGAGTGATTATATCCATGTATTTTGACGGGCATGTCCGCACTTTCTTTGTTTTGATTTCTTTGTATTAAAACTTGGACCATGTGTATATACTTAGAGGTTTGTTAGACTTCCGCTGTGTCTTATAGTTGTGTTTCCGCTGTCTTCCTCGATTGTATATGCTTTGTGGGTTTTTGCAGGTTGGTTTGTCAAGCAAGTCATGTAAGCCATGATTAGTCGTCCAAAGTTCACTCTAACTCCTAGGGTGGGTTTTGGGTCGCGACAGAAGTGGTATCAAAGCTTAGGCTTTAGGTCTTTAGGGTCACTTAGAATCGAATGCCACGGCTTGACAAGAGCATGTGTTAGGAAACAAGTTAGGAAGGAAGTGAGTCGGGAGCGAGTCTGGTTCCAAGTTTAAGACTAAACTTTAGTCTTAGTCTAAAATGGTTTCTTTAACCAAGTACGGGTCCTAGGTACGCTAGAACACTAAAGTATAAGTATAATGTGATGAATACGCTGATGACTTGATGTGATGTATATTAGTATTATACAACTAATACAAATTGAACTATTGTGAAATGACATTGAAATAAACTGTGGTTTCAAGTTAGACTCATGTGGTGTTATTATTCTCAGGACTTTAGTCATGAGATGGAACACATGGGGTGTAGCGACCCGAAACCCACCCTAGGAGTTAGAGTGAACTTTGGATGACTAACCATGGCTTACATGACTTGCTTGACAGACTAACCTGCAAAAACCCACAGAGCATATACAATAGAGGATATAAACGACGGAAACATACTCTAACATAGCACAACGGAAGACTACCAAACCTCTATGTATATACATACGCAATCCAAGTTTATACAAAAAGGTAACCATAAGAAAGTGCGGACATGCCCGCCAAAATACATAAATCTGACTCTCGTCTCACCCACAGCTAAACCACTCAGAATCTACAACCACCTATTGGTAACCCTCTACTGGAGGTTCCACCAAAGGCTCCTCGACGTAGTCCTCTTCCACCCATGGACCAGGAGCACAAATATCAAATGGAGTAGTAGCTCCCTCAGAACCTGCCGACATAAGAAGTACGGCTGAGCATGGAATACTCAGCGGGTACTGAATACTAACCAACAATTATAGCATAAACATGGCAATACATAATCAGGAGCAATTTATATTTGTCAAACGGAAACAATTCATATCATACAAGGAAGTAAAGCAGTTTATAATCATGCTTGTAATTCGTAGAAAACCGATAAATGCTCTTGAAACATCGTGCACTTGACTTGACTTGAAATATCTTTTTGTACTTGAAAGCTTGTCATGTCTATCTTGCTTGATTCTTGTATGTCGTGTCATGTCATGCATGTCATGCGTGCTTGCTTTTGATCATGTAACTTGTGAGATATCCTTGTGAGGTGTCCTTGTGAGATGCCTTGAGAGGGAAGGGAGACCCTTCTTTATGCAATGCACTTGCGAGGGAAGGGAGACCCTTCTTTATGATATGTATGTACTTGCGAGGAAAGGGAGACCCTTCTTCATGATATGCACTTGTGAGTGAGGGGAGACCCCTCGTGGAATGTTGGTTCTTGTCTTCTTGTGAAAAGCGAGGTAAAACATATCGTAGGATGTGTCCCACCTCTAACCCTATTCTTAAAAACCTCGATAAATCATGCCATGCATGCCGTGCTCGTGGAAACCGTGTACATATTTGCATTCAAATTTAAAGATGACATTTGGGTAATTTCACAACACATATAGCATCAAAGATTGAGTAATGTAATATTCATAGCATTATGGGAAAGCAGGAAACACACTATCATAGTCCCTAGCAATATTCATAATTTATTAGGCATGCATTTCCAGATTTTCAGCTCACTGTGTTCACCTTGGCATTTCATCAAACATGGTGTGTTCATTATGGATTTACCCTACAACATGCTTTTCTAGATGGGTTTTACTCAATTCATACATGTACATTCATTATTGGAACAATGCCCTTCCCCATTTGTTCATCACACACAACCATTGGCATCCAATCGCCCATTCCATCTCCATTCACCATTCACCATTCACCATTCACCATTCACCATTCATCCATCTCATAGCACATGTGTAAATGAAAGAAAATGAAGAGAAAAGAAGGGGAAAGAAGAACTATAACTAGGAGGGTAGTAAGAAGCACCGACTTTGAAGAAATGAGGAAGAAACCCCTTTCCAAAACGACTGTGTAGTTGCTGCCCTAGTTTGAGGAGATGCTCCTCACGAGTTTGTGCCTTGATCTTGAAGGAAAATGGGCTGGAGGTTGATCTTGGGTTTCAAAACCCTTTTGATTTCTCTCCAAAATGGAACCCTAGGTTGGAATCGCCTTCTCCCCTTTCTCCTATTCTCTCAAACTCTCTAAGTGTTGAATGAAGCCCTAAAGGCTCGGGTTAAACTCTTAAGGTAAGAGTGAACTGACCAAAAGACCGTAATACCCTTACTGGGATTTCTGCAATGACGCGAGGACCGTGAATAGTGCTGAACACATTGTGCTGTGAATAGTGCCAACTCGTGGTGCTGTGAATAGTGCCAACTCGTGGTGCCATGAATAGTGCAACTCGTGGTGACATGAATAGTGCAACTCGTGGTGACATGAATAGTGCAACTCGTGGTGCCATGAATAGTGCAACCCGTGGTGCCATGAATAGTGCAACCCGTGGTGCCATGAATAGTGCAACCTCGTGGTGCCATGAATAATGCAACCCGTGGTGCCATGAATAGTGCAACTCGTGGTGACATGAATAGTGCAACTCGTGGTGCCATGAATAGTGCCAACTCGTGGTGACATGAATAGTGCAACTCGTGGTGCCATGAATAGTGCAACCCGTGGTGCCATGAATAGTGCAACCCCGTGGTGCCATGAATAATGCAACCCGTGGTGCCATGAATAGTGCAACTCGTGGTGCCATGAATAGTGCAACCCGTGGTGCCATGAATAGTGCAAAACACGTTGTCCGTTGTGGACAGTGCTGAACACGTTGTTCGTTGTCTTATGTACAGCGTGCCCATGGTGCTGTACAACGTACCCGTTGTGAGTTGTACATAGGACGCACAACGTATACGTTAACAGAGCTAGAGCTACGTCCTTAGCGCCTTCCGAGCTACGCTTGCCTGTAGGTCCAGACTGTTTTGGCCATATCTTTTGACCCGTTCGTCCGATTTTGACGATTCAACTTGCGTTGTGTTCGTACTTCGAAGAGGAACAATTCTGACACTTGAAAATTTCCAAATTCTTCCTCATTTATTAATCATACATCTTAAAAGGCAAGATGACAACGAAAGTGTCATGTAATAAGCATGAAAAAAAATTTGGGGCTCTACATCCTCCCCCCCTTACAGAAATTTCGTCCTCGAAATTCAGCCACTACTTGCATTACAAATCAAAAAGAACATTACAAGTCATATACAGACTTCACACAGAAACTCATTCAAGTAATTCTGGGTACTTTGCTTTGACTTCGGCTTCACGCTCCCATGTAGCTTCTTCCCGAGCATGGTGTTGCCATTGCACAAGAACTAAAGTGATTGTCTTATTGCGAAGCACCTGATTCTTCGATCTAAAATCTGGACTGGCTTTTCAATCAAGGTGAGGTCCTCTCGAATCTCCAACTGTTCCAAGTCTATGACATGCGAAGGATCCGCAAGATACTTCCGAAGCATGGACACATGGAAGACGTTATGAACTGCAGCCATGTGAGGTGGAAGAGTTACTCGAGAAGCAACTTCACCAACCCGTGTGATAATCTCAAAAGGCCCAACATACCGAGGACTGAGCTTGCCTCGCTTCCCAAATCTCATGATCCCTTTGCTAGGAGATACTTTCACAAAAACTTGATCCCCTACTCGAAATTCCAAGTCCCTACGGCGTGTGTCCGCATAACTTTTCTGGCGATCTTGAGCGGCTTTCAATCGATCCCGGATGATCTTAACTGTGTTTGCAGTTTGCGCAATCAACTCCGGACCAAGTACTTTCCTTTCGCCTACCTCATCCCAATAGAGAGGAGACCTACAACTTCGCCCATACAAGGCCTCAAATGGTGCCATTTGAATACTTGCCTGATAGCTGTTATTATAGGCAAATTCAACCAATGGCAAGTGCTCTTCCCAACTGCCTCTGAAATCCAACATACAAGCCCGAAGCATGTCTTCAATGACTTGGTTCACTCTCTCGGTTTGTCCATCCGTCTGTGGATGAAAAGCGGTGCTGAAGTCAAGTCGGGAACCCATAGCCTCCAGGAAACTTTTCCAAAATCTTGACGTGAATCTTGGATCCCGATCCGACACAATACTGACGGGCACCCCATGTAGTCTAACTACCTCCTTGATGTATAGTGCAGCCAACTGACTAGAGTTGAAGGTAGTACGGTAGGGTAAGAAATGAGCGGACTTCGTCAAACGATCCACTATTACCCATATCGCATCTGAGCCCCTTGCCGTCTTTGGCAAGCCAACTATGAAATCCATGGATATGTTCTCCCATTTCCACTCGGGAATAGGAAGGGAATGTAATAGACCGGCGGGTCGCATGTGTTCTGCTTTCAGTTGTTGACACACCAAGCACCGTGCTACATATTCCGCAACATCCCTCTTCATATTCCGCCACCAAAAGTGACTCTTGAGGTTCCGGTACATCTTTGTACCCCCTGGATGCACTGTGTACTTCGAACGATGAGCCTCATTCATGATCTCTCGTCGAAGATCTGCGTTGGCCGGAACACACAACCTTCCTTTGAATGTGATAGCACCCCGACTAGTGAGAGAGAAGTCCTCACTACCCTTAGCGACTTCCTTGTCCCGATAAGCCGACAATTCAGCATCCATGGCTTGATATTCTTGGATCAAATCTATAATGTATGGCCGAACCGTAACATTTGCCAAGATAGGACCACGGACAGAGTTATTCACACTGATGTCCAGATTTGCCAAATCTTCTAGTAGCTTCCATTCTTGAACTAGCATGTGTGCTAACAACCCTTGAGGTTTTCTACTCAAAGCATCAGCCACTACATTTGCTTTGCCTGGGTGGTATTGAAGGGTACAATCATAGTCCTTCAGAAATTCCATCCAACGCCGTTGCCTTAGATTTAGCTCCTTTTGGGAAAAGAGATACTTGAGACTCTTGTGATCAGTGAACACATAGAACTCCACCCCATAAAGGTAATGACGCCAAATCTTAAGTGCAAACACGACCGCCGCAAGCTCCAAATCGTGCGTGGGATAATTCTTCTCATGCTCCTTCAATTGCCTTGATGCATAGGCAATGACTTTCTTATGCTGCATGAGTACACACCCAAGTCCAACGTGTGAGGCATCACTATACACCTCATACCCATAAGGTCCAGATGGCACTGTAAGGACAGGAGCTGTAGTAAGCCTCTTCTTCAGTTCCGTGAAACTGATCTCGCACTTATCACTCCATACAAACTTCGCATTCTTTCTTGTCAGGTAAGTGAGCGGTGCTGCAAGGCTAGAGAAACCCTCTACGAATCTCCTGTAGTAGCCTGCCAACCCAAGAAAGCTGCGTATCTCGGTAACACTCTTGGGCCTCGCCCAACTCATAACTGCTTCGATCTTCTTTGGATCTACCGATATACCTTCTGCAGAAACAACGTGGCCTAGGAATACCACCTCTTCCAACCAAAACTCACACTTGCTAAGTTTGGCGTATAGCTTGTGCTCTCTTAGCATTTCCAAGGCAAGGCATAGGTCGCGTGTGTGATCTTCCCGTGTCTGGGAATAGACCAAAATGTCATCCACAAATACAATCACGCACCTATCAAGGTGTGGCCGGAACACCCGGTTCATCAAATCCATAAAGGCTGCCGGCGCGTTCGTGAGTCCAAAAGGCATTACCAAGAACTCGTAGTGCCCATACCGAGTCCTGAAAGCAGTTTTGGGAACATCTTCTGCCTTAATCTTTAACTGGTGATAACCCGATTGAAGATCTATCTTCGAGAAAAATCTCGCTCCCTTCAACTGATCGAACAAGTCATCAATCCTAGGCAAGGGATACCTATTCTTTATGGTGACTTTGTTCAATTGCCGGTAATCGACACACATCCGCATCGAGCCATCTTTCTTCTTAACAAACAACACCGGGGCACCCCACGGTGAGACACTTGGTCGAATGAAGCCAAGGCCTTGCAATTCTTCCAACTGAGTCTTCAACTCCTTGAGTTCAATAGGGGCCATCCTATATGGAGCTCTGAAAACAGGAGTTGTGCCTGGTGCAAGCTCGATCACAAACTCAATCTCCCTATCTGGAGGCAATCCTGGCAACTCCTCTGGAAATACATCCAGGAACTCACTCACAACCGGAATAGTCGATGAGTCCTTTACCTCGGGGTTAGCTAAGCTCAACGCCGCAAAACGAGCAATAGATCTACTTTTCAACCCGCGAAAGTGGAATGGCTTTCCTTCTACAGGCTTGAAGAGTACCATTTTCTCAAAGCAAGCTACATGCCCATGATGTGCTGCTAACCAATCCATTCCCAATATAACATCAAAGTCTTGGAATCCAAGGACAATGAGATCAACCGCCAACTCGTGGCTTCCAACTTGGACCACACTATTTCTACACACTTTATTTGCCAATACTGTTTTGCCGAGAGGAGTCGAAATGGCTAACTCCGGTTCTAGTTGAGTAGGCTCCACAGAAAAGCCTTCTGAAAAACTCGGCGAGACAAATGAATGAGTAGACCCGGTATCAATCAACACACGAGCCAAATACTCATTGACTAGTAGGGTTCCTGAAATTTTAACTAACTAAGTTAATCCATGCATCAACAGTGTATACACATAGGTATATATATATATATCATACCAAGTATGTACACAAGGAATAAAACACAACATATCAATCATGAATAACGAAAATAATTCCAAACGCGTACCTTGCACCACATCATCAGATGCAAGTGCATCACCCTCTGTCAAAGCAAATACACGTCCCTGGTTCGCCTGAAGAGACTGAGGTGTAGACCGGGTAGTCTGAGATGACGCCTGATATGATCCTGCTGGGCGTGCTGGTGGACTAATCCCCTGAGACTGGCCTGGTAAATGCCGATTGGGGCAATCCCTGATCATATGGCCCTGGCGACCACAATGAAAACATCCACCCGATGCCCTTCGGCAATCCCCTGCCGGGTGCCTTCGGCCGCATGAAGTGCAAACCTCGTGTGCATAAGTCGGAGGGGCCGGAAGTGGAGCATACCTCATCGCCTGAGGTGCAACAGGCCATGGGGCTGGAAGAGCCTGAGGTCTCGGTGCCTGAGGCATATACTGCCGTGGAGCTGGAGGCGCATAAGATGGCCTCATCGGTGGTGCTGGCCACGCATACTGATAGCGAGTTCACCTCTCTGGAGGTGCTGAACTACTAGCTTGGCCCCTCGCCAACTCCCTCTTCTTGGACACTGTCTCCGAATTGGCCTCGACCAATAAGGCCTTGTCTACTACCTCAGGGTAGGTAGTATGCCTGAAAACGGAAACCATTTCCATAATCACATCCTTGAGCCCTTGCTCAAATCTTCTCGCCTTCATTACCTCAGTAGCAACCATATGAGGCGCAAATCTCGACAACTCCGAGAACTTGGCCTCGTATTGTGCCACCGACATCAAACCTTGCTCAAGGTTGATGAATTCTCTCTCTTTCTTTTCCCGTGCTCCAATCGGAAAATAATTCTTGTAAAAAGTATTCTTGAACTCCTCCCAAGTCCAAGGTAGACCCTGCATGGTCAAGTCTCTCATCCTCAGTGCGGACAACCACCAATGATGGGCTTCGCCTTCTAGCATGAAAGCTGCCCATGCTACTCTCTCCTCCTCTGTAGGTGAGAGGACCGTAAAGATCTTCTCCATCTGGAGGATCCACGCCTCCGCAGCAAGAGGGTCCACACTCCCATGGAATGGTGGAGGCCTCAATCTCCTGAATGCCTCAACTCCAGCGGTACGATGTACTGGAGCTGCGGGCGGTGAAGTAGGTGCCGCCGATGATGGTATAGCCTGCTGAGCCGCCAGTATGGCGAGTGTCTCAGCAATAGAGCCTAAGACTTGAGAGAGGTCCGGTTGCTCATCCTCATCCCGTGAAGAAGAGGAAGCTCTGGTATGTGGTCCACGACCCCGTGTGTTCCGTCTCATGACTCAAGTCCTGAGAATAATAACACCACATGAGTCTAACTTGAAACCACAGTTTACTTCAATGCCATTTCACAATAATCCAATTTGTATTAGTTGCATAATACTAATACACATCGAATTAAGTCATCAGAGTATTTATAATATTATACTTTGGTGTTCTAGCGTTCCTAAGGTTCGTACTTGGTTGAAACAACCATTTTGACTAAGACTAAAGTTTAGTCTTACACTTGGATCAAGACTCTCTTCCGACTTACTTTCTTCCTAACCTGTTTCCTGACACATGCTCTTGTCAAGCTGTGGTATAAGATTCTAAGTGACCCTAGAGACCTAAAGCCTAAGCTCTGATACCACTTCTGTCGCGACCCGAAACCCACCCTAGGAGTTAGAGTGAACTTTGGACGACTAACCATGGCTTACATGACTTGCTTGACAGACTAACCTGCAAAAACCCACAGAGCATATACAATAGAGGATATAAACGACGGAAACATACTCTAACATAGCACAACGGAAGACTACCAAACCTCTATGTATATACATACGCAATCCAAGTTTATACAAAAAGGTAACCATAAGAAAGTGCGGACATGCCCGCCAAAATACATAAATCTGACTCTCGTCTCACCCACAGCTAAACCACTCAGAATCTACAACCACCTATTGGTAACCCTCTACTGGAGGTTCCTCCAAAGGCTCCTCGACGTACTCCTCTTCCACCCATGGACCAGGAGCACAAATATGAAATGGAGTAGTAGCTCCCTCAGAACCTGCCGATATAAGAAGTACGGCTGAGCATGGAATACTCAGCGGGTACTGGATACTAACCAACAATTATAGCATAAACATGGCAATACATAATCAGGAGCAATTTATATTTGTCAAACGGAAACAATTCATATCATACAAGAAAGTAAAGCAGTTTATAATCATGCTTGTAATTCGTAGAAAACCGATAAATCCTCTTGAAACATCGTGCACTTTACTTGACTTGAAATATCTTTTTGTACTTGAAAGCTTGTCATGTCTATCTTGCTTGATTCTTGTATGTCGTGTCATGTCATGCATGTCATGCATGTCATGCGTGCTTGCTTGTGATCATGTAACTTGTGAGATATCCTTGTGAGGTGTCCTTGTGAGATGCCTTGAGAGGGAAGGGAGACCCTTCTTTATGCAATGCACTTGCGAGGGAAGGGAGACCCTTCTTTATGATATGTATGTACTTGCGAGGGAAGGGAGACCCTTCTTCATGATATGCACTTGTGAGTGAGGGGAGACCCCTCGTGGAATGTTGGTTCTTGTCTTCTTGTGAAAAGCGAGGTAAAACATATCGTAGGATGTGTCCCACCTCTAACCGTGTTCTTAAAAACCTCGATAAATCATGCCATGCATGCCGTGCTCGTGGAAACCGTGTACATACTTGCATTCAAATTTAAAGATAACATTTGGGTAATTTCACAACACATATAGCATCAAAGATTGAGTAATGTAATATTCATAGCATTATGGGAAAGCAGGAAACACACTATCATAGTCCCTAGCAATATTCATAATTTATTAGGCATGCATTTCCAGATTTTCAGCTCACTGTGTTCACCTTGGCATTTCATCAAACATGGTGTGTTCATTATGGATTTACCCTACAACATGCTTTTCTAGATGGGTTTTACTCAATTCATACATGCACATTCATTATTGGAACAATGCCCTTCCCCATTTGTTCATCACACACAACCATTGGCATCCAATCGCCCATTCCATCTCCATTCACCATTCACCATTCACCATTCACCATTCATCCATCTCATAGCACATGTGTAAATGAAAGAAAATGAAGAGAAAAAAAGGGGAAAGAAGAACTATAACTAGGAGGGTAGTAAGAAGCACCGACTTTGAAGAAATGAGGAAGAAACCCCTTTCCAAAACGACTGTGTAGTTGCTGCCCTAGTTTGAGAAGATGCTCCTCACGAGTTTGTGCCTTGATCTTGAAGGAAAATGGGCTGGAGGTTGATCTTGGGTTTCAAAACCCTTTTGATTTCTCTCCAAAATGGAACCCTAGGTTGGAATCGCCTTCTCCCCTTTCTCCTATTCTCTCAAACTCTCTAAGTGTTGAATGAAGCCCTAAAGGCTCGGGTTAAACTCTTAAGGTAAGAGTGAACTGACCAAAAGACCGTAATACCCTTACTGGGATTTCTGCAATGACGCGAGGACCGTGAATAGTGCTGAACACATTGTGCTGTGAATAGTGCCAACTCGTGGTGCTGTGAATAGTACCAACTCGTGGTGCCATGAATAGTGCAACTCGTGGTGACATGAATAGTGCAACTCGTGGTGCCATGAATAGTGCCAACTCTGGTGACATGAATAGTGCAACTCGTGGTGCCATGAATAGTGCAACCCGTGGTGCCATGAATAGTGCAACCCGTGGTGCCATGAATAGTGCAACCCCGTGGTGCCATGAATAGTGCAACCCGTGGTGCCATGAATAGTGCAACTCGTGGTGACATGAATAGTGCAACTCGTGGTGCCATGAATAGTGCCAACTCGTGGTGACATGAATAGTGCAACTCGTGGTGCCATGAATAGTGCAACTCGTGGTGCCATGAATAGTGCAACCCGTGGTGCCATGAATAGTGCAACCCCGTGGTGCCATGAATAGTGCAACCCGTGGTGCCATGAATAGTGCAAAACACGTTGTCCGTTGTGGACAGTGCTGAACACGTTGTCCGTTGTCTTATGTACAGCGTGCCCGTGGTGCTGTACAACGTACCCGTTGTGAGTTGTACAACGGACGCACAACGTATACGTTAACAGAGCTAGAGCTACGTCCTTAGCGCCTTCCGAGCTACGCTTGCCTGTAGGTCCAGACTGTTTTGACCATATCTTGTGACCCGTTCGTCCGATTTTGACGATTCAACTTGCGTTGTGTTCGTACTTCGAAGAGGAACAATTCTGACATTTCAAAATTTCCAAATTCTTCCTCATTTATTAATCATACCTCTTAAAAGGCAAGATGACAACGAAAGTGTCATGTAATAAGCATGAAAAAAAATCTGGGGCTCTACATGGGGTCTTGGACCACATACCAGAGC
Organism: Tetracentron sinense; assembly: GCA_015143295.1. NCBI lineage: Eukaryota > Viridiplantae > Streptophyta > Magnoliopsida > Trochodendrales > Trochodendraceae > Tetracentron > Tetracentron sinense. The sequence goes on from CM026553.1 coordinate 21,402,805, forward strand.
TTCCTCTTCTTCACGGGATGAGGATGAGCAACCGGACCTCTCTCAGGTCTTAGGCTCTATTGCTGAGACACTCGCCATACTGGCGGCTCGGCAAGCTATACCATCTCGGCGGCACCTACTCCACCGCCCGCAGCTCCAGTACATCGTACAGCTGGAGTTGAGGCATTCAGGAGATTGAGGCCTCCATCCTTCCATGGGAGTGTGGAACCTCTTGCTGTGGAGGCGTGGATCCTCCAGATGGAGAAGATTTTTGCGGTCCTCTCGCCTACAGAGGAGGATAGAGTAGCATGGGCAGTTTTCATGCTAGAGGGTGAAGCCCACCATTGGTGGTTGTCCGCATTGAGGACGCGAGATTTGACCATGCAGGGTCAACCTTGGACTTGGGAGGAGTTCAAAGATACTTTTTACAAGAAGTTATTTCCGATCAGTGCATTGGAAAAGAAAGAGAGAGAATTCATCAACCTTGAGCAAGGTTCGATGTCTGTGGCCGCTTATGAGGCCAAGTTCTCAGAATTGTCGAGATTTATGCCTCATATGGTTGCTACTGAGGCAATAAAGGCGAGAAGATTTGAGCAAGGGCTCAAGGATATTATTATGGGGAAGGTTTCCGTTTTCAGGCATGCTACCTACCCTGAAGTGGTAGACAAGGCCTTATTGGTCGAGGCCAATTCTGAAGCGGTGTCTAAGAAGAGAGAGTTGGCGAGAGGCCAAGCCAGTAGTTCAGCACCTCCAGAGAGGCGGGCTCGTACCGGTCCTTATCAGTATACATGGCCAGCACCACCGATGAGGCCGACTTATGCGGCCCCAGCACCACGGTAGTACGTGCCACAGGCACCTCGACCTCAGGCTCTCCCGGCCCCATGGCCAGTTGCACCTCAGGTGGCGAGATATGCTCGACCTCAGGCCCCTCCTACCCGCACACACGAGGCCTGCCCTTCATGCGGCCGAAGGCACCCAGCAGGGGATTGCCTAAGAGCATCGGGTGGATGTTTTCACTGTGGTCGCCAGGGCCACGTGATCAAGGATTGCCCTACCCGGCATTTACCAGGCCAGTCTCAGGGGATTAGGCCACCAGCACGCCCAGCAGGATCATATCAGGCGTCATCTCAGACTACCCGGTCTACACCTCAGTCTCGCCAGGCTAACCAGGGGCGTGTGTTTGCTTTGACAGAGGGTGAAAGCAGAACACATGCGGCCCGTAGGTCTATTACAGTCCCTTCCTATTCCCGAGTGGAAATAGGAGAACATATCCATGGATTTCATAGTTGGCTTGCCAAAGACGGTAAGGGGCTCAGATGCGATATGGGTAGTAGTGGATCGTTTGACGAAGTCCGCTCACTTCCTGCCTTACCAAACTACTTTCAACTCTAGTCAGTTAGCCACTTTGTACATCAAGGAAGTGGTGAGGTTGCACGGAGTGCCCGTTAGTATTGTGTCAGATCGGGATCCAAGATTCACATCACGATTCTGGAAAAGCTTCCAGGAGGCTATGGGTTCCCGACTTGATTTCAGCACCGCTTTTCATCCTTAGACGGATGGACAAACTGAGAGAGTGAACCAAGTCATTGAAGACATGTTTCGGGCTTGTATGTTGGATTTCAGAGGCAGTTGGGAAGAGCACTTACCTTTGGTTGAATTCGCCTATAATAACAGCTATCAGGCGAGTATCCAAATGGCACCATTTGAGGCCTTGTATGGGTGAAGTTGTAGGTCTCCTCTCTATTGGGATGAGGTAGGAGAAAAAAAAATGTACTTGGTCCGGAGTTGATTGAGCAAACTGCAAGCACAGTTAAGATCATTCGGGATCGATTAAAAGCCGCTCACGATCGCCAAAAAAGTTATGCGGACACGCGCCGTAGGGACTTGGAATTTCAAGTAGGGGATCAAGTTTCTGTGAAAGTATCTCCTAGCAAAGGGATCATGAGATTTGGAAAGCGAGGCAAGCTCAGTCCTCGGTATGTTGGGCCTTTTGAGATTATCACGCGAGTTGGTGAGGTTGCTTACAGGGTAGCTCTCCGACCTCACATGGCTGCAGTTCACAACGTTTTCCATGTGTCTATGCTTCGGAAGTACATTGCGGATCCTTCGCATGTCATAGACTTGGAACCGTTGGAGATTCGAGAGGACCTCACCTTGATTGAAAAGCTGGTTCAGATTTTGGATCGAAGAGATCAAGTGCTTCGCAACAAGACAATCCCTTTGGTTCTTGTGCAATGGCAACACCATGCTCGGGAAGAAGCTACATGGGAGCGTGAAGCCGAAGTCAAAGCAAAGTACCCAGAATTAATTGAATGATTTTTTGTATAAGTTTGTATATGACTTGTAATTTTCTTTTTGGTTTGTAATGCAAGTAGCGTCTAAATTTCGAGGACGAAATTTTTGTAAGGGGGGGAGGATGTAGAGCCCCGGACTTTTTCACATTTAATGCATGACACTTTCGTTGCCATTTTGCCTTTAAAGAGGTATAATTAATAAATAAAGAAGAAATTAGAAATTCTGAAATGTCAGAAATATTTGTTTTCGAAGTACAAACCCAACGCAAGTTGAATCGTCAAAATCCGACGAGCGAGTCAAAAGATATGGCCAAAACAGTCTGGACCTGCAGGCAACCGATCGCTTGGTCCATGGAGCGATCGATCGGTCCAAAACCGATCGCTCGGAGGCTATCAACTGGTCAAGATTTTTGTATGGGGAAATTTTCCAGAGAGTGAAATTTTAACCGATCGCTCGGTTATGAAACCGATCGATCGGTAGGCAACCGATCGATCGGTCATTAACACCGATCGCTCGGTACTCGCGTTTTTGCAGAAATTTTAGTAAGGGTATTATGGTCTTTTGGTCGGTTTACTCTTACCTTAAGAGTTTAACCCGAGCCTTTAGGGCTTCATTTCGACACTTAGAGAGATTGGGAGATAAGAAGAGAGGAGAGGGCGATTCCTAAACCTAGGGTTTCCATTTTGGAGAGAAATCAAGGGGTTGTGAACCCACACTCAACTCAAGCCCATTTTTCTTCAAGATCAAGGCACAAACTCGTGAGGAGCATCTCCTCAAGCTAGGGCAGCAACTCACGGTCGTTTTTGGAAGGGGATTTCTTCCTCACTTGATCAAGGTCGGTACTTCTTACTACCCTCCTAGTTATAGCTTCCCTTTTTCCTTTGTTTCTCCTTGTTTTCCTTCACTTATATATGTGTTATGAGATTGGTGGTATGAATGGTGAATGGAGATGGATGTTGGTGAATGGATGCCGTGTGGATGATGTGATGAACGAATGGGAAAGGGCATTGTACTAATAATGAACATACAAGTGTGATGTGAGCATAACCCACCTAGAAAAGCATGATCTAGGTTTAAGTCAATAATGAACACATCCCATGTTTGATGAAATGCCAAGGTGAACAAAATAAATGATAAATTAAGGGAACCCATGCTTAATTGCTCTTGAAATTTGTTAGGGTTCATGATAGTGTGTTTCTTACATTTCTTAAAATGCGTAGATTATTACTCACTTAAATTTTTATATGCTATGCTTTGTGAATTACCCCAAATTGCCATATTTAATTCCAAATGCAAGTATGCACACGATCTCACGAGCACGCATGAAATGACGTGATTTACCGATGTTTTAAGTATGGGACGTAGAGGTGGGGCATATCCTAAGATATGTTTCACTTCGCTTTTGACAAGGGCAAGACAATCATGCATTGTATAAGGAAAGGTCTCCCATCCCCTCGCATGACATGCATAGCATCGCATGACACGCATAGCATGGCATGACACGCATAACATAGCATCACATGACACGCATAACTCTGCATGGCATTACACGCATGGATGCTAGTTGCGACGGGCTATGAACGGCAACTAGGCATTCACATTCCGCATGGATGCTAGTTGCGACGGGCTATGAATGGAAACTAGGCATACCCATCTGCATATAGGGTACTAGTTGCGACGGACTATGAACGGCAGCTAGGCATGTGAACGGGTACTAGTTGCGACGGGCTATGAACGGCAACTAGGCATGTGAACATGTTTAAATTATGAACAAGCAAGCATGATACTCGTATGACACGCATGACATCACATGGCACGCATGATGCAAGCATGGCAAGCATGACATGGTTAACAAGTTCCCAATCACGCAAAGGGTATTTCAAGTCAAGTCAAGTGCACGATGTTTTCAAGGGTTTTATCAGTTTTTCTGAATGCAAGCATGAATATAAATTTCTTTACTTCCTTGTATGATATAAATTGTTCATGTTCTATATATGCAATTTTTTTCCTACTTTATGTATGCTATCTGTATACTATGACTGTTGGTTAGTATTTAGTACCCGCTGAGTATTCCATGCTCAGCCGTAGTTCTTATGTTGGCAGGTTCTGAGGGAGCTGCTGCTCCATTTGATGTTTGTGCTCCTGGTCCATGGGTGGAGGAGGAGTACGTCGAGGAGCCTTTGGAGGAACCTCCCGTAGAGGGTTATCAGTAGGTGGTGTTAGATTCTGAGTGGATTAGCTGTGGGTGAGCATGAGTGATTATATCCATGTATTTTGGCGGGCATGTCCGCACTTTCTTTGTTTTGATTTCTTTGTATTAGAACTTGGACCATGTGTATATACTTAGAGGTTTGTTAGACTTCCGCTGTGTCTTATAGTTGTGTTTCCACTGTCTTCCTCTATTGTATATGCTCTGTGGGTTTTTGCAGGTTGGTTTGTCAAGCAAGTCATGTAAGCCATGATTAGTCGTCCAAAGTTCACTCTAACTCCTAGGGTGGGTTTTGGGTCGCGACAGCCCAAATACACTTTATCTGCCTCAACAGACTTACCCAGTGGAGTCGAAATGGACAACTCCTGAGATAGCTTACTTGGCTCAGGCATAAAGCCCTCGGCAAAACTAGGCGAGACGAATGAATGAGTGGATCCAGTGTCGATCAACACCCTTGCTAAACACTCATTTACTAGCAACGATCCTGTGAATTAACACTACTCAGGTTATAATTTGTTGTATGCATAATACATATTGACACATGCATAACAACAAGCATAACATAGCATATATATATATACACAACATATCATGGCATCTCTAGAACTTTAACAATATCAAACTCACGCGTACCTTGGAAAACATCATATGATGCCTATGCATCTCTGTCGGTCATGGCAAACACCCTGCCCTGATTAGCCTGATGAGGCTGCTGGGTGAGCAGCAAGGACCTAGAGGCCAGAGATAAAGAGCCCTGAAGCAAAGTCTGCCTGCTTGGAGGTCAGACTCCCTGTGGCCCAGTCTGTGATTGCTTGCGTGGGCAATCCCGAATCACGTGACCAACTTCACTGTCGTGTCCCAAAATACCCCCTAGGAGTTTAGGGATACTTTAGGCGTGACTATACGTACCTGCCAAACTGTTGCGACCCAAAACCCACCCTAGGAGTTAGAGTGAACTTTGGATGACTAATCATGGCTTACATGACTTGCTTGACAAACCAACCTGCAAAAACCCACAGAGCATATACAATAGAGGATGACAGCGGAAACATAACTATAAAACACAACGGAAGTCTAACAACCTCTAAGTATATACACATGGCCCAAGTTTAATACAACGAAATCAAAACAAAGAAAGTGCGGACATGCCCTCCAAAATACATGGATATAATCACTCATGCTCACCTACAGCTAATCCACTCAGAATCTAACACCACCTACTAATAACCCTCTACGGGAGGTTCCTCCAAAGGCTCCTCGACGTACTCCTCTTCCACCCATGGACCAGGAGCACAAACATCAAATGGAGCAGCAGCTCCCTCAGAACCTACCGACATAAGAAGTACGGCTGAGCATGGAATACCCAGCGGGTACCAAATACTAACCAATAGTCATAGCATTAAAATGGCAATACATAAATCAGGAGCAATTCATATATGTTAGACGGAAACAATTCATATCATACAAGGAAGTAAAGCAATTTATAATCATGCTTGTATTTTGTAGAAAGCCGATAAAACCTCTTGAAAACCTCGTGCACTTGACTTGGCTTGAAATATCTTTTCGTACTTGAAAGCTTGTCGTGTTTGTCTTACTTGATCTTGTCGAGCGTGTCGTACGTGTCATGTCATGCATGTCATGCGTGCTTGCTTGTGATCATGTAACTTGTGAGATATCCTTGTGAGATGCGCTTGAGAGATGCCTTGAGAGGGAAGGGAGACCCTTCTTTATGCAATGCACTTGCGAGGGAAGGGAGACCCTTCTTCATGATATGTATGTACTTGCGAGGGAAGGGAGGCCCTTCTTCATGATATGCACTTGTGAGTGAGGGGAGACCCCTCGTGGAATGTTGGTTCTTGTTTTCTTGTGAAAAGCGAGGTAAAACATATCGTAGGATATGTCCCACCTCTAACCATGTTCTTGAAAACCTCGATAAATCATGTCATGCATGCTCTGCTTGTGGGAACCGTGTACATACTTGCATTTAAATTTAAATATGACATTTGGGTAATTTCACAACACATATAACCTCAATGATTGAGCAATGTAATATTCATATCATTTAGGGAAAGCAAGAAACACACTATCATAGGCCCTAGCAATATTCATAATTTATTAGGCATGCATTTCCTAATTTACAACTCATTTTATTCACCTTGGCATTTCATCAAACATGGTGTGTTCATTATTCATTATTCATTTAAACCTAAATCATGTTTTTCTAGGTGAGTTTACTCACATCATAAAGGTGTGTTTATTATGGATACAATGCCCTTCCCATTTTAATCATCACAACACAACCCTTGGCATCCAATCGCCCATTCCATCTCCATTCACCATTCACAACCATCCATCTCATAGCACATGTGTAAATGAAAGAAAATCAAAAGAAATAAAGGGAAAAGAGGAACTATAACTAGGAGGGTAGTAAGAAGTACTGACCTTGAAGAAATGAGGAAGAACCCCTTCCAAAAACGACCGTGAGGTGCTGCCCTAGCTTGGGGAACGCTCTCCACGAGTGCTTGAGCCGTGATCTTGGAGAAAAATTGGACTTGAAGTGATCTAGGGTTTCAAAACCCCTTTGATTCTTCTCCAAAAGTAAAACCCTAGCTTAGGAAACCCTTTCTCCTTTCTTCTAATCCCCCAAATCCTCTAAGTGTTGAGAATGAGCCCTAAAGGCTCGGGTTAAACTCTTAAGGTAAGAGTGAACCGACCAAAAGACCACAATACCCTTACTAAAATTTCTGCAAAAACACGAGTGCCGAACACGTTGAGCTGTGAATAGTGCCAACTCGTTGTACTATGAATAGTGCTAACTCGTTGTATTGTGAATAGTGCCAAACACGTTGTGCTGTGAATAGTGTTGAACACGTTGTGCTGTGAACAGTATCAAACATGTTGTGCTGTGAATAGTGCTGAACACGTTGTGCTGTGAACAGTACCAAACACGTTGTGCTGTGAATAGTGCTGAACACGTTGTGCTGTGAATAGTGCCAAACACGTTGTGCTATGAATAGTGCTGAACACGTTGTGCTGTGAACAGTGCTGAACACGTTGTGCTGTGAATAGTGCCAAACACGTTGTCCGTTGTGTTGTGTATAGTGCTGAGCTCGTTGTCCGTTGTCTTATGTACAACGTGCCCGTTGTGAGCTGTACGACGTACACGTTGTTTGCTGTACAACGTACCCGTTGTTTGTTGCACAACGGATGCACAACGAATACGTTATCAGAGCTAGAGCTACGTTATCAGAGTACGTTGTCTATGCATTGTCTGTGCCTTATCAGAGCACGTTGTCAGAGCACGTTATCAAAGCTACGTCCTTAGTGCCTTCTGAGCTACGTCCTTAGTGCATAACCGAGCTACGTCCTTTGTGCCTTCCGAGCTACGATTGCCTACAGGTCCAGACTATTTTGACCATATCTTTTGACTCGTTCGTCCGATTTTGACGATTCAACTTGCGTTGGATTCGTACTTCGAAAAGGAACATTTTTGACATTTCAGAATTTCTAATTTCTTCCTTATTTATTAATTATACCTCTTTAAAGGCAAAATGGCAACGAAAGTGTCATGCATTAAATGTGAAAAGGTCCGGGGCTCTACATCCTCCCCCCTTACAAAATTTCGTCCTCGAAATTTAGTCGCTACTTGCATTACAAACCAAAAAGAAAATTACAAGTCATATACAAACTTATACAAAAACTCATTCAATTAATTCTGGGTACTTTGCTTTGACTTCGGCTTCACGCTCCCATGTAGCTTCTTCCCGAGCATGGTGTTGCCATTGCACAAGAACCAAACGGATTGTCTTGTTGTGAAGCACCTGATCTCTTCGATCCAAAATCTGAACCAGCTTTTCAATCAAGGTGAGGTCCTCTCGAATCTCCAACGGTTCCAAGTCTATGACATGCGAAGGATCCGCAATGTACTTCCGAAGCATAGACACATGGAAGATGTTGTGAACTGCGGCAATGTGAGGTGGGAGAGCTACCCTGTAAGCAACCTCACCAACTCGTGTGATAATCTCAAAAGGCCCAACATACCGAGGACTAAGCTTGCCTCGCTTTCCAAATCTCATGATCCCTTTGCTAGGAGATACTTTCACAAAAACTTGATCCCTTACTTGAAATTCCAAGTCCCTACGGCGCGTGTCCGCATAACTTTTCTAGCGATCGTGAGCGGCTTTCAATCGATCTCGAATGATCTTAACTGTGCCTGCAGTTTGCTCAATCAACTCCGGACCAAGTACTTTCCTTTCTCCTACCTCATCCCAATAGAGAGGAGACCTACAACTTCGCCCATACAAGGCCTCAAGTGGTGCCATTTGGATACTCGCCTGATAGCTGTTATTATAGGCGAATTCAACCAAAGGCAAGCACTCTTCCCAACTACCTCTGAAATCTAACATACAAGCCCGAAGCATGTCTTCAATGACTTGGTTCACTCTCTCTGTGTGTCCATCCGTCTGTGGATGAAAAGCGGTGCTGAAATCAAGTCGGGAACCCATAGCCTCCTGGAAGCTTTTCCAGAATCGTGATGTGAATCTTGGATCCCGGTCTGACACAATACTAACGGGCACTCCGTGCAACCTCACCACTTCCTTGATGTACAAAGCGGCTAACTGACTAGAGTTGAAAGTAGTTCGGTAAGGTAAGAAGTGAGCGGACTTCGTCAAACAATCCACTACTACTCATATCGCATCTGAGCCCCTTACCGTCTTTGGCAAGCTAACTATGAAATCCATGGATATGTTCTCCTATTTCCACTCGGGAATCGGAAGGGACTGTAATAAACCTGCGGGCCGCATGTGTTTTGCTTTTACCTGTTGACACACCAAGCACCGTGCAACATATTCCGCAACCTCCCTATTCATATTCCGCCACCAAAAGTGACTCTTGAGGTTCCGGTACATCTTTGTACCCCCTGAAGGCACTGTGTACTTCGAACGGTGTGCTTCATCCAAAATCTCTCTTCGAAGATCTGCATTGGCTGGGACGCACAGCCTTCCCTTGAATGTGATAGCACCCCGACTAGTGAGAGAGAAGTCCTCACTACCCTTAGCAACTTCCTTGTCCCGATAAGCCAACAATTCAGCATCCGTGGCTTGGTATTCTTGGATCAAATCTATAATGTATGGCCGAACCGGGACATTTGCCAAGATAGGACCACGGACAGAGTCATTCACCCTGATGTCCAGATTTGCCAAGTCTTCAAGTAGCTTCCATTACTGCACTAACATGCATGCTAATAACCCCGGAGGTCTTCTACCCAAAGCATCAGCCACTACATTTGCTTTACCCGGGTGGTATTGAATGGTACAATCATAGTCCTTCAAAAATTCCATCGTACGCCGTTGCCTTAGATTCAATTCCTTTTAGGAAAAGAGGTACTTGAGGCTCTTGTGGTCCGTATACACATAGAATTCCACCCCGTATAAGTAATGTCGCCAGATCTTGAGTGCAAACACGACTGCGGCAAGCTCTAAGTCGTGCGTGGGGTAATTCTTCTCATGCTCCTTCAATTACCTCGATGCATAGGCAATGACTTTCTTGTGCTGCATGAGTACACACCCAAGTCCAACGTGTGACGCATCACTATACACCTCATACCCATAAAGTCCAGATGGCACAGTAAGGACAGGGGCTGTAGTAAGCCTCTTCTTCAGTCCTGTGAAATTGATCTCGCACTTATCACTCCATACAAACTTGGCGTTCTTCCTTGTCAGGTAAGTGAGCGGTGCTGCAAGGCTAGAGAAACCCTCTACGAATCTCCTGTAGTAGCCTGCCAACCCAAGAAAGCTGCGTATCTCGGTAACACTCTTGGGCCTCGCCCAACTCATAACTGCTTCGATCTTCTTTGGATCTATCGAGATACCTTCTGCAGAAACAACGTGGCCTAGGAATGCCACCTCTTCCAACAAAAACTCACACTTGCTAAGTTTGGCGTATAGCTTGTGCTCTCTTAGCATTTCCAAAGCAAGGCATAGGTCACGTGTGTGATCTTCCCGTGTCTGGGAATAGACCAAAATGTCATCAACAAATACAATCACGCACCTATCATGATATGGCCGAAACACCCGGTTCATCAAATCCATAAAGGCTGCCGGCTCGTTCGTGAGTCCAAAAGGCATCACCAAGAACTCGTAGTGTCCACACCGAGTCCTGAAAGCAATTTTGGGAACATCTTCCACCTTAATCTTCAACTGGTGATAACCCGATCGAAGGTCTATCTTCGAGAAAAATCTCGCTCCCTTCAACTGATCGAACAAGTCATCAATCCTAGGCAAGGGATACCTATTCTTTATAGTGACTTTGTTCAATTGCCTGTAATCGACGCACATCCGCATCGAGCTATCTTTCTTCTTAACAAACAACACCGAGGCACCCCACGGTGAGACACTTGGTCGAATGAAACCAAGACCTTGTAATTCTTCCAACTGTGTCTTTAACTCTTTGAGTTCAATAGGGGCTATTCTATACGGAGCCCTGAAAACAGGAGCTGTGCCTGGTGCAAGCTCGATCATAAACTCAATCTCCCTGTCTGGAGGCAATCCTGGCAACTCCTCTGGAAATACATCCAGGAACTCACTCACAACTGAAATAGTCGATGAGTCCTTTGCCTCGGGGTTAGCTAAGCTCAATGCCGCAAAACGAGCAATATATCTACTTTTCAACCCGCGAAAGTGGAATGGTTTTCCTTCTACTGGCTTGAAGAGTACCATTTTCTCAAAGCAAGCTACATGCCCATGATGTGCTGCTAACCAATCCATTCCCAATATAACATCAAAGTCTTGGAATCCAAGGACGATGAGATCAACCGCCAACTCGTGGTTTCCAACTTGGTCCACACTATTTCTATACACTTTATCTGCCAATACTGTTTTGCCGAGAGGAGTCGAAATGGCTAACTCCGGTTCTAGCTGACTTGGCTCTACAGAAAAGCCTTCTGAAAAACTCGGCGAGACAAATGAATGAGTAGACCCGGTATCAATCAACACTCGAGCCAAATACTCATTGACTAGTAGGGTTCCTGAAATTTTAACTAGCGGAGTTAATCCATGCATCAACAGTGTATACATGTAGGTATATATACATATATAACATGCCAAGTACGTACACAATCAATTAATACTTAACAGTTTAATTTACGGATAATTAAATAAGTTACAACTGCGTACCTTGCACTACATCATTAGATGCAAGTGCATCACCCTCTGTTAAGGCAAAAACTCACCCCTGGTTCGCCTGGCGAGACTGAGGTGTGGACCGGGTAGTCTGAGATGACGCCTGATATGATCCTGCTGGGCGTGCTGGTGGCCTAATCCCCTGAGACTGGCCTGGTAAATGCCGACTAGGGCAATCCCTGATCATATAGCCCTGGCGACCACAATGAAAACATCCACCCGATGCTCTTTGGCAATCTCCTGCCGGGTGCCTTCGGTCGCATGAAGTGCAGACCTCGTGCGTATAAGTCGGAGGGGCCAGAGGTGGAGCATACCTCATCATCTGAGGTGCAACAGGCCATGGGGCCGGAAGAGTCTGAGGTCGCGGTGCCTGAGGCACATACTGCGGTGGAGCTGGAGGCGCATAAGATGGCCTCATCGGTGGTGCTGGCCACACATACTGATAAGGGCCGGTACGAGCCCGCCTCTCTAGAGGTGCTGAACTACTAGATTGGCCTCTCGTCAATTCCCTCTTCTTGGACACCGCCTCAGAGTTGGTCTCAACCAACAAGGCTTTATCCACCACTTCAGCGTAAGTGGCGTGCCTAAAGACCTATACTTTCTCCATGATGACATCCTTGAGTCCTTGCTCAAACCTCCTCGCCTTCATTGCCTCGGTGGCAATCATATGTGTCGCGAAGCGTGATAGCTCCGAGAACTTGGCCTCATAAGCGGCCACAGACATCGAACCTTGCTCAAGGTTGATGAATTCTCTCTCTTTCTTTTCCCGTGCTCCAATCGGAAAATACTTCTTGTAAAAATTATCTTTGAACTCCTCCCAAGTCCAAGGTTGACCCTGCATGGTCAAATCTCGCGTCCTCAATGCGGACAACCACCAATGGTGGGCTTCCCCTTCTAGCATGAAAACTGCCCATGCTACTCTATCCTCCTCTGTAGGCGAGAGGACCGCGAAGATCTTCTCCATCTGGAGGATCCATGCCTCCGCAGCAAGAGGGTCCACACTCCCATGGAAGGGTGGAGGCCTCAATCTCCTGAATGCCTAACTCCAGCGGTACGATGTACGGGAGCTGCGGGCGGTGGAGTAGGTGCCCCGATGATGGTATAGCCTGCCGAGCCGCCAGTATGGCGAGTGTCTCAGCAATAGAGCCTAAGACCTGAGAGAGGTCCGGCTGCTCATCCTCATCCCGTGAAGAAGAGGAAGCTCTGGTATGTGGTCCACGACCCCGTGTGTTCCGTCTCATGACTAAAGTCCTGAGAATAATAACACCACATGAGTCTAACTTGAAACCACAGTTTATTTCAATGCCATTTCATAATAATTCAATTTGTATTAGTTGTATAATACTAATACACATCACATCAAGTCATCAGAGTATTCATCACATTACACTTATACTTTAGTGTTCTGGCATACCTAGGACCGTACTTGGTTAAAGCAACCATTTTAGACTAAGACTAAAGTTTAGTCTTAAACTTGGAACCAGACTCGTTCCCGACTCACTTCCTTCCTAACTTGTTTCCTAACATATGCTCTTGTCAAGCCGTGGTATAAGATTCTAAGTGACCCTAGAGACCTAAAGCCTAAGCTCTGATACCACTTCTGTCGCGACCCAAAACCCACCCTACGAGTTAGAGTGAACTTTGGACGACTAATCATGGCTTACATGACTTGCTTGACAAACCAACCTGTAAAAACCCACAGAGCATATACAATAGAGGATGACAGCGGAAACATAACTATAAAACACAGCGGAAGTCTAACAACCTCTAAGTATATACACATGGCCCAAGTTTAATACAAGGAAATCAAAACAAAGAAAGTGCGGACATGCCCGCCAAAATACATGGATATAATCACTCATGCTCACCCACAGCTAATCCACTCAGAATCTAACACCACCTACTGATAACCCTCTACGGGAGGTTCCTCCAAAGGCTCCTCGACGTACTCCTCTTCCACCCATGGACCAGGAGCACAAACATCAAATGGAGCAGCAGCTCCCTCAGAACCTACCGACATAAGAAGTATGGCTGAGCATGGAATACTCAGCGGGTACCAAATACTAACCAATAGTCATAGCATTAAAATGGCAATACATAAATCAGGAGTAATTCATATATGTTAGACGGAAACAATTCATATCATACAAGGAAGTAAAGCAATTTATAATCATGCTTGTATTTCGTAGAAAGCCTATAAAACCTCTAGAAAACATCGTACACTTGACTTGGCTTGAAATATCTTTTCGTACTCGAAAGCTTGTCGTGTTTGTCTTACTTGATCTTGTCGACCGTGTCGTACGTGTCATGTCATGCATGTCATGCGTGCTTGCTTGTGATCATGTAACTTGTGAGATACACTTGTGAGATATCCTTGTGAGATGCGCTTGAGAGATGCCTTGAGAAGGAAGGAAGACCCTTCTTTATGCAATGCACTTGCTCGGAAGGGAGACCCTTCTTCATGATATGTATGTACTTGCGAGGGAAGGGAGGCCCTTCTTCATGATAAGCACTTATGAGTGAGGGGAGACCCCTCGTGCAATGTTGGTTCTTGTTTTCTTGTGAAAAGAGAGGTAAAACATATCGTAGGATATGTCCCACCTCTAACCATGTTCTTGAAAACCTCGATAAATCATCTCATGCATGCCGTGCTTGTGGGAACCGTGTACATACTTGCATTTAAATTTAAATATGACATTTGGGTAATTTCACAACACATATAACCTCAATGATTGAGCAATGTAATATTCATATCATTTAGGGAAAGCAAGAAACACACTATCATAGGCCCTAGCAATATTCATAATTTATTAGGCATGCATTTCCTAATTTACAACTCATTTTATTCACCTTGGCATTTCATCAAACATGGTGTGTTCATTATTTATTATTCATTTAAACCTAAATCATGTTTTTCTAGGTGAGTTTACTCACATCATAAAGGTGTGTTTATTATGGATACAATGCCCTCCCCATTTTAATCATCACAACAAAACCCTTGGCATCCAATCGCCCATTCCATCTCCATTCACCATTCACAACCATCCAACTCATAGCACATGTGTAAATGAAAGAAAATCAAAAGAAATAAAGGGAAAAGAGGAACTATAACTAGGAGGGTAGTAAGAAGTACCGACCTTGAAGAAATGAGGAAGAACCCCTTCCAAAAACGACCGTGAGGTGCTGCCCTAGCTTGGGGAAAGCTCTCCACGAGTGCTTGAGCTGTGATCTTGGAGAAAAACCGGACTTGAAGTGATCTAGGGTCTCAAAACCCCTTTGATTCTTCTCCAAAAGTAAAACCCTAGCTTAGGAAACCCTTTCTCCTCTCTTCTAATCCCCCAAATCCTCTAAGTGTTGAGAATGAGCCCTAAAGGCTCGGATTAAACTCTTAAGGTAAGAGTGAACCGACCAAAAGACCATAATACCCTTACTAAAATTTCTGCAAAAACACGAGTGTCGAACACGTTGAGCTGTGAATAGTGCCAACTCGTTGTGCTGTGAATAGTGCCAACTCGTTGTGCTGTGAATAGTGCCAAACACGTTGTGCTGTGAATAGTGTTGAACACGTTGTGCTGTGAACAGTACCAAACACGTTGTGTTGTGAATAGTGCTGAACACGTTGTGCTGTAAACAGTACGAAACACGTTGTGCTGTGAATAGTGCTGAACACGTTGTGCTGTAAACAGTACGAAACACGTTGTGCTGTGAATAGTGCTGAACACGTTGTGCTGTGAATAGTGCCGAACACGTTGTGCTGTGAATAGTGCTGAACACGTTGTGTTGTGAACAGTGCTGAACACGTTGTGCTGTGAATAGTGCCGAACACGTTGTCCATTGTGTTGTGCATAGTGCTGAGCTCGTTGTCCGTTGTCTTATGTACAACGTGCCCGTTGTGAGCTGTACGACGTACACGTTGTTTGCTATACAACGTACCCGTTGTCTGTTGCACAACGGATGCACAACGAATACGTTATCAGAGCTGGAGCTACGTTATCAGAGTACGTTGTCTATGCGTTATCTGTGCCTTATCAGAGCACGTTGTCAGAGCACGTTATCAAAGCTACGTCCTTAGTGCCTTCCGAGCTACGTCCTTAGTGCATAACCGAGCTACGTCCTTTGTGTCTTCCGAGCTACGATTGCCTGCAGGTCCAGACTGTTTTGACCATATCTTTTGACTCGTTCGTCCGATTTTGACGATTCAACTTGCGTTGGATTCGTACTTCGAAAAGGAACATTTCTGACATTTTAGAATTTCTAATTTCTTCCTTATTTATTAATTATACCTCTTTAAAGGCAAAATGGCAACGAAAGTGTCATGCATTAAATGTGAAAAGGTCTGGGCCTCTACACAAACCATCCTGTAATGAACAAAATAATTACAGTACTAAACAATGATAATCAGAGCGCGGAAGATAAACATAAATGAAGAAGCGTAAACTAACTTTTTATTTCTTCTATAGATTTCCAAAATAGTATTCCAAGTTAACATATATACAAAACATGTCTAAGTCTAAGGTGGACAGGCCCATCTATCAAAATGTCAAACTACAAATAACCCTCTCGTACTCTCCCCTCAACATTAGTCTCGGTCCGCCTGAGATTGCAGTGGGATAGACGGCTCTCTCTCCTCTATATACTCTTCCTCGACCCAAGGCTCCGGGTCTAGGGCTCCCTCAGTACCTGTCGACATGAAAGTACGGCTGAGCATGGAATACTCAGCGAGTACAAGCTACTAGCTAACCAAAACAATAATGAACACAACAACGGTAATACAGTACAAAGCAGAAATCAGAGCATCCCAAAAGAAATAGCATAAGACATGGTACAATACAATCATCTTGACGTGCATGCATGAATGCGAAAACTCTGATAAAACTCATGCTTGGAATTCGTTTCATGTCACGGTATGGCTTGTAGAAATCATGTATGCGTGCATGTATGAATGCCTTGTCATCATCTTGTAACCTTGCATCTTGTAACTTGTGAGCCAGAGGCTAGCACCCAAATTCCCCCTGGGCTGCCAACCTCCTTGATATATGGTTTTCTTGTGAGCCAGAGGCTCGTACCCGAATGTCCCTGGGCTACCAACCTCCTTGACAAGATGTGATTTTTATTACTTGTTTAGTTTTCTTGTGAGCCGGAGGCTAGTACCCGAATCTCCCTAGGCTACCAACCTCCTTGACCATATGTGTTTTGGGGTTTTCTTGTGAGTCAGAGGCTAGTACCCGAATCTCCCTGGGCTACCAACCTCCTTGACATGCAATATTTTCTTGTTGGTTATTATATGCACATGCTCTTGAAATCTCAGTTCATGCTAACATGCGTGCTCGTGTATGTACCAATAGTGACAATCATGGGAATGATGATAACAAAAGAGATTGCATTTCATTTAAATTCATAGCATATCATGCAAACATTTAGGTGATCAACATAGCATTTGGTCGAGTCATCACTTACAAGAACAATTACATAAGGCTTACATCCAATTCCTTTAAGTTATCATTTCATAGGTTAGACATTTATCAAACACATAACATGCGATGTCCATTAATAGTTCATCTTCTTCTTCTTTAATGAATAATTTCCATCCAATCACATAAGGGTAAGTTTATTATTTGTAAAATGCCCATCCTCCATTTTCCATTTCCCACACCACACATATCACACATCATACATTTGGCATCCCATCGCCTCAATCAACATTCCATATACATCCATATCCTTTTTCCTTATCTTGTTTATATTTATTGAGATGATACAATTCATAGGAAAAGAAAGCATAATATAAGAATCACCATTTACAATAGAAAACCTAGGTTATTGCTAGGGAAAGTTAGTAGGGTGTACTAACCTTAGATCAAGGCTTGATCTTGGTAGGAACCTTGATTTGAGCTCCAACTTGAAAGGAGGAAACCTTTTCTTGAGGGAGACTTGGTTTAGGGAAGAAAATCCTCTTGAAATACCTTGGAGAATGCTGCCCTAGCTTGAGAACGAGATCCCCCACGAGCTTGAGCCTTGAACTTGAAGCAATCCAAGTTTGAGGATGATCTAGGGTTGTCAAACCCCTTTGATTCCTTCTCCTCTCTCTAACTCTCAAAAGCCCTCTAATTATATTGAATAAGCCCTAAAGGCTTGGGCAAGCCTTATGAACTAAGGGTTTAACACCCGAAAGACAAAGATGCCCTTACTGAAATTTCTGCAAAACGCGAAGACCGAGCGATCGGTGGTTATGACCGATCGATCGGTTGCCTACTAAGCGATCGGTGTTCTGACCGAGCGACTGGTCAAAAACATGCTCTCTGGAAAATTTCCCCATGCAAAATTTTTGACCAGTCGATAGCTACCGATCGATCACTGAATGTACCGAGCGATCGGTGCTCTGCAGGTCAGAACTGTTTTGGCATATCTTTTGACTCGCTCGTCAGATTTCGACGATTCAACTTGCGTTGGGTTCGTCTTTCGAAAAGGAACATTTTTGATGTTTCAAAATTTCCAATTTCTCCTTTATTTATTAATTATACTATGAGAAAGGCCAATTAGCTACGAAAGTACTATTCATTAAATATGGAAAAGTCCGGGGGTGCTACACTCACCACAGTGGAAGCATCCACTCGATAGTCTATGGCAATCCCCAATCCTGTGCCGAAGACTACACATGGTGCACTCCTCAAATGCCTGCGATGTGGAGGAATCCGGAGGCATAACCCTCGTAGCATGTGAGATTGTAGGACGTGGTGCCTGAGGCATGAAAGGAGGCCTCTGAGCCGACATCGGCTGAGAGAACTGGTATGGTGCAGTCCTGGTCCTCTTCTTGGACTATGAAGAACCACTAGATTGACCCCGAGACATGCTTCTCCCGAAGCCATTATCTCTTCTCCTGATGAACTCTTCTGCATTCTTCTCGACGATCTTCGCCTTTCCTATTATCTCCCTCCAGGATTCACATTGGAGGATGGACACCCTATCACGGATGAATGCCTTCAACCCCATTTCAAACTTTCTGACCCTCAGGTCTTCAGTCGCAACCAAATACGGAGCAAATCTCGATAACTCGATGAACATAGCCTCATACTCGGCCACGTTCATCGCTCCCTGTTCCAACAGCATAAGCTCCCTCGCCTTCTGTTCCCGAATGAATCTGGGAAAATACTGCTCACGGAAGGTTTCTAGGAACTTCGCCCATGTCCAGGGTTCCCATGCCTTCGCAATATCCCTCTGCCTTTGGGCAGCTCTCCACCAATATTCGGTTTCCCTTCCATCACGAAGGAAGCCTATTCAACCCGTTGTTCCTCCGTGCATCGGAGAGCCCGAAAGGTCTTCTTCAACTGCATTATCCATGCCTTTTCCACCACTGGGTCTAGAGTACCATAGAATGTAGGAGGTCGTAGTCTCCAGAAAGCTTCAAGCCCCACGGTGTGATGCACCGGTTGATGCACAAGAGTAGTCGGTGGGGTAGGAGTAGCCACAACAGGTCCGGCTGCCAGTAAGGCTAAAGTCTCTGCTATAGAATCCATAACATTCGTAAAGTAAAACGGTTCTTTCTCTCTCGGAACCTCACCCTCGGATCTTCAAGTATGATAACCATGACCCGATTGCCGCATCTCATAATGTAAAATCCTAAGATCAATTGGAAAAACATGAGTCTAACTTGGATACCAACCTCACATAACATATAGCAATTTAATCATCATGAAATGATAATACCCGCATATAGTATACATCGAAGTATACACATAATCATATGATTATAACTTAGTTTTCTATAGCTAAGATCCTTGTGTTGGGCATCTACCTTCTTGGAATAAGACTAAGGATGTAATCTAACTGAAATCTATCTAGGATCCTAGACCAACCTAAGGACTCGCTTAATACCAGTTATGTCGTGGTAGCAAGCCTAACACACAAGTCCATCTGAGTTCTAAGTTCAACTCAGAGAACTCACTTCGGCTTAGCCCAAGGGAAACCGATCCATAGAGCTCTGATACCAAGTCTGGTATCAGACCCAGAGTAGAATAACTCTAGTTCTAACTTAAAAGACACTAGCCTATGTGACCTAAAGCCTTAATTCTGATACCAAGTCTGTCGCGACCCAAAATACCCCCTAGGAGTTAGGGATACTTTGACTTGTGACCGCTGTATCATACCTCCAATATGATACATAAGGCACGCATAGAAACCTGTTAGAGTACACAGACATATATAGCAGAAACGATTTAAAGACATAGCGGAAGCAGAAATATAACTGAACACCCCTATTACATGGTCCAAGTGTGAACCAACAAAATATACACATGTATATGAATCCAAAAATGTGGAGTGGACAAGTCCCACTCTCACTTAACAAATATCATATCTTCTAACTAACAGAGTCAACAGAAGTCAAAGTCATGACGCCTATCTAATGAGCCGTCATCTTGATAGTGGTCCATAGAAGGCTCTAGATCGTAATACTCCTCTTCTACCCAAGGCTCCGTACCGCACAAATCGAAAGGAACCCGGGCACTTACCGATGATAAAAAATATCGGCTAAGCGTGGAATACTCAGTGTATACATACTACTAACAATAAAGCAATAATAGCATAGAGCATATGAATAATGGAAAATGAAATCCTTAAAGATATCAAAGCGTGGAAACTGTAAAATAACACATGTGATGAAATCCGAAACCAAAACCGTGTGAGTCATGCGATGATCATAGCCTTGTGAGTTCTTGGAGTTCATAGAGTTCCTTAGAGTTAATTATGATCTGCAGAGACATAGAGCAATACCATAGAGCAAAACTATAGAGCCAATTACATAGAGATCTTAGAGCAATTTCATTTATGATCCTTTTGAGCTTGTGGGACGATCTTAAACATTATCATGGAGTTCTTGTGAGTGTATCATGATCCTTTTGAGCTTGTAAAGCGATCCTAGAGATATCATAGAGTTGCTTTGTCAAGACCCAAAATACCCCCTAGGAGTTAGGGATACTTTAGTTCGTGACCACCGTGTCAAACATCCGGTATGACACATAAGGCATACTGAACATCTTGTCAGAGCACACAAGTTATACATATAACTAAAACAAAGCGGAAGCAATTCAAAATAATTTACTCCTATTATTAGGTTCAAGTTTGAAACATAGAACACCGTAACTTTAAGTATAAAGTGGACAAGTCCCACCCTCAATACTCTAAAAATATATAATCTAAAGTGGACATTTCCCACATTCAAAATACATGACCTTCTCCCTCATCATCACTCAACAATAGTCTAGATAGGGTCCCCTGTCGCGACCCAAAATACCCCCTAGGAGTTAAGGATACTTTGACTTGTGACCGCCATATCATACCTCCAGTATGATACATAAGGCACACGTGGGAACCTGTCAGAGTACCTGAATATACACAGCGGAAACAAAATACAATGCACAGCGGAAAATAAAATACTAAACATAGCGGAAGCAAAATGAATACCCCTATAATTTGGCTCAAGTAAGAACCAACAAGTAGACGTGTGTGAGAAAACCCAAAAGTGGAGTGGACAAACCCCACACTCACATAACGAAATAACACAAGTTCTAAGTCGGTCGATCAACAGAAATCGAAGTCACGACTCCTATCTAAAGCACCATCGTCATGATAGTGATCCATGGAAGGCTCCGGGTCACGGTACTCTTCCTTGACCCAAGGTTCTTCGCCATACAAATCGAATAGAACCCGAGCACCTGCCGATCATAACAATATCGACTGAGCATGGAATACTCAGTGTATACAAACTAATAACAATAAAGCGGTTAGGCATGGAGCACACAAGACATGGAGAATGAAATCCGAAAAATCCTTAAAGCATGGAAACCGTGAAAACATATGTGAGATAATATTCGAAACCAAAACTGTAACCGTGTGATTCAATCGATAATCATAGCCTTATGAGTTCTTGTGAGTTCATGGAGTTACTTAGACTCATTATGATCCGTAGAGACATAGAGCATAGAGCATAGAGCAATACCGTAGAGCATTTCCATAGAGCATAACCTTAGAGATCTTAGAGCATTTCATTGTGATCCGTGGAGCTTGTGAGACGATCTTAGAGCATTATCATAGAGTTTCCTTGTGAGCATGGTATGATCCTTAGAGCTTGTGAAACGATCTTAGAGAAATCATAGAGTTTCCTTGTGAGCATGGTATGATCCTTAGAGCTTGTGAAACGATCTTAGAGAAATCATAGAGTTACTTAGAATCATTCATTATTCGTCTTTTCATGAAAAACCTTTGTTTGTACTTTGAGAAATCCATGGAAACCATTGGTTCATGCGAGACATGCGAGTATATACACTTAATAAGAGAAATCATCGTATTTAAGCATAGAATCCCTTAGAGGTATTTTATCAAACACTTAGAGTGCATCATAATAGTAATTTTCATCCAAGTATATAATCACACCTTTTCATATATAGAATCAGTACATATAGATAAGGCATAGATGAGAAGAATCATAATTAGTAATTAGTAGGATTGCAAGATTGTAGTAGAGTGTATCTACCTTAGAGAAATCAATGAGTTTGACTCCCAGTGGCTGGAACAAGCAAGAACAGTGAGTTCTTGGTTGGAAAACACCAAATGAAAAGGAAGAACTTGATCTTCCACAAGCTTGAACGATCACCAAGGTCCTCTCCTCCTTCTCCTCTTCAAATCCCTCAAAAACAATGCACAAAGGGTTTGTGAAACCCTAAGGCACGAACCCAGCCCTTTTATAGGTAAAGGGTGATGGTTAAAGTCTTAAACACCCTTAATGAAGAAAATCTGCGCATGACCGATCGATCGGTGGTATGGACCGAGCGATCGGTGGCTTACCGGTCGATCGGTGTTATGACCGAGAGATCGGTCAAAAACACACTCTCTGGAATTTTTCCCCATACAAAAAAGTTGACCTTGCGACAGCTATCGGGCGATCGATAGTTGACCAATCGATCGCAGGTAATGACCGAGCGATCGGTCGACCCCTGTTTTGCTGAAAAACCTTGTTTACGCCACTCGAATCTTCCCCAATGCACTTCCAACACTCTTTTATGCTTCCAACACATTCTCTAAGGACATATAGACCCATTGGAACATATACGCCATAATTCCAACACATATATTAACATAAGACCCATAAGTGTACAAAACCACACTTGTGAAATGAAATTTGGGGCTCTACATCCCTCCCCCCTTACAAGAATTTCGTCCTCGAAATTAGAACGATGCCAAAAACATAACAAGAACAAAATACATACAAAACTAACAAGGAAAACTACTCAAACAAGTAAGGGTACTTTTCCTTCACTTCCGCTTCTCGCTCCCATGTAGCCTCTTCCTTGGAATGATGCTGCCACTTCACTAGGACTAAAGAGATAGTCTTGGTTCGCAACACTTGATCTCGACGATCCAGAATCTGAACTGGTTGCTCAACCAACGTAAGATCCTCTCGAATCTCAACAGGATCAAGAGCGATGACGTGAGACGGATCCGAAATGTATTTTCTAAGCATAGAGACGTGAAATACATTATGGACCGCTGCCATGTGAGGCGGTAGTGCTACCCTGTAAGCAACCTCACCAACCCTTGTGACGATCTCAAATGGTCCCACGTACCTAGGACTGAGCTTTCCCTTCTCCCCGAATCGTATGATTCCCCGACTCGGCGAAATCTTCACAAAGACCCGATCTCCGACTCGGAACTCCAAATCTCTGCGGCGTATATCCGCATAGCTCTTCTGCCTATCCTGAGCACTTTTCAATCGCTCCCAGATAATTTTGACCCTTTCTACGGTTCGCTCTATTAACTTAGGACAAAGAATTTTCCTCTCACCAACTTCATCCCAGTATAGCGGTGATCGACAACTCCGACCATACAGAGCTTCAAAAGGTGCCATCTGGATGCTTGCCTGATAGCTATTGTTGTAGGCAAACTCAACCAACGGCAGCTGTTCCTCCCAACTACCCTGAAAATCCAGCATACAAGCTCGAAGCATATCCTCCACTACTTGATTCACCCTCTCCGTTTGTCCATCGGTCTGAGGATGGAAGGCGGTACTGAATTCTAAACGAGAACTCATGGCATCCTAGAAAGTTTTCCAAAACCTGGAAGTAAACCGAGGATCTCGATCAGACACGATAGAAACTGGCACACCGTGCAGTCGAACCACCTCCTTAACATATAGGGCTACCAACTGATTTGCATTGAAAGTAGTTCGGTACGGAATAAAGTGTGCAGACTTAGTCAACCTGTCCACAATCACCCAAATAGCATCGGAGCCCTTCGCCGTTCGCGGCAAACCCACAATAAAATCCATCGAGATGTTCTCCCATTTCCACTCCGGAAT
The DNA here is from genome assembly GCA_015143295.1 of Tetracentron sinense. Lineage (NCBI taxonomy): Eukaryota > Viridiplantae > Streptophyta > Magnoliopsida > Trochodendrales > Trochodendraceae > Tetracentron > Tetracentron sinense. Next base: position 21,426,818 of record CM026553.1, read on the forward strand.
AGGAAGGGACTGCAAAAGACCTGCCGGCCTTTGATGTTCGGCTTTTACCTGCTGGCAAATCAAACATCTAGCGACGTACTCAGCGTAGCACCATCACCATTTAAAGCAAACTCCTGATTGCCGTTACTCACTGACTTGTCTCGGTAAGCAAGCAACTCAACATCTGAATTTTGTAACTCCTTGATCTGGTTCAGGATCTGTGGCCTAACCACCACGTTGGACATTATCGGCCCATAGGTGACATGCCTGAGAGTAGTGTCCAAATGACACATATCATGTAATAACTTCCACTCTTGCACTCTCAATTGCGCCATAACTCCGTAAGGTTTTCTGCTAAGAGCATCGGCTACCACGTTAGCCTTACCCGGATGGTACTGGATGGAATAGTCGTAGTCCTTCATGAACTCCATCCAATGACGCTGCTTCATATTCAACTCCTTCTGGAGGAAAAGATATTTCAAGCTCTTGTGGTCTGTGAACACCACAAACTCTTCTCCGTAGAGGTAGTGATGCCAAAGTTTCAGTGCAAAGATGACTGCAGCGAGCTCTAAGTCATGTGTGGGGTACTTTTGCTCATGCTCCTTCAGCTGACGGGAAGCATAGGCGACCACCTTTTTATGCTGCATCAAAACACATCCAAGTCCCACTAGTGAAGCATCACTATAGACTTCGAAACCACCGCTCCCAGATGCAACTGTGAGAACAGGAGCCGAAGTAAGCTTCTTTTTCAACTCCAAGAAACTAGCCTCGCACTTATCACTCCAAATGAACCTCGTGTTCTTCCGTGTGAGATAGGTAAGCGGAGCTGCTAAACTTGAAAATCCTTCTACAAACCTTCTGTAATATCCTGCCAACCCAAGGAAACTACGAATCTCGGTGACACTCTTCGGCCTTTCCCAATTCATCACCGCTTCAATCTTTGCAGGATCAACTGAAATACCTTCAGTAGATACCACGTGTCCAAGAAAAGACACCTTGTTCAGCCAGAACTCACACTTGCTCAACTTAGCATACAGGCTATGCTCTCGAAGTGTCTGCAATACCAAGCGGAGATCTCTCGTGTGATCATCCTGTGACTGTGAATACACGAGGATATCATCTACGAACACGATCACGCATTGATCGAGAGACGATCTGAACACCCGATTCATCAAATCCATGAATGCTGCCGGTGCGTTAGTCAGTCCAAAAGACATGACCAAAAACTCGTAATGACCGTATCGAGTTCGGAATGCTGTCTTCGGAATGTCCTCTCTCTTTTTTTTCAACTGATGGTAACCAGTTCGAAGGTCAATCTTGGAGAAAAATTGCGCACCCTTCAATTGGTCAAACAAGTAGTCTATTCGAGGCAATGAATAACGATTCTTGATCGTGACCTTGTTCAATTGCCTGTAATCAATGCACATACGCATTGATCCATCTTTCTTCTTCACAAAGAGAACCGGAGCTCCCCAAGGTGAAACACTTGGCCGGATGAAACCAAGGCCTTACAATTCTTCTAACTGCTCTTTTAACTCCTTAAGCTCAATAGGGGCCATCCTATACGGAGCTCTTGAAATCGGAACTGTGCCTGGAGCTAGCTTAATCGCAAACTCGATTGCACGATCGGGAGGCAATCCCGGCAAGGTTTCTGGAAAAACATCCATATACTCACATACCACCGGAATGGGTGTGGAGTCTCGCACTTCTACACCCTCGAGACTAAGAGCTGCAAAGCGGGCAATGTCTCTTCTCTGAAGTCCCCTTAAATGAAACGGCTTTAACCCCACGGGTTTAAAATACACCACCTTCTCGAAACACGCCACGTGTCCATGGTGAGTTGAGAGCCAATCCATACCTAGGATGACATCGAAATCCCAATCCTGAAATCCCAGAAGGATCAAGTCGACTAGCAACTCGTGCTGCATGACTCTTACAACACTATCCGGATACACTTCATCTGTCTCAATGGATTTTCCCAGTGGAGTCGAAATGGACAACTCCCTAAGTAGCTTGCTTGGTTCGGACGTAAAGCCTTTGGCAAAGCTTGGTGAAACGAACGAGTGAGTGGATCCTGTGTCTATCAACACTCTTGCCAAACATTCATTTACAAGCAACAAACCTGAGAATTTGAATCATCCCAGTTATAACACAACTATACATATAGATACAAACATCGCAAAACACCACATAGGATATATATAGATACGAACATATCATGGTAATATTAGAACTTCGACAAAGACTAGTTCGCGTGTACCTTGCACAACATCATCAGATGCCTGTGCATCTCTATCAATCATGGCAAAGACTCTGCCCTGGTTCGCCTGAGGAGGCTGCTGGGTAGGCTACAAGGATCTAGAGGCCTGAGATGAAGACCCCTGAAGTGAATTCTGCCTGCCTGGAGGCCGAACTCCCTGTGATCCAGACTGTGACTGCTTGCGCGGGCAATCTCGAATCATATGGCCCATCTCGCCACAGTGGAAGCATCCACCTGACATTCTTCGGCAATCTCCAGTCTTATGCAGACGACCACATACGGCGCACTCCTCAAATGTCTGCGATGCGGAGGAAGCCGGAGGTATAACTCTCGTAGCTTGCGATGCCGTAGGACGCGGTGCCTGAGGCGCAAAAGAAGGTCTCTGAGCCGACATCGACTGGGAGAACTAGTACGGTGCAGTTCTAGTCCTCTTCTCTGAAGAACTACTCGACTGACCCCGAGACATGCTCTTCCCGAACCCACTGTCTCTTCTTCTCACAAAGTCTTCCGCATTCTTTTCGGAGATCTTCGCCTTCCCTACTATCTCTCTCCAAGACTCTACCTGTAGAATGGACACCCGATCTCGGATGAAAGCCTTCAAGCCCATCTCAAACTTCCTGACCTGTAGGTCTTCAGTAGCCACCAAGTGCGGAGCAAACCTAGACAACTCAGTGAACTTAGCCTCATACTCGGCTACGCTCATCGACCCTTGCTCCAAAAGCATAAACTCTCTCGCCTTTTGTTCCCGAATAAACCTGGGAAAGTACTGTTCCCTGAAAGTCTCTAAGAACTCCGCCCAAGTCCAGGGCACACCTGCCTTAGCAACATCTCTCTGCCTTTGGGCAGCTCTCCACCAGTGTTCGGCTTCACCTTCCATCACGAAGGAAGCCCATTCTACCCTTTACTCATCGGTACAACGGAGAGCCCGGAAGGTCTTCTCCAGCTGCATAATCCAAGACTCGGCCACCATGGGGTCCAGAGTGCCATACAATGTAGGAGGCCGCAGTCTCCTAAAAGCTTCGAGCCCCGCGGTGTGATGCACCGGTGTAGGCACAGGTGTGGACGGTGGGGTAGGCATAGGCCTCGCTGCCAACAATGCCAAAGTCTCGGCTATGGAGTCCATAGCATTTTTGAAATACAACGGTTTCTCTTCTCTCGGAACTTCACTCTCGGCCCTCCGAGTATGGTAACCTCGACCCCGATTGCCACGTCTCATGATATCGAATCCTGAGATCAATTTGGCAAAACATGAGTCTAACTTGGATACCAAACCTCACATATCATATAGCAATTCAATAATCATGAGATACTATACCACACATAGTATACATCGAGGTATATATATATCATCATATAATTATACTTTAGAGCCTATACTAGAACCTCGCATAGGATCACATCGATCTCGGATCCTATACTGACCTAAGGATTCACTTGATACCGGTTATGTCGTGGTAACAAGCCTAAGACAACTGAGTCCTTTTGAGTTCTAAGTTCAACTCATAGGGATTACTTCCGCTTTAGACCAAGCCTGGGTGACCTAATGCCTAAGCTCCGACTCTAAGTCTGTCGTTAGACATAACTAGCTCTGATACCAAGTCTGTCGCGACCCAAAATACCCCCTAGGAGTTAAGGATACTTTGACTCGTGACCGCCATATCATACCTCCAGTATGATACATAAGGCACACGTGGGAACCTGTCAGAGTACCTGAATATACATAGCGGAAACGAAATACAATGCACAGCGGAAAATAAAATACTAAACGTAGCGGAAGCAAAATGAATACCCCTATAATTTGGCTCAAGTAAGAACCAACAAGTACACGTGTGTGAGAAAACCCAAAAGTGGAGTGGACAAACCCCACACTCAACGAAATAACACAAGTTCTAAGTCGGTCGATCAACAGAAATCGAAGTCACGACTCCTATCTAAACCACCATCGTCATGATAGTGATCCATGGAAGGCTCCGGGTCACGGTATTCTTCCTCGACCCAAGGTTCTTCGCCACACATATCGAATGGAACCCGAGCACCTGCCGATCATAACAATATCGACTGAGCATGGAATACTCAGTGTATACAAACTAATAACAATAAAGCGGTTAGGCATGGAGCACACAAGACATGGAGAGTGAAATCCGTAAAATCCTTAAAGCATGGAAACCGTGAAAACATATGTGAGATAATATTCGAAACCAAAACTGTAACCGTGTGAGTCAATCGATAATCATAGCCTTATGAGTTCTTGTGAGTTCATGGAGTTACTTAGACTCATTATGATCCGAAGAGACATAGAGCATAGAGCATAGAGCAATACCGTAGAGCATTTCCATAGAGCATAACCTTAGAGATCTTAGAGCATTTCATTATGATCCGTGGAGCTTGTGAGACGATCTTAGAGCATTATCATAGAGTTTCCTTGTGAGCATGGTATGATCCTTAGAGCTTGTGAAACGTTCTTAGAGAAATCATAGAGTTTCCTTGTGAGCATGGTATGATCCTTAGAGCTTGTGAAACGATCTTAGAGAAATCATAGAGTTACTTAGAATCATTCATTATTCGTCTTTTCGTGAAAAACCTTTGTTTGTACTTTGAGAAATCCATGGAAACCATTGGTTCATGCGAGACATGCGAGTATATACACTTAATAAGAGAAATCATCGTATTTAAGCATAGAATCCCTTAGAGGTATTTTATCAAACACTTAGAGTGCATCATAATAGTAATTTTCATCCAAGTATATAATCACACCTTTTCATACATAGAATCAGTACATATAGATAAGGCATAGATGAGAAGAATCATAATTAGTAACTAGTAGGATTGCAAGATTGTAGTAGAGTGTATCTACCTTAGAGAAATCAATGAGTTTGACTCCCAATGGCTGGAACAAGCAAGAACAGTGAGTTCTTGGTTGGAAAACACCAAATGGAAAGGAAGAACTTGATCTTCCACAAGCTTGAATGATCACCAAGGTCCTTTCCTCTTTCTCCTCTTCAAATCCCTCAAAAACAACGCACAAAGTGTAGAGCCCCAAACTTTTTCATGCTTAATACATGACGCTTTCGTTTTCATCTTGCCTTTTTAAGAGGTATGATTAATAAATGAGAAAGAATTTAGAAATTTTGAAACATAAAAAATGTTCCTTTTCGAAATACGAACACAACGCAAGTTGAATCGTCAAAATCGGACGAACGAGTCAAAAGATATGGCCAAAACAGTCTGGACCTACATGCAAGCGTAGCTCAGAAGATGCTAAGGACGTAGCTCTAGCTCTGTTAACGTATACGTTGTGCGTCCGTTGTACAACTCACAACGGGTACGTTGTACAGCACCACGGGTTTGCACTATTCATGGCACCACGGGTTGCACTATTCATGGCACCACGGGTTGCACTATTCATGGCACCACGGGTTGCACTATTCATGTCACCACGAGTTGGCACTATTCATGGCACCACGAGTTGCACTATTCATGGCACCACGAGTTGCACTATTCATGGCACCACGAGTAGGCACTATTCATGTCACCACGAGTTGGCACTATTCATGGCACCACGGGTTGCACTATTCATGGCACCAAGGGTTTGCACTATTCATGGCACCACGGGTTGCACTATTCATGGCACCACGAGTTGCACTATTCATGGCACCACGGGTTGTACTATTCATGGCACCACGGGTTGCACTATTCATGGCACCACGAGTTGGCACTATTCATGGCACCACGAGTTGCACTATTCATGGCACCACGAGTTGGCACTATTCACAGCACTACGAGTTGGCACTATTCATAGCACAATGTGTTCAACACTATTCACGGTCCTCGCGTCATTGCAGAAATCCCAGTAAGGGTATTACGGTCTTTTGGTCAGTTCACTCTTACCTTAAGAGTTTAACCCGAGCCTTTAGGGCTTCATTCAACACTTAGAGAGTTTGAGAGAATAGGAGAAAGGGGAGAAGGCGATTCCAACCTAGGGTTCCATTTTGGAGAGAAATCAAAGGAGTTTTGAAACCCTAGATCAACTTCAAGCCCGTTTTCTTCAAGATTTCGGTTCAGGCATTGTGGAGCTCGTAATCCAAGATAGGGCAGCAGCTACACAGTCATTTGGAAAGAGGGTTTCTTCCTCACCTCTTCAAGGTCGGTGCTTTTTCCTACCCTCCTAGTTATAGCCCTTCTTTCTCCTCCTTTTCTCTTCATTTTCTTTCATTTACACATGTGGTATGATATGGATGAATGGTAAATGGTGAATGGTGAATGGTGAATGGTGAATGGTGAATGGTGAATGGTGAATGGTGAATGGAGATGGGATGGGCGATTGGATGCCAATGGTTGTGGGTGATGAACAAATGGGGAAGGGCATTGTTCCAATAATGAACGTACATATATGATTGAGTAAAACCCATCTAGAAAAGCATGTTGTAGGGTAACTCCATAATGAACTTACCATGTTTGATGAAATGCCAAGGTGAACACAGTGAGCTGAAAATCTGGAAATGCATGCCTAATAAATTATGAATATTGCTAGGGACTATGACAGTGTGTTTCCTGCTTTCCCATAATGCTATGAATGTTACATTACTCAATCTTTGATGCTATGTGTGTTGTGAAATTACCCAAATGTCATCTTTAAATTTGAATGCAAGTATGTACACGGTTTCCACGTGCACGGCATGCATGACATGATTTATCGAGGTTTTCAAGAACATGGTTAGAGGTGGGACATACCCTACGATATGTTTTACCTCGCTTTTCACAAGACGACAAGAACCAACATTCCACGAGGGGTCTCCCCTCACTCACAAGTGCATATCTTGAAGAAGGGTCTCCCTTCCCTCGCAAGTACATACATATCATAAAGAAGGGTCTCCCTTCCCTCGCAAGTGCATTGCATAAAGAAGGGTCTCCCTTCCCTCTCAAGTGCATCTCACAAGTGCATCTCACAAGTTACATGATCACAAGCAAGCATGCATGACATGACATGACATACAAGAATCAAGCAAGATAGACAAGACAAGCTTTCACGTACGAAAAGATATTTCAAGTCAAGTCAGGTGCACGATGTTTTCAAGAGGATTTATCGGCCTTCTACGAGTTTCAAGCATGATCAGAAACTGCTTTACTTCCTTGTATGATATGAATTGTTTCCGTTTGACAAATATAAATTGCTCCTGATTATGTATTGCCATGTTTATGCTATAATTGTTGGTTAGTATTCAGTACCCGCTGAGTATTCCATGCTCAGCCGTACTTCTTATGTCGGCAGGTTCTGAGGGAGCTACTACTCCATTTGATATTTGTGCTCCTGGTCCATGGGTGGAAGAGGAGTACGTCGAGGAGCCTTTGGAGGAACCTCCAGTAGAGGGTTACCAATAGGTGGTTGTAGATTCTGAGTGGTTTAGCTGTGGGTGAGACGAGAGTCAGATTTATGTATTTTGGTGGGCATGTCCGCACTTTCTTTTGGTTACTTTTGTATAAACTTGGATTGATTATGTATATACATAGAGGTTGGGTAGACTTCCGCTATACCATGTTAGAGTATGTTTTTGCTGTTTTGTCCTCTATTGTATATGCTCTGTGGGTTTTGCAGGTTGGTTTGTCAAGCAAGTCATGATTAGTCGTCCAAAGTTCACTCTAACTCCTAGGGTGGGTCTTGGGTCGCGACAGAAGTGGTATCAGAGCTTAGGCTTTAGGTCTCTAGGGTCACTTAGAATCTTATACCACGGCTTGACAAGAGCATATGTCAGGAAACAAGTTAGGAAGAAAGTAAGTCGGAAGAGAGTCTTGACCCAAGTGTAAGCCTAAACTTTAGTCTTAGTCAAAATGGTTGTTTTAACCAAGTACGAACCTTAGGAACGCTAGAACACGAAAGTATAATATTATAAATACTCTGATGACTTAATGCGATGTATATTAGTATTATACAACTAATACAAATTGGATTATTGTGAAATGGCATTGAAGTAAACTGTGGTTTCAAGTTAGACTCATGTGGTGTTAATATTCTCAGGACTTGAGTCATGAGACGGAACACACGGGGTCGTGGACCACATACCAGAGCTTCCTCTTCTTCACGGGATGAGGATGAGCAACCGGACCTCTCTCAAGTCTTAGGCTCTATTGCTGAGACACTCGCCATACTGGCGGCTCGGCAGGCTATACCATCATCGGCGGCACCTACTCCACCGCCCGCAGCTCCAGTACATCGTACCGCTGGAGTTGAGGCATTCTGGAGATTGAGGCTCCACCATTCCATGGGAGTGTGGACCCTCTTGCTGCGGAGGCATGGATCCTCCAGATGGAGAAGATCTTTACGGTCCTCTCACCTACAAAGGAGGAGAGAGTAGCATGGGCAGCTTTCATGCTAGAAGGCGAAGCCCATCATTGGTGGTTGTCCGCACTGAGGATGAGAGATTTGACCATGCAGGGTCTACCTTGGACTTGGGAGGAGTTCAAGAATACTTTTTACAAGAAGTATTTTCCGATTGGAGCGCGGGAAAAGAAAGAGAGAGAATTCATCAACCTTGAGCAAGGTTTGATGTCGGTGGCACAATACGAGGCCAAGTTCTCAGAGTTGTTGAGATTTGCGCCTCATATGGTTGCTACTGAGGCAATGAAGGCGAGAAGATTTGAGCAAGGGGTCAAGGATGTGATTATGGAAAAGGTTTCCGTTTTCAGGCATACTACCTACCCTGAGGTAGTAGACAAGGCCTTATTGGTCGAGGCCAATTCGGAGACAGTGTCCAAGAAGAGGGAGTTGGCGAGAGGCCAAGCTAGTAGTTCAGCACCTCTAGAGAGGCGGACTCGCTATCAGTATGCGTGGCCAGCACCACCGATGAGGCCATCTTATGCGCCTCCAGCTCCACGGCAGTATATGCCTCAGGCACCGAGACCTCAGGCTCTTCCAGCCCCACGGCCTGTTGCACCTCAGACGATGAGGTATGCTCCACTTCCGGCCCCTCCGACTTATGCACACGAGGTCTGCACTTCATGAGGCCGAAGGCACCCTGCAGGGGATTGCCGAAGGGCATCGGGTGGATGTTTTCATTGTGGTCGCCAGGGCCATATGATCAGGGATTGCCCCAGTCGGCATTTACCAGGCCAGTCTCAGGGGATTAGTCCACCAACACGCCCAACAGGATCATATCAGGCGTCATCTCAGACTACCCGGTCTACACCTCAGTCTCGCCAGGCGAACCAGGGGCGTGTATTTGCTTTGACAGAGGGTGATGCACTTGCATCTGATGATGTGGTGCAAGGTACGCGTTTGGAATTATTTTCGTTATTCGTGATTGATATGTTGTGTTTTATTCCTTGTGTACTTACTTGGTATGATATATATATATACCTATGTGTATACTCTGTTGATGCATGGAGTAACTCCGCTGGTTAAAATTTCAGGAACCCTACTAGTCAATGAGTATTTGGCTCGAGTATTGATTGATACCGGGTCTACTCATTCGTTTGTCTCGTCGAGTTTTTCAGAAGGTTTTTCTGCAGGACCAAGTCAGCTAGAACCGGAGTTAGCCATTTCGACTCCTCTCGGCAAAACAGTATTGGCAGATAAAGTGTATAGAAATAGTGTGGTCCAAGTTGGAAGCCACGAATTGGCGGTTGATCTCATCGTCCTTGGATTCCTAGACTTTGATGTTATATTGGGAATGGATTGGTTAGCAGCACATCATGGGCATGTAGCTTGCTTTGAGAAAATGGTACTCTTCAAGCCTGTAGAAGGAAATCCATTCCACTTTCGCGGGTTGAAAAGTAGATCTATTGCTCGTTTTGCGACGTTGAGCTTAGCTAACCCCGAGGTAAGGGACTCATCGACTATTCCGGTTGTGAGTGAGTTCCTGGATGTATTTCCAGAGGAGTTGCCAGGATTGCCTCCAGATAGGGAGATTGAGTTTATGATCGAGCTTGCACCAGGCACAGCTCCTGTTTTCAGAGCTCCATATAGGATGGCTCCTATTGAACTCAAGGAGTTGAAGACTTAGTTGGAAGAATTGCAAGGCCTTGGCTTCATTCGACCAAGTGTCTCACCGTGGGGTGCCCCGGTGTTGTTTGTTAAGAAGAAAGATGGCTCGATGCGGATGTGTGTCGATTACCGGCAATTGAACAAAGTCACCATAAAGAATAGGTATCCCTTGCCTAGGATTGATGACTTGTTCGATCAGTTGAAGGGAGCGAGATTTTTCTCGAAGATAGATCTTCGATCGGGTTATCACCAGTTGAAGATTAAGGCGGAACATGTTCCCAAAACTGCTTTCAGGACTCGGTATGGGCACTACGAGTTCTTGGTAATGCCTTTTGGACTCACGAACGCGCCGGCAGCCTTTATGGATTTGATGAACCGGGTGTTCCGGCCACGCCTTGATAGGTGCGTGATTGTATTTGTGGATGACATCTTGGTCTATTCCCGGACACGGGAAGATCACACAATCGACCTATGTCTTGCCTTGGAAATGCTAAGAGAGCACAAGCTATACGCCAAACTTAGCAAATGTGAGTTTTGGTTGGAAGAGGTGGCATTCCTAGGCCACGTTGTTTCTGCAGAAGGTATATCGGTAGATCCAAAGAAGATCGAAGCAGTTATGAGTTGGGCGAGGCCCAAGAGTGTTACCGAGATACGCAGCTTTCTTGGGTTGGCAGGCTACTACAGGAGATTCGTAGAAGGTTTCTCTAGCCTTGCAGCACCGCTCACTTACCTGACAAGGAAGAACGCCAAGTTTGTGTGGAGTGGCAAGTGTGAGATCAGTTTCACAGAACTGAAGAAGAGGCTTACTACAGCCCCTGTCCTTACTGTGCCATCTGGACCTTATGGGTATGAGGTGTATAGTGATGCCTCACACGTTGGACTTGGCTGTGTACTCATGCAGCATAAGAAAGTCATTGCCTATGCATCAAGGCAATTGAAGGAGCATGAGAAGAATTATCCCACGCACGACTTGGAGCTTGCGGCGGTCGTGTTTGCACTTAAGATTTGGCTTCATTACCTTTATGGGGTGGAGTTCTATGTGTTCACTGATCACAAGAGTCTCAAGTATCTCTTTTCCCAAAAGGAGCTGAATCTAAGGCAACGGCGTTGGATGGAATTTTTGAAAGACTATGATTGTACCATTCAATACCACCCGGGTAAAGCAAATGTAGTGGCAGATGCTTTGAGTAGAAGACCTCAAGGGTTGTTAGCACATATGTTGGTTCAAGAATGGAAGCTACTAGAAGATTTGGCAAATCTGGACATCAGTGTGAATGACTCTGTCCGTGGTCCTACCTTGGCAAATGTTACGGTTCGGCCGTACATTATAGATTTGATCCAAGAATATCAAGCCATGGATGCTGAATTGTTGGCTTATCGGGACAAGGAAGTTGCTAAGGGTAGTGAGGACTTCTCTCTCACTAGTCGGGGTGCTATCACATTCAAGGGAAGACTGTGCGTCCCAGCCAATGCAGATCTTCGAAGAGAAATTTTGGATGAAGCACACCGTTCGAAGTACACAGTGCACCCAGGGGGTACAAAGATGTACCGGAACCTCAAGAGTCACTTTTGGTGGCGGAATATGAAGAGGGAGGTTGCGGAATATGTCGCACGGTGCTTAGTGTGCCAACAGGTGAAAGCAGAACACATGCGACCCGCCGGTTTATTGCATTCCCTTCCGATTCCCGAGTGGAAATGGGAGAACATATCTATGAATTTCATAGTTGGCTTGCCAAAGACGGCAAGGGGCTCAGATGCGATGTGGGTAGTAGTGGATCGTTTGACAAAGTCCGCTCATTTCTTACCCTACCGAACTACTTTCAACTCAAGTCAGTTGGCTGCACTATACATCAAGGAAGTAGTTAGATTGCACGGAGTGCCTGTTAGTATTGTGTCGGATCGGGATCCAAGATTCACGTCAAGATTTTGGAAAAGTTTCCAGGAGGCTATGGGTTCCCGACTTGATTTCAGCACCGCTTTTCATCCACAGACGGATGGACAAACCGAGAGAGTGAACCAAGTCATTGAAGACATGCTTCGGGCTTGTATGTTGGATTTCAGAGGCAGTTGGGAAGAGCACTTGCCATTGGTTGAATTTGCCTATAATAACAGCTATCAGGCAAGTATTCAAATGGCACCATTTGAGGCCTTGTATGGGCGAAGTTGTAGGTATCCTCTCTACTGGGATGAGGTAGGTGAAAGGAAAGTACTTGGTCCGGAGTTGATTGAGCAAACTGCAAACACAGTTAAGATCATCCGGGATCGATTGAAAGCCGCTCAAGATCGCCAGAAAAGTTATGCGGACACACGCCGTAGGGACTTGGAATTTCAAGTAGGGGATCAAGTTTTTGTGAAAGTATCTCCTAGCAAAGGGATCATGAGATTTGGGAAGCGAGGCAAGCTCAGTCCTCGGTATGTTGGGCCTTTTGAGATTATCACACGGGTTGGTGAAGTTGCTTATCGAGTAGCTCTTCCACCTCACATGGCTACAGTTCATAACGTCTTCCATGTGTCCATGCTTCGGAAGTATCTTGCGGATCCTTCGCAGGTCATAGACTTGGAATGGTTGGAGATTCGAGAGGACCTCACCTTGATTGAAAAGCCAGTCCAGATTTTAGATCGAAGGGATCAGGTGCTTCACAACAAAACAATCCCTTTGGTTCTTGTGCAATGGCAACACCATGCTCGGGAAGAAGCTACATGGGAGCGTGAAGCCGAAGTCAAAGCAAAGTACCCAGAATTACTTGAATGAGTTTCTGTGTGAAGTCTGTATATGACTTGTAATGTCCTTTTTGATTTGTAATGCAAGTAGTGTCTGAATTTCGAGGACGAAATTTTGTAAGGGGGGGAGGATGTAGAACCCCAGACTTTTTCATGCTTAATACATGACGCTTTCGTTTTCATCTTGCCTTTTTAAGAGGTATGACTAATAAATGAGAAAGAATTTGGAAATTTTGAAACGTCAAAAATGTTCCTTTTCGAAATACGAACACAACGCAAGTTGAATCGTCAAAATCGGACGAACGAGTCAAAAGATATGGCCAAAACAGTCTGGACCTACATGCAAGCGTCGCTCGGAAGGCGCTAAGGACGTACCTCTAGCTCTGTTAACGTATACGTTGTGCGTCCGTTGTACAACTCACAACGGGTACGTTGTACAACTCACAACGGGCACGTTGTACAACTCACAACGGGCACGTTGTACAGCACCACGGGTTTGCACTATTCATGGCACCACGGGTTGCACTATTCATGGCACCACGGGTTGCACTATTCATGGCACCACGAGTTGCACTATTCATGGCACCACGAGTTGCACTATTCATGGCACCACGAGTTGCACTATTCATGTCACCACGAGTTGGTACTATTCATGGCACCACGGGTTGTACTATTCATGGCACCACGGGTTGCACTATTCATGGCACCACGGGTTGCACTATTCATGGTACCACGGGTTGCACTATTCATGGCACCACGAGTTGCACTATTCATGGCACCACGGGTTGCACTATTCATGGCACCACGGGTTGTACTATTCATGGCACCACGGGTTGCACTATTCAAGGCACCAAGAGTTGGCACTATTCATGGCACCACAAGTTGCACTATTCATGGCACCACGAGTTGGCACTATTCACAGCACTACGAGTTGGCACTATTAACAGCACAATGTGTTCAGCACTATTCACGGTCCTCGCGTCATTGCAGAAATCCCAGTAAGGGTATTACGGTCTTTTGGTCAGTTCACTCTTACCTTAAGAGTTTAACCCGAGCCTTTAGGGCTTCATTCGACACTTAGAGAGTTTGAGAGAATAGGAGAAAGGGGAGAAGGCGATTCCAACCTAGGGTTTCCATTTTGGAGAGAAATCAAAGGGTTTTGAAACCCTAGATCCACCTCCAGCCCTTTTTCTTCAAGATCAAGGCACAAACTCATGAGGAGCATCTCCTCAAACTAGGGCAGCAGCTACACAGTCGTTTGGAAAGGGGTTTCTTCCTCATTTCTTCAAGGTCGGTACTTTTTACTACCCTCCTAGTTATAGTTCCTCTTCTCCCTCTATTTCTTTTGATTTTTCTTTCATTGATACATGTGCTATGAGATGGATGAATGGTGAATGGAGAATGGTAAATGGTGAATGGTGAATGGTGAATGGTGAATGGAGATAGAATGGGCGATTGGATGCCAATGGTTGTGTGTGATGAACAAATGGGGAAGGGCATTGTTCCAATAATGAACATACATGTATGATTTGAGTAAAACCCATCTAGAAAAGCATGTTGTAGGGTAACTCCATAATGAACATACCATGTTTGATGAAATGCCAAGGTGAACACAGTGAGCTGAAAATCTGGAAATGCATGCCTAATAAATTATGAATATTGCTAGGGACTATGACAGTGTGTTTCCTGCTTTCCCATAATGCTATGAATGTTACATTACTCAATCTTTGACGCTATGTGTGTTGTGAAATTACCCAAATGTCATCTTTAAATTTGAATGCAAGTATGTACACGGTTTCCACGAGCACGGCATGCATGACATGATTTATCGAGGTTTTCAGGAACATGGTTAGAGGTGGGACGTACCCTACGATATGTTTTACCTCGCTATTCACAAGAAGACAAGAACCAACATTCCACGAGGGGTCTCCCCTCACTCACAAGTGCATATCATGAAGAAGGGTCTCCCTTCCCTCGCAAGTACATACATATCATAAAGAAGGGTCTCCCTTCCCTCGCAAGTGCATTGCATAAAGAAGGGTCTCCCTTCCCTCTCAAGTGCATCTCACAAGTGCATCTCACAAGTTACATGATCACAAGCAAGCATGCATGACATGACATGACATACAAGAATCAAGCAAGATAGACAAGACAAGCTTTCACGTACGAAAAGATATTTCAAGTCAAGTCAAGTGCACGATGTTTTCAAGAGGATTTATCGGCCTTCTACGAGTTTCAAGCATGATCATAAACTGCTTTACTTCCTTGTATGATATGAATTGTTTCCGTTTGACAAATATAAATTGCTCCTGATTATGTATTGCCATGTTTATGCTATAATTGTTGGTTAGTATTCAGTACCCGCTGAGTATTCCATGCTCAGCCGTACTTCTTATGTCGGCAGGTTCTGAGGGAGCTACTACTCCATTTGATATTTGTGCTCCTGGTCCATGGGTGGAAGAGGAGTACGTCGAGGAGCCTTTGGAGGAACCTCCAGTAGAGGGTTACCAATAGGTGGTTGTAGATTCTGAGTGGTTTAGCTGTGGGTGAGACGAGAGTCAGATTTATGTATTTTGGCGGGCATGTCCGCACTTTCTTTTGGTTACTTTTGTATAAACTTGGATTGATTATGTATATACATAGAGGTTGGGTAGACTTCCGCTATACCATGTTAGAGTATGTTTTCGCTGTTTTGTCCTCTATTGTATAAGCTCTGTGGGTTTTGCAGGTTGATTTGTCAAGCAAGTCATGATTAGTCGTCCAAAGTTCACTCTAACTCCTAGGGTGGGTCTTGGGTCGCGATAGAAGTGGTATCAGAGCTTAGGCTTTAGGTCTCTAGGGTCACTTAGAATCTTATACCACGGCTTGACAAGAGCATATGTCAGGAAACAAGTTAGGAAGAAAGTAAGTCGGAAGAGAGTCTTGACCCAAGTGTAAGACTAAACTTTAGTCTTAGTCAAAATGGTTGTTTCAACCAAGTACGAACCTTAGGAACGCTAGAACACCAAAGTATAATATTATAAATACTCTGATGACTTAATGCGATGTATATTAGTATTATACAACTAATACAAATTGGATTATTGTGAAATGGCATTGAAGTAAACTGTGGTTTCAAGTTAGACTCATGTGGTGTTAATATTCTCAGGACTTGAGTCATGAGACGGAACACACGGGGTCGTGGACCACATACCAGAGCTTCCTCTTCTTCACGGGATGAGGATGAGCAACCGGACCTCTCTCAAGTCTTAGGCTCTATTGCTGAGACACTCGCCATACTGGCGGCTCGGCAGGCTATACCATCATCGGCGGCACCTACTCCACCGCCCGCAGCTCCAGTACATCGTACCGCTGGAGTTGAGGCATTCAGGAGATTGAGGCCTCCACCATTCCATGGGAGTGTGGACCCTCTTGCTGCGGAGGCATGGATCCTCCAGATGGAGAAGATCTTTACGGTCCTCTCACCTACAAAGGAGGAGAGAGTAGCATGGGCAGCTTTCATGCTAGAAGGCGAAGCCCATCATTGGTGGTTGTCCGCACTGAGGATGAGAGATTTGACCATGCAGGGTCTACCTTGGACTTGGGAGGAGTTCAAGAATACTTTTTACAAGAAGTATTTTCCGATTGGAGCGCGGGAAAAGAAAGAGAGAGAATTCATCAACCTTGAGCAAGGTTTGATGTCGGTGGCACAATACGAGGCCAAGTTCTCAGAGTTGTCGAGATTTGCGCCTCATATGGTTGCTACTGAGGCAATGAAGGCGAGAAGATTTGAGCAAGGGCTCAAGGATGTGATTATGGAAAAGGTTTCCGTTTTCAGGCATACTACCTACCCTGAGGTAGTAGACAAGGCCTTATTGGTCGAGGCCAATTCGGAGACAGTGTCCAAGAAGAGGGAGTTGGCGAGAGGCCAAGCTAGTAGTTCAGCACCTCTAGAGAGGCGGACTCGCTATCAGTATGCGTGGCCAGCACCACCGATGAGGCCATCTTATGCGCCTCCAGCTCCACGGCAGTATATGCCTCAGGCACCGAGACCTCAGGCTCTTCCAGCCCCACGGCCTGTTGCACCTCAGACGATGAGGTATGCTCCACTTCCGGCCCCTCCGACTTATGCACACGAGGTCTGCACTTCATGAGGCCGAAGGCACCCTACAGGGGATTGCCGAAGGGCATCGGGTGGATGTTTTCATTGTGGTCGCCAGGGCCATATGATCAGGGATTGCCCCAGTCGGCATTTACCAGGCCAGTCTCAGGGGATTAGTCCACCAACACGCCCAGCAGGATCATGTCAGGCGTCATCTCAGACTACCCGGTCTACACCTCAGTCTCGCCAGGCGAACCAGGGGCGTGTATTTGCTTTGACAGAGGGTGATGCACTTGCATCTGATGATGTGGTGCAAGGTACGCGTTTGGAATTATTTTCGTTATTCGTGATTGATATGTTGTGTTTTATTCCTTGTGTACTTACTTGGTATGATATATATATATACCTATGTGTATACTCTGTTGATGCATGGAGTAACTCCGCTGGTTAAAATTTCAGGAACCCTACTAGTCAATGAGTATTTGGCTCGAGTATTGATTGATACCGGGTCTACTCATTCGTTTGTCTCGTCGAGTTTTTCAGAAGGTTTTTCTGCAGGACCAAGTCAGCTAGAACCGGAGTTAGCCATTTTGACTCCTCTCGGCAAAACAGTATTGGCAGATAAAGTGTATAGAAATAGTGTGGTCCAAGTTGGAAGCCACGAATTGGCGGTTGATCTCATCGTCCTTGGATTCCAAGACTTTGATGTTATATTGGGAATGGATTGGTTAGCAGCACATCATGGGCATGTAGCTTGCTTTGAGAAAATGGTACTCTTCAAGCCTGTAGAAGGAAATCCATTCCACTTTCGCGGGTTGAAAAGTAGATCTATTGCTCGTTTTGTGACGTTGAGCTTAGCTAACCCCGAGGTAAGGGACTCATCGACTATTCCGGTTGTGAGTGAGTTCCTGGATGTATTTCCAGAGGAGTTGCCAGGATTGCCTCCAGATAGGGAGATTGAGTTTATGATCGAGCTTGCACCAGGCACAGCTCCTGTTTTCAGAGCTCCATATAGGATGGCTCCTATTGAACTCAAGTAGTTAAAGACTCAGTTGGAAGAATTGCAAGGCCTTGGCTTCATTCGACCAAGTGTCTCACCGTGGGGTGCCCCGGTGTTGTTTGTTAAGAAGAAAGATGGCTCGATGCGGATGTGTGTCGATTACCGGCAATTGAACAAAGTCACCATAAAGAATAGGTATCCCTTGCCTAGGATTGATGACTTGTTCGATCAGTTGAAGGGAGCGAGATTTTTCTCGAAGATAGATCTTCGATCGGGTTATCACCAGTTGAAGATTAAGGCGGAAGATGTTCCCAAAACTGCTTTCAGGACTCGGTATGGGCACTACGGGTTCTTGGTAATGCCTTTTGGACTCACGAACGCGCCGGCAGCCTTTATGGATTTGATGAACCGGGTGTTCCGGCCACGCCTTGATAGGTGCGTGATTGTATTTGTGGATGACATCTTGGTCTATTCCCGGACACGGGAAGATCACACAATCGACCTATGTCTTGCCTTGGAAATGCTAAGAGAGCACAAGCTATACGCCAAACTTAGCAAATGTGAGTTTTGGTTGGAAGAGGTGGCATTCCTAGGCCACGTTGTTTCTGCAGAAGGTATATCGGTAGATCCAAAGAAGATCGAAGCAGTTATGAGTTGGGCGAGGCCCAAGAGTGTTACCGAGATACGCAGCTTTCTTGGGTTGGCAGGCTACTACAGGAGATTCGTAGAAGGTTTCTCTAGCCTTGCAGCACCGCTCACTTACCTGACAAGGAAGAACGCCAAGTTTGTGTGGAGTGGCAAGTGTGAGATCAGTTTCACAGAACTGAAGAAGAGGCTTACTACAGCCCCTGTCCTTACTGTGCCATCTGGACCTTATGGGTATGAGGTGTATAGTGATGCCTCACACGTTGGACTTGGGTGTGTTCTCATGCAGCATAAGAAAGTCATTGCCTATGCATCAAGGCAATTGAAGGAGCATGAGAAGAATTATCCCACGCACGACTTGGAGCTTGCGGCGGTCGTGTTTGCACTTAAGATTTGGCTTCATTACCTTTATGGGGTGGAGTTCTATGTGTTCACTGATCACAAGAGTCTCAAGTATCTCTTTTCCCAAAAGGAGCTGAATCTAAGGCAACGGCGTTGGATGGAATTTTTGAAAGACTATGATTGTACCATTCAATACCACCCGGGTAAAGCAAATGTAGTGGCAGATGCTTTGAGTAGAAGACCTCAAGGGTTGTTAGCACATATGTTGGTTCAAGAATGGAAGCTACTAGAAGATTTGGCAAATCTGGACATCAGTGTGAATGACTCTGTTCGTGGTCCTACCTTGGCAAATGTTACGGTTCGGCCGTACATTATAGATCTGATCCAAGAATATCAAGCCATGGATGCTGACTTGTTGGCTTATCGGGACAAGGAAGTTGCTAAGGGTAGTGAGGACTTCTCTCTCACTAGTCGGGGTGCTATAACATTCAAGGGAAGACTGTGCGTCCCAGCCAATGCAGATCTTCGAAGAGAAATTTTGGATGAAGCACACCGTTCGAAGTACACAGTGCACCCAGGGGGTACAAAGATGTACCGGAACCTCAAGAGTCACTTTTGGTGGCGGAATATGAAGAGGGAGGTTGCGGAATATGTCGCACGGTGCTTAGTGTGCCAACAGGTGAAAGCAGAACACATGCGACCCGCCGGTTTATTGCATTCCCTTCCGATTCCCGAGTGGAAATGGGAGAACATATCTATGAATTTCATAGTTGGCTTGCCAAAGACGGCAAGGGGCTCAGATGCGATGTGGGTAGTAGTGGATCATTTGACAAAGTCCGCTCATTTCTTACCCTACCGAACTACTTTCAACTCAAGTCAGTTGGCTGCACTATACATCAAGGAAGTAGTTAGATTGCACGGAGTGCCTGTTAGTATTGTGTCGGATCGGGATCCAAGATTCACGTCAAGATTTTGGAAAAGTTTCCAGGAGGCTATGGGTTCCCGACTTGATTTCAGCACCGCTTTTCATCCACAGACGGATGGACAAACCGAGAGAGTGAACCAAGTCATTGAAGACATGCTTCGGGCTTGTATGTTGGATTTCAGAGGCAGTTGGGAAGAGCACTTGCCATTGGTTGAATTTGCCTATAATAACAGCTATCAGGCAAGTATTCAAATGGCACCATTTGAGGCCTTGTATGGGCGAAGTTGTAGGTATCCTCTCTACTGGGATGAGGTAGGCGAAAGGAAAGTACTTGGTCCGGAGTTGATTGAGCAAACTGCAAACACAGTTAAGATCATCCGGGATCGATTGAAAGCCGCTCAAGATCGCCAGAAAAGTTATGCGGACACACGCCGTAGGGACTTGGAATTTCAAGTAGGGGATCAAGTTTTTGTGAAAGTATCTCCTAGCAAAGGGATCATGAGATTTGGGAAGCGAGGCAAGCTCAGTCCTCGGTATGTTGGGCCTTTTGAGATTATCACACGGGTTGGTGAAGTTGCTTATCGAGTAGCTCTTCCACCTCACATGGCTACAGTTCATAACGTCTTCCATGTGTCCATGCTTCGGAAGTATCTTGCGGATCCTTCGCAGGTCATAGACTTGGAACTGTTGGAGATTCGAGAGGACCTCACCTTGATTGAAAAGCCAGTCCAGATTTTAGATCGAAGGGATCAGGTGCTTCGCAACAAAACAATCCCTTTGGTTCTTGTGCAATGGCAACACCATGCTCGGGAAGAAGCTACATGGGAGCGTGAAGCCGAAGTCAAAGCAAAGTACCCAGAATTACTTGAATGAGTTTCTGTGTGAAGTCTGTATATGACTTGTAATGTCCTTTTTGATTTGTAATGCAAGTAGTGTCTGAATTTCGAGGAC
The DNA here is from genome assembly GCA_015143295.1 of Tetracentron sinense. Taxonomy (NCBI): domain Eukaryota; kingdom Viridiplantae; phylum Streptophyta; class Magnoliopsida; order Trochodendrales; family Trochodendraceae; genus Tetracentron; species Tetracentron sinense. Next base: position 21,447,700 of record CM026553.1, read on the forward strand.
GAAATTTTGTAAGGGGGGGAGGATGTAGAACCCCAGACTTTTTCATGCTTAATACATGACGCTTTCGTTTTCATCTTGCCTTTTTAAGAGGTATGATTAATAAATGAGAAAGAATTTGGAAATTTTGAAACGTCAAAAATGTTCCTTTTCGAAATACGAACACAACGCAAGTTGAATCGTCAAAATCGGACGAACGAGTCAAAAGATATGGCCAAAACAGTCTGGACCTACATGCAAGCGTCGCTCAGAAGGCGCTAAGGACGTAGCTCTAGCTCTGTTAACGTATACGTTGTGCGTCCGTTGTACAACTCACAACGGGTACGTTGTACAACTCACAACGGGCACGTTGTACAGCACCACGGGTTTGCACTATTCATGGCACCACGGGTAGCACTATTCATGGCACCACGGGTTGCACTATTCATGGCACCACGAGTTGCACTATTCATGGCACCACGGGTTGCACTATTCATGCCACCATGGGTTGCACTATTCATGTCACCACGAGTTGGCACTATTCATGGCACCACGATTTGCACTATTCATGGCACCACGATTTGCACTATTCATGGCACCACGAGTTGGCACTATTCATGTCACCACGAGTTGGCACTATTCATGGCACCACGAGTTGGCACTATTCATGGCACCACGGGTTGCACTATTCATGGCACCACGGGTTGCACTATTCATGGCACCACGGGTTTGCACTATTCATGGCACCACGGGTTGCACTATTTATGGCACCACGGGTTGCACTATTCATGGCACCACGAGTTGCACTATTCATGGCACCACGGGTTGCACTATTCATGGCACCACGGGTTGCACTATTCATGGCACCACGGGTTGTACTATTCATGGCACCACGGGTTGCACTATTCATGGCACCACGAGTTGGCACTATTCATGGCACCACGAGTTGCACTATTCATGGCACCACGAGTTGGCACTATTCACAGCACTACGAGTTGGCACTATTCACAGCACAATGTGTTCAGCACTATTCACGGTCCTCGCGTCATTGCAGAAATCCCAGTAAGGGTATTACGGTCTTTTGGTCAGTTCACTCTTACCTTAAGAGTTTAACCCGAGCCTTTAGGGCTTCATTCAACACTTAGAGAGTTTGAGAGAATAGGAGAAAGGGGAGAAGGCGATTCCAACCTAGGGTTCCATTTTGGAGAGAAATCAAAGGGGTTTTGAAACCCTAGATCAACTTCAAGCCCGTTTTCCTCAAGATTTCGGTTCAGGCATTGTGGAGCTCGTAATCCAAGCTAGGGCAGCAGCTACACAGTCATTTGGAAAGAGGGTTTCTTCCTCACCTCTTCAAGGTCGGTGCTTTTTACTACCCTCCTAGTTATAGCCCTTCTTTCTCCTCCTTTTCTCTTCATTTTCTTTCATTTACACATGTGGTATGATATGGATGAATGGTAAGTGGTGAATGGTGAATGGTGAATGGAGATGGGATGGGCGATTGGATGCCAATGGTTGTGGGTGATGAACAAATGGGGAAGGGCATTGTTCCAATAATGAACGTACATGTATGATTGAGTAAAACCCATCTAGAAAAGCATGTTGTAGGGTAACTCCATAATGAACATACCATGTTTGATGAAATGCCAAGGTGAACACAGTGAGCTGAAAATCTGGAAATGCATGCCTAATAAATTATGAATATTGCTAGGGACTATGACAGTGTGTTTCCTGCTTTCCCATAATGCTATGAATGTTACATTACTCAATCTTTGATGCTATGTGTGTTGTGAAATTACCCAAATGTCATCTTTAAATTTGAATGCAAGTATGTACACGGTTTCCACGAGCACGGCATGCATGACATGATTTATCGAGGTTTTCAAGAACATGGTTAGAGGTGGGACATACCCGACGATATGTTTTACCTCGCTTTTCACAAGAAGACAAGAACCAACATTCCACGAGGGGTCTCCCCTCACTCACAAGTGCATATCATGAAGAAGGGTCTCCCTTCCCTCGCAAGTACATACATATCATAAAGAAGGGTCTCCCTTCCCTCGCAAGTGCATTGCATAAAGAAGGGTCTCCCTTCCCTCTCAAGTGCATCTCACAAGTGCATCTCACAAGTTACATGATCACAAGCAAGCATGCATGACATGACATGACATACAAGAATCAAGCAAGATAGACAAGACAAGAATTCACGTACGAAAAGATATTTCAAGTGAAGTCAAGTGCACGATGTTTTCAAGAGGATTTATCGGCCTTCTACGAGTTTCAAGCATGATCATAAACTGCTTTACTTCCTTGTATGATATGAATTGTTTCCGTTTGACAAATATAAATTGCTCCTGATTATGTATTGCCATGTTTATGCTATAATTGTTGGTTAGTATTCAGTACCCGCTGAGTATTCCATGCTCAGCCGTACTTCTTATGTCGGCAGGTTCTGAGGGAGCTACTACTCCATTTGATATTTGTGCTCCTGGTCCATGGGTGGAAGAGGAGTACGTCGAGGAGCCTTTGGAGGAACCTCCAGTAGAGGGTTACCAATAGGTGGTTGTAGATTCTGAGTGGTTTAGCTGTGGGTGAGACGAGAGTCAGATTTATGTATTTTGGCGGGCATGTCCGCACTTTCTTTTGGTTACTTTTGTATAAACTTGGATTGATTATGTATATACATAGAGGTTGGGTAGACTTCCGCTATACCATGTTAGAGTATGTTTCCGCTGTTTTGTCCTCTATTGTATATGCTCTGTGGGTTTTGCAGGTTGGTTTGTCAAGCAAGTCATGATTAGTCGTCCAAAGTTCACTCTAACTCCTAGGGTGGGTCTTGGGTCGCGACACAAAGGGTTTGTGAAACCCTAAGGCATGAACCCAGCCCTTTTATAGGCAAAGAGTGATGGTTAAAGTCTTAAACACCCTTAATGAAGAAAATCTGCGCAAGACCGATCGATCGGTGGTATGGACCGAGCGATCGGTGGCTTACTGGTCGATCGGTGTTATGACCGAGAGATCGGTCAAAAACACACTCTCTGGAATTTTTCCCCATACAAAAAAGTTGACCGTGCGACAGCTATCGAGCGATCGGTAGTTGACCGATCGATCGCAGGTAATGACCGAGCAATCGGTTGACCCCTGTTTTGCTTAAAAACCTTGTTTACGCCACTCGAATCTTCCCCAATGCACTTCCAACACTCTTTTATGCTTCCAACACATTCTCTAAGGACATATAGACCCATTGGAACATATACGCCATAATTCCCAACACATATATTAACATAAGACCCATAAGTGTACAAAACCACACTTGGGCACTATTCACACACTATTCATTCTTAGTGAAATGAAATTTTGGGGCTCTACATCCCCTATCTAGAGTTCCATCATCTTGGTAGTGATCCATAGCAGGCTCAGGCTCAGGCTCTTAGTACTCCTCCTCTATCCAAGGCTCAGGAGCAGGTGCGCCCACAAAACCTACAGAAGTCAATAATCGGTTGAGCATGGAATACTCAGTGGGTACAAAATACTAGCTAACAGTGTCATAAAGTAACAATATCATGAGGGCACATAGAGGGTTAACAATTCATATTCATGCTTTACCGAACTTGGAAATCATACTTTTATAAGCGCATAGCTTTTTAAACCTTATCTCTTGAGCTTTCATAAAAACAAAACGTATCTTATGAGGTCTTGCGTAAATCAATCGCTTATGAGTTCTTAAGAGTGCTTATGAGTACTTATGAGTTCTTATGAGTCGTGTGAGCCACATATGATGCCTTGTGAGATATGAATGATGCCTTGCGAGATATGAATCATGCCTTGTGAGATATGAATGAACTTTTGAGATACTTGTGAGCATCTATGATCCTATAAAATCACTTGTGAGTTCTTATGAGGTTTTCTTAAACATTTCTTATGAATTTTGAAAACATCCAACTTATGAGAAATCCAATTCATGCAACACTAGTGTACATACGAGACTTGTAAACATCTTAATAGACTTAGAAAACCTTTTGACATAATAGCGTAATCCTTTGAAAACTTGGAATATAACACGTGAGAACTTTCAGTATCATGTTAGACTTAGAATCTCTTAAACATAGCATATAGCCCTTGTGAGTATCATGGAAATCATAAAATACCTTAATAGCATTGAGGCATGTGTAAAGTATCATACATCATAGAAATCTAAACTTTCTTAAACGTAGAGGTTTTCTTTTATAGGAAACATCATAGAGTGAATAACAAAGCTAGATAGTAGATTATATCTACCTTAAAAGGAAGTTTTTACACTTTTGTGGATCAGCATCAAGCTTGAGGAAAGTTTGGTTGACGCTTGGGAAAATCTAGGTTTGAAAACCCCCTTCTTCAAGAAGACGAACAAAATTTCATTGGAGAAATTCCAAGCTTTGAAATCACCTTAGTGATGATTTGTGAGATTGAGAACACTAAAGGAAGGAAGCTTGACAAGGTTGGAACCTCACTTGAGCTTGGGGAAGAACAGTTGAAAAGGAACAAAGTTTCTCTTCTTCTTCTTCTTCTTCAATCTCTCTCTCAATTACATTCAGGGGTTTGGTAACCCTTATACACGAAATTTAGACCCTATTTATAGCCTAAAGGTTGCCAAATATTTCAAAATATCTTAGAAAAATATCCCCCAAGGTCGGTGATGAGTTACAGCTCATTTCTGGGCCTTTTTGCCCATTTTCGAGTTGAATTCGTCGATGAAATTTGGCCCCCAACACACTTCGTTGCCGAAATTGAACTCTGCTTGGGCGATTTTTCTTGCTTTGGTATTTTGATAATAACTTTTGACTCGCTTATCCGATTTTGACGATTCAACTTGCGTTGGACTCAATATTCAAAGGGAAACAACTTTCATGTTTTACAAAACTCCTAATTATGAGTTTTTAATGATCTAAATGGGCCTACAAGTGGACTGGTCCTGGGATGAATCTCAGCAGACCAAAATTGACAGTAGACCAGTTTGTAGAAATTTGACATTTGACCCAACTTTTGCTCAAAGTATGAAAAAGTGGTAAACATGAACCTCGAAGAGGGTTTCAGTACCTTTCCAAAAATTCAAGAAGCACTTGATTCTGATTAGCGGTGAGAATTCTAGAGCTTCTTAAAGTTGAGAGTATGTTTAGGCATCCCTTTCTTTGATACTTGGAGTATGTCCTACTCTCATTTTTCATTTGTCCCTAACCCCCAAAGACACTTGCCATACATATGAACCCATAATTTCATTAAGGCTTTAGGCCTTGAAGGCACTATTCACAGCACTATTCGCACACTATTCATATGAACAGTGAACCTAAATTTCGGGGCTCTACATCCTCCCCCCTTATAATAATTTCATCCGCAAAATTAGGACCACATAAAGTCAAGCGGGGATACTTTTTCCACACTTTATAATCTATAACTAAGTCAACCAACGTATAACAACATCCCTAGATTATAAGTAGCATGTTCTTACACACATAGCAACATATATCACATCTATCGATAATTTATAGTTTAACAACTTTGACTTGAGCGTACCTTGCACAACATCCTCAGATGCATTTACATCTCTCCCTGATAAGCTGAAGGCTCTGCCCTAATTCGCCTGTTGAGGCGGTTGGGTGGGTTGTAGTGGTCTGTAAGTCTGAGAAGACCCCTGTTTTGTGGCCTGTCGAACTGGGGGCCTACTTCCCTGAGATTGGACTGGCTGCATCTGCCTCCTGGGCAATCTCTGATCATGTGCCCCGAAGTGCCACAGTGGAAACAACCACCAGAGAGTCTACGGCAGTCTCCAACCTTGTGCCTCTTGCCACAAGACGTTCAAGCCTCTAATGAAAATGCTGAGGATGCGGCCGACACATATCTAGTGGCTTGCGTCATAAAGGAGTGAGTTTTCTGTGGAACAAAATGATGCCTCTGAGCTTGTGTAGGTGGAGGAATCTGAAAGGGAGCAGTCTTGGCCCTCTTCTCAGGCAGTGCTGAGTCACTGAACTGTCCTTCGGACATGCCTCTCCCTAGACTACTGTCTCTCCTCTTAAGCACTCCTCAGAAGTCCTCTCGGTAATCCTTGCCTTGCCCACAATATCCTTCCAGGTTTCTACCTGAAGAATGGAAACCCGATCCCATATGAAAGATTTTAGCTCTGTCTCAAACTTTCTGACCCGCATACCCTCCTTAGCGATCATATACGGAGCAAATCGTGACAAGCCGACAAACTTAGCATCATACACAGCTCCGCTCATCTCCCCCTGCTCTAAAAGCATAAATTCTCTCTCCTTCTGTTCCTTGATAAACCTAAGGAAGTACTGCTCATAGAACATATCCAAAAACTCTCCCCATGTCCAGGGTACCCCTGCCTTCACGCTATCCCTCTGCCTCTAGGTAGCTCTCCACCAGTGCTCGGCTTCAGCTTCCATCACGAAGGAAGCCCACTCAACGCGCTGCTTATCAGTACAGTGGAGCACCGTGAAAGTCTTCTCCAGTTGCATGATCCATGCTTCTGCAGCCGTGGGATCAAGAGTCCCATAGAAGGTAGGAGGCCTCAATCTCCTGAACGCTTCAAGTCCTGCTGTGTGATGTACAAGAGGAGGTGTAGGCGCAGTAGCTGGAACATGAGTATTAGCCCTGTCTGCAAGCATAGCCATAGTTGGTGCTATAGCCCCAAGGATTTGAGTCAAGTCTGGCTACTCATCTCCCACTGGAATCTCACCCCTATTCCCTTGGGTCTGATACCCTCTACCTCAGATGACACACCTCATAATCAAATACTGACAACAAGAGCGAAGCGTGAGTTTAACAGAAATCAAGCTCTTTGAACATAGCAATTCAACGAGCACATCTTATATAAGCGCATAATCTACATCAAGGTATACACATAATAGTATAATCATACAACTTGGTTTCCTAGCGATGCTAAGTTCTCATGTTTGGTTAAGACATTAACCAAGTTAAGAGTAAGACTAAATATTAGTCTATACTTGGAATACGACTCATAACTTCCGCTCCGCTTAGAAGACAAACTAGCCCAAGGTGTAGCACCCCGAATTTTTCTATACTTAATGAATACCGTTTTCGTAGCTAATTGGCCTTCCTTATAGTCTAATTAATAAATAAGAGAGAAATCGGAAATTCCAAAACATCAAAAATGTGCATTTTTGAAAGACGAACCCAACGCAAGTTGAATCGTCGAAATCCGACGAGCGAGTCAAAAGATATGGTCAAAACAGTCCAGACATACAGAGCACCGATCGATCGGTAGCTATCGCACGGTGAAAAATTTTGTATGGGGAAATTTTCCAGAGAGCAGTTTTTTGACTGGTCGCTCGATCAGAACACCGATCGCTCGGTAGGCAACCGATCGATCGGTCATAACCACCGATCGCTCGGCCCCCGTATTTTGCAGAAAATTTTGTAAGGGTATTTTTGTCTTTTGGGCGTTAAACCCTTTCTTATAAGGCTAGGCCCGAGCCTTAGAGATTATTTACAACACTTAGAAGCTTTTGAGAGTTAGGGAGAGAGGAGAAGAGACTCTAACCTAGGGTTTTGATTTTGAGAAGGAATCAAAGGGGTTTAAGAACCCTAGATCATCCTCAACTTGGATTGCTTCAAGTTCAAGGTTAAACTCGTGTGGGACTCCTCCTCCAAAGTTAGGGCAGCAACTCACACAATTTTTTCCAAGGGGTTTCTTCCTCAACTCAAGCTTTCTTCAAGCAAGGATCTTTCTTCTTGCAAGTTGGAGCTTCAATCAAGGTTTCTACCAAGGATCAAGCCTTGATTCAAGGTTAGTACACCCTACTAACTTACCCTAGCAATAAATCTATGTTTTCTTTATGAAATGTGATTTATGGAATTATGTTTGCTTTCTTGTGAAATGTATCATCCCTAATAAATATAAACAAGATAAAGAAATGGTATGAATGTTTGGATGGATGTTGGATGTGGCGATTAGATGCCGAATGGGTGATGTATGGTATGTGTGGGTCCTGGATTAGAAAATGGAGGATGGACATTACACAAATAATAAACTTACCTTGTGTGATTGAATGTAAAATATGCACTAAAAAGGAGAAAATGAACAATGAGGAAACTTGCATGCTAAGTGTTTGACAAAATACCTAGACTATGAAATAATGATTAAATGAAGAAATGGAAAGGTGCCTTATGCATGTATTCTCATGAATGATGAATGGATTTAAATACCATGTTGATTACTCAAATTCTCATATGCATATATTGTGAATTGAATGGTGATATCATACCTCTCTTATTACCCTTATTCCATGGTTGTCACGATTGACACGTACACGAGCACGCATGATAGCATGAATCGAGATTTCAAAAGCATGTGCATATAATAACTAACAAGAAAATATTGGATGTCAAGGAGGTTGGTAGCCCAGGGACATTCGGGTACTAGCCACTGGCTCACAAGAAAACCCCTAAAAACACCTATTGTCAAGGAGGTTGGTAGCCCAGGAAAAATTCGGGTACTAGCCTCTGGCTCACAAGAAAACTAAACAAGTAATAAAAATCACCTATTGTCAAGGAGGTTGGTAGCCCAGGGACATTCGGGTACTAGCCTCTGGCTCACAAGAAAACCATGCATATCAAGGAGGTTGGCAGCCCAGGGAGGTTACAAGATGATGACAAGACATTAATGCATGCACGCATACATGATTTTAAAATGCATACCGGGACATGGAAACGGGTTTTCAAGCATGAGTTTTGTCGGCGTTTTTGCATTCATGCTCATCAAGATGATTAATATTGTTTAATTCTATGATTTTGTTATTGCCTGGAATTGATGATTGGTATTGTACTACTCTTTGCATGTTTATTATTGTTATGGATGGCTAGTAGCTTGTACTCGCTGAGTATTCCATGCTCAGCCGTACTTTCATGTGTCGGCAAGTACCGAGAGACCCTCGACCCGGAGCCTTGGGTCGAGGAAGAATATATAGAGGAGAGAGAGCCGTCTATCCCACTACAGTCTCAGGCGGATCGAGACCTCGACGTGTGGCCATACCTCGACTACTGTTGAGGGGAGAGTACGAGAGGATCTTTTATGTATTTTGACATTTTGATAGGTGGGTCTGTCCACCTTAGACTTAGACATGTTTGTATATATGTTAACTTGGAATACAATTTTGGAAATCTTAGAAGAAAAGAAAAAGTTAGTTTACGCTTCCGCATTTATGTTTAGCTTCCACGCTCTGATTATCATTGTTTAGTACGTTAATTATCTTGTTCATGACAGGATGGTTTGGCAGGTACGTATAGTCACGCCTAAAGTATCCCTAAACTCCTAGGGGGTATTTTGGGGCGTTACAGAAGTGGTATCAGAGCTCTAGGCATTAGAGTCCCTAGGGTCGCGTAGCACTAGAGACCATGATTGAACAAGGCATTAGTTGTATTTCAAGTATGGACTAACAAGTTAGTCCTAGTCAAAATAGGTTGAATCTCAACCAAACTTAGAGTCCTACGCTAGGAACACGGATTGTATGGATGATGTTGTGTTGTATACCATGTGTGCATTAATTGTGTTGTGCTTATTAAATATGCTTGATGAATATGTATTGAGCGAATTGCAAAATTTGTACTAAATGCGTATCCAAGTTAGACTCATGTTGTATTGTAGTTCTCAGGAGAAATCATGAGACGCAATACCCGGGGTCGCGGGTACAACACAAGGGGCAATGGAGGTGATGCTCCATCGGGTGATGATCAACCCGATTTTGCCCAAGCTTTTGCCTCAATAGCCGAGACCTTGGCTATGCTAGCGGCGAGGCAATCGGCCACTCCGCCTAATGCCGCGCTTATACCGGCTCCTCCTAATCGAGCACAAGCCGGAATAGAGGCTTTTCGGAGGATGAGGCCTCCAACCTTTTGTGGAAGTATTGACCCACTTGTGGTCGAAGGATGGATTCGGCAATTAGAAAAGATCTTCTCTGTGTTGGCGCCTACTGAGGCAGAGAAGGTTACTTGGGCCGCCTTTATGCTTGAAGGTGAGGCCGACCATTGGTGGAAAACCGCACTTCGGACCCGAGAGTTGACCCGCCAAGGTCAAGACTGGACTTGGGAGGAATTCTTGGACGTTTTCAACAAGAAGTACTTCCCAATAGGGATGAAAGAAAAGATGGAAGTTGAGTTCATTACCTTGGAGCAAGGTAATATGTCGGTAGCGGCTTATGAAGCCAAGTTTTCAGAGCTATCCAGATTTGCTCCACATATGATAGCAACCGAGGCTATGAAAGCCCGGAAATTTTAGAGGGGGTTGAAGGCATACCTCAAGGACCGAGTCTCAATGTTCAGACATGAGACATATTCAGAAGTAGTGGACAAGGCACTTTTGGCCGAGTCGAACTCCGAGGAGTTCTTCAAAAGAAGAGGAATGGAGAAAGGACAGTCGAGTAGTTCAAGGGAGAAAAGAGCAAGGACTAGCTTGTATCAGTCCGCAGGGCCGGCTCAGTCACAGAGGATATATTCGGCACCACAGGCTCCTCGCCCTTTTGTTCCACCAGCTTTTCGCCCGATTTTTGCTCAGGCTCCTCGCCCCGCAGTGACTCAGGCTACGGGATATGCTCCTCCCACCTATGCGCATGATATCTGCACCCTTTGTGGAAGGAGGCATCCAGCGGGAGAATGCCGGAGGGTTACAGGAAGTTGCTTCCATTGTGGTGACCAAGGCCACATGGTTAGAGATTGTCCCCGACGTTTTATGCCAGCTCAGTCTCAGGAGAGTAGGCCCCCAATTAGGCAGACATCTCAGCCTAGCTCTTCTCAGGCTTCGAGGGCCTCACAGTCTACACGGCCTCCTCGCCTGACCACACAGGGCCGAGTCTTCGCCCTGTCAGAGAGAGACGCACGTGCATTCGACGATGTCGTGCAAGGTACGCAAAATCCAAGAGTTTAAGTTGTGTAAGATTTCTATGGTTGATTTTGTGACTATTATTAGGGGTTACCTATGTATGATGCTTGTTACTATTTGAAATCTACTGATATTAGTTACTTAATCGCACAGGCGGTTTATTAGTGAACGAGTGTCTCGCTCGAGTGTTGATAGACACAGGATCTACTCACTCTTTTGTCTCACCAAGTTTTGCAAAGGGCTTTTTGACTGAGGCTACTCCGTTGGAGCGGGAGTTGACCATTGCAACTCCACTTGGCAAGTCAGTTGATATGGACAAGATATTCAGGGATAGTGTGGTTCAAGTGGGGGAGAAGGAACTGTTAGCCGATCTCATCATCCTAGACTTCCGAGACTTGGATTTCGATGTTATCCTAGGGATGGATTGGTTGGCAAACCATCACGGGCATGTTGCGTGTTTTGAAAAGATGGTGAACTTCAAGCCGGAAGGGGTTAAGCCTTTTCATTTCCGAGGATTGAGAGAAAGGGATATTGCTCGCCTTGCAGCTTTGAGCTTAGCGAACCCCGAAGTACAAAACTCCTCGGCTATTCCAGTTGTGAGTGAGTTCTTAGATGTGTTCCCGGAAGAACTTCCCGGATTGCCTCCTGACCGAGAGATCGAGTTTGCTATAGAGCTTACTCCGGGGACCGCTCCGATTTCAAGGGCACCATATAGAATGGCCCCTATAGAGCTTGAAGAATTGAAGAAACAGATTGAGGAGTTACAACAACTTGGTTTCATCCAACCAAGTGTCTCGCCGTGGGGAGCTGCGGTTCTTTTTGTGAAAAAGAAAGACGGGTCAATGAGAATGTGTATAGACTACCGTCAATTGAACAAGGTAACTATCAAGAATCGTTATCCCTTGCTAAGGATAGACGACTTGTTCGACCAACTGAAGGGAGCGAGATTTTTCTCCAAGATTGATCTTAGATCGGGGTATCATCAGCTAAAGATTAAGTCGGGGGATGTTCCGAAGACGGCTTTCAGGACTCGGTATGGGCATTACGAGTTCCTTGTCATGCCTTTTAGGCTGACGAATGCACCGGCGGCGTTCATAGATTTGATGAATCGGGTGTTCTGATCATACTTGGATCGATGCGTGATTGTATTCATCGACGACATTTTGGTGTATTCCCAGACACGGGAAGATCATGCACGAGACCTCCGCCTTGCTCTAGAGATGTTGAGAGAGCATAGGCTATATGCCAAATTGAGCAAGTGCGAATTCTGGTTAGAGAAAGTGGCGTTCCTAGGCCACGTAGTGTCTGCCGAGGGTATTTCTGTAGATCCAGCTAAGGTTGAGGCAGTCATGAGTTGGGAGAGGCCCAAGAGCGTCATGGAGATACGTAGTTTCCTCGGGTTGGCAGGCTATTACCGGAGATTTGTAGAGGGATTCTCCAGTTTGGCCGCACCTCTCACTTACTTGACGAGGAAAAATGCCAAGTTCAGTTGGAGTGACCGATGTGAAGTGAGTTTCGAAGAGTTGAAGAAGCGCCTCACCACGGCCCCCGTACTTACTGTGCCATCCGGACATGGTGGTTATGAGGTATATAGCGATGCTTCGCATATCGGACTTGGGTGTGTTCTTATGCAGCATAAGAAAGTCAATGCCTACGCATCATGACAATTAAAGGAACATGAAAAGAATTACCCCACTCACGACTTAGAGCTCGCCGCGGTTGTGTTTGCATTGAAGATTTGGCGACATTATCTTTATGGGGAACAATTTGAGGTATTCATAGATCATAAAAGCCTTAAGTATTTATTTTCTCAGAAGGAGCTGAACCTGAGGCAAAGAAGATGGATAGAATTTTTGAAAGACTACGAGTGCTCCATTCAATACCACCCGGGCAAAGCGAATGTAGTAGCCGATGCTCTTAGCCGGAAGCCTACTGGACTTTTGGCGCATATGATGCTGAAGGAGTGGAGGTTGCTGGAGGATGCATCCAACCTCGACATCAGTTTTAGTCTCCCTACCTTTGGGCCGGTAATGGCTAACATCACTCTTAGGCCATATATCCTAAGCATGATCCAGGAGTTGCAGGAAATGGATGCCGAACTACTTTCTTGCCGAGACAAGTCAGTTAAAAGTGGCGGTAAGGATTTTACGGTGAGGGAAGATGGAATTATCACATTCAAGGGAAGAGTATGTGTCCCAGCCGATGAGAAGCTTAAGCGAGAAATCTTGTACGAGGCTCACCGGTCCAAGTACACCGTTCACCCGGGGGTACCAAAATGTATAGGGACTTGAAGAAGTATTTTTGGTGGCGGAACATGAAGCGAGAAATAGCGGAATATGTGTCTAAATGCTTGGTGTGCCAACAAGTCAAAGCCGAACACAGGAGACCGGCTGCACTTTTGCAGTCCCTCCCCATTCCCGAGTGGAAATGGGAACATATCTCTATGGACTTTATTGTGGGGTTGCCAAAGACGACTAGAAACTATGATGCTGTATGGGTCGTGGTCGACAGACTCACGAAGTCCGCCTATTTCTTACCGTATCGGACTACATTCAACTCAAATCAGTTGGCTGCATTGTATATCAAAGAAATAGTCCGATTGCACGGGGTGCCAGTGAGCTTTGTGTCGGATCGGGACCCTAGATTTACCTCCAGGTTTTGGAAAAGCTTTCAGAGTGCCATGGGTTCCCAGTTGGACTTTAGCTCGACTTTCCATCCATAGACGGATGGGCAAACCGAGCGAGTGAATCAGGTTATTGAAGATATGCTCCGAGCTTGTATGCTGGATTTTAAAGGAAGTTGGGAGGATCACCTACCTTTGGTGGAATTCGCCTACAATAATAGCTATCAGGCAAGCATACAGATGGCTCCTTTTGAGGCTTTGTACGGAAGAAGTTGTAGATCCCCGTTGCATGGGATGAAGTGGGAGAAATAAAAATTTTGGGCCCCGAGTTGATTGAACAAACGGCAGATAGAGTCAAGCTCATCTGGGAGAGGTTGAAGACCGCACAAGATAGACAAAAGAGCTACGCCGACAATCGAATGAGAGATCTTGAGTTTCGAGTGGGTGATTTTGTATTTGTTTGGGTTTCACCAACCAAGGGTGTTATGCGATTCGGGAAGAGGGGCAAGCTTAGCCTGAGATATGTGGGTCGTTCGAGATCATTACTAGAGTCGGTGAGGTAGCTTACCGTGTTGCTTTACCAGCTCATATGACAGCGGTCCACAATGTATTCCATGTCTCTATGCTTCGAAAGTATATCCTGGATCCTTCTCATGTCATCGAGTTGCATCCGATAGAGATTCAAGAGGACCTCACCCTACTTGAACAACCGGTGCAGATCTTGGATAGGAGAGATCAAGTCTTGCGTAACAAGACCATTCCCTTGGTCTTAGTGAGATGGCAACACCATTCAAGGGAGGAAGCTACATGGGAACGAGAAGCCGAAGTGCGGAAAAAGTATCCCCAATTATTTGTTTAAGGCCTTGGCACTCCCTTGTAATTTTTATGGTCTTGTGTATGTATGTGTCGTCCAAATTTTGTGGATGAAATTTTTGTAAAGGGGGAGAATGTAGCACCCCGGATTTTTCTATACTTAATGAATACCATTTTCGTAGCTAATTGGCCTTCCTCATAGTTTAATTAATAAATAAAAGAGAAATTAAAAATTCCGAAATGTCAAAAATGTGCATTTTCGAAAGACGAACCCAACGCAAGTTGAATCGTCAAAATCCGACGAGCGAGTCAAAAGATATGGTCAAAACAGTCCAGACATACAGAGCACCGATCGCTCGGTCCAGTCAGCAATCGATTGGTCCAAAACTGATCGATCGGTAGCTATCGCACAGTCAAAAATTTTGTATGGGGAAATTTTCTAGAGAGCAGATTTTTGACTGGTCGCTCGGTCAGAACACCGATCGCTCGGTAGGCAACCGATCAATCGGTCATAACCACCGATCACTCGGCCCCATATTTTGCAGAAAATTTTGTAAGGGCATTTTCATCTTTTGGGCGTTAAACCCTTTCTTATAAGGCTAGGCCCGAGCCTTAGAGATTATTTACAACACTTAGAAGCTTTTGAGAGATAGGGAGAGAGGAGAAGTGACTCTAACCTAGGGTTTTGATTTTGAGAAGGAATCAAAGGGGTTTAAGAACCCTAGATCATCCTCAACTTGGATTGCTTCAAGTTCAAGGTTCAACTCGTGTGGGACTCCTCCTCCAAAGTTAGGGCAGCAACTCACACAATTTTTTCCAAGGGGTTTCTTCCTCAACTCAAGCTTTCTTCAAGCAAGGATCTTTCTTCTTGCAAGTTGGAGCTTCAATCAAGGTTTCTACCAAGGATCAAGCCTTGATTCAAGGTTAGTACACCCTACTAACTTACCCTAGCAATAAATCTAAGTTTTCTTTATGAAATGTGATTGATGCAATTATGTTTGCTTTCTTGTGAAATGTATCATCCCTAATAAATATAAACAAGATAAATAAATGGTATGGATGTTTGGATAGATGTTGGATGTGGCGATTGGATGCCGAATGGGTGATGTATGGTATGTGTGGGTCCTGGATTAGAAAATGGAGGATGGGCATTACACAAATAATAAACTTACCTTGTGTGATTGAATGTAAAATATGCACTAAAAAGGAGAAAATGAACAATGAGGAAACATGCATGCTAAGTGTTTGACAAAATACCTAGACTATGAAATAATGATTAAATGAAGAAATGGAAAGGGGCCTTATGCATGTATTCTCATGAATGATGAATGGATTTAAATACCATGTTGATTACGCAAATTCTTATATGCATATATTGTGAATTGAATGGTGATATCATACCTCTCTTATTACCCTTATTCCATGGTTGTCACGATTGACACGTACACGAGCACGCATGATAGCATGAACCGAGATTTCAAGAGCATGTGCATATAATAACCAACAAGAAAATATTGCATGTCAAGGAGGTTGGTAGCCCAGGGACATTCGGGTACTAGCCTCTGGCTCACAAGAAAACCCCTAAAAACACCTATTGTCAAGGAGGTTGGTAGCCCAGGAAAAATTCGGGTACTAGCCTCTGGCTCACAAGAAAACTAAGCAAGTAATAAAAATCACCTATTATCAAGGAGGTTGGTAGCCCAGGGTCATTCGGGTACTAGCCTCTGGCTCACAAGAAAACCATGCATATCAAGGAGGTTGGCAGCCCAGGGAGATTCGGGTGCTAGCCTCTGGCTCACAAGACATTCATGCATGCACGCATACATGATTTTAAAATGCATATCGGGACATGGAAACGGGTTTTCAAGCATGAGTTTTGTCGGCGTTTTTGCATTCATGCTCATCAAGATGATTAATATTGTTTAATTCTATGATTTTATTATTGCCTGGAATTGATGATTGGTATTGTACTACTCTTTGCATGTTTATTATTATTATGGATGGCTAGTAGCTTGTACTCGCTGAGTATTCCATGCTCAGCCGTACTTTCATGTCGGCAGGTACCGAGGGAGCCCTCGAGCCGGAGCCTTGGGTCGAGGAAGAATATAGAGGAGAGAGAGCCGTCTATCCCACTACAGTCTCAGGCGGATCGGGATCGAGACCTCGACGTGTGGCCATACCTCGACTACTGTTGAGGGGAGAGTACGAGAGGATCTTTTATGTATTTTGACATTTTGATAGGTGGGTCTGTCCACCTTAGACTTAGACATGTTTGTATATATGTTAACTTGGAATACTATTTTGAAAATCTTAGAAGAAAAGAAAAAGTTAGTTTACGCTTCCGCATTTATGTTTAGCTTCCACGCTCTGATTATCATTGTTTAGTACGTTAATTATCTTATTCATGACACGATGGTTTGGCAGGTACGTATAGTCACGCCTAAAGTATCCCTAAACTCCTAGGGGGTGTTTTAGGGCGTTACACAAGGAAACCAAATTCCCTTAGGTTGACACCCACTATGTTGCTATCTCAACCTACAATGAGAACAAACTCAAATTAGAAGGAGATATGTTTTCCTTGAAGAACAACCTCGACCCTCGGGATTTAAATTCCTAAGTATTGATACTAATCTTGTCGAAGTATCAACATAAAAGGTAGGATTCATCTGAGTTTTAAGTTCAACTCAAAGAACACCCTTAAGTCCCTCTGGTTCTAATGCCTAATCTCTGATACCAAGTCTATCACGACTCAAAATACCCCCTAAGAGTTAGGGATACTTTATTTTGTCACCGCCGTGTCAAACATCCGGTATGACACATAAGGCAGACTTAACATCCTGTCAGAGCACAAGAGTTATACATATAACCAAAACAAAGCGGAAGCAATTCGAAATAATTTACTCCTATCATTAGGTTCAAGTTTGAACCATAGAACACCATAACTTTATGTATGAAATGGACAAGTCCCACCCTCAATACTCTCAAAATATATATCCAAAGTGGACATTTCCCACTTTCAAAATACATGACCTTCTCCCTCATCATCACTCAACAATAGTCTAGATAGGGCCCCCTATCTAGAGTTCCATCATCTTGGTAGTGATCCATAGTAGGCTCAGGCTCATAGTACTCCTCCTCTATCCAAGGCTCAGAGCAGGTGCGTCCACAAAACCTACCGAAGTCAATAATCGGCTGAGCATGGAATACCCAGTGGGTACAAAATACTAGCTAATAGTGTCATAAAATAACAATATCATACGGGCACATAGAGGGTTGACAATTCATATTTCATGCTTTAAACCAAACTTGGAAATCATACTTTTACAAGCGCATAGCTTTTTAAACCTTATCTTTTGAGCTTTCATAAAACAAAACGTATCTTATGAGGTCTTGCATAAATCAATCGTTTATGAGTTCTTAATAGTGCTTATGAGTTCTTATGAGTCATGTGAGCCACATATGATGCCTTGTGAGATATGAATGATGCTTTGCGAGATATGAATGATGCCTTGCGAGATATGAATGATGCCTTGCGAGATATGAATAATGCCTTGTGAGATATGAATGAACTTTTGAGATACTTGTGAGCATCTATGATCCCGTAAAATCACTTGTGAGTTCTTTTGAGGTTTTCTTAAACATTTCTTATGAATTTTGAAAACATCCAACTTATGAGAAATCCAATTCCTGAGAGACTAGTGTACATACGAGACTTGTGAACATCTTAATAGACTTAGAAAACCTTTTGACATAATAGCGTAATCCCTTGAAAACTTGGAATATAACATGTGAGAACTTTGAGTATCATGTTAGACTTAGAATCTCTTAAACATAGCATATAGCTCTTGTGAGTATCATGGAAATCATAAAATAGCTTAATAGCATTGAGGCATATGTATAAAGTATCATACATCATAGAAATCTAAACTTTCTTAAACATAGAGGATTTCTTTTATAGGAAACATCATAGAGTGAATAACAAAGGGAGTTCATAACAAAGCTAGATAGTAGATTATATTTACCTTAAAAGGAAGTTTTTACACTTCTATGGATCAGCATCAAGCTTGATGAAAGCTTGGTTGAAGCTTGGGAAAGTCTGGATTTGAAACACCCTTCTTAAAGAACACGAACATAATTTTCTCTTCTTCTTCTTCTTCAATCTCTCCCTCAATTGCATTCAAGGGTTTTGTATCCCTTATACACGAAATTCAGACCCTATTTATAGCCTAAAGGTTGCCAAATATCTCAAAATATCTTAGAAAAATATCCCCCAAGGTCGGTGATGAGTTACAGCTCATTACTGGGCCTTTTTGCCCATTTTCGAGTTGAATTCATTGACGAAATTCGGCCCCTAACACACTTCGTCGCCGAAATTGAATTCTGCCCTGGCAGTTTTTCCTGCTTTGGTATTTTGACAATAACTTTTGACTCGATTATCCAATTTTGATGATTCAACTTGCGTTGGACTTGTTAGTCAAAGAGGAACAACTTTTGTGTTTTACACAACTCCTAATTATGAGTTTTTAATGGTCTAAATGGGCCCACAAGTGGACTAATCCTGGGATGAATCTCAGCAGACCAAAATTGATATCAGACCAGTTTGTGGAAATCTGATATTTGACCTAGCTTTTACTCAAAATCTGAAAAAGTGGTAAACATAAACCTTGAAGAAGATTTCAATGCCTTTCTAAAAATTCAAGAATCACTCGATTCCAATTAGCGGTGAGAATTCTGGAGCTCCTTAAATTTGAGGGAATGTTCAGGCATCCCTTTCTTTGACACTTGGAGTATGTCCTACGCTCATTTTTCATTTGTCCCTAACCCCCAAAAACACTTTCCCATATTTTGATTCATTCAATACCTTCTTTCATTTCAAAATATGAACCCATAATTTCATTAAGGCTTTAGGCCTTGAAGGCACTATTCACAGCACTATTCACATACTATTCATATGAACAGTGAACCTAAATTTCGGGGCTCTACATGCTTAGAATCATTCATATAAGTCATTTATTCAAAACCCTTTCTCGTAACTTTGAGAAATCCATGGAAAAACCTCGATTCATGGGAGACATGCGAACATATGAGCATATGAGAATGATAACATGTTTAAACACCCAAAAACCCTTAGAGGCATTTACACAAACACATAGAGTGTGAAATAGTGATAGCTTACATCCAAGTATAGAAATAACATCCCACACCATGACAAAGCAAGGCTTATAGTATAGAATGAGAAGAACAACATATAGTAACTAGTAGTATCACTAGATTGGCAGTAGAGCGTATCTACCTTGATGAAATCGTTGACTTTGATTCCAAAAGCTTGGAACACGTGAAAATCTTGAGTTCTTTGTTGAAAACCACCAAAGGAAGGAAAGACTTGATCTCTCCTTCAAGCTTGAGAAAAAACCTAGCTTCTCTCCTTCTTCTCCTCTCAAATCTCTTTCAAAATAGTGCACTAAGGGTTTCTGAAACCCTAAGGCATGAACAAGTCTTATATAGGCAAAGGGGTTGTGGCTAAAGACTAAAAAACCCTTAATGAAGAAAATCTGCATATAACCGATTGATCGCTGGTACAGACTGAGCGATCGGTGGCTGACCGAGCGATCGGTGGTTTCAACCGAGCAATCGATTGAAAACACCCCCTCTGGAATTTTTCTTCATACAAATTAGTTAACCAGTAGATAGATACCGAATGATCGGTATAAGACCAGTCGATCGGTGGTTATCACCGAGCGATCAATGTAAGACTGGTCGATCAGTAGTTATCACCGAGCGATCGGTGATCCCCTGTTTTGCTGCAAAACCCTATTTTCACCACTTGGATCTTCTCCAATCCCATTTCCAACACCTTCTATTCTTTAAACACACTCCTTAAGGACATGTAGACCTATAAAATCATGCATGCCATAAATCCAAATATTTCCATTAGTATAAAACCCACAAGTGTACAAGACCACACTAGAACATTATTCACACACTATTCACTACTTAGTGAAAAGAAGATTCGGGGTTCTACAAAAATGCTTAAAGACACGTGTGAGGGCAAGACCGTAAGGCAATCTGCCTGTGGTTTTCTTGGTAGCATCCCTCATGACATGCATAATGATAAAAGTAAGATCAACATGATGGGTGGAAAGAATGCACCAAATGAGAAAGACATCAAAAAAAGTAATAAAGCCTCTACCACCACCTCGAGGAAAAATATCGTATGTGGTGAGCTAACCTAGTGTAGAGCCCCGGACCTTTTCACATTTAATGGATGACACTTTCGTTGCCATTTTACCTTTAAAGAGGTATAATTAATAAATAAGGAAGAAATTGGAAATTCTAAAATGTCAGAAATGTTCCTTTTTGAAGTACGAACCCAACGCAAGTTGAATCGTCAAAATCGGACGAACGAGTCAAAAGATATGGCCAAAACAGTCTGGACCTGTAGGCAATCGATCGCTCGGTTATGCTCTTGAGGACGAGCTCTGGAGAGGCACTAAGGACGAGCTCTGGAGAGGCACTAAGGACGTAGCTCGGAAGGCACTAAGGACGTAGCTCAGAAGGCACTAAGGACGTAGCTCTGATAACGTGCTTTGATAACGTACTCTGATAACGTAGCTCTAGCTCTGATAACGTATACGTTGTGCATCCGTCGTGCAGTAGACAATGGGTACGTTGTACAGCTCACGACGGGCACGTTGTACATAAGACAACGTGACAACGTGTTTGGCACTATTCACAGCACAACGTGTTCGGCACTATTCACAGCACAACGTGTTCGGCACTATTCACAGCACAACGTGTTTGCACTATTCATAGCACAACGTGTTCGGCACTATTCACAGCACAACGTGTTTGGCACTATTCACAGCACAACGTGTTTGGCACTATTCACAGCACAACGTGTTCGGCACTATTCACAACACAACGTGTTTGGCACTATTCACAGCACAACGTGTTTGGCACTATTCACAGCACAACGTGTTCGGCACTATTCACAACACAGAGTGTTTGGCACTATTCACAGCTCAACGTGTTCAGCACTTGTGTTTTTGCAGAAATTTCAGTAAGGGTATTATGGTCTTTTGGTCGGTTCACTCTTACCTTAAGAGTTTAACCCGAGCCTTTAGGGCTCATTCTCAACACTTAGAGGATTTGGGGGATTAGAAGAGAGGAGAAAGGGTTTCCTAAGCTAGGGTTTTGCTTTTGGAGAAGAATCAAAGGGGTTTTGAGACCCTAGATCACTTCAAGTCCGGTTTTTCTCCAAGATCACGGCTCAAGCACTCGTGGAGAGCGTTCCCCAAGCTAAGGCAGCACCTCACGGTCGTTTTTGGAAGGGGTTTCTTCCTCATTTCTTCAAAGTCGGTACTTCTTACTACCCTCCTAGTTATATTTCCTCTTTTCCCTTTATTTCTTTGATTTTCTTTCATTTACACATGTGCTATGAGATGGATGGTTGTGAATGGTGAATGGAGATGGAATGGGCGATTGGATGCCAAGGGTTGTGTTGTGATGATTAAAATGGGGAGGGCATTGTATCCATAATAAACACACCTTTATGATGTGAGTAAACTCACCTAGAAAAGCATGATTTAGGTTTAAATGAATAATGAATAATGAACACACCATGTTTGATGAAATGCCAAAGTGAATAAAATGAGTTGTAAATTAGGAAATGCATGCCTAATAAATTATGAATATTGCTAGGGCCTATGATAGTGTGTTTTCTTGCTTTCCCTAAATGATATGAATATTACATTGCTCAATCATTGATGTTATATGTGTTGTGAAATTACCCAAATGTCATATTTAAATTTAAATGCAAGTATGTACACGGTTCCCACGAGCACGGCATGCATGACATGATTTATCGAGGTTTTCAAAAACATGGTTAGAGGTGGGACATATCCTACGATATGTTTTACCTCGCTTTTCACAAGAAAACAAGAACCAACATTCCACGAGGGGTCTCCCCTCATTCACAAGTGCATATCATGAAGAAGGGCCTCCCTTCTCTCGCAAGTACGTACATATCATGAAGAAGGGTCTCCCTTCCCTCGCAAGTGCATTGCATAAAGAAGGGTCTCCCTTCTCTCTCAAGGCATCTCTCAAGCGCATCTCACAAGGATATCTCACAAGTGCATCTCACAAGTTACATGATCACAAGCAAGCACGCATGACATGCATGACATGACACGTACGACACGCTCGACAAGATCAAGTAAGACAAACACGACAAGCTTTCAAGTACGAAAAGATATTTCAAGGCAAGTCAAGTGCACGATGTTTTCAAGAGGTTTTATCGGCTTTCTACGGAATACAAGCATGATTATAAATTGCTTTACTTCCTTGTATGATATGATTTGTTTCCGTCTAACATATATGAATTGCTCCTGATTTATGTATTGCCATTTTTATGCTATGACTATTGGTTAGTATTTGGTACCCGCTGAGTATTCCATGCTCAACCGTACTTCTTATGTCGGCAGTATGTGCCTCAAACACCGCGACCTCAGGCTCTTCCGGCCCCACGGCTTGTTGCACCTCAGACGATGAGGTACGCTCCACCTCCGGCCCCTCCGACTTATACAGACGAGGTCTGCACTTCATGCGACCGAAGGCACCCGGCAGGAGATTGCCGAAGAGCATCGGGTGGATGTTTTCATTGTGGTTGCCAGGGCCATATGATCAGGGATTGCCCCAGTCGGCATTTACCAGGCCAGTCTCAGGGGATTAGGCCACCAGCACGCCCAGTAGGATCATATCAGGCGTCATCTCAGACTACTCGTTCTACACCTCAGTCTCGCCAGGCGAACCAGGGGTGAGTTTTTGCCTTAATAGAGGGTGATGCACTTGCATCTGACGATGTAGTGCAAGGTACGCAGTTGTAGCTTATTTAATTATCCGTAAATTAAACTGTTAAGTATTAATTGATTGTGTACGTACTTGGCATGTTATATATGTATATATACCTACATGTATACACTGTTGATGCATGGATTAACTCCGCTAGTTAAAATTTCAGGAACCCTACTAGTCAATGAGTATTTGGCTCGAGTGTTGATTGATACCGGGTCTACTCATTCATTTGTCTCGCCGATTTTTTCAGAAGGCTTTTCTGTAGAGCCAAGTCAGCTAGAACCGGAGTTAGCCATTTTGAATCCTCTCGACAAAATAGTATTGGCAGATAAAGTGTATAGAAATAGTGTGGTCCAATTTGGAAGCCACGAGTTGGCGGTTGATCTCATCGTCCTTGGATTCCAAGACTTTGATGTTATATTGGGAATGGATTGGTTAGCAGCACATCATGGGCATGTAGCTTGCTTTGAGAAAATTTACTCTTCAAGCCAGTAGAAGGAAAACCATTCCACCTTCGTGGGTTGAAAGGTAGATATATTGCTCGTTTTGCAGGTTTGAGCTTAGCTATGTAGCACCCCGGATTTCTTCATCCTTAATGAATAGCACCTTCGTAGCTAATTGGCCGTTTTTGTAGTCTAATTAATAAATAAGGGAGAAATCGGCAATTCTGAAACATCAGAAATGTTCGTTTTTGAAAGATGGATCCAACGCAAGTTGAATCGTCGAAATCCGACGAGCGAGTCAAAAGATATGGTTAAAACAGTCCAGACATACAGAGCACCGATCGCTTGGTCCAGTCAGCGATCGATCGGTCCATAACCGATCGATCGGTAGCTATCGCACGGTCAGAAATTTTGTATGGGGAAATTTTCCAGAGAGTGAGTTTTTGACCGGTCGATCGGTCATAAACACCGATCGCTCGGTAGGCAACCGATCGATCGGTCATAACCACCGATCGCTCGGTCTTCGCGTTTTTGCAGAAATTTCAGTAAGGGCGTGTTCGTCTTTTGGGTGTTAAACCCTTACCCATAAGGGTTTGCTCGACCCTTTGAGCCCTCATTCACAACCCTTAGACATTTTGAGAGCTAGAGAGTGAGAAGAAGAGGGTTTTGACCTAGGGTTTCCATTGAGGAAGAAATCAAAGGGGTGGACCATCCTTGGTCGTCCTCAAACTTGGATTTGCTTCAAGTTCAAGGCTCAAGCTCGTGTGGGAGCCACTCTCGAAGCTAGGGCAGCCATCTCACGTACGTTTTGAAAGGGGTTTCTTCCCCAACTCGAGTCTTCCTCAAGCAAGGGTTGTTCCCTACCCCTTTTGGAGCTTCAATCAAGTTTCCCACCAAGGATCAAGCCTTGAGCAAGGTTAGTACACCCTACTAACTTACCCTAGCAATAAATCTAGGTTTTCCTTATGAAATATGATTCTCGTTAGTATGTTTTATTCTTTGCAAAATGAGTCATCTATAATAAATATAAACAAGATAAAGAAAGGGTAGGGATGCTTGGATGGAGGTTGGATACAGCGATTGGATGCCGAATGTGTGATGTATGATGTGTGGGTTGTGGATTGGAAAATGGATGAGCATAGTACAAATAACAAACTTACCATTGTGTGATTGAATGAAAAATATGCATTTAAAAGAAGGAGATAAACTACTAAGGAATAATGTATGAAAGTGTTTGACAAAATACCTAAACCATGAATAAATGATCTCAATGAAGAAAAATAGGAATGGGTTTTATGCATGCGTTCTTATAAATGATAAATTGATCAAATGTTATACAAACTACTTATGTTCATATCATGAATTGAATTATAATGTCATATTTTGGTTATTTCCATTATCATGATTGTCACTATGGACACGTACACGAGCACGCATGATAGCATGAACCGTGATTTCAAGAGCATGTGCATATAATAAACAATAAGAAATATTGCATATCAAGGAGGTTGGTAGCCCAGGGAGGATTCGGGTACTAACCTCTGGCTCACAAGTGCATTGCATAACAAGGAGGTTGGTAGCCCAGGGACATTCGGGTGCTAGCCTCTGGCTCACAAGTGCATTGCATAACAAGGGGGTTGGTAGCCCAGGGACATTCGGGTGCTAGCCTCTGGCTCATAAGTGCATTACATATCAAGGAGGTTGGCAGCCCAAGGAGATTCGGGTGCTAGCCTCTGGCTCACAAGTTACAAGATGGAGGTTTACATGATGATGATCATGCATTCATGCATGCACGCATACATGATTTCTACGAGGCATACCGGGACATGACAGGGGTTTTCAAGCATAAGTTTTATCGGCGTTTTCGCATTCATGTACACACGTCAGGATGCTTGTATTGTGTCATGCCCTATACTGTTTCTTTGTGATGTTTCTATTACTGCTTGTATGATATTACTATTGTGTGTTTTATTATTGTTATGGTCTGCTAGTAGCTTGTACTCACTGAGTATTCCATGCTCAGCCGTACTTTCATGTCGGCAGGTACTGAGGGAGCCCTCGACCCGGAGCCTTGGGTCGAGGAAGAGTATATAGAGGAGAGAGAGCCGGCTATTCCATTACAGTCTCAGGCGGACCGAGACCTCGATGCGTGGCCATACCTCGACTACTGTTGAGGGGAGAGTATGAGAGGGTCTTGTGTATTTTGATATTTTGATAGGTGGGCCTGTCCACCTTAGGCTTAGACATGTCTTGTATTTATGTTAACTTGGAATACTATTTTGGATCATCAGAAGAAATGAAAATTTGTTTATGCTTCCGCATATATGATAGCTTCCGCGCTCTGATTATCGTTGTTAGTACTGTATTTTATCTTGTGCATTACAGGATGGTTTGATAGGTACGCAGTGTGACACCTAAAATATCCCTAAACTCCTAGGGGGTATTTTGGGGCGTTACAAGCAAACCCTGAGGCAAAGGACTCATCGACTATTCCGGTTGTGAGTGAGTTCCTGGATGTATTTCCAGAGGAGTTGCCAGGATTGCCTCCAGACAGGGAGATTGAGTTTGTGATCGAGCTTGCACCAGGTATAGCTCCTGTTTTCAGGGCTCCGTATAGAATGGCCCCTATTGAACTCAAAGAGTTAAAGACCCAGTTGGAAGAATTACAAGGTTTTGGTTTCATTCGACCAAGTGTCTCACCGTGGGGTGCCCCGGTGTTGTTTGTTAAGAAGAAAGATGGCTCGATGCGGATGTGCGTCGATTACAGGCAATTGAACAAAGTCACTATAAAGAATAGGTATCCCTTGCCTAGGATTGATGACTTGTTCGATCAGTTGAAGGGAGCGAGATTTTTCTCGAAGATAGACCTTTGATCGGGTTATCACCAGTTGAAGATTAAGGTGGAAGATGTTCCCAAAACTGCTTTCAGGACTCGGTATGGACACTACGAGTTCTTGGTGATGCCTTTTGGACTCACGAACGCGCCGGTAGCCTTTATGGATTTGATGAACCGGGTGTTCCGGCATATCTTGATAGGTGTGTGATTGTATTTGTTGATGACATTTTGGTCTATTCCCAGACACGGGAAGATCACACACGCGACCTATGCCTTGCTTTGGAAATGCTAAGAGAGCACAAGCTATACGCCAAACTTAGCAAGTGTGAGTTTTGGTTGGAAGAGGTGGCATTCCTAGGCCACGTTGTTTCTGCAGAAGGTATCTCGGTAGATCCAAAGAAGATCGAAGCAATTATGAGTTGGGCGAGGCCCAAGAGTGTTACCGAGATACGCAGCTTTCTTGGGTTGGCAGGCTACTACAGGAGATTCGTAGAGGGTTTCTCTAGCCTTGCAGCACCGCTCACTTACCTGACAAGGAAGAACGCCAAGTTTGTATGGAGTGATAAGTGCGAGATCAGTTTCACGGAACTGAAGAAGAGGCTTACTACAGCCCCTGTCCTTACTGTGCCATCTGGACCTTATGGGTATGAGGTGTATAGTGATGCCTCACACGTTGGACTTGGGTGTGTACTCATGCAGCACAAGAAAGTCATTGCCTATGCATCGAGGCAATTGAAGGAGCATGAGAAGAATTACCCCACGCACGACTTAGAGCTTGCCGCAGTCGTGTTTGCACTCAAGATCTGGCGACATTACTTATACAGGGTGGAATTCTATGTGTATACGGACCACAAGAGCATCAAGTACCTCTTTTCCTAAAAGGAATTGAATCTAAGGCAACGGTGTTGGATGGAATTTTTGAAAGACTATAATTGTACCATTCAATACCACTCGGGTAAAGCAAATGTAGTGGCTGATGCTTTGAGTAGAAGACCTCCGGGGTTATTAGCATCTATGTTAGTGCAGGAATGGAAGCTACTTGAAGACTTGGCAAATCTGGACATTAGTGTGAATGACTCTGTTCGTAGTCCTATCTTGGCAAATGTCACGGTTCGGCCATACATTATAAATTTGATCCAAGAATACCAAGCCACGGATGCTGAATTGTTGGCTTATCGGGACAAGGAAGTTTCTAAGGGTAGTGAGGACTTCTCTCTCACTAGTCGGGGTGCTATCACATTCAAGCGAAGGCTGTGCGTCCAGCCAATGCAGATCTTCGAAGAGAGATTTTGGATGAAGCACACCGTTCGAAGTACACAGTGCATCCAGGGGGTACAAAGATGTACCGGAACCTCAATAGTCACTTTTGGTGGCGGAATATGAAGAGGGAGGTTGCGGAATATGTAGCACGGTGCTTGGTGTGTCAACAGGTAAAAGCAGAACACATGCAGCCCGCAGGTCTATTACAGTCCCTTCCGATTCCCGAGTGGAAATGGGAGAACATATCCATGGATTTCATAGTTGGCTTGCCAAAGACGGCAAGGGGCTCAGATGCGATATGGGTAGTAGTGGATCGTTTGACGAAGTCTGCTCACTTCTTACCTTACCGAACTACTTTCAACTCTAGTCAGTTAGCCACTTTGTACATCAAGGGAGTGGTGAGGTTGCACGGAGTGCCCATTAGTATTGTGTCAGATCGGGATCCAAGATTCACATCACGATTCTGGAAAAGCTTCCAAGAGGCTATGGGTTCCCGACTTGCTTTCAGCACCGCTTTTCATCCACAGACGGATGGACAAACCGAGAGAGTGAACCAAGTCATTGAAGACATGCTTCGGGCTTGTATGTTGGATTTCAGAGGCAGTTGGGAAGAGCACTTGCCTTTGGTTGAATTCGCCAATAATAACAGCTATCAGGCGAGTATCCAAATGGCACCATTTGAGGCCTTGTATGGGCGAAGTTGTAGGTCTCCTCTCTATTGGGATGAGGTAGGAGAAAGGAAAGTACTTGGTCCGGAGTTGATTGAGCAAACTGCAGGCACAGTTAAGATCATTCGGGATCGATTGAAAGCCGCTCATGATCGCCAGAAAAGTTATGCGGACACGCGCCGTAGGGACTTGGAATTTCAAGTAGGGGATCAAGTTTTTGTGAAAGTATCTCCTAGCAAAGGAATCATGAGATTTGGAAAGCGAGGCAAGCTCAGTCCTCGGTATGTTGGGCCTTTTGAGATTATCACACGAGTTGGTGAGGTTGCTTACAGGGTAGCTCTCCCACCTCACATGGCCGCAGTTCACAACGTCTTCCATGTGTCTATGCTTCGGAAGTACATTGCGGATCCTTCGCATGTCATAGACTTGGAACCGTTGGAGATTCGAGAGGACCTCACCTTAATTGAAAAGTCGGTTCAGATTTTGGATCGAAGAGATCAGGTGCTTCGCAACAAGACAATCCCTTTGGTTATTGTGCAATGGCAACACCATGCTCGGGAAGAAGCTACATGGGAGCGTGAAGCCGAAGTCAAAGCAAAGTACCCAGAATTAATTGAATGAGTTTTTGTATAAGTTTGTATATGACTTGTAATTTTCTTTTTGGTTTGTAATGCAAGTAGCCTCTAAATTTCGAGGATGAAATTTTTGTAAGGGGGGGAGGATGTAGAGCCCCGGACCTTTTCACATTTAATGCATGACACTTTCGTTGCCATTTTACCTTTAAAGAGGTATAATTAATAAATAAGGATGAAATTGGAAATTTTGAAACGTCAGAAAATATTCTTTTTCGAAGTACGAACCCAACGCAAGTTGAATCGTCAAAATCGGACGAACGAGTCAAAAGATATGGGCAAAACAGTCTGGACCTGCAGGCAATCGATCGCTCGGTTATGCTCTTGAGGATGAGCTCTGGAGAGGAACTAAGGACGAGCTCTGGAGAGGCACTAAGGACGTAGCTCGGAAGGCACTAAGGACGTAGCTCGGAAGGCACTAAGGACGTAGCTCTGATAACGTGCTCTGACAACGTACTCTGATAACGTAGCTCTAACTCTGATAACGTATACGTTGTGCATCCGTCGTGAAGCAGACAACAGGTACGTTGTACAACTCACGACGGGCACGTTGTACATAAGACAACGTGACAATGTGTTTGGCACTATTCATAGCACAACGTGTTCGGCACTATTCACAGCACAACGTGTTCGGCACTATTCACAACACAACGTGTTTGGCACTATTCACAGCACAACGTGTTCGGCACTATTCACAACACAACGTGTTTGGCACTATTCACAGCACAACGTGTTCGGCACTATTCACAGCACAACGTGTTTGACACTATTCACAGCACAACGTGTTCGGCACTATTCACAGCACAACGTGTTTGGCACTATTCACAGCTCAACGTGTTCGGCACTCGTGTTTTTACAGAAATTTCAGTAAGGGTATTATGGTCTTTTGGTCGGTTCACTCTTACCTTAAGAGTTTAACCCGAGCCTTTAGGGCTCATTCTCAACACTTAGAGGATTTGGGGGATTAGAAGAGAGGAGAAAGGGTTTCCTAAGCTAGGGTTTTGCTTTTGGAGAAGAATCAGAGGGGTTTTGAGTCCCTAGATCACTTCAAGTCCGGTTTTTCTCTAAGATCACGGCTCAAGCACTCGTGGAGAGCGTTCCCCAAGCTAGGGCAGCACCTCACGGTCGTTTTTGGAAGGGGTTTCTTCCTCATTTCTTCAAAGTCGGTACTTCTTACTACCCTCCTAGTTATAGTTCCTCTTTTCCCTTTATTTCTTTGATTTTCTTTCATTTACACATGTGCTATGAGATGGATGGTTGTGAATGGTGAATGGAGATGGAATGGGCGATTGGATGCCAAGGGTTGTGTTGTGATGATTAAAATGGGGAGGGCATTGTATCCATAATAAACACACCTTTATGATGTGAGTAAACTCACCTAGAAAAGCATGATTTAGGTTTAAATGAATAATGAATAATGAACACACCATGTTTGATGAAATGCCAAGGTGAATAAAATGAGTTGCAAATTAGGAAATGCATGCCTAATAAATTATGAATATTGCTAGGGCCTATGATAGTGTGTTTTCTTGCTTTCCCTAAATGATATGAATATTACATTGCTCAATCATTGATGTTATATGTATTGTGAAATTACCCAAATGTCATATTTAAATTTAAATGCAAGTATGTACACGGTTCCCATGAGCACGGCATGCATGACATGATTTATCGAGGTTTTCAAGAACATGGTTAGAGGTGGGACATATCCTATGATATGTTTTACCTCGCTTTTCACAAGAAAACAAGAACCAACATTCCACGAGGGGTCTCCCCTCACTCACAAGTGCATATCATGAAGAAGGGCCTCCCTTCCCTCGTAAGTACATACATATCATGAAGAAGGGTCTCCCTTCCCTCTCAAGGCATCTCTCAAGCGCATCTCACAAGGATATCTCACAAGTTCATCTCACAAGTTACATGATCACAAGCAAGCACGCATGACATGCATGACATGACACGTACGACACGCTCAACAAGATCAAGTAAGACAAACACGACAGGCTTTCAAGTACGAAAAGATATTTCAAGCCAAGTCAAGTGCACGATGTTTTCAAGAGGTTTTATCGGCTTTCTACGGAATACAAGCATGATAATAAATTGCTTTACTTCCTTGTATGATATGAATTGTTTCCGTCTAACATATATGTCGTGACCCAAAACCCACCCTAGGAGTTAGAGTGAACTTTGGACGACTAAACATGGCTTACATGACTTGCTTGACAAACCAACCTGCAAAAACCCACAGAGCATATACAATAGAGGATGACAGCGGAAACATAACTATAAAACACAGCGGAAGTCTAACAACCTCTAAGTATATACACATGGTCCAAGTTTAATACAAAGAAATCAAAACAAAGAAAGTGCGGACATGCCCGCCAAAATACATGGATATAATCACTCATGCTCACCCACAGCTAATCCACTCAGAATCTAACACCACCTACTGATAACCCTCTACGGGAGGTTCCTCCAAAGGCTCCTCGACGTACTCCTCCTCCACCCATGGACCAAGAGCACAAACATCAAATGGAGCAGCAGCTCCCTCAGAACCTGCCGACATAAGCAGTACGGCTGAGCATGGAATACTCAGCGGGTACTAAAAACTAACCAACAGTCATAGTATACAAATAGCATATATAAAGTAGGAAACAAATTTCATATATAGAACAGGAACAATTTATATCATACAAGGAAGTAAAGCAATTTATATTCATGCTTGTATTCAGAAAAACTGATAAAACCCTTAAAAACATCGTGCACTTGACTTGACTTGAAATACCCTTTGCGTGATTGGGAACTTGTTAACCGTGTCATGCTTGTCATGCTTGCATCATGCGTTCCATGTCATGTCATGCGTGTCATACGAGTTTCATGCTTGCTTGTTCATAATTTAAACATGTTCACATGCCTAGTTGCCGTTCATAGCCCGTCGCAACTAGTACCCTGTACACTGAATGATATGCCTAGTTGCCGTTCATAGTCCGTCACAACTAGTACCCTATATGCAGATGGGTATGCCTGATTGCCGTTCATAGCCCGTCGCAACTAGCATCTATGCGGAATGTGAATGCCTAGTTGCCGTTCACAGCCCGTCGCAACTAGCATCCATGCGTGTCATGCCATGCAGAGTTATGCGTGTCATGTGATGCTATGTTATGCGTGTCATGCCATGCCATGCTATGCGTGTCATGCGATGCTATGCATGTCATGCGGGGGGGGGGATGGGAGATCTTTCCCTATGCAATGCATGATTGTCTTGCCCTTGTCAAAGGCGAAGTGAAACATATCTTAGGATATGCCCCACCTCTACGTCCCATACTTAAAACATCGGTAAATCACGTCGTTTCATGCATGCTCGTGAGATCGTGTGCATACTTGAATTTGGAATTAAATATGGTAATTTGGGGTAATTCACAAAGCATAGCATATAACAATTTAAGTGAGTAATAATCCACACATTTTAAGAAATGTAAGAAACACACTATCATGAACCCTAACAAATTTCAAGAGCAATTAAGCATGGGTTCCCTTAATTTATCATTTATTTTGTTCACCTTGGCATTTCATCAAACATGGGGTGTGTTCATTATTCACTTAAACCTAGATCATGCTTTTCTAGGTAGGTTATGCTCACATCACACTTGTATGTTCATTATTAGTACAATGCCCTTTCCCATTCGTTCATCACATCATCCACACGGCATCCATTCACCAACATCCATCTCCATTCACCATTCATACCACCAATCTCATAACACATATATAAGTGAAGGAAAACAAGGAGAAACAAAGGAAAAAGGGAAGCTATAACTAGGAGGGTAGTAAGAAGTACCGACCTTGATCAATGAGGAAGAAAACTCCTCCAAAAATGTGCGTGTAGATGCTGCCCTAGCTTGGGGAAAGTGCTCCTCACGAGCTTGAACCTTGATCTTGAAGAAAAATGAGCTTGAGGATGATTGTGGGTCTCAAAACCCCTTTGATTCTTCTCCAAAAGTAAAACCCTAGCTTAGGAAACCCTTTCTCCTCTCAAACCCCCAAATCTCTCTAAGTGTTGAGAATGAGCCCTAAAGGCTTGGGTTAAACTCTTAAGGTAAGAGTGAACCGACCAAAAGACCATAATACCCTTACTGAAATTTCTGCAAAAACGCGAGTACTGAGCGATCGGTGTTAATGACCGATCGATCGGTTAAAATTTCACTCTCTGAAAAATTTCCCCATACAAAAATCTTGACCAGTCGATAGCCTCCGAGCGATCGGTTTTGGACCGATCGATCGCTCCATTGACCGAGCGATCGGTTGCCTGCAGGTCCAGACTGTTTTGGCCATATCTTTTGACTCGCTCGTCGGATTTTGACGATTCAACTTGCGTTGGGTTCGTACTTCGAAAAGGAACATTTCTGACGTTTGGAATTTCCAATTTCTTCCTTATTTATTAATTATACCTCTTTAAAGGCAAAATGGCAACGAAAGTGTCATGCATTAAATGTGAAAAGGTCCGGGGCTCTACATCCTCCCCCCTTACAAAAATTTCGTCCTCGAAATTTAGACGCTACTTGCATTACAAACCAAAAAGAAAATTACAAGTCTTATACAAACTTATGCAAAAATTCATTCAAATAATTCTAGGTACTTCGCTTTGACTTCGGCTTCACTGTCGTGCTCCAAAATCCCACCTAACTTATTGTGAGACTTTGGCACGTGACTTAATCATTAGTTCCATAACTTCTTATCATAAGCATTTTAGGCAATTCTAAAAACATGAACCTAAATTTTTTTTTTCTTTAAATAAATGCAATAAAGTCCAATATCTGAAATAAATACAAAGACCTCATAATCAATTTAAAATTAACCTCTATGAATCTCCAGTCATAAACTCAAACTAACTATAAATCTATAATTTGTCTATTACAATTCTAAAATTCAAAATCCAAATATACTAGTTCCATTCTCCATCAGGATAGTCACCTGCTAGCTCTTCCTGCTCTTCCTCGTATTCTTCCTCTTCCCAAGGTCCTGGGGCACAAATGTCAAATCTAGCACCTGCCGACAACAACAGTCATCGGCTGAGTAACAAGTTACCCAGCATATATACAAAATCCTGCCTAACAATATACGAGATTTGATAACAATATATTTTAAGATTCAACATCACAAGTGAACTCACAATATTTCAAAGTGCGGAAGCATAATTAAAATTGATTCTTACACGTGATTACTCATGCTTATTTCTCTTATTTATCTTGCCTATTTTTGTTCATGAATTTATTCAACAACATGCAATTGCAATAACTTAAAATAACTCTACCCCATATATTGGGTAGAGACTAACATATACCCTACTTTCTGAGGTACCACACAATGTACACATTATCCGGTGTACACGGCTTGTCTACACATTATCCGGTGTATACGGCTTGTCTACACATTATCCGGTGTATACGGCTTGTCTACACATTCGCCGGTGCATACGGCTGGTTTTACTTTGATCATAGGCCTGTGGGTACTCGGTCAGTGCAAAACTCAATCATGCATAATGCTTGTGTCCTTGTGTACTTGCATATTACTTGTCATCTTGTTTATTCTCATGCTTGTTCATGTATAGATTTCGTGAATCCGTGTGAATGAAATAAAATACTTGTAAATCATGCATAGATTTAAACATGCAAGGGTTCTCCTAAGTGATCAATATAAAGCACGATTTGTCAAATAAAATAAGGGATAATTTTATTTACCGCGTCTAAATTTTTAATACGCATCTATAATCAAATAAGTCTCACAGGGCCTTAATTTTCACAACACATAATGATCTCAAACAAACTTATAATAATTTCATCAATTCTGAACATCATCCACTTCCTCCATTCTCATCATTCATACACCACAAAATCAATCCCATTCCCCTTGTTGATATAGAATAAAAAAAATCATAAACAACATCTTTTTCAAATAATTATCACAAGGAAATCACCATCTAAAATGTGCTCTATTCATCATATATATATTATCCATCAGATAACCAAGATCTAAAATTTTCTAACATCGTCTATAGATTTTTCAAGGGAAAATCCTGATTTAGAACATTACAAAAATCATCATATATATTTTCCATAAAAAAAATCTGGGTATAAACATCGTAAAATCATCATATATAATTTTCCATGAGAAAATCTGAGTATAAACATCATAAAATCCTCATATATAATTTTCATCATAGTTTAAAACAATAAAAACATATTTACTATTGTCGTTCTTACTTTAGATCTATTTCTTCATCATATTTGTATCAATAATCCCTATATTGAGAGGAAGGAAGTCGTATTTACCTCTCACGATCGCTTCCCTACGATCAAACGTTTGTGAATGGGATGGATCTAAGCCTTTTTCTACTTTTTCCTTGCAACACCTTTGATTTCTCCTTTTGGATCTCTCCAAAACCCTTTTCTCTCACTCTCTTTAATGAGAACTCATAGGTTTTTCTTCTATTTTTCTCTCTAATAAGTTTTAGAGTGATGAAATACCTAAAATCCATGAGTTAGGGTCTTTATATAGGCAATACCAGAGTTAGAAAGTGATAAGAACTGCTAAAACACTATTCACGGTTACTGTTCATGCGGTACTGTTCACCCGGTTACTGTTCATCGTATTAACAGTTTTGCCACTGCACTTTGAATAATTCTATAGAGCTCAATTCTTTTCGGATTAACCTGAAATTTGAACCATAACTACTTTAGGTCATATAGAATCTACATTAAAATTTTCATAAATTTTAGATTGCACAAAATGACCAAAATGCCCCTCTTATGATAAAGGAGATTTCGTCTATTTTTCACTTGATTAATTATAAAACACCCTCATGCTACTTTAATTGTTCCAATTTTAAACTTATGTAATAAATTAATCATGACAACCAAGAATATTAAAATAATTGATACGAATACCAAGAAATTAAATTTCGGGTCTCTACATTCACGCTCCCATGTAGCTTCTTCCCGAGCATAGTGTTGCCATTGCACAAGAACTAAAGGGATTGTCTTGTTGCGAAGCACTTGATCTCTTCGATCTAAAATCTGAACCGGCTTTTCAATCAAGGTGAGGTCCTCTCGAATCTCCAACAGTTCCAAGTCTATGACATGCGAAGGATCCGCAATGTACTTCCGAAGCATAGACACATGGAAAACGTTGTGAACTGCGGCCATGTGAGGTGGGAGAGCTACCCTGTAAGCAACCTCACCAACTCGCGTGATAATCTCAAAAGGCCCAACATACCGAGGACTGAGCTTGCCTCGCTTTCCAAATCTCATGATCCCTTTGCTAGGAGATACTTTCACAAAAACTTGATCCCCTACTTGAAATTCCAAGTCCCTACGGCGCGTGTCCGCATAACTTTTCTGGCGATCGTGAGCGGCTTTCAATCGATCCCGAATGATCTTAATTGTGTTTGCAGTTTGCTCAATCTGTCGCGACCCGAAACCCACCCTAGGAGTTAGAGTGAACTTTGGACGACTAACCATGGCTTACATGACTTGCTTGACAGACTAACCTGCAAAAACCCACAGAGCATATACAATAGAGGATATAAACGACGGAAACATACTCTAACATAGCACAACGGAAGACTACCAAACCTCTATGTATATACACACGCAATCCAAGTTTATACAAAAAGGTAACCATAAGAAAGTGCGGACATGCCCGCCAAAATACATAAATCTGACTCTCGTCTCACCCACAGCTAAACCACTCAGAATCTACAACCACCTATTGGTAACCCTCTACTGGAGGTTCCTCCAAAGGCTCCTCGACATACTCCTCTTCCACCCATGGACCAGGAGCACAAATATCAAATGGAGTAGTAGCTCCCTCAGAACCTGCCGACATAAGAAGTACGGCTGAGCATGGAATACTCAGCGGGTACTGAATACTAACCAACAATTATAGCATAAACATGGCAATACATAATCAGGAGCAATTTATATTTGTCAAACGGAAACAATTCATATCATACAAGGAAGTAAAGCAGTTTATAATCATGCTTGTAATTCGTAGAAAACCGATAAATCCTCTTGAAACATCGAGCACTTGACTTGACTTGAAATATCTTTTTGTACTTGAAAGCTTGTCATGTCTATCTTGCTTGATTCTTGTATGTCGTGTCATGTCATGCATGTCATGCGTGCTTGCTTGTGATCATGTGACTTGTGAGATATCCTTGTGAGGTGTCCTTGTGAGATGCCTTGAGAGGGAAGGGAGACCCTTCTTTATGCAATGCACTTGCGAGGGAAGGGAGACCCTTCTTTATGATATGTATGTACTTGCGAGGGAAGGGAGACCCTTCTTCATGATATGCACTTGTGAGTGAGGGGAGACCCCTCGTGGAATGTTGGTTCTTATCTTCTTGTGAAAAGCGAGGTAAAACATATCGTAGGATGTGTCCCACCTCTAACCAGGTTCTTAAAAACTTCGATAAATCATGCCATGCATGCCGTGCTCGTGGAAACCGTGTACATACTTGCATTCAAATTTAAAGATGACATTTGGGTAATTTCACAACACATATAGCATCAAAGATTGAGTAATGTAATATTCATAGCATTATGGGAAAGCAGGAAACACACTATCATAGTCCCTAGCAATATTCATAATTTATTAGGCATGCATTTCCAGATTTTCAGCTCACTGTGTTCACCTTGGCATTTCATCAAACATGGTATGTTCATTATGGAGTTACCCTACAACATGCTTTTCTAGATGGGTTTTACTCAATCATACATGTACGTTCATTATTGGAACAATGCCCTTCCCCATTTGTTCATCACATACAACCATTGGCATCCAATCGCCCATTCCATCTCCATTCACCATTCAGCATTCACCATTCACCATTCACCATTCACCATTCACCATTTATCCATCTCATAGCACATGTGTAAATGAAAGAAAATGAAGAGAAAAGAAGGGGAAAGAAGAACTATAACTAGGAGGGTAGTAAGAAGCACCGACCTTGAAGAAATGAGGAAGAAACCCCTTTCCAAAACGACTGTGTAGCTGCTGCCCTAGTTTGAGGAGATGCTCCTCACGAGTTTCTGCCTTGATCTTGAAGGAAAATGGGCTGGAGGTTGATCTTGGGTTTCAAAACCCTTTTGATTTCTCTCCAAAATGGAACCCTAGGTTGGAATCGCCTTCTCCCCTTTCTCCTATTCTCTCAAACTCTCTAAGTGTTGAATGAAACACTAAAGGCTCGGGTTAAACTCTTAAGGTAAGAGTGAACTGACCAAAAGACCGTAATACCCTTACTGGGATTTCTGCAATGACGCGAGGACCGTGAATAGTGCTGAACACATTGTGCTGTGAATAGTGCCAACTCGTGGTGCTGTGAATAGTGCCAACTCGTGGTGCCATGAATAGTGCAACTCGTGGTGACATGAATAGTGCAACTCGTGGTGCCATGAATAGTGCCAACTCGTGGTGACATGAATAGTGCAACTCGTGGTGCCATGAATAGTGCCAACTCGTGGTGACATGAATAGTGCAACTCGTGGTGCCATGAATAGTGCAACCCGTGGTGCCATGAATAGTGCAACCCGTGGTGCCATGAATAGTGCAACTCGTGGTGACATGAATAGTGCAACTCGTGGTGCCATGAATAGTGCCAACTCGTGGTGACATGAATAGTGCAACTCGTGGTGCCATGAATAGTGCAACCCGTGGTGCCATGAATAGTGCAACCCGTGGTGCCATGAATAGTGCAACTCGTGGTGACATGAATAGTGCAACTCGGGGTGCCATGAATAGTGCCAACTCGTGGTGACATGAATAGTGCAACCCGTGGTGCCATGAATAGTGCAACCCGTGGTGACATGAATAGTGCAACTTGTGGTGCCATGAATAGTGCAAACTCGTGGTGCCATGAATAGTGCAACCCGTGGTGACATGAATAGTGCAACTTGTGGTGCCATGAATAGTGCAAACTCGTGGTGACATGAATAGTGCAACCCGTGGTGCCATGAATAGTGCAACCCGTGGTGCCATGAATAGTGCAACCCGTGGTGCCATGAATAGTGCAACCCCGTGGTGCCATGAATAGTGCAACCCGTGGTGCCATGAATAGTGCAACCCCGTGGTGCCATGAATAGTGCAACCCGTGGTGCCATGAATAGTGCAACTCGTGGTGACATGAATAGTGGAACTCGTGGTGCCATGAATAGTGCTAACTCGTGGTGACATGAATAGTGCAACTCGTGGTGCCATGAATAGTGCAACCCGTGGTGCCATGAATAGTGCAACCCCGTGGTGCCATGAATAGTGCAACCCGTGGTGCCATGAATAGTGCAACTCGTGGTGCCATGAATAGTGCCAACTCGTGGTGACATGAATAGTGCAACCCGTGGTGCCATGAATAGTGCAAAACACGTTGTCCGTTGTGGACAGTGCTGAACACGTTGTCCGTTGTCTTATGTACAGCGTGCCCGTGGTGCTGTACAACGTACCCGTTGTGAGTTGTACAACGTACCCGTTGTGAGTTGTACAACGGACGCACAACGTATACGTTAACAGAGCTAGAGCTACGTCCTTAGCGCCTTCCGAGCTACGCTTGCCTGTAGGTCCAGACTGTTTTGGCCATATCTTTTGACCCGTTCGTCCGATTTTGACGATTCAACTTGCGTTGTGTTCGTACTTCGAAGAGGAACAATTCTAACATTTCAAAATTTCCAAATTATTCCTCATTTATTAATCATACCTCTTAAAAGGCAAGATGACAACGAAAGTGTCATGTAATAAGCATGAAAAAAAAATCTGGGGCTCTACATCCTCCCCCCCTTACAGAAATTTCGTCCTCGAAATTCAGCCACTACTTGCATTACAAATCCAAAAGAACATTACAAGTCATATACAGACTTCACACAGAAACTCATTCAAGTAATTCTGGGTACTTTGCTTTGACTTCAGCTTCACGCTCCCATGTAGCTTCTTCCCGAGCATGGTGTTGCCATTGCACAAGAACCAAAGGGATTGTCTTATTGCGAAGCACCTGATTCCTTCGATCTAAAAGCTGGACTGGCTTTTCAATCAAGGTGAGGTCCTCTCGAATCTCCAACTGTTCCAAGTCTATGACATGCGAAGGATCCGCAAGATACTTCCGAAGCATGGACACATGGAAGACGTTATGAACTGCAGCCATGTGAGGTGGAAGAGCTACTCGATAAGCAACTTCACCAACCCGTGTGATAATCTCAAAAGGCCCAACATACCGAGGACTGAGCTTGCCTCGCTTCCCAAATCTCATGATCCCTTTGCTAGGAGATACTTTCACAAAAACTTGATCCCCTACTCGAAATTCCAAGTCCCTACGGCGTGTGTCCGCATAACTTTTCTGGCGATCTTGAGCGGCTTTCAATCGATCCCGGATGATCTTAACTGTGTTTGCAGTTTGCTCAATCAACTCCGGACCAAGTACTTTCCTTTCGCCTACCTCATCCCAATAGAGAGGAGACCTACAACTTCGCCCATACAAGGCCTCAAATGGTGCCATTTGAATACTTGCCTGATAGCTGTTATTATAGGCAAATTCAACCAACGGCAAGTGCTCTTCCCAACTGCCTCTGAAATCCAACATACAAGCCCGAAGCATGTCTTCAATGACTTGGTTCACTCTCTCGGTTTGTCCATCCGTCTGTGGATGAAAAGCGGTGCTGAAGTCAAGTCGGGAACCCATAGCCTCCTGGAAACTTTTCCAAAATCTTGACGTGAATCTTGGATCCCGATCCGACACAATACTGACTGGCACCCCATGTAGTCTAACTACCTCCTTGATGTATAGTGCAGCCAACTGACTAGAGTTGAAGGTAGTACGGTAGGGTAAGAAATGAGCGGACTTCGTCAAACGATCCACTACTACCCATATCGCATCTGAGCCCCTTGCCGTCTTTGGCAAGCCAACTATGAAATTCATGGATATGTTCTCCCATTTCCACTCGGGAATAGGAAGGGAATGCAATAGACCGGCGGGTCGCATATGTTCTGCTTTCACTTGTTGACACACCAAGCACCGTGCTACATATTCCGCAACATCCCTCTTCATATTCCGCCACCAAAAGTGACTCTTGAGGTTCCGGTACATCTTTGTACCCCCTGGATGCACTGTGTACTTCGAACGATGTGCCTCATTCATGATCTCTCGTCGAAGATCTGCGTTGGCCGGAACACACAACCTTCCTTTGAATGTGATAGCACCCCGACTAGTGAGAGAGAAGTCCTCACTACCCTTAGCGACTTCCTTGTCCCGATAAGCCGACAATTCAGCATCCATGGCTTGATATTCTTGGATCAAATCTATAATGTACGGCCGAACCGTAACATTTGCCAAGATAGGACCACGGACAGAGTTATTCACACTGATGTCCAGATTTGCCAAATCTTCTAGTAGCTTCCATTCTTGAACTAGCATGTGTGCTAGCAACCCTTGAGGTTTTCTACTCAAAGCATCAGCCACTAC
Source organism: Tetracentron sinense (assembly GCA_015143295.1). NCBI lineage: Eukaryota > Viridiplantae > Streptophyta > Magnoliopsida > Trochodendrales > Trochodendraceae > Tetracentron > Tetracentron sinense. The sequence goes on from CM026553.1 coordinate 21,489,179, forward strand.
ATTTGCTTTGCCTGGGTGGTATTGAAGGGTACAATCATAGTCCTTCAGAAATTCCATCCAACGCCGTTGCCTTAGATTTAGCTCCTTTTGGGAAAAGAGATACTTGAGACTCTTGTGATCAGTGAACACATAGAACTCTACCCCATAAAGGTAATGACGCCAAATCTTAAGTGCAAACACGACCGCCGCAAGCTCCAAATCGTGCGTGGGATAATTCTTCTCATGCTCCTTCAATTGCCTTGATGCATAGGCAATGACTTTCTTATGCTGCATGAGTACACACCCAAATCCAACGTGTGAGGCATCACTATACACCTCATACCCATAAGGTCCAGATGGCACTGTAAGGATAGGAGCTGTAGTAAGCCTCTTCTTCAGTTCCGTGAAACGGATCTCGCACTTATCACTCCATACAAACTTCGCATTCTTTCTTGTCAGGCAAGTGAGCGGTGCTGCAAGGCTAGAGAAACCCTCTACGAATCTCCTGTAGTAGCCTGCCAACCCAAGAAAGCTGCGTATCTCGGTAACACTCTTGGGCCTCGCCCAACTCATAACTGCTTCGATCTTCTTTGGATCTACCGATATACCTTCTGCAGAAACAACGTGGCCTAGGAATGCCACCTCTTCCAACCAAAACTCACACTTGCTAAGTTTGGCGTATAGCTTGTGCTCTCTTAGCATTTCCAAGGCAAGGCATAGGTCGCGTGTGTGATCTTCCCGTGTCTGGGAATAGACCAAAATGTCATCCACAAATACAATCACGCACCTATCAAGGTGTGGCCGGAACACCCGGTTCATCAAATCTATAAAGGCTGCCGGCGCGTTCGTGAGTCCAAAAGGCATTACCAAGAACTCGTAGTGCCCATACCGAGTCCTGAAAGCAGTTTTGGGAACATCTTCCGCCTTAATCTTCAACTGGTGATAACCCGATCGAAGATCTATCTTCGAGAAAAATCTCGCTCCCTTCAACTGATCGAACAAGTCATCAATCCTAGGCAAGGGATACCTATTCTTTATGGTGACTTTGTTCAATTGCCGGTAATCGACACACATCCGCATCGAGCCATCTTTCTTCTTAACAAACAACACCGGGGCACCCCACGGTGAGACACTTGGTCGAATGAAGCCAAGGCCTTGCAATTCTTCCAACTGAGTCTTCAACTCCTTGAGTTCAATAGGGGCCATCCTATATGGAGCTCTGAAAACAGGAGTTGTGCCTGGTGCAAGCTCGATCACAAACTCAATCTCCCTATCTGGAGGCAATCCTGGCAACTCCTCTGGAAATACATCCAGGAACTCACTCACAACCGGAATAGTCGATGAGTCCTTTACCTCGGGGTTAGCTAAGCTCAACGCCGCAAAACGAGCAATAGATCTACTTTTCAACCCGCGAAAGTGGAATGGCTTTCCTTCTACAGGCTTGAAGAGTACCATTTTCTCAAAGCAAGCTACATGCCCATGATGTGCTGCTAACCAATCCATTCCCAATATAACATCAAAGTCTTGGAATCCAAGGACAATGAGATCAACCGCCAACTCGTGGCTTCTAACTTGGACCACACTATTTCTACACACTTTATCTGCCAATACTGTTTTGCCGAGAGGAGTCGAAATGGCTAACTCCGGTTCTAGCTGAGTAGGCTCCACAGAAAAGCCCTCTGAAAAACTCGGCGAGACAAATGAATGAGTAGACCCGGTATCAATCAATACATGAGCCTAATACTCATTGACTAGTAGGGTTCCTGAAATTTTAACTAACTAAGTCAATCCATGCATCAACAGTGTATACACATAGGTATATATATATATCATACCAAGTATGTACACAAGGACTAAAACACAACATATCAATCACGAATAACGAAAATAATTCCAAACGCGTACCTTGCACCACATCATCAGATGCAAGTGCATCACCCTTTGTCAAAGCAAATACACGCCCCTGGTTCGCCTGGCGAGACTGAGGTGTAGACCGGGTAGTCTGAGATGATGCCTGATATGATCCTGCTGGGCGTGCTGGTGGACTAATCCCCTGAGACTGGCCTGGTAAATGCCGACTGGGGCAATCCCTGATCATATGGCCCTGGCGACCACAATGAAAACATCCACCCGATGCCCTTCGGCAATCCCCTGTCGGGTGCCTTCGGCCGCATGAAGTACAGACCTCGTGTGCATAAGTCGGAGGGGCCGGAAGTGGAGCATACCTCATCGTCTGAGGTGCAACAGGCCGTGGGGCTGGAAGAGCCTGAGGTCTCGGTGCCTGAGGCATATACTGCCGTGGAGCTGGAGGCGCATAAGATGGCCTCATCGGTGGTGCTGGCCACGCATACTGATAGCGAGTCCGCCTCTCTAGAGGTGCTGAACTACTAGCTTGGCCTCTCGCCAACTCCCTCTTCTTGGACACTGTCTCCGAATTGGCCTCGACCAATAAGGCCTTGTCTACTACCTCAGGGTAGGTAGTATGCCTGAAAACGGAAACCTTTTCCATAATCACATCCTTGAGCCCTTGCTCAAATCTTCTCGCCTTCATTGCCTCCGTAGCAACCATATGAGGCGCAAATCTCGACAACTCCGAGAACTTGGCCTCGTATTGTGCCACCGACATCAAACCTTGCTCAAGGTTGATGAATTCTCTCTCTTTCTTTTCCCGCGCTCCAATCGGAAAATACTTCTTGTAAAAAGTATTCTTGAACTCCTCCCAAGTCCAAGGTAGACCCTGCATGGTCAAATCTCTCATCCTCAGTGCGGACAACCACCAATGATGGGCTTCGCCTTCTAGCATGAAAGCTGCCCATGCTACTCTCTCCTCCTCTGTAGGTGAGAGGACCGTAAAGATCTTCTCCATCTGGAGGATCCATGCCTCCGCAGCAAGAGGGTCCACACTCCCATGGAATGGTGGAGGCCTCAATCTCCTGAATGCCTCAACTCCAGCAGTACGATGTACTGGAGCTGCGGGCGGTGGAGTAGGTGCCGCCGATGATGGTATAGCTTGCCGAGCCGCCAGTATGGCAAGTGTCTCAGCAATAGAGCCTAAGACTTGAGAGAGGTCCGGCTGCTCATCCTCATCCCGTGAAGAAGAGGAAGCTCTGGTATGTGGTCCACGACCCCGTGTGTTCCGTCTCATGACTCAAGTCTTGAGAATAATAACACCACATGAGTCTAACTTGAAACTACAGTTTACTTCAATGCCATTTCACAATAATCCAATTTGTATTAGTTGTATAATACTAATATACATCGCATTAAGTCATCAGAGTATTTATAATATTATACTTTGGTGTTCTAGCATTCCTAAGGTTCGTACTTGGTTGAAACAACCATTTTGACTAAGACTAAAGTTTAGTCTTACACTTGGATCAAGACTCTCTTCCGACTTACTTTCTTCCTAACTTGTTTCCTGACATATGCTCTTGTCAAGCCGTGGTATAAGATTCTAAGTGACCCTAGAGACCTAAAGCCTAGGCTCTGATACCACTTCTGTCGCGCCCCGAAACCCACCCTAGGAGTTAGAGTGAACTTTGGACGACTAACCATGGCTTACATGACTTGCTTGACAGACTAACCTGCAAAAACCCACAGAGCATATACAATAGAGGATATAAACGACGGAAACATACTCTAACATAGCACAACGGAAGACTACCAAACCTCTATGTATATACACACGCAATCCAAGTTTATACAAAAAGGTAACCATAAGAAAGTGCGGACATGCCCGCCAAAATACATAAATCTGACTCTCGTCTCACCCACAGCTAAACCACTCAGAATCTACAACCACCTATTGGTAACCCTCTACTGGAGGTTCCTCCAAAGGCTCCTCGACGTACTCCTCTTCCACCCATGGACCAGGAGCACAAATATCAAATGGAGTAGTAGCTCCCTCAGAACCTGCCGACATAAGAAGTACGGCTGAGCATGGAATACTCAGCGGGTACTGAATACTAACCAACAATTATAGCATAAACATGGCAATACATAATCAGGAGCAATTTATATTTGTCAAATGGAAACAATTCATATCATACAAGGAAGTAAAGCAGTTTATAATCATGCTTGTAATTCGTAGAAAACCGATAAATCCTCTTGAAACATCGAGCACTTGACTTGACTTGAAATATCTTTTTGTACTTGAAAGCTTGTCATGTCTATCTTGCTTGATTCTTGTATGTCGTGTCATGTCATGCATGTCATGCGTGCTTGCTTGTGATCATGTGACTTGTGAGATATCCTTGTGAGGTGTCCTTGTGAGATGCCTTGAGAGGGAAGGGAGACCCTTCTTTATGCAATGCACTTGCGAGGGAAGGGAGACCCTTCTTTATGATATGTATGTACTTGCGAGGGAAGGGAGACCCTTCTTCATGATATGCACTTGTGAGTGAGGGGAGACCCCTCGTGGAATGTTGGTTCTTATCTTCTTGTGAAAAGCGAGGTAAAACATATCGTAGGATGTGTCCCACCTCTAACCATGTTCTTAAAAACCTCGATAAATCATGCCATGCATGCCGTGCTCGTGGAAACCGTGTACATACTTGCATTCAAATTTAAAGATGACATTTGGGTAATTTCACAACACATATAGCATCAAAGATTGAGTAATGTAATATTCATAGCATTATGGGAAAGCAGGAAACACACTATCATAGTCCCTAGCAATATTCATAATTTATTAGGCATGCATTTCCAGATTTTCAGCTCACTGTGTTCACCTTGGCATTTCATCAAACATGGTATGTTCATTATGGAGTTACCCTACAACATGCTTTTCTAGATGGGTTTTACTCAATCATACATGTACGTTCATTATTGGAACAATGCCCTTCCCCATTTGTTCATCACATACAACCATTGGCATCCAATCGCCCATTCCATCTCCATTCACCATTCAGCATTCACCATTCACCATTCACCATTCACCATTTATCCATCTCATAGCACATGTGTAAATGAAAGAAAATGAAGAGAAAAGAAGGGGAAAGAAGAACTATAACTAGGAGGGTAGTAAGAAGCACCGACCTTGAAGAAATGAGGAAGAAACCCCTTTCCAAAACGACTGTGTAGCTGCTGCCCTAGTTTGAGGAGATGCTCCTCACGAGTTTGTGCCTTGATCTTGAAGGAAAATGGGCTGGAGGTTGATCTTGGGTTTCAAAACCCTTTTGATTTCTCTCCAAAATGGAACCCTAGGTTGGAATCGCCTTCTCCCCTTTCTCCTATTCTCTCAAACTCTCTAAGTGTTGAATGAAACACTAAAGGCTCGGGTTAAACTCTTAAGGTAAGAGTGAACTGACCAAAAGACCGTAATACCCTTACTGGGATTTCTGCAATGACGCGAGAACCGTGAATAGTGCTGAACACATTGTGCTGTGAATAGTGCCAACTCGTGGTGCTGTGAATAGTGCCAACTCGTGGTGCCATGAATAGTGCAACTCGTGGTGACATGAATAGTGCAACTCGTGGTGACATGAATAGTGCAACTCGTGGTGCCATGAATAGTGCCAACTCGTGGTGACATGAATAGTGCAACTCGTGGTGCCATGAATAGTGCCAACTCGTGGTGACATGAATAGTGCAACTCGTGGTGCCATGAATAGTGCAACTCGTGGTGCCATGAATAGTGCAACCCGTGGTGCCATGAATAGTGCAACCCGTGGTGCCATGAATAGTGCAACTCGTGGTGACATGAATAGTGCAACTCGTGGTGCCATGAATAGTGCCAACTCGTGGTGACATGAATAGTGCAACTCGTGGTGCCATGAATAGTGCAACCCGTGGTGCCATCTCGTGGTGACATGAATAGTGCAACTTGTGGTGCCATGAATAGTGCCAACTCGTGGTGACATGAATAGTGCAACTCGTGGTGACATGAATAGTGCAACTCGTGGTGCCATGAATAGTGCAACCCGTGGTGCCATGAATAGTGCAACCCGTGGTGACATGAATAGTGCAACTCGTGGTGCCATGAATAGTGCCAACTCGTGGTGACATGAATAGTGCAACTCGTGGTGCCATGAATAGTGCAACCCGTGGTGCCATGAATAGTGCAACCCGTGGTGCCATGAATAGTGCAACCCCGTGGTGCCATTAATAGTGCAACCCGTGGTGCCATGAATAGTGCAACTCGTGGTGACATGAATAGTGCAACTCGTGGTGCCATGAATAGTGCCAACTCGTGGTGACATGAATAGTGCAACTCGTGGTGCCATGAATAGTGCAACCCGTGGTGCCATGAATAGTGCAACCCCGTGGTGCCATGAATAGTGCAACCCGTGGTGCCATGAATAGTGCAACTCGTGGTGCCATGAATAGTGCCAACTCGTGGTGACATGAATAGTGCAACCCGTGGTGCCATGAATAGTGCAAAACACGTTGTCCGTTGTGGACAGTGCTGAACACGTTGTCTGTTGTCTTATGTACAGCGTGCCCGTGGTGCTGTACAACGTACCCGTTGTGAGTTGTACAATGTACCCGTTGTGAGTTGTACAACGGACGCACAACGTATACGTTAACAGAGCTAGAGCTACGTCCTTAGCGCCTTCCGAGCTACGCTTGCCTGTAGGTCCAGACTGTTTTGGCCATATCTTTTGACCCGTTCGTCCGATTTTGACGATTCAACTTGCGTTGTGTTCGTACTTCGAAGAGGAACAATTCTGATATTTCAAAATTTCCAAATTCTTCCTCATTTATTAATCATACCTCTTAAAAGGCAAGATGACAACGAAAGTGTCATGTAATAAGCATGAAAAAAAAATCTGGGGCTCTACACAATCAACTCCGGACCAAGTACTTTCCTTTCTCCTACCTCATCCCAATAGAGAGGAGACCTACAACTTCGCCCATACAAGGCCTCAAATGGTGCCATTTGGATACTCGCCTGATAGCTATTATTATAGGCGAATTCAACCAAAGGCAAGTGCTCTTCCCAACTGCCTCTGAAATCCAACATACAAGCCCGAAGCATGTCTTCAATGACTTGGTTCACTCTCTCGGTTTGTCCATTCGTCTGTGGATGAAAAGCGGTGCTGAAATCAAGTCGGGAACCCATAGCCTCCTGGAAGCTTTTCCAGAATCGTGATGTGAATCTTGGATCCCGATCTGACACAATACTAACGGGCACTCCGTGCAACCTCACCACTTCCTTGATGTACAAAGCGGCTAACTGACTAGAGTTGAAAGTAGTTCGGTAAGGCAAGAAGTGAGCGGACTTCGTCAAACGATCCACTACTAACCATATCGCATCTGAGCCCCTTGCCGTCTTTGGCAAGCCAACTATGAAATCCATGGATATGTTCTCCCATTTCCACTCGGGAATCGGAAGGGACTGTAATAGACCTGTGGGCCGCATGTGTTCTGCTTTCACCTGTTGACACACCAAGCACCGTGCTACATATTCCGCAACCTCCCTCTTTATATTCCGCCACCAAAAGTGACTCTTGAGGTTCCGGTACATCTTTGTACCCCCTGGATGCACTGTGTACTTCGAACGGTGTGCTTCATCCAAAATCTCTCTTCGAAGATCTGCATTGGCTGGGACGCACAGCCTTCCCTTGAATGTGATAGCACCCCGACTAGTGAGAGAAAAGTCTTCACTGCCCTTGGCAACTTCCTTGTCCCGGAAAGCCAACAATTCCGCATCCATGGCTTGATATTCTTGGATCAAATCTATAATGTACGGCCGAACCGTAACATTTGCCAAGGTAGGACCACGGATAGAGTCATTCACACTAATGTCCAGATTTTCCAAGTCTTCAAGTAGCTTCCATTCATGCACTAACATGCATGCTAATAACCCCGGAGGTCTTCTACTCAAAGCATCAGCCACTACATTTGCTTTACCCGGGTGGTATTGAATGGTACAATCATAGTCCTTTAGAAATTTCATCCAACGCCGTTGCCTTAGATTCAATTCCTTTTGGGAAAAGAGGTACTTGAGGCTCTTGTGGTCCGTATACACATAGAATTCCACCCCGTATAAGTAATGTCGCCAGATCTTGAGTGCAAACACGACTGCGGCAAGCTCTAAGTCGTGCGTGGGGTAATTCTTCTCATGCTCCTTCAATTGCCTCGATGCATAGGCAATGACCTTCTTGTGTTGCATAAGCACACATCCAAGTCCAACACGTGAGGCATCACTGTACACCTCATACCCAAGAGGTCCGGATGGCACTGTAAGGACAGGAGCTGTAGTAAGCCTCTTCTTCAGTTCCGTGAAACTGATCTCACACTTGTCGCTCCATACAAACTTCGCATTCTTCCTTATCAGGTAAGTAAGCGGTGCTGCAAGGCTAGAGAAACCCTCTACGAATCTCCTGTAGTAGCCTGCCAACCCAAGGAAGCTGCGTATCTCCGTAACACTCTTGGGCTTCGCCCAACTCATAACTGCTTCGATCTTCTTCGGATCCACCGAGATACCTTCTGTAGAAACAACGTGGCCTAGGAATGCCACCTCTTCCAACCAAAACTCACACTTGCTAAGTTTGGCGTATAGTTTGTGCTCTCTTAGCATTTCCAAAGCAAGGCATAGGTCGCATGTGTGATCCTCCCTTGTCTGGGAATAGACCAAAATGTCATCAACAAATACAATCACACACCTATCAAGATATGGCCGGAATACCCGGTTCATCAAGTCCATAAAGGTTGCTGGCGCGTTCGTGAGTCCAAAAGGCATCACCAAGAACTCGTAGTGTCCATACCGAGTCCTGAAAGCAGTTTTGGGAACATCTTCCGCCTTAATCTTCAAATGGTGATAACTCGATCGAAGATCTATCTTTGAGAAAAATCTCGCTCCCTTCAACTGATCGAACAAATCATCAATTCTAGCCAATGGATACCTATTCTTTATAGTGACCTTGTTCAATTGCCGGTAATCGACGTACATCCGCATCGAACCATCTTTCTTCTTAACAAACAACACCGGGGCACCCCACGGTGAGACACTTGGTCGAATGAAACCAAGGCCTTGTAATTCCTCCAATTGAGTCTTCAACTCCTTAAGTTCAACCGGGGCCATTCTATATGGAGCCCGAAAGATGGGAGCTGTGCCTGGTGCAAGCTCGATCACAAACTCAATCTCCCTGTCTGGAGGTAATCCTGGCAACTCCTCTGGAAACACATCCAGGAATTCACTCATGACTGGAATTGTCGATGAGTCCTTTGCCTCGGGGTTAGCTAAGCTCAACGCTGTAAAACGAGTGATATCTCTACCTTTCAACCCCCGAAAGTGAAATGGTTTTCCTTCTACCGGCTTGAAGAGTACCATCTTGTCAAAGCAAGCTACATGCCCATGATGCGCTGCCAACCAATCCATTCCCAATATAACATCAAAGTCTTGGAATCCAAGGACGATGAGATCAACCGCCAACTCGTGGCTTCCAACTTGGACCACACTATTTCTATACACTTTATCTGCCAATACTGTTTTACCGAGGGGAGTCGAAATGGCTAACTCCGGTTTTAGCTGTCTAGGCTCCTCAAAAAAGCCTTCTGAAAAACTCGGTGAGACAAACGAATGAGTAGACCCGGTATCAATCAACACTCGAGCCAAATACTCATTGACTAGTAGGGTTCCTAAAATTTTAGCTAGCGGAGTTAATCCATTCATCAACAGCGTATACGTGTAGGTATATATACATATAGAACATGCCGAATACGTACACAAAGAATATAGCATAACATATTAATCACGAATAAAGAAAATAACTCCAAACGCGTACCTTGCACCACATCATCAGATGCAAGTGCATCACCCTCTGTCAAAGCAAACACACGCCCCTGGTTAGCCTGGCGAGACTGAGGTATAGACCGGGTAGTTTGAGATGACGCCTAATATGATCCTGCTGGGCGTGCTGGTGGCCTAATCCCCTGAGACTGGCCTGGTAAATGCCGGGTAGGGTAATCCCTGATCACGTGGCCCTGGCGACCACAGTGAAAACATCCACCCGATGCTCTTAGGCAATCCCCTGCTAGGTGCCTTCGGCCGCATGAAGGGCAGGCCTCGTGTGTGCGGGTAGGAGGGGCTTGAGGTGGAGCATATCTCTCCACCTGAGGTGCAACTGGCCATGGGGCCGGGAGAGCCTGAGGTCGAGGTGCCTGTGGCACGTACTGCCGTGGTGCTGGGGCCGCATAAGTCGGCCTCATCGGTGGTGCTGGCTATGTACACTGATAAGGGCCGGTACGAGCCCGCCTCTCTGGAGGTGTTGAACTACTGGCTTGGCCTCTCGCCAACTCTCTCTTCTTAGACACCGCTTCAGAATTGGCCTCGACCAATAAGGCCTTGTCTACCACTTCAGGGTAGGTAGCATGTCTGAAAACGGAAACCTTCTCCATAATAACATCCTTGAGCTCTTGCTCAAATCTTCTCACCTTCATTGCCTCAGTAGCAACCATATGAGGCGCAAATCTCGACAATTCTGAGAACTTGGCCTCATTAGCGGCCACAGACATCGAACCTTGCTCAAGGTTGATGAATTCTCTCTCTTTCTTTTCCCGTGCACCGATCGAAAAATACTTCTTGTAAAAAGTATCTTTGAACTCCTCCCAAGTCCAAGGTTGACCCTGCATGGTCAAATCTCGCGTCCTCAATGCGGACAACCACCAATGGTGGGCTTCACCCTCTAGCATGAAAACTGCCCATGCTACTCTATCCTCCTCTGTAGGCGAGAGGACCGCAAAAATCTTCTCCATCTGGAGGATCCATGCCTCTGCAGCAAGAGGGCCACACTCCCATGGAAGGATGGAGGCCTGAATCTCCTGAATGCCTCAACTCCAGCTGTACGATGTACTGGAGTTGCGGGCGGTGGAGTAGGTGCCGCCGACGATGGTATAGCTTGCCGAGCCGCCAGTATGGCGAGTGTCTCAGCAATAGAGCCTAAGACCTGAGAGAGGTCCGGCTGCTCATCCTCATCCAGTAAAGAAGAGGAAGCTCTGGTATGTGGTCCACGACCCCGTGTGTTCCGTCTCATGACTAAAGTCCTGAGAATAATAACACCACATGAGTCTAACCTGAAACCACAATTTATTTCAATGTCAATTCACAATAATTCAATTTGTATTAGTTGTATAATACTAATATACATCACATCAAGTCATCAGAGTATTCATCACATTATACTTATACTTTAGTGTTCTAGCGTACCTAGGACCCGTACATGGTTAAAGCAACCATTTTAGACTAAGACAAAAGTTTAGTCTTAAACTTGGAACCAGACTCGCTCCCGACTCACTTCCTTCCTAACTTGTTTCCTAACATATGCTCTTGTCGAGCCGTGGTATAAGATTCTAAGTGACCCTAAAGACCTAAAGCCTAAGCTCGGATACCACTTCTGTCGCGACCCAAAACCCACCCTAGGAGTTAGAGTGAACTTTGGACGACTAAACATGGCTTACATGACTTGCTTGACAAACCAACCTGCAAAAACCCACAGAGCATATACAATAGAGGATGACAGCGGAAACATAACTATAAAACACAGCGGAAGTCTAACAACCTCTAAGTATATACACATGGTCCAAGTTTAATACAAAGAAATCAAAACAAAGAAAGTGCGGACATGCCCGCCAAAATACATGGATATAATCACTCATGCTCACCCACAGCTAATCCACTCAGAATCTAACACCACCTACTAATAACCCTCTACGGGAGGTTCCTCCAAAGGCTCCTCGACGTACTCCTCCTCCACCCATGGACCAGGAGCACAAACATCAAATGGAGCAGCAGCTCCCTCAGAACCTGCCGACATAAGAAGTACGGCTGAGCATGGAATACTAAGCGGGTACTAAATACTAACCAACAGTCATAGTATACAGATAGCATACATAAAGTAGGAAAAAAATTTCATATATAGAACAGGAACAATTTATATCATACAAGGAAGTAAAGCAATTTATATTCATGCTTGCATTTAGAAAAACTGATAAAATCCTTGAAAACATCGTGCACTTGACTTGACTTGAAATACCCTTTACGTGATTGGGAACTTGTTAACCGTGTCATGCTTGCATCATGCGTTCCATGTCATGTCATGCGTGTCATGCGAGTATCATGCTTGCTTGTTCATAATTTAAACATGTTCACATGCCTAGTTGCCCTTCATAGCCCGTCGCAACTAGTACCCTGTACACTGAATGATATGCCTAGTTGCCGTTCATAGTCCGTCACAACTAGTACCCTATATGCAGATGGGTATGCCTGATTGCCGTTCATAGCCGGTCGCAACTAGCATCTATACGGAATGTGAATGCCTAGTTACCGTTCACAGCCCGTCGCAACTAGCATCCATGCGTGTCATGCCATGCAGAGTTATGCGTGTCATGTGATGCTATGGTATGCGTGTCATGCCATGCTATGCTATGCGTGTCATGCGATGCTATGCATGTCATGCGGGGGGGGGGGATGGGAGACCTTTCCCTATGCAATGCATGATTGTCTTGCCCTTGTCAAAGGCGAAGTGAAACATATCTTAGGATATGCCCCACCTCTACGTCCCATACTTAAAACATCGGTAAATCACGTCGTTTCATGCGTGCTCGTGAGATCGTGTGCATACTTGCATTTGGAATTAAATATGGTAATTTGGGGTAATTCACAAAGCATAGCATATAACAATTTAAGTGAGTAATAATCCACACATTTTAAGAAATGTAAGAAACACACTATCATGAACCCTAACAAATTTCAAGAGCAATTAAGCATGGGTTCCCTTAATTTATCATTTATTTTGTTCACCTTGGCATTTCATCAAACATGGGGTGTGTTCATTTTTCACTTAAACCTAGATCATGCTTTTCTAGGTGGGTTATGCTCACATCACACTTGTATGTTCATTATTAGTACAATGCCCTTTCCCATTCGTTCATCACATCATCCACACGGCATCCATTCGCCAACATCCATCTCTATTCACCATTCATACCACCAATCTCATAACACATATATAAGTGAAGGAAAACAAGGAGAAACAAAGGAAAAAGGGAAGCTATAACTAGGAGGGTAGTAAGAAGTACCGACCTTGATCAATGAGGAAGAAAACTCCTCCAAAAACGTGCGTGTAGATGCTGCCCTAGCTTGGGGAAAGTGCTCCTCACGAGCTTGAACCTTGATCTTGAAGAAAAATGAGCTTGAGGATGATTGTGGGTCTCAAAACCCCTTTGATTCTTCTCCAAAAGTAAAACCCTAGCTTAGGAAACCCTTTCTCCTCTCTTCTAAACCCCTAAATCTCTCTAAGTGTTGAGAATGAGCCCTAAAGGCTTGGGTTAAACTCTTAAGGTAAGAGTGAACCGACCAAAAGACCATAATACCCTTACTGAAATTTCTGCAAAAACGCGAGTACCGAGCGATCGGTGTTAATGACCGATCGATCGGTTGCCTACCGATCGATCGGTTTCATAACCGAGCGATCGGTTAAAATTTCACTCTCTGGAAAATTTCCCCATACAAAAATCTTGATTAGTCGATAGCCTCCGAGCGATCGGTTTTGGACCGATCGATCGCTCCATGGACTGAGCGATTGGTTGCCTGCAGGTTCAGACTGTTTTGGCCATATCTTTTGACTCGCTCGTCGAATTTTGACGATTCAACTTGCGTTAGGTTCGTACTTCGAAAAGGAACATTTCTAACGTTTTGGAATTTCCAATTTCTTCCTTATTTATTAATTATACCTCTTTAAAGGCAAAATGGTAACGAAAGTGTCATGCATTAAATGTGAAAAGGTCCGGGGCTCTACAATATATGAATTGCTCTTGATTTATGTATTGCCATTTTTATGCTATGACTATTGGTTAGTATTTGGTACCCGCTGAGTATTCCATGCTCAGCCGTACTTCTTATGTCGGCAAGTTCTGAGGGAGCTGCTGCTCCATTTGATGTTTGTGCTCCTGGTCCATGGGTGGAAGAGGAGTACGTCGAGGAGCCTTTGGAGAAACCTCCCGTAGAGGGTTATCAGTAGGTAGTGTTAGATTCTGAGTGGATTGGCTGTGGGTGAGCATGAGTGATTATATCTATGTATTTTGGCGGGCATGTCCGCACTTTCTTTGTTTTGATTTCCTTGTATTAAACTTGGACCATGTGTCTATACTTAGAGGTTGTTAGACTTCCGCTGTGTCTTATAGTTATGTTTCCGCTGTCATCCTCTATTGTATATGCTCTGTGGGTTTTTGCAGGTTGGTTTGTCAAGCAAGTCATGTAAGCCATGATTAGTCGTCCAAAGTTCACTCTAACTCCTAGGGTGGGTTTTGGGTCGCGACACCTAGCATCAAGGGTGAGATCCTTGAGCTTAGGAGGGATAGGCTTGGTGTTGTCCTTGTATACACACATTATGTTCAAAGCCTATATTACATTAAATCCTTCATGGGAGACCCACTGATTTGTGGTATAAGTTTGAAAGTCCCCATTGGGAAGTTTAAGAATGGATTGAAGTTCATCATGGTTAAATGAAATCTTCTTAGCATGAGCATAAGAATTAATAGATTTGGTAGTTTTTTTATAGGTAAGATGGGAATAAAATTGTTTGACAAGATCGGGATACATAGATTCACGAAAACCTAAGAACCTATGCCATTTAAGAGAATGGAATTTTGAAGAGATTACATCTAAACCAATATCCTTGAGCCAGTCAAAATCTGGAACCTTACCATACATAGGGTCTCTCTTGATGAAGAATCTTGTGTAATTTTCTTGGGCTTCCTTGGTCTAGAATAGATTGGGAGCCTCTGCCTTTGAAGTTTCTCCAGCTTTTCTCTTCCCCTTTTCGGCAGCCGTGGCCTTCTTCTTGGTTTGTGGCATAGATGGTGTCTTGGTCCTTGGTGCCATGGAAGTTAGAGAGAAGGAATGAAATGAAGTCGGTTTGAATGAGATTTGAGAAGAATAAAATAGGTTTTAGAGTATTGAGAATGCGGGGGAATGAGAATTTGAAAAGATGATTAGTGAAAATATTAGGGAAATTTGGTTTATTTTTATAGATTTGTGGTAACTCGTCGACGAGTAGGTTTGACTCGTCACCGAGTGGCTTTAAAATCTTGAAAAAAAAAATCACTCGTCCCCGAGTTGTTAGACATATATGCCCACGAAAGCCATTCCGGAATTGTAATAATCTACTTAATCAATAAATGCATATTTTACATTCACACATTGTCTTCTGCATTGGGTAACATATTAAAAGTATCTCATTGGATGAGACTACTTTGTCCCTCAGGTAACATTGTAGGAAAACCATCCAATTAGTTAATAGCTAATAGCTAATTGCTAAGGAGATATGGTTTTTCCGGTTACTTGTAGACCTAAAATTGTTCTAAGTTATTCAGGATACATCTGGACAATGTATTTCTACTAACTTACACATTGTTAGTTCCATATGATGGAGTGATGAATCTCAATCACTGAGAGAAGGGTCTCTTGACTAAGATGTAGATATAAGTAAGAAGTACTTATATTGCAACTAGATCGCTTAGTGGATACCCTTAGAAATATACTGTCTTTATATTTAGGGTAGTCCATTTGACAGATTGTCTTTAACCAGAGATGTCAACATTTTCTCTAGTATTTGCCTATATAGCTTTGATGTAGCCAATCGTCAATGTCCAACACATTGGACTAGATACGGGCTCATTGGGTTATGTACACTATATTAGAAGAAGTGTGTGTACGCTCAACAAGGATTCTACTACTCAAACAGAGTAAATAATATTGAGTTTATACTTATCAAAACTGGACTTGAAAAACCCAGCGCTGGTATGTATCGATGAAATGGTTTTATCGAGGAGTTTATTTTTTTATATAAAAGAAATATAATAATAATTATTATTCTTTTAAAGAATTTCTAAAATATTTTGAAAGTTCAAGTTTGACTAAAAGTATCAAAGAGAATGGGTTCTCAATATAAGCCAGGGATTAAAGACAATATTAGATATTGTCCCGTAAGCTTATAACAATATTGGAAGTGGAGGGGCACATCATTAAACAAATCTTGAGATAGAAATACCCGCAAGTAATTCTCTATTTTCTAGAGGTTAATTACATTGTGTTAATGGACATTATTGTGATTGGTAGAAGTCCAGAGATATAGATAAAATTCTGTAATCCTAATGGAGTGTAGGAAAGGTGTTTCCTAGTAACAATGCTTTAACCAAAATGTTGACTACTTGGTCCCACAACCGGAAATAGGAGATCCCTTTAGATCCCAAACACAAGGACTTTCTTAAAGTATTTAATTTAATTATTAATTAAATGCCGCGCCCCAAAATACCCCTAGGAGTTAAGGGATACTTTAGGACTGACTATTTATACCTGTCAAACCATCCTGTAATGAACAAGGCTAACATGATATAATGACAACAATAATCAGAGTATGTGAGCTAAAACATGAGTGCAGAAGCGTGAACCAAAATTTTATTTTCTATATAAGGTGGTTTGTATTCCAAGTGAAAATATATATACAAGACATATCAGTAAAAGTGGGCATGCCCACCTAACAAAATTCAAAATGAGAAACGTCACAACTCTCTTTCGCTCAATAATCACCCCCGTGGGGCCAATGGTCTAAGTCCCTCACCTCAGCCTGAGGCTCAACTACCAAATCCTCATATGGTTCCTCCTCGCCGTATTCCTCCTCAACCCAAGGACCTGGGGTACAATTTTCAAAAGGAACCCATGTACCTGTCGACATAAAAATTTGGCTAAGCATGAAATACTCAGCGAGTACAAGCTACTAAATAATCATAGCAATCACAATCACACAAGAGCAGCGAGATATAATTCATCATTCGATTTAAAATGATAATAATAACATATGACAAATAGCAGTAAAGTAAAGCAATGTAATAATTTTGACATGCTTGAATGAATACAAAAACCCGATAAAGCTCATGCTTAAAAATCATGTCTTATTCTTGAAAATAGTCTTTCATGTTTCTTTCAAAACTTGTTCGTCATAATTGAAAACTTGTTTCTTGTCTTGGTCTTGTTCATGAGAATCACACATGCTTGTCTTGTTCTTGTTGGAATCACTTGTCATATTCTTGACTTGACTTGCTTGTTTACTTTTTAGCCAGAGGTTAGTGCCCTTGAGGTGACTTGTGAGCTGGGAATGTAGATTCCCTTCAGCAAAATAGATATATATATAGAAAGGGTACACCAACCTCTTTGTCTTGTTTTCTTGTGAGCCAGGTATGACATATCTTACGATATACCCTACCCTTGACAGGCCCGATGTCCGATTTTATCAACTTGCTTGTTTTCTTGTGAGCCAGGTATGACATATCCAAGGGATATACCCTATCCTTAACCGGCCCAATGTCCAGCTTTATCAACTTGCTTGTTTTCTTGTGAACCAGGTATAACGACTCAAGCACTTGAGTCGTCTAACCAAAAACCTCTAAGTATATATACATGATCCAAGTTTGTACAAAAAGAACCCAAAAGAAGGTGCAGATATGCCCGCCAAAATACATACATATAATCTCTCAAGCTCACACCCACAGTTCACCTAGAATCTACCACCTAGTAGTAGCCCTCAACTGGAGGTTCCTCGACGTATTCCACTTCTACCCAAGGGCCAAGAACACAGATATCAAAAGGAGCCGCCGCTCCATTATCACCTGCCGACATGAGAAGTACGGCTGAGCATGGAATACTCAACGGGTACCAAATACTAACCAACAGTCATAGCATAGCACTAGCAATATATAAAGCTGAAAAAAATTCATATAGTAATGCCGGAAACAATTCATCTAATAATCAAGGAAGTAAAACAGTTTATATTCATGCTTGCATCACATAAACGCCGATAAATCTCTTGAAATCATCATGCACTTGAGTTGGCTTAAAATACTCGTTGCGTGCTTGAAAACTTGTCATGTTTGTCTTGCTTGATCTTGTCGAGCATGTCATGTCATGTGTGTCATGCGTGTTTGCTTGGAATCCAAACATGCTCATGTACTTGTGAGATGCGCTTGTGAGATGCACTTGAGAGGGAGGGGAGACCCTTCTTTCATGATATGCACTTGAGAGGGAAGGGAGACCCTTCTTTCATGATATGCCTTGAGAGGGAAGGGAGACCCTTCTTTCCAGAGATGTACTTGTGAGTGAGGGGAGACCCCTCATGGAAGAGAGGGAAGTGTAAGCTCCCTCCCATGAAAAGCTTGTTCTTGTCTTCTTGTGAAAAGTAAGGTAAAACATATCGTAGGATATGTCCCACCTCTAAACCTTAATCATGAACAATCATCGGTAAAGCGTGTCATGCATGCCATGCTTGTGGAATCATGTAAATACTTTCATTTGAAATTAAATATGACATTTGGGGATTTCAACAATACATAGCATATCAATAATTTGAGTAAATAATTATTCATGCCATTTAGGGAAGCAAGTAATCAAACTATCATAAATCCTAACAAGTTCATAAGCTTATAATCATACATTTCTTAAGTTACAACTCAATTCCTTCACCTTGACATTTCATCAAACATGTAGTGTGTACGTTATTTGTCATTACCTAAATCTTACATTTCTAGATGGGTTAAGCTCTTGGCACACATGTGTGTTCATTATTAATACAATGTCCTTCCCATTTCATTCATCACATCACATTCATATGGCATCCATCGCCCCAACATCCATCCTCACACCTCATACATTCATCTTCCATTAGGTTCATACATTAGGCAAGATAAGGAAGAAGGAAATAAGAGGGTATGAACTAGGAGGGTAGCAAAAGGTACCAACCTTGAAGAAAAGAAGAGAACCCTTGCAAGAGCCGAGGTTGAACACTGCCCTAGCTTTGGAGAATGAGCTCCTCAAGTGCTTGAGCCGTGAACTTGAAGAAATCCAAGCTTGAGGTGATCGAGGGTCTTCAACCCCTTTGATTTCTTCTCAATGCAAACCCTAGGATTAGAATCCCCTTTCTCCTTTCTCGCTCTCTCTCACAATGCAAGCTTGAGGGTTTATGAAACCCTCAACCCATGAACTTGGATTAATATAGCAAAGGGGATGGTCAAAGACCATCATACCCTTAATGATCTGCTTAAAAAGACCAAACCAAGCAAATTCGTAGAGGAGCGGTCGACCGGTCATGGGGAGTGGTCGATCTGTCCAAAAGACCCTCTCTGGAAAATAACCCCATACAAAGTTAGTGTGATAGCGGTCGACCGGTGGGTAGAGCAGTCGACCGGTAGGCTAACGGTCGATCGGTCATATCAGCGGTCAAGCGGTAGGCCACCAGTCGATCGGTCCTTGGAGCGGTCGACCGATTGATCTGTGCTCTACCTATTTTGCTGATTTTTCTCATTTTTCCTACTTCGGTGTTTTGGCCATAACTTTTGACTCGTTTGTCAGATTTTGACGATTCAACTTGCGTTGGATTTTTCTTTCGAAGGGGAACATTCCTGGCATTCGAATTTCCAATTTCAGTTTTATTTATGGACCAAATTGTCCCCAAAGTTGACTGATCCGCAAATGGAGTTCAACAAATTGGATTTTAATATATCCGACTTAGGAATCCTACTTCTTAACACTTAAGTTCTTTAAAACTTTTTATTTCATAGAAATTGGAGATTACAAAGGCATAAAGCCTTGGCACAAGTTCCAACACATGTACAAAAGTTCTGGGGCTCTACACTAAGTTATTGCTAAGGGAGTTAGTAGGGTGTACGAACCTTGAGATCAAAGCTCGATCTTGGGAGAAAACCCTTGATTGAGTTCCCAACTCAATAGAGATGATCCCTCTTTGAAGAAAAGCTCCAAGCTTGAAATAGGGGAAGATCTTTGCTTGAAATGGAAATCCAAGCTAGTATTGAGCTCCAATCCTTGAAATCCAAGCCCACTTGAGTAGAACCCTAACCCTTCTTCCTTCTTCTCTCTCAATCTCCCAAAACCTAAGCTTAAGGGTTTATGAGGATCCAAACCCACAAATTTGGGTTTTTATAGGAAACTTTTACTATTAATGATTTGGCAAAAACTGACCAAAAGGGCAAAATCCGACATGATCGGTTGACCAGTCAAAAATAACCTCTCTGGAAAAATAATCCATTCATGTAGTGTGATGTTCAGTCGACTAGTAATGGCTATCGGTTGAAGGATCCCTTGTGTTTTTGCCAATGTTTTTGTTTTTTCTAATTTTTCCCACTTCGGTATTTTGGCCATAACTTTTGACTCGTTCATCGGATTTTGGTGATTCAACTTGCGTTGGATTCGTCTTTCGAAGGGGAACGTTTTCGGTATTTTAGAATCGTCTGATTCTTCTTTATTTATTAATTGGACTATGTGAAGGTCAAATTGGCTATGAAAACACTATTTATTAGGTACGAAAAGCTCCGGGGTACTATGTTAATTAATTAATTTCTCTGTAGAGCCTCGAATTTTCATCTCACATATTGGTGAATAGTGTGTGAATAGTGCCCAAGTGTGGTTTTGTACACTTAGGGGTCTTATAATTAATATACGAGTTTGGATAATTGGCGTGCATGTTTTGATAGGTCTATATATCCCTAAGGAGTGTGTTTTAAGCACTAAAGGTGTTGGAACTGGGATTAGAAAGGTCTAAGGTAGTGTAAACAATGTTTTTCAGCAAAATAGGGGATCACCAATCGCTCGGTGATACCTCTGATCGACCGGTCTTCTTTCGATCTCTCGGTAGCTATCGAGCGGTTAACTTTTTTGTATGGGGAAATTTTCCAGAGAGGGTGTTTTCAACCGATCACTCGGCTGAAACCACCGATCGACCGGTAAGCCACCAATCGCTCGGTCTGTACCACCGATCGATCGGTCATACGTAAATTTTCTTCATTAAGGGTGTTTACGACTTTAACCACCACCCCTTGCCTATAAATAAGCTGGGTTCATGAATTAGGGTTTCAGAAACCCTCTGTGCCCTATCTTAGGAGATTTTGAGAGAGAGAAGAAGGAGAGGAACTACTTGTGATCAAGCTTGAAGGAAGATCAAGCTCTCTTTGGTGATTCTCAACCAAGAACTCAAGGTTCTTGCTTGCTCGGGCTTTTGGGAATCAAAGTCTTTGATTTCACCAAGGTAGATACACTCTAGTAGCAATCTTGCAATCCTACTAAGTTACTAAATGTTGTTTTTCTACATCTATACTAAGTATGTATATATATCTTGGTTGACTTTGGTGTGAAAGTATGTGATTATATACTGGGATGAAAGATACTATTATGATGCACTCTAAGTGTTTGATGAAATACCTCTAAGGGATTCTTATGCTAAATATGATGATTGCTCTCTTATGTTCATATGCTCGCATGTCTCGCATGAATCGATGCTTTCCATGAATTTCTCAAAGTTCATAAAAGGGGGTTTTCACTAAATGACTAATAAGGAACGATTCTAAGTAACTCCATGATTTGTCTAAGATCGTTTCACAAGCTCTACGGATCATACTATGCTCACGAGGAACTCTATGATAAGCTCTAAGATCGTCTCATAAGTTCTACGGATCATAAAATAAAATGCTCTAAGATCTCTATGGTATTGGCTCTATGTTGTGCTCAATGGTATCTCTATGTCTCTACGGATCATAATGACTCTAAGTAACTCACAAGAACTCACAAGACTATGATTACCGCATGACTCACACGACTCACACGGATATGGTTTTGGATTTCGGATTTCATCATATATGCTTACATGGTTTCTACGATTTACTATGCTTTAAGGATTTCAGTCTCCATGTTTTGCATGCACCGTGCTATATTGCTTTATTGTTATTAGTTTGTATACGCTGAGTATTCCATGCTCAGCCGACATTTGTTATCATCGGCAGGTGCTCGGGCTCCATTTGATCTATGTGGCATGGAACCATGGTTGGAGGATGAGTACTTCGACCTATAGCCTTCCATGGATCATTCTCAGGATGATGGTCCTATAGATAGGTGTCAAAACTTTGACTTTTGTTGATCGGACTTAAAACTTTAGATGTTATTTTGTTATGTGAGTGTGGGGTTTGTCCACTCCACTTTTGAGTTTCTCACATGTATATACTTTTGTAGGTTCATACTTGAACTGAGTTGTAGGAGTTATTGTTTTGCTTCCACTATGTTTAGTATTTTTTTTCCGCTGTGCATTGTATTCCGTTTCCGCTAGATATGTATGTGTTTCTGACAGGTCTCCACGTGTGCCTTATGTATTATACTGGAGGTATGATATGGCGGTCACGAGTCAAAGTATCCCTAACTCGTAGGGGGTATTTTGGGTCGCGACAGACTTGGTATCAAAGCTGAGGCATTAGGTCACACAAGCTATAGGGATTGGTTTCCCTTGGGCTAAGCGGAAGTAAGTTCTATGAGTTGAACTTAGAACTCAGATGGACTTGTTGTCTTCGGCTTGTTACCACAACATAACCGGTATCAAGCGAGTCCTTCGGTCAGTCTAGGATCTTAGTCTAGGCGCTAGTTTAGACTATGTCTCGAGTTTTGTTCCAGAAAGGGTAGATGCCCAAGTTAGTCATGCTAGGACACTCTAAGTTATACTTATCTGATTATGTGTATACCTCGATGTATACGATATGCGTAATAGCAATTCATGTATATTAAACTACTATATGATGTGTGAGGTTTGTATCCAAGTTAGACTCATGTTTTGCCAATTGATCTCAGGATTTGATATCATGAGACACGGCACTCGCGGTCGAGGTCACCATACTCGGAGGGCTGAGAGTGAAGTTCCGAGAGAAGAGGAACCGTTGTATTTCACGAATGCTATGGACTCCATAGCCGAGACTTTGACGTTGTTGGCAGTGAGACCTACTCCTACCCCACCGGCTACTCCTGTGCCTACACCGGTGCATCACACCGCGGGGCTTGAAGCTTTTCGGAGACTGCAGCCTCCGACATTTTACGGTACTCTGGACCCAATGGTGGCAGAGTCTTGGATTTTGCAGCTGGAGAAGACATTCCGGGCTCTCTATTGTACTGAGGAGCAAAGAGTAGAATGGGCTTCCTTCCTGATGGAAGGTGAAGCCGAACACTGGTGGAGAGCTGCCCAAAGGCAGAAAGATGTTGCAAAGGTAGGAGTGCCCTAGACTTGGACAGAGTTCTTAGAAACTTTCAGAGAACAGTACTTTCCCAGGTTTATTCAGGAACAAAAAGCGAAGGAGTTTATGCTTTTGGAGCAAGGGTCGATGAGCGTCGTCGAGTATGAGGCTAAGTTCACCGAATTGTCAAGGTTTGCTCTGCACTTGGTTACTACTGAGGACCTACGGGTCAGGAAGTTTGAGATGGGCTTGAAGGCCTTTATTTGAGACCGGGTGTCCATTCTCCAGGTGGAGTCTTGGAGAGAGATAGTAGGGAAGGCGAAGATCGTCAAGAAGAATGCAAAAAAATTTATTAGAAGAAGAGACAGTGGCTTCGGAAAGAGCATGTCTCAGGGTCAATCTAGTGGTTCATCATCCTAGAAGAGGACTAGGACTGCACCGTACCAGCTCTCCCAGCCGATGCCAGCTCAGAGACCTTCTTTTGTGCCTCAGGCACCACACCCTACGACATCACAAGCTATGAGGGTTATGCCTCCGGCTTCCTCCGTATCCCAAACTTTTGAGGAATGTGCCGTCTGTGGTCATCGGCACAAGACAGGGGATTGCCAAAGAATGTCAAGTGGATGCTTCCACTTTGGCAAGATTGGCCACTTGATTCGAGATTGCCCGCGTAAGCAGTCACAGTCAGGACCACAGGGAGTTCGGCCTCCAGGCAGGCAGACTTCAGTACAGGGGTCTTCATCTCAGCCCTCCAGATCCTTGCCGCCCATCCAGCAGCCTCGTCAGGCTAATCAGGGCAGGGTCTTTGCTATGACTGATAGAGACGCACAGGCATCCGATGATGTTGTGCAAGTTTGATCTTGTCTAAGTTCTAGTGTTATTATGATATATGTTGTACTGAATATGTATTCCATATAGTGTTTTGTGATGCTTGTATCTATGGTATCTTATATGTTATAACTTGGGTGATTAAAATTCTCAAGTTCGTTACTAGTGAATGAGTGTTTAGCAAGGGTGTTAATCAATACGGGATCCACTCATTCGTTCGTCTCACCTAGCTTTGCAAAAGGGTTTACGTCCGAGCCGAGTAAGCTACCTTGGGAGTTGTCGATTTCGACCCTATTAGGCAAGTCTATAGAGACAGATAAAGTGTATCGGGCAGTGTTGTGCAAGTTATGCAGCACGAGTTACCAGTAGACCTGATCATTCTGGGATTTCAGGATTTGGATTTTGACGTCATCCTAAGTATGGATTGGCTCTCAGCTCACCATGGGCACGTGGCGTGTTTCGAGAATGTGGTAAATTTTAAACCCGCTGGGTTGAAGCCATTTCATTTCAGAGGACTTCAGAGGAGAGACATTGCTCGCTTTGCAGCTCTCAGTCTCAAGAAGGTAGAAGCACGAGACTCCACATCCATTTCGGTGGTGTGTGAATATATGGATGTTTTTCCGGAGATCTTACCGGGATTGCCTCCTGATCGGGTAATCGAGTTTGCAATTGAGTTGGCTCCAGGCACGTCGCCAATTTCTAGGGCTCCGTACAGGATGGCCCCTATTGAGCTAAAGGAGTTAAAGGGCCAGTTGGAGGAATTGCAAGGCCTTGGTTTCATTCAGCTAAGTGTCTCACCTTAGGGAGCTCCGGTGCTCTTTGTGAAGAAGAAAGATGGGTCTATGCGTATGTGCATTGACTACCAGCAATTGAACAATGTCACGATCAAGAATCGTTATCCATTACCTCGGATAGACGACTTGTTTGATCAGCTAAAAGGTGCGAAGTTCTTTTCCAAGATTGACCTTCAATCTGGTTATCATCAGTTGAAGATCAAGAAGGAAGACATTCCGAAGACAGCGTTTAGGACTCGATACGGCCATTACGAGTTTCTAGTCATGTCTTTTGGGCTGACTAACGCGCTAGCAGTATTTATGGAACTGATGAACCGGGTGTTCAGATCATCTCTCGATCAGTGTGTGATTGTGTTTGTAAATGATATCCTTGTGTATTCACAGTCACAGGATGATCACATGAGAGATCTCAGCTTTGTATTGCAGATTCTTCGAGAGCATAGACTTTATGCTAAGTTGAGTAAGTGCGAGTTTTGGTTGAACATGGTGTCCTTTCTTGGACATGTAGTGTCTGCTGAAGGTATCTCAGTCGATCCTGCAAAGATTGATGCAGTGATGAATTGGGAAATGCCAAAGAGTGTTACCGAGATTCGTAGTTTTCTTGGCCTGGCAGGATACTACAGGAGGTTTGTGGAGGGATTTTCAAGCTTAGCCGCTCCGCTTACCTATCTCACGTGGAAAAACACTAAGTTCACTTGGAATCACAAGTACGAGGCAAGTTTCTTGGAGTTAAAGAAGAGGCTTACCACAGCTCCTGTCCTCACAGTTCCATCCGGAAGCGGTGGCTTTGAAGTCTATAGTGATGCCTCACTAGTTGGACTGGGATGTGTTTTGATGCAACATAAATTGGTGGTTGCCTATGCTTCCCATCAGTTAAAGGAGCATGAGCAAAACTACCCCACCCACGACTTAGAGCTTGCAGCCGTCGTGTTTGCATTAAAAATTTGGCATCACTACCTCTATGGGGAAGAGTTCGTTGTGTTCACGGATCACAAGAGCTTGAAGTATCTTTTCCTCCAGAAGGAGTTGAATATGAGACAGCGTCGTTGGATGGAGTTCATGAAGGACTACGATTGTTCTATCCAGTACCATCCGGGTAAGGCTAATGTGGTAGCCGATGCTCTTAGTAGGAAACCCTATGGGGTTATGGCTCACTTGAGAGTACAAGAGTGGAAGTTGTTGAATGATATGTGTAACTTAGCCACTACTCTCAGGCATGTCACCTACGGGCCGATGATGTCCAACATTGTGGTTAGGCCACATATTCTGAACCGGATCAAAGAGTTGCAAGATTCGGATGTCGAATTGCTTGCTTACCGAGACAAGTCGGTTAGTAATGACAATCAGGAGTTCACTTTAAATGGTGATGGTGCTATCACATTCAAAGGCAGGTTGTGCGTTTCGGCTGACACGGTGTTGAGGGGTGAGATTTTGGACGAGGCTCACCGATCCAAGTATACGGTACATCCGGGAGGTACCAAGATGTATCAGAATCTGAAGAAGCACTACTGGTGGCGAAACATGAAGAGGGAAGTCGCCGAGTATGTTGCTAGATGTTTGGTGTGCCAGTAGGTGAAAGCCGAGCATCAGAGGTCGACAGGTCTATTACAGTCCCTCCCTATTCTAGAATGAAAATAGGAGAATATCTTGATGGATTTCATCGTGGGTTTGCCACGAACGGCGAAGGGCTCCGATGCTATTTGGGTGATTGTAGATAGATTGACTAAGTCTGCACACTTTATTCCTTGTCAGACTACTTTAAATGTGAATCAGTTAGTAGCCTTGTATGTCAAGGAGGTGGTTCATCTGCATGGTGTGCCAGTTTCTATCGTATCTGATCGAGATCCTAGGTTTACTTCAAGATTCTGAAAAACTTTACTGGATGCTATGTGTTCTCGTTTGGACTTTAGCACCGCCTTTCATCCTCAAACTGATGGATAGACTGAACGGGTAAATCAGGTTGTGGAAGATATGCTCCGAGCTTGTATGCTAGACTTTCAGGTAGTTGGGAGGAACAATTGTCATTGGTTGAGTTTGCCTACAACAATAGTTATCAAGCAAGCATCCAGATGGCGCCTTTTGAAGCTCTCTATGGTCACAGTTGCAGATCACCGCTATACTGGGATGAAGTTGGTGAGAGGAAGGTTCTTGGTCCTGAGTCGATCGAGCGGATCGCAGAAAGGGTCAAAATTATCTAGGAGCGATTGAAAACTGCTCAAGATAGGCAGAAGAGTTATGCGAATACTCACCGCAGAGATCGGGTCTTTGTGAAGATTTCGCCAAGTCGGGGAATCATGCGATTCGGAAAGAAGGGAAAGCTCAGTCCTAGGTACATAGGACCATTTGAGATCATCATGAGGGTTAGTGAGGTTGCTTACAGGGTAGCACTACCGCCTCACTTGGCAGCTATCCATAATATATTTCACGTCTATATGCTTAGGAAATACATTTCGGATCCGTCTCACGTCATTGCTCTTGATCCTGTGGAGATTAGAGAGGGTCTCACGTTGGCTGAGCAACCAGTTCGGATTTTGGATCGTCGGGATCAAGTGTTGCGAAACAAGACTATCCCTTTAGTCCTTGTGAAGTGGCAACATCATTCCAAGGAAGAAGCTACATGGGAACGAGAAGCTGAGGTGAAAGAAAAGTACCCTCACTTGTTTGAGTGAGTTTCTTGTTGGTTTTGTATGTATTTTGTTCTTATATGTTTTGGGTGTCGTTCTAATTTCGAGGAAAAAATTCTTGCAAGGGGGGAGGGATGTAGAGCCCCGAATTTTCATCTCACGTATTGGTGAATAGTGCCCAAGTGTGGTTTTGTACACTTAGGGGTCTTATGATTAATATACGAGTTTGGATAATTGGCGTGCATGTTTTGATAGGTCTACATATCCCTAAGGACTGTGTTTTAAGAACTAAAGGTGTTGGAACTGGGATTGGAAAGCTCTAAGGTAGTGAAAACAAGGTTTTTCAGCAAAACAGGAGATCACTGATCGCTCGGTGATACCTCCGATCGACCGGTCTTCTACCCATCGCTCGGTAGCTATCGAGCGGTCAACTTTTTGTATGGGAAATTTTTTTAGAGAGGGTGTTTTCAACCGATCGCTCGGCTGAAACCATCGATCGACCAGTAAGCTACCGATCGCTCGGTCTATACCACCGATCGATCGGTCATACGCAGATTTTCTTCATTAAGGGTGTTTACGACTCTAACCACCACCTCTTGCCTATAAATAGGTTGGGTTCGTGCCTTAGAGTTTCAGAAATCTCTGTGTCCTATCTTAGGAGATTTTGAGAGAGAGAAGAAGGAGAGGAACTACTTGTGATCAAGCTTGAAGGAAGATCAAGCTCTCTTTGGTGATTCTCAACCAAGAACTCAAGGTTCTTGCTTGCTCAGGCTTTTGGGAATCAAAGTCTTTGATTTCATCAAGGTAGATACACTCTAGTAGCAATCTTGTAATCCTACTGAGTTACTAAATGTTGTTTTTCTACATCTATACTAAGTATGTATATATATCTTGGTTGACTTTGGTGTGAAAGTATGTGATATATACTTGGATGAAAGATACTATTATAATGCACTCTAAGTGTTTGATGAAATACCTCTAAGGGATTCTTATGCTAAATATGATGATTTCTCTCTTATGTTCATATGCTCGCATGTCTCGTATGAATCGATGCTTTCCATGAATTTCTCAAAGTACCAAAAAGGGGTTTTTCACTAAATGACTAATAACGAACGATTCTAAGTAACTCCATGATTTGTCTAAGATTGTTTCACAAGCTCTACGGATCATACTATGCTCACGAGGAACTCTATGATAAGTTCTAAGATCATCTCACAAGCTCTACGGATCATAAAAGAAAATGCTCTAAGATCTCTATAGTATCGGCTCTATATTGTGCTCTATGGTATCTCTATGTCTCTACGGATCATAATGACTCTAAGTAGCTCACAAGAACTCACAAGACTATGATTACCTCATAACTCACATGACTCACACGGATATGGTTTTGGATTTCAGATTTCATCACATATGCTTACTTGGTTTCTACGCTTTACTATGCTTTATGGATTTCAGTCTCCATGTTTCGTATTCTCCATGCTATATTGCTTTATTGTTATTAGTTTGTATATGCTGAGTATTCCACGCTCAGCTGATATTTGTTATCATCGGCAGGTGCTCGGGCTCCATTTGATCTATGTGGCACGGACCATGGTTGGAAGAAGAGTACTTCGACCCAGAGCCTTCCATGGATCATTCTCAGGACGATGGTCCTATAGATAGGTGTCGAGACTTCGACTTTTGTTGATCGGACTTAAAACTTTAGATGTTATTTTGTTATGTAGTGTGGGGTTTGTCCACTCCACTTTTGGATTTCTTACATGTATATACTTTTGTAGGTTCATACTTGAAATGAGTTATAGGAGTTATTGTTTTGCTTCCACTATGTTTAGTATTTTTTTTCCGCTATGCATTGTATTCCGTTTCCGCTAGATATGTATGTGTTTCTGACAGGTCTCCACGTGTGCCTTATGTATTATACTGGATGTATGATATTGCGGTCACGAGTCAGAGTATCCCTAACTCCTAGGGGGTATTTTGGGTCGCGACATTCTCTAAGTAATCATTATATGGTATAGTGAAGCTCTATAAGGTGGAATCACATTAGATGTGAAAAACCTTATGTGTAGGACCCATTGAGGATTTTGATGGAAGATAAAAAATGATGACCAAAAGGGTTTGGAATCCTAGGGGCATGTGGAAGTTGGGCCTGCCTAGGGTGGGACGCCCACTTCATGGAGGTGTTCTTATTTTAATTAGTTATTAACTAATAACTACTCTCCTTGTTGGATAAGGTTAGTCAGTTAGTTAGTTACTAATTAAAGATTCCCTATTTAATAGGGATTCTATTAGTTTCTTACTAATCAAGGAATCCTAATTGGATTAGGATAAGGATAAGATTAGTTGGTTACTAATAGATAAGGTTAGTTTCTATTTTAATTAATCCTAATTAATCAAGGAAAAATCAAAAAGGAAACAATTGAAGAATCCTTATTGGATAAGGATTAGCAGACTTGGGTTGCAAGCAACCCAAGCAAACCCTTTATATAGTGGATGCCCACCTTGGAGAATTCACTCTCTCCCATACGGTTTGCTCTCCCTCCTCTCCTCAAACCTCACGCCCTTCCTTCTTCTCCTCTAGGAGTGTACGGTCACAACTCTTCCCCTTTTCTCTTGTGTTCTAAGTTTTTGAATATCAAGAAGAAGATCATGAATTTTTTTATTCTTCAAGAAAGGATCTTTATTTCAAGATCCAAGATCTGAAAATTTGGAAGGGCCATTAGCTTCCATTAGAGAAAGCTTTAAATAAAGAAGGTCCATGTGGATTACGAAGGAGAATTGGCACTTGTGAAGTTTTGCCGGTATCGTTTCTATCGTGGATTTGACTTAACAATTTCAAAGTTGCAAAGGTGATTGTTGCTTCAATTTTCATTGAATAAAATCAATTAGAATCTTAGTCAGATCTTGGAATTCGATGTATGCCCCCTAAGAACTTTTTTTCTAAAATTATAAAGAGGCATACTTTCACGAGCAGCTGGGACTCGTCGCCGAGTGGCTTAAATTTGGCTACTGGAATGGCCACTCCTCTACGTGTGATGACCCGAATATTTTTAAAATAAAAATATTATATAAATATTCAATATATAATTGAATATTTGATAATCCTTATTACCATTTAAGCATATAATTTATATTGCTTATAGTATAAGGGTATATACTAGGTATTAAACAAAAATTAATACATGTATATAATAAAGAGAAGACAATGGCTGAGATCATGCTATGTAGCAAGTGCCATGTAGCAATATCATAGAGGAGTTGATCAAGAGATTCAGGGGAAATCTATTGTGAATTTAAAGTGATGATGTAGAACCCCGAAACTTTTGTATATGCCTTGGGACATGTGTCAAGACATGATACCTTGAAATCTCAAATCCATGAAATGAGAAGTTGAAGCTTTGAGTAATTTTGCCAAGAATGCTATAATTAATTAAATAAATTATTTAAAAATATCTATAAGCCTCTAAAGAGACCCTAGCCATGTTTAGGAAAGGTCAAAAGTGAAGTATGACAAGTCTAAGTAGTGGAAGGAGTGAAAATTCGACTTAGTGTCGAAACGTCCAGAGAACCAATCGCTCGGTCCATTTCAGCGATCGATCGGTCCAAAACTGATCGATCGGAGGCGATCGACTGGTCAACTTTTTTGTATGGGGAAATTTTCCAGAGAGCATTTTTTGACCGGTCGCTCGATGAATAACACCAATCGCTCGGTAGGCAACCGATCGATCGGTCATAACCACCGATCACTCGGTCTTCGTGTTTTTGCAGAAATTTCAGTAAGGGTTATTTTGTCTTTTGGGGGTTAAACCCTTTTTTATAAGGCTTTGCCCGAGCCTTAGGGCCTCATTCACTACACTTAGGGATATTTGAGAGAGAGGGAGAAGAAACTAGGGTTGTAAAGACCCCTTTCCATTTGAGAGTACGATCAAGGGTTTCAAGACCTGAAATCAATCATTTTTTTGCTTGGATCCCTCAAAGCCAAGCCTCAAGCTCGAGGGGGAGTCTCTCTCAAGCAAGGGCAGCATCCTCCAAGGTGTTTTCAAGAAGGTTTCCTTCCCACTCAAGCCTTCTTCAAGCAAGAGTCCTTCTTCTTGCAAGTTGGAGCTCCAATCAAGATTTACAATTAAGAATCAAGCCTTGATTCAAGGTTAGTACACCCTACTAACTTCCCCTAGCAATAATCTAGGTTTCTATGAGAAATATGATTCTTGCCATTATGTTTTTTTCCTTATGAAATGTATCATCTCTAATAAATATAAACAAGATAAGAAAAAGATATGGATGTGTGGATGGGATGTTGATTGAGGTGATGGGATGCCGAATGTGTGATATGTGTGATGTGTGAAATGAAAAAAGGGAGGATGGGCATTTTACCAATAATTAACTTACCTTGATGGTTGGATGGAAAATATTCACTAAGAAGAAGAAAATGAACTATTACGGAACATTGCATGTTATGTGTTTCACAAAATGCCTAAACAATGATTAAATGACTTAAATGAAGAAATTAAAGTAGGCCTTATACATGCGTTCTTATGAATGATGAATTGATCAAATGCCATGTAGATTACCCAATTTTTATATGCTTATACTATAAAACTTAATTATGATGCAATGTCTCTCTTGCTATCCGCATGCCCATGATTGTCACTATTGGCATGCACACGAGCACGCATGTGTGCATAAACCGAGGTTTCAAGAGCATGTGCATATAATAATCAAGAAAATATTACATGTCAAGGAGGTTGGTAGCCCAGGGAGATTCGGGTACTAGCCTCTAGCTCACAAGAAAACTGAAAACATCACCTGTCAAGGAGGTTGGTAGCCCAGGGGTGTTCGGGTACTAGCCTCTAGCTCACAAGAAAACTAAACAAGTAACTAAAATCAAGTATACGTCAAGGAGGTTGGTAGCCTAGGGACATTCGGGTACTGGCCTCTGGCTCACAAGAAAACCATATATCAAGGAGGTTGGCAGCCCAGGGAGATTCGGGTGCTAGCCTCTATCTCACAAGTTACAAGATGCAAGTTTACAAGATGATGACAAGGCATTCATGCATGCATGCATATATGATTTTCTCAAGCCATACCGAGACATGAGACGGATTTCCAAGCATGAGTTTTATCAGAGTTTTTGCATTCATGCACGCACGTCAAGATGATTGTATTGTACCATGTTTAATATTGTTTCTTTTGTGATGTTCCCCTTACTGCTCTGTATTGTATTACTGTTGTTGTGTTTTATTATTGTTATGGTTAGCAAGTAGCTTGTACTCACTGAGTATTCTATGCTCAGCCGTACTTTCATGTCGGTAGGTACTGAGAGAGCCCTCGACCCGGAGCCTTGGGTCGAGGAAGAGTACATAGAGGAGAGAGAGCCGTCTATTCCACTACAGTCTCAGGCGGACCGAGACCTTGACATGTGGCCATACCTCGACTACTGTTGAGGGGAGAGTACAAGAGGGTATTTTATGTATTTTGACATTTTGATAGGTGGGCCTGTCCACTTTAGACTTGATTATGTTTTGTGTATATGTTTCACTTGGAATACTACTTGGAACTTTAGAAGAAACGAAAAAGTTATTTCACGCTTCCGCAACCTATGTTTAGCTTCCGCGCTCTGATTATCATTGTGTTAGTATTATATTCACCTCGTTCATTACAGGATGGTTTGGCAGGTACGTATAGTCACACCTAAAGTATCCCTTAACTCCTAAGGGGTATTTTGGGGTGCGACAGAGGTGGTATCAGAGCCCTAGGCATTAGAGTCCCTAGGGTCACTTAGTACTTGATACAGTAAAGTGTTATGAAAGAGTTGTATTCTAAGTATAGACTAACAAGTTAGTCTTAGTCAAAATAGGTTGAGCTTCAACCAAACTTAGAGTCCTAAGCTAGGAACACGGATTGTATGTTATACTATTGTGTTGTATACCATGCGTGCCTTATCTTGTGCTTAGTAAATATGCTTTAAATGAATGGTGAAATTATTACTAAATGTGTATCCAAGTTAGACTCATGTTGTATTGTCGTTCTCAGGAGAAGTCATGAGATGCAATACCCGGGGTCGTGGATACAATACCAGGGGCAATGGAAGTGATGCTCCATCGGGTGATGATCAACCCGATTTTGCCCTAGCCTTTACTTCAATAGCCGAGACCTTGGCTATGTTAGCAACAAGGCAACCGGCTACTCCTCCTAATGCTGCACTTATACCGGCTCCTCCTAATAGAGCACAAGCCTGGATAGAGGCTTTTCGGAGGATGAGGCCTCCAACCTTTTGTGGGAGTATTGACCCACTTGTTGCTGAAGGATGGATTCGACAACTAGAAAAGATATTTTCGGTGTTGGCTCCTACTGAGGCGGAGAGGGTTACTTGGGCCGCCTTCATGCTTGAAGGTGAGGCCGATCATTGGTGGAAGTCTGGACTTCGGACCCGAGAGTTGACCCGGCAAGGTCAAGACTGGACTTGGAGAGAATTCTTGGATGTTTTCAACAAGAAGTACTTCCCGGTTAGGATGAAAGAAAAGATGGAAGTTCAGTTCATTACCTTGGAGCAAGGTAACATGTCGGTAGCGGATTATGAAGCCAAATTTTTGGAGCTATCCACATATGAGAGCGACTGAGGCTATGAAAGCCCAGAAATTTGAGAGGGGGTTGAAGGCCTACCTCAAGGACCGAGTCTCAATGTTCAGACATCAGACATATTCAGAAGTTGTGGACAAGACACTTTTGGCTGAGTCGAACTCTGAGGAGTTCTTCAAAAGAAGAGGAATAGAGAAAGGACAGTCGAGTAGTTCAGGGGAGAAAAGAGCAAGGACTAGCTTGTATCAGTCCGCAGGGCCGGCTCAGTCACAGAGGATATATTCGACACCACAGGCTCCCCACCCTTTTGCTCCACCGGCTTTTCATCCAGCTTTCACTCAGGCTCCTCGCCCCACAGTGACTCAGACTACGGGATATGCTCCTCCTACCTATGCGCATGATATCTGCACCCTTTGTGGAAGGAGGCATCCAGCGGGGGAATGTAGGAGGGCTACCAGAAGTTGCTTCCGTTGTGGTGACTAAGGCTACCTGGTTAGAGATTGTCCCTGACGTCATATGCCAGCTCAGTCTCAGGGGAGCAGGCCCCCGATGAGGCAGACATCTCAGCCTAGCTCTTCTCAGGCTTCGAGGGCCTCATAGTCTACACGACCTCCTCGCCCAGCCACCCAGGGTCAAGTTTTTGCTCTATCAGAGAGAGATGCACGTACATCCGACGATGTCGTACAATGTTCGCAAGAATCTTAGAGTTTAAGTTGTGAATGATTTCTATGGTTGATGAGTCATTAATTTTACCAAGGGTTACCTATGTATGATGTTTGTTATTGTTTGAAATCTACTGATATTAGTTACTTACTCGCACAAGCGCTTTATTAGTGAACGAGTGTCTCACCCGAGTGTTGATCGACACAGGATCCACTCACTCCTTTGTGTCACCTAGTTTCGCAAAGGGAATTTCGACTGAGGCTACTCCGTTAGAACGGGAGTTGACCATTGCAACTACACTTGGCAAGTCAGTGGGTACGGATAAAGTATTTGGAGATTGTGTGGTTCAAGTGGGGGAGAATGAACTAGTTGCTAGTCTCATCATCCTAGATTTCCAAGACTTGGATTTTGATGTCATCTTAGGGATGGACTGGTTATCAAACCACCACGGGCATGTTGCATGCTTTGAAAAGATGGTGAACTTCAAGCCGGAATGAGCTAAGCCTTTTCATTTCCGAGGATTGAGAGAAAGGGACATTGCTTGCCTCGCAGCTTTGAGCATAGCAAACTGAAATTTATTCAGATCAATGATCTCTAAGACCTAGAGGGGGGGTGAATAGGTCTATCTAATAATTTCTAACCAATTTTAATTTTTCAATTAATATGTTTAAAAATCAATGATTAATTCAATCAGACAATTCACACAAATCAAACACAGAAGATTTTTACGTGGAAAACCCTAACGGGAAAAAACCACGGGACCTTGTCCAGCAATAAACTTCACTATGAAAAGATATCAAGTACAAGATAAGACCTTACCAAAACAGAAACTACGTTCCTAGGTATAGACTCTTACTCTTGATTTCCACGAACCAGCAGGTTCGATCTCCGCCTTAGCAGCTTCGGTTCCACACCGACCAAATCTTTTCAAGCAACTTCAAATCCACGATCACACACGATCGATCTCCTTCCACGAAGGCTCCGGATCAAACACCGGACAAACACACAAGGTGTAGGGTTGTGAATCAATTTAGTAAATTTCAAACCCTAGAGGGATCTCATACAGATCTGAGATCACACAATGCAAGATCAAAGATTTTAATCTATACTTGCATTCTCTAGGATCTAAGAAAGAGGAGGGATCAACAAAGATCTAATAAAAACAATAAGAAAAACCCTAGAAGAGTTTCTCAGACCTCTACTCTTTCAAAAATTATCAAAGACACGAATTAGGTCTCTCAAAAGTTGTTTATATAGGGTTAAAAAAAAAGAATCCAGAAAAAGAAAAATTCTTTTTACGGGGACCGATCGATCGGTGCTCACAACCGATCGCTCGGTTCACAACGGATCGATCGGTTCTAATGACCGATCGCTCGGTCATAAAACATCTCTCTGGAAAATTTTCCCATACAAATATTTAGTCCAGTCGATAGCCACCGATCGCTCGGTAGGCCACCGATCGATCGGTCGCAATACCGAGCGATCGGTTGAGAC
This sequence comes from Tetracentron sinense, assembly GCA_015143295.1. Taxonomy (NCBI): domain Eukaryota; kingdom Viridiplantae; phylum Streptophyta; class Magnoliopsida; order Trochodendrales; family Trochodendraceae; genus Tetracentron; species Tetracentron sinense. The sequence continues at coordinate 21,525,135 of CM026553.1, forward strand.
AGAATTTTTGCCAAAATTAATTCATTTTATTTTTATTTGATTCAACTAAGATCAAATAACTTTGGTAGGCTTAAAACTATCCTCCTAGGTATTTTTAGGGTTATCTAAGTCAAATCAAACCTAGGTAGGGGTCTCTAAGTCCATTACCTGTCTAGATCCGGAGTAGAACCTTTTTCTTCTCTTTCTTCAATCTTCTTTAAGCTTTAGCTCTTCTCTTCTTTTCTGACAAGTTGAACATGACACGACGACTCGACTCAACTGACCTATCTAATGATCACGGAATTTGCCAACACCTATTTAGGGATTTACACAAACCCAGAGGCACCGAACTCTTTGGCCATTTCGGTTGTGAGTGATTTCTTAGATGTGTTCCTGAAAGAAATTCTTGGAATGCCTCCTGACTGAGAGATCGAGTTCGCTATAGAGCTTGCTCCGGGCACCGCTCCGATTTCAAGGGCATCGTATAGAATGGCCCCAATAGAGCTTGAAGAATTGAAGAAGCAAATTGAGGAGTTACAACAACTTGGTTTCATCCAACCAAGTGTCTCGCCATGGGGAGCTCCGGTCCTCTTTGTGAAGAAGGACGGGTCGATGAGAATGTGCATAGACTACCGTTAGTTGAACAAGGTCACTATCAAGAACCGTTATCCCTTGCCACGGATAGACAACTTGTTCGATCAACTGAAAGGAGCGAGATTCTTATCCAAAATTGATCTTAGATCAGGATATCATCAGTTAAAGATCAAGGTGGAAGATGTTCCAAAGACGGCCTTTAGGACTCGATATGGGCACTATGAGTTCCTTGTTATGCCTTTTGGGCTGACGAATGCACCGGTGGCGTTCATGGATTTGATGAACCGGGTGTTCCGATCATACTTGGATTGATGTGTATTCCCAGACACGGGAAGATCACGCATGAGACCTCCACCTTGCTTTGGAGATGTTGAAAGAGCATAGGCTATATGCCAAATTGAGCAAGTGTGAATTCTGGTTAGAGAAGGTGGCGTTCCTAGACCACGTAGTGTCGGCCAAGGGCATTTCTGTAGACCCAGCCAAGGTTGAGGCAATCATGAGTTGGGAGAAGCCCAATAGCATCATGGAGATATGTAGTTTCATCGGATTGGCAGGCTATTATCGGAGATTCGTGGAGGGATTCTCCAGTTTGGCTGCACCTCTCACTCACCTGACACGGATGAATGCTAAGTTTGTATGGAGTGACAAGTGCGAGATCAGTTTCATGGAGCTGAAGAAAAGACTTACCACAGCTCCCGTCCTTACGGTGCCTTCGGGACATGTTGGTTATGAGGTTTATAGTGACGCCTCACATGTGGGACTTGGGTGTGTCCTAATGTAGCACAAGAAATTCATTGCCTATGCATCAAGGCAACTGAAGGAGCATGAAAAGAATTACCCCACTCATGACTTGGAGCTTGCGACGGTCATGTTTGCACTCAAGATTTGGTACCATTACCTTTATGGGGTGGAGTTCTATGTGTTCACGGATCACAAGAGTCTCAAGTACCTCTTTTCCCAAAAGGAACTAAATTTGCGGCAACGACATTGGATAGAATTCTTGAAAGATTACGAGTGCACCATCCAATATCACCCGAGAAAAGCGAACGTAGTGGCTGACGCCTTGAGTAGGAAACCACCGGGGTTGTTGGCTCACATGTTAGTGCAAGAATGGAGACTATTGGAAGATTTGGCTAATCTAGACATAAGTGTAAATGATTCCGTCCGTAGCCCTATTTTGGCAAATGTCACAGTTCAGCCGTACATTATAGATTTGATCGAAGAGTATCAAGCCACGGATGCTGACTTGTTGGCTTTCTGGGATAAGGAAGTTGCCAAGGGTAGCTAGCCGAGGTACTATTACATTCAAGGGAAGGCTTTGTGTCCCAGCCAATGCAGATCTTCGGAGAGAGATTATGGATGAAGCTCACCGGTCAAAGTATACAGTGCATCCCGGGGGTACAAAGATGTACCGGAACCTCAAGAGTCACTTTTAGTTGCGAAACATGAAGAGGGAGGTTGCGGTGTATGTGACGCGGTGTTTGGTGTGCCAACAGGTGAAAGTAGAGCACTTGAGACCGGCTGGACTTTTGCAGTCTCTCCCTATTCCCGAGTGGAAATGGGAGCATATCTCTAAGGACTTCATTGTGGGGTTGCCAAAGACGGTTAGAAAGACCGATGCAATATGGGTAGTAATCGACAGACTCACGAAGTCCACCCATTTCTTGCCATACCGGACTACCTTCAATTCCAATCAGTTGGCTGCATTGTACATCAAGGAAATAGTCTGATTGCATGGGGTGCCAGTGAGCATTGTATCGGATAGAGACTTGAGATTCACTTCCAGGTTTTGGAAAAGCTTTCAGGACGCCATGGGTTCCCGACTGGACTTTAGCACAATTTTCCACCCATAGATCGACAGGCAAACCGAGCAGGTGAATCAAGTGATAGAAGACATGCTCCGAACTTGTATGCTAGATTTTAAAGGAAGTTGGGAAGATCACCTACCTTTGGTGGAGTTCACCTACAATAACAGTTATCAGGCAAGCATACAGATGGCGCCTTTTGAGGCTTTGTATGATAGGTGTTGTAGATCCCCATTGTATTGAGATGAAGTTGGGGAAAGGAAGGTGTTGGGCCCCGAGTTAATTGAACAAACCACAGATAGGGTCAAGCATATCCGGGAAAGGTTGAAGACCGCACAAGATCGACAGAAAAGCTATGCCGACACCCGTAGGCGGGACCTTGAGTTTTGAGTTGGAGATTTTGTATTTATTCAGGTTTCACTAACCAAGGGTGTTATGAGATTCGGAAAGAGAGGCAAGCTTAGCCCGAGATATGTGGGTCCGTTCGAGATCATTACAAGAGTCGGTGAGTTGGCTTACCGTGTTGCTTTGCCCGCTCATATGGCAGCGTTCCACAATGTGTTTCACATCTCCATGCTACGGAAGTATATTCCGGACCCTTCTCATGTCATCGAACTTAACCCAGTTGAGATTCAAGAGGATCTCACTTTGGTTGAGAAGCCGGTTCACATATTAGATCGAAGAGATCAAGTGATTCGTAATAAGACTATACCGCTAGTTCTCGTGCAATGGCAACATCACGCTCAAGAAGAGGCTACATGGGAACGTGAGGCCAAAGTCAAAGCGAAGTATCCCGAGTTGTTTGGATGAATTTTGTGTATGACTTGTAATTTTGTTTTGAATTGCAATACACGCATCGTCCAAATTTGGAGGAAGAAATTTCTTATAAGGGGGGAGGATGTAGAACCCCGGAACTTTTGTATATGCCTTGGGACATGTGTCAAGGCACGATACCTTGAAATCTCAAATCCATGAAATGAGAAGTTGAAGCTTTGAGGAATTTTACCAAGAATGCTATAATTAATTAAATAAATTATTTAAAAATGTCTATATGCCTCTAAAGAGACCCTAGTTATGTTTAGGAAAGGTCAAAAGTGAAGTAGGACAAGTCTAAGTAGTGGAAGGAGTGAAAATTGGACTTAGTGTCGAAACCTGCAGAGAACCGATCGATCGGTCCAAAACCGATCGATCGGAGGCTATCGACTGGTCAACTTTTTTGTATGGGAAAATTTTCCAGAGAGCATGTTTTTTACCGGTCACTCGGTCAATAACACCGATCGCTCGATGGGCAACCGATCGATCAGTCATAACCACCGTTCGCTCGGTCTTCGCGTTTTTGCAGAAATTTCAGTAAGGGCTATTTCGTGTTTTGGGGGTTAAACCCTTTCTTATAAGGCTTTGCCCGAGCCTTAGGGCCTCATTCACTACACTTAGGGATATTTGAGAGAGAGGGAGAAGAAACTAGGGTTGTAAGGACCCCTTTCCATTTGAGAGTACGATGAAGGGTTTCAAGACTCGAAATCATTCATTTTTTTTCTTGGATACCTCAAAGCCAATCCTCAAGCTCGAGGGGCAGTCTCTCTCAAGCAAGGGCAGCATCCTCCTAGGTGTTTTCAAGAAGGTTTCCTTCCCACTCAAGCCTTCTTCAAGCAAGAGTTCTTCTTCTTGCAAGTTAGAGCTCCAATCAAGGTTTACAACTAAGAATCAAGCCTTGATTAAAGGTTAGTACACCCTACTAACTTCCCCTAGCAATAATCTAGGTTTCTATGTGAAATATGATTCTTGCCATTATGTTTTCTTCCTTATGAAATGTATCATCTCTAATAAATATAAACAAGATAAGGAAAAGATATGGATGTGTGGATGGGATGTTGATTGAGGCGATGGGATGCCGAATGTGTGATATGTGTGGTGTGTGAAATGGAAAAAGGGAGGATGGGCATTTTAACAATAATTAACTTACCTTGATGGTTGGATGGAAAATATGCACTAAGAAGAAGAAGATGAACTATTACGGAATATTGCATGTTATGTGTTTAACAAAATGCCTAAACTATGAATAAATGACTTAAATGAAGAAATGAAAGTAGGCCTTATACATGCATTCTTATGAATGATGAATTGATCAAATGCCATGTAGATTACCCAATTTTTATATGCTTATACTATGAATTTAATTATGATGCAATGTCTCTCTTGCTATTTGCATGCCCATGATTGTCACTATTGGCACGCACATGAGCACGCATGTATGTATAAACCGAGGTTTCAAGAGCATGTGCATATAATAATTAAAAAGAAAACATTGCATGTCAAGGAGGTTGGTAGCCCAGGGAGATTCGGGTACTAGCTTCTGGCTCACAAGAAAACTGAAAACACCACCTGTCAAGAAGGTTGGTAGCCCAGGGGTATTCGGGTACTAGCCTCTGGCTCACAAGAAAACTAAACAAGTAACTAAAATCAAGCATACATCAAGGAGGCTGGTAGCCTAGGGACATTCGGGTACTAACCTCTGGCTCACAAGAAAACCATATATCAAGGAGGTTGGCAGCCCAAGGAGATTCGAGTGCTGGCCTCTGGCTCACAAGTTACAAGATGCAAGTTTACAAGATGATAACAAGGCATTCATGCATGCAAGCAAATATGATTTTCTCAAGCCATACCGAGACATGAGACAGATTTCCAAGCAGGAGTTTTATCGGAGTTTTCGCTTTCATGCACACACATCAAGATGATTGTATTGTACCATGTTTAATATTGTTTCTTTTGTGATGTTCCCCTTACTACTCTGTATGTATTACTGTTGCTGTGTTTTATTATTGTTATGGTTAGCTAGTAGCTTGTACTCGCTGAGTATTCCATGCTCAGCCGTACTTTCATGTCGGTAGGTACTAAGGGAGCCCTCGACCCGGAGCCTTGGGTCGAGGAAGAGTACATAGAGGAGAGAGAGCCGTCTATTCCACTACAGTCTCAAGTGGACTGAGACCTTGACGTGTGGCCATACCTCGACTACTGTTGAGGGGAGAGTATGAGAGGGTCTTTTATGTATTTTGACATTTTGATAGGTGGGCCTATCCACCTTAGACTTGATTATGTTTTGTGTATATATTTCACTTGGAATACTACTTGGAACTTTAGAAGAAAAGAAAAAATTAGTTCACGCTTCCACAACCTATGTTTAGCGCTTTGATTATCATTGTGTTAGTATTATATTTACCTCGTTCATTACAGGATGGTTTGGCAGGTACGTATAGTCACACCTAAAGTATCCCTTAACTCCTAGGGGGTATTTGGGCGCGACAGATGATGATCATGAGTTAAGATAAGAACACTTGGCAAGTGCCACATGTCAACACCACAAAAAGGGACGTCCAAGATTAACTCTGGTTAGTCAATTAACTATGATAAGTTAATCATAAAGTCAATAATTGATTGAAAGAATATCATGTTGACAAGTGGAATGATCTTCACCATCCAAAGTATGGATGGCCAAGATTTGAGTATGGGTGGCAAATGCCACATGGCATCTCCATTAAGATATGCATGGGATTAAGATGATAAAGGAGAGATGAACCATCCCATACCATGAATATTGCACGCCCACTTTAGTGACCCTAGGGGTGTGAACCCAAGTCAAGTGAAGTTAACCATGGGGTATAAATCTATGAACCTAGTGGTTAGGACATTAACCCTTAAGCTATGAACAATGTATACGTCCACTTTTGGTTAAGAGTAAAAGTTAACTTAACCAAGAAGTTAACTCTTGGTGTAGTGAAGTATAAGAACATTAACCATATTAATGGTTATGCATGTATGGAAATCTAAAGAATGAATCTAAATTCTGGATTTTAATTAAAGTGAGACACATTCTTAGGATGGGGAGATGTACACGCCCAACAATGCTTATCATGGGTTAATTAACTAGCTTTGTTAAGTTAACCATGAACTATATTAATATATATAAAGAAATATACATGTATCTAGTTAGGATAAATAATGATATATGAATCCAAATTAAATAGGTACATGAGTTATAGTTAAAAGAATTAGGTAACCATGGGTTAAGGAAAGTAACTAAGGTTAGTGCTTGTACCTTGGATTCATTGAACAAAGTACAAAGGAGCTAAGTGATGGTAACCGAAATTAATGGGTTCATGAACACTTTGGTTCATGAACTAAGATTAATTAAGAGGATGATTCTTGACTTAAGAGTGAGGCAAGACCTTGCCTATATAAGGAGACCCCACACGCCCACTTGGTGCTCATCCCATTGTGTCAACTTGGGTAGAGACTAGTAGACCACACTGCCATTCCTAGTGTACACACCATGGTGCCAAGCTTGTGAGAAGGATAAAGACCACACACCCAACCCTTGTGCCTCACTCCAAGTGAACGTCCAAACCATGAGGGAATAGTTAGAGAGCAAGGGAAAAAAGGAAGAAAGAAAGAAGAAAGAAAGGAAAGAGAAAAAGAGTAAAGAAAGAAGAAAGAAATAAAGGAGAAAGAAAGAGAAAAAGAAGAAAGAAAGAAAGGAAAGAAGAAAGGGATCATGCCAAGCCCTACTTCGGTTTCGGTAAAAAAAAAGTGTAAGTGATATTCGGTGATATTATTCTAGATCATATTTTAGAATGAAGGTTAGTAAAAATAGTGAGTTATATTCGATAATGCTATATTGAATAATATTATAGAAGGAAGGTTAGTAAAGACAAGTATTGTTAAAATAAGATGAAATAAGTAAGTTATATTCAATAATATTATTTTGAATAATATTTTAGAAGGAAGGTTAGTAAAGGCAAATATTGTTAAATTAAGATAAAATAAGTAAGTTTTATTCGATGATATTATTCTAGATAATATTTTAGAATGAAGGTTAGTAAGTAAAATTCTGAATTAATATTCTAAATAACGATTTAGAATAGAGTTAGTATTTTCGAAATAAGTACTAGGAGAAGAAATGAATATTTTATTATAATCTGAATAATAATAATAAATTATTATTTGATGATATTATGTTGATATGCTGAAAAATAGTAAAATAATACTATGTTCATGCTATGTCGGAATGCTAAAAAATAGTAAAAGAATACTATGCTGAAAATAATAAATGCGATGTTATGGTAAGGTGCTAAAAATATAAAGTAATGATACTTTATTGCTATATTTTCTACGTATGATACATTCTAATTTATGATAAGAGAAAGGATGTATTTGAAATACGAAAAAGAATTATTCTAAATTATAAAACTATAGTTATGAGATAGCTATAATAAAGATAATTAGAATGAAAAGTATATAATCATAATGTTGTGATTTATATGAAAGTATTATCTTATAATGTCTTAAAGAGAAGACAAGGAAAAGATAAATACGCTTATCTTAAAAAGGCCTCAAGATAGTGGAAAGGCAAATGGATACCAGTTGGCAAAAACTCATGAGGGATTAATGAAAATTCCAAGACGGGGTGAGCCAAAGGCAAAAACTCATGAGGGGTTAATGATAACTCCAACACGGGGTGAGTCTAAGACAAAAACTCATGAGGGGTTAATGAAAACTCCAAGACGGGGTGAGTCTAAAGAGGTACCTTGCAGTGATCATCTTGAGAGGCAAAATTAAGATAAGTCTGGAAGATAAAAGAAAAGATAAAGGAAAGATAAAAATTGTTTATATTAAAAAGGTCTCAAGATAGTGACAAGGCAAAGGGATACCATTTGGCAAAAACTCATGAGAGGTTAATGAAAACTTCAAGACGGGATGAGCCTAAGGCAAAAACTCATGAGGGGTTAATAATAACTCCAAGACGGGGTGAGTCTAAAGAGGTACCCTTCAATGATCAACTTGAGAGATAGAGTTAAGATAAAACGGATCTAAAGTAAAAGATGTTTAAGGAAATGTCAAAAGTAATATTAAATGGTTTAATATTATATTCTTGTACTAACGTTGTTATCTAAAAGTTTTATTATGCTTATTCTAACTTATTGTTCAGCATAATATTATGGAATATTCTTATTGGGCTTCATAGCTCACTGACTTTTTATGTCGCCAAATGATCAGTGAAAGAACAACTTGAAAGTAACGTTCGAGAAAAGACAGAGTCGTTTTTGACTATGCTGTTATATTTTGTTATATGTTCATTTGGATGTAATTAAGTTTGTTATGTAAACCTTAACTTTAATTGTCGTGCCCCAAAATACCCTCTAGGAGTTAAGAGATACTTTAGAGGCGACTGCTTGTACCTGACCAACCATTCTATAATGAACAAGGCACACGCACCATAATATAACCTGAATCAGAGTGCGGAAGCTATATCATAATTCGAAAGCATGAACTAACTTTTCTTTTTCTTCTATAATTCCAAAATAGTATTCCAAGTTTTATACATACATAACACATCAAGTCAAAGGTGAACAGGCCCACCTATTAAAATATAAAAGGAACTCTCAAACACTCTCATCTCAACAGTAGTCGAGGTATGGCCACACGTCCAAATCTCTATCCGCTTGCGACTGTAACGGGATAGATGGCTCCCTCTTCTCTACGTACTCTTCCTCGACCTAAGGCTCAGGATCGAGGACATTCACAGTACCTACCAACATGAAAGTACGGCTGAGCATGGAATACTCAGTGAGTACAAGCTACTAGCTAACTATAGCAATGACGAAAGCATAACAACAGTGAACACAAAACCAAATGTTGATTTAAAGCGATACTAGAAGCATGAGACCAATAGCATTGAACATGAAGCAATATCAATATCTTGGCATACGTGCATGAATGCAAAAACCTCGGTAAAACTCATGTTGTGAAACCTTTTCATGTCTCGGTCTTGCTTGTGAAAATCATGCATGCGTGTCTGTCTTGTCTTGTATCTCATATCTTGACTTGTTCTTGACTTATATACTTGTGAGCCAAATGATAGCACCCATACATCCCTGGGCTACCAACCTCCTTGAAATTTCATTCTCTTGTGAGACAGAGGCTAGCACCCTTCACTTGGGCTTCCAACCTCCTTGACATGTACTTGTTCTCTTTCACTTATGAGCCAGAGGCTAGTACGCTTCACTTGGGCTACCAACCTCCTTGACATGTTCTCGTTTCTTTTTCTTATGAGCTAGAGGCTAGTACCCCTCACTTGGGCCACCAACCTCCTTGTCATGTACTTGCTTTCTTGTTTTATTTATCATGTATAAATACATCTTGAAAAACCCGGTTCATGCATGCATGGGTGCGTGTGTGTAGCATTTGTAGTGGATATGATGACATGCTTGAATAGGAGGTTCACATGAGTGTAGCAATTCAATTCTTAACATAATCATATGAGAATTTAGACGACATGTAGTGCATTTGAACAATTTATCATTTATAAGAAAACTTACAAAAATCCTATTTTCATTTTCTTAATTAAATTTATTTAACCCTTGTAGAGGCATTTTATCAAACACACGATGTGCAACATTCCTTATTTATTTCATTCCTCTTTTAGTGCATATTTTCCATCAAGACATCAAGGTTCGTTCATTATTGTAGAATACCCTTCCACCATTATCCATGTCACACATCATACACATCCATACGGCATCCAATCGCCACAATCAACATCCCATCCACACATTCATACATTTTTCTTATCTTGTTTATATTTAGTGAAGATGATACATTTCATAAGGAAAGAAAGCATAATATCAAGAGTCACCATTCACAATAGAAAACCTAGGTTATTGCTAAGGAAGTTAGTAGGGTGTACTAACCTTGAAATCAAGGCTTGATCTTGAAGAAACCTTGAAATAGAACCCCAAAAGGGTAGGGAAGAATCCTTGCTTGAAGAAGGCTTGATTTGGGGAAGAAAGCCCTTGCAAAATGTCGTAGGATCGCTGCCCTAGCTTGGAAGGGGGACTCCACACGAGTTTGAGGTTGGATTTGATGAATCCAAGCCCTTTTGGGATGATCTTGGGTTTTTAAACCCTTGATTTCTTCTCTCCCAATGATGCCCAAGGAAAACCCTCTTCTCTTCTCTCATTTTCTCTCTAATTTCTCTAAGTGTAGTGAATGGGGACCCAAATGGTCGAGCAAACCCTTATAGGCAAGGGTTTAATGCCCAAAAGATGAAACAGCCCATCATGAAATTTTTACAAAATGCGATAGACCGAGCGATCGGTGGTTATGACCGATCGATCGGTTGCCTATCGAGCGACCGGTCAAAAACATGCTCTCTGGAATTTTTTCCCATACAAAAAAGTTAACCAGTCAATAGCTACCGATTGATCGGTTTTGGACCGATCGATCGCTAATAATGGCCGAGCGATCGGTTGTGAACCGATCGATCGCTACACTGGACCGAGCGATCGGTGCTCTGCAGGTCCCGACTGTTTTGGCCATATCTTTTGACTCGTTCGTCGGATTTTGACGATTCAACTTGCGTTGGATTCATCTTTCAAAAATGAACATTTTTGATATTTTAGAATTTTCATTTTCTCCTTTATTTATTAATTAAACTACATGAAAGGCCAATTGGCTACGGAATGATTTTGTTGCGCAAGACTTGATCTCTTCTGTCCAAGATCTGCACCGGTTGTTCAACTATGGTGAGGTCCTCTCAAATCTCTACCGGATCAAGCTCGATGACATGGGAAGGGTTTGAGATGTACTTTCAAAGCATGGAGATGTGAAAAACGTTGTGGACTGCCGCCATATGAGCGGGCAAAGCAACACGATAAGCCACCTCACCGACTCTAGTAATGATCTCGAACGTGCCCGAATATCTCGGGCTAAGCTTGCCTCTTTTCTCGAATTTCATAACACCTTTTGTTGGTGAAATCTTGACAAAAACAAAGTCGCTAACTCGAAATTCAAGGTCTCTCCTTTGATTGTCGGCGTAACTCTTCTGTCTTTCCTGTGCAGTCTTCAACCTCTCCCGGATAAGCTTGACCCTATCTGCGGTTTGTTTAATTAGTTCGGGGCCAACACCTTCCTTTCCCCAACTTCATCCCAATACAACGGGGATCTATAACTTCTCCCATATAAAGCCTCAAAAGGCGCCATCTATATGCTTGCCTGATGTAGGTGATCTCCACCAAAGGTAGGTGATCTTCACAACTTCCCTTGAAGTCTAGCGTACATTCCCGATTGTTGGACATATATGCCCCCGAAAGCCAATAAGAGACTTTTCTATGCTCACACAACCAACTATAAAGGGTATTTATATTAATTACTGTCTCATATGATGAAGACATAAAGTTCCATAGGTAACATTGTAGGAAAATCACGCAAAGGTTGCGAGGAGATATGATTTTCCGGTTCCTTGTAAACCTAATATTGTTCGAAGCCTCTAGAGTACTGGTTGGGCACCGTACTTCATCATGGCTTGCACATGTGTAGTTCTATGAGATAGTGTGATGAATCTCATTCACAAAGAGTGGTGACTCTTGACTAACATGTGAGTATATGTAGCAAGTACATAATACTGAACGGAGTCACTAATGGATATCCTATGGAATACACTGTCAGATTATATTAGGGTTATCCATTTGACAAATTGTCCTTAGACCTGAGAGGTTAACATCTTCTCAGACATCTGTTTATATGGCTTTGATGTGCCAATCGGCAATGTCCAATACACAGGACTAACTCCGGGTACGTTGGGTCATATACACAATGTTTGGAGCAGTGTGTAAACACTCAATAAGGAATCCACAACTCCTTAATTGGAGATAATGATATCAAGGTGATACTTGTTGAACTGAACTGTTAAATCCAGTACTGGTGCTTTTCGGTAAAATGGTTTTTATCGAAGTTGATATTTTTAATATGGAAAAGTATATATATATATATAAGTCATTTCTTTTCTAATGTTTCTTCAAAAGTGTTTTGGAGGTTCAGTTCAATAAAAAAGTAATCATAAGAAAGGGTTCTATTCATAAGCTAGGGACTAAGACAGTGGAATTGTTCCAATCCCGAAAGCTTACAAGTGATATCGGAATGTGGAATGATTTATTTGTAAATATATTGTGAGATGGTACTTACAAGCAATTCTCTAATTTATGGAGGTTAATCACATTGTGTTAATGGACATTAATTGTGATTGGTGGAAGTCCAGGGATATAGATAAAATTCTATAATCCTAATGGAGTGTAGGAAAGGTGTTTCCTAGTAACATTGCTTTAACCAAAAAGGTTGAGTACTTGGTCCCACAACCGGAAATAGGAAATTCCTTTAGATCCCACACACAAGGACCTTCTTAAAGTATTTATTTTAATTATTAATTAAATTAATTAATTTCTCTAAGTAATCACTATATGGTATAGTGAAGCTCTAAAAGGTGAAATCACATTAAATGTGAAAAACCAAATGAATAGGACCCATTGGGAATTATTATAAAAGAATAATTCCAGTGACCAAGAGGGTTTTGGAAACCCTTTGGGCGTGTGGAGTGGGACCCACCTAGGGTGGGACGCCCAATTCATGGAGAAAGTTTTATTTTAATTAGTTTCTAATTAATTAACACCTTATTGGATAAAGTTAGTTTGTTAGTTACTAATTAAAGATTCCCTAATTGTTAGGGATTCCATTAGTTAGTTACTAATTCAAGATTCCTTATTGGATAAGGATAAGATTAGTTACTAATGGATAAGGTTAGTTTCTTTTAAGATTAATCCAAATTGGATTAGGAGAATAATCAATGAAGGAAACTATTGAGGAATCATAATTGGATTAGGATAAGGTTAATGAATTATAATTCGATTACAATTCAAGCAACCAAGAGGGAACTTATATAAAGGATTGGATGCCCAGCCCTTTAAGGAATATAATTCTCCAGAATTTTTTCTTCTCTCCCTCTCCTCAAGTTCACGACCAGGCCTCTCCCCCTTTGAGGGTGTACGGTCACCCTTCCCCTTCTTCCTTTTTGTTTGGTTTTTGATCTTGATGATCAAGAACAAGTTCTTTGAAGATCAAGATTGGATCTTGTTTGATCAATAAATGTTCTTAGATCAAAGAAAAGAAGAAAAGATAAAAGAGCATGGAATTTGGAAGGGCCATTAGCTTCCATTAGAGAAAGATTTAAAGGAAAAAGAAGGTTCGTGTGAATCGACAGGAGACTTGACACTTGTGAAGTTTTGCAAGTACTATTCTAACGTGGATTTGACTTAACAATTTCAAAGTCGGAAAGGTGAATGTTATTCCTACCTTCGTGGAACAAAATCAATTAGAATCTTAAAAAGATCTTGGGATTCGATGTATGCCCCCCAAGAACTGTGTTTCTAAAATTAAAAAGAGTCATACTTTCAGTGGTATCAGAGCCTTGGCTATGCTTCTCTTTGATTTTAGGGTATAATTAAATTTTAATTATATCAAGAATGCCTCCCCTATGAATTTTGGTTACCCTAATGAATCAATCTTCTAGATTCTTGATTATTGGATAATCATTTATTAGGGCTAAGGGAGCCCTCTAGTTATTGAGGGAGAGATTAAACCCTTTTAAATTAGTGTGATACCAATTTTGGTTTTGAATTTTTTAAAACATCTTTTCATAAGGGATAGGTATTTAGAGATATCTAAATCTTGATCATAGCCTTTAAGGATTTGGAGATCCTTTTAGAATATTAAATTAAATTGTTCAATTTATTTTAGAGAGCCCAGGGCAATTTTTCACTTTGATTTAGACTACTTAGATACCCATTAAAATTTTGGCTAGTATATATAGATGAGATTTTATTTATTAAATGCTAATTAATAAATCCCATGGTGTTTGACACCCTTGCTTAAACATTCTTGGAGATTAAAGCTTATTTCAATTAAAATTGATTCATGGATTTTCGGATTTGTATTTGATTAGAAGAATCGATACAATTTTTGTATTTTAGGCATAACTTTGTGACCGTAAGTCCAATTTAGGTTCGTCAGTATATCATTTCGAACCCGTCGAAAAGATCTACAACTTTTGTGAAGAAAGTTTTTTCAGAATCAATCGTTTTGAAGGTCGAAACTTGAGTCGAAAATCTAAAGCGGGAAAAAGAGTTTTCTAAATTAATTTTCCAAGAGTTTTTGAAATTTTTCCTAAATTCCATTATTTGATTTGGGAGCATGGGATGCTATTAAATCGTTTAATGGGCTATCAATTAATTAAATAGTTTAATTATTTGATTCGAGTGCATGGGCTGAGATTTAATTAAATTGTTTAATTATCTGCTTCGAGTCCACGGGCTATCATTTAATAATATGTTAATTATGATATCCTTTATGGTTCCCTAAAAGTTTATAGGAATAATACCATAATTATTGTAGTTGATTTGGATCAATTACATGTGCTCAGAATGACCGGCTACATAGTATTTATAAGTTTTTATTTGATTAATAGTTAATCAAGTAATTACGTAAATGTCATTGGTTGAGATACAGCGTTTTATCTCAAGTGAATTTTAATTGATAGAGATCAATTATTTTATAGACATTTAATACTATTGTTTAGGGTATTATTTTATTTAATTGTTAAATCAAATAATCCCTAAAGCAGTTGGTCATTATGGAAAATTTTGAATTCACCTATTATTGATTTTAAATTTATTTTTGGAATCAATATAAAGTGATATTATAAATTAGCAATTTGCTGATTTTTATTTTGGTCTTTTAATAGTGTTATTAGATCAAAATAATATGGAAGAGATTAGATCCCTAGCCTAGCCGAATTTAATATGGTGTTTTCTATTTGTTTATCAATTGAGGAATGTGAGGATGAATTTTAGGGTTAGATTAAATCTTAGAGAAATTGTTTCTCTCAAAGATTTTCCAAGCATTAAAGGAAAATAGTTTTCTTTTAATGATGATCTAAAAGCCCTAAGATCTCATTCTTAACATGCTTGCTTTCTTTGCTCTAAGGTTTTCTATTAAATGTTAATAAAGGCCTTAACCATATGGGAAAGAGTTTTCCTAAGATTAGCAAAACCCTTGTTGAGGTTATAGACTTTCTAAATAATTTGTCATGCTATATTATTATTCATAGTTGATGAATAGTTAATATATATATTCTTGTTGAATGGTGGATGGGTTCCATGATCATGCCTTCTTCTTCTCTCTTTATTCTCACTTTCTTCTTATGGGTTGTACTCCCCTTGAGCACCCTATTTTGGGTGGTTTCTCAAGGTTTCTTATTTTGAATGTGATGTAATCATAGTATTAGGAGTTGCTGAGTTTTCTATGGAGAAATCGAATTGATGATAGAAGATGATGGTGACCACATGGAGAATCAATCTTGGAAGGCATTCTACAAGAGTAGTTGTAGGATTTCTAAGATAGCATGATCATGTAGACCCATTGTGCGGCTATGTTATGTATTTCATGTGATGATTTGTTATAGCTTTTAATTACTTAGAAAAGTCCATAACCCCTGTGATAATGTGATTATCGTTTTTGTGCAAATTTTAGATAATTGGATCAAACCCCATAATATGTGTTTTGTTGAAACATAAAAAGTTTGTATTTAAATAAAACACATTATTATAGCCCTTTTGGACATGATGCATATAGTCCATGTTGAAATTTTTACGTAGAATATATTACTTGCATGATTATGAGATAATTGTGCCTTAATTGGTATAGATGTAAGCTAACAATATTCTCGATTATGGGAAGTGCTTGAGTAACACTTATAGACCCTAGTAGAGGTCTTAGAGAGTTGTTTAAAGACTCTCATAATTTCTTTTAGACTTAGGGTTGGTGAACCTTAATGTGCTGAAATTAATTCGTAGAGAATTAAAGGATAATATAGTCCATTTTGACTTATGGGCTTTAGTGATGCACATGGACACTTTATAATTGTTATCTTGAGCCCATGGTGCTTGGTATGACCAATGGTCCATCATATGGATGAATGAACCATTTAAAGCCCACTGATGTTAAAAATGACCTTTGTACCCTTGGATTAGATCTATTAAGATTTCTAGGGCTAGTGGGAGTTCATTGGAATTAGTTTGATCTAATTAAAACAAAATTTGATTTATTATCATGTGATGATTTTGTATATTGCTTTATACATATGATACAATGATAAATATTGTGAATGCTTTTTATATATGCATTAAATGTATAATTTGTTCATGATATTCTGTTTTCCCTCAAGAAAAATATTAAGTGAATTAAATGGGCTAATCTATCATACGGGATAATATTGCCCTATGACCTTCCATTATCAATAAGACTTGGAATTCATTAGCCTGAGTCTTGTCTTGCCAAAAGGTATTGACATTGTCACGCCCCAAAATACCCCCTAGGAGTTAGGATACCTTGGCGACGTGACCTATCCTTAGTTAACCGGCGAGAGCATAACAAGGCATGCAAAATAGAGAGACTAAAATTTCCTTTAACATAAATGTAATTCCAAGTGTCCACATCATTAATAGCTGGATAGAATACAATAATCACAAGAGTACAAATGCTTGAGTCACCCACTCAAGCTCACACGAAAAGTCCCCAAGGAAATCCCAAAATACATGTCTCTCTCTCGCTCATCCCAACCGTTGGCCATACGCCACGTCTCCTAATATCTAGGTAACCATCCGAAGAATCTCCTGCTCACCCCGAGCTGCCTCGATCCAAGGGGCAAGAGTTCATATGCTGCATAATGTACCTGCCGACATAAAAGTACGGCTGAGCATGGAATACTCAGCGAGTACAAGCTACTAACTAACAATAGTAATAACAATAGCATAACATGTAATACATGATACAGTTCACCCAAGAGATACAAATTCAGAGCGCGGAAGCTAAAACAACATAACCACGTAAGTGAATCATGAACATCAACTCATGCATTGTAAATTCGTATCCAAAAGTCATGACTTGTTCTCGTATCGTGGAAATCACACCTGCCTTGTTTTGTTCTGGTTTAGCTAGTACCCGAACTATGAACTGGACGGACGTACTAGGTTCTTGCCCGGTTCTTGTCTCGTGAGTGAGTATTATGCGTATGTTCTTGTTGACTTGCTCGTGAGTTTTCTTGTTTGCCTGGGAACAGATGACAATGCCCGTACCTGGTCTTAGTACATCATCACCCTTCCATATTTCTTGATTCTCGCTTGGAGACAGATACTAGTACCTGTACCTGGTCTTAGTATACTAGTATCCTCTCATACTTGTTGGAAACAGATGTTAATGCCCGTACCTGGTCTTAATACATTAACATCCTTTCATGCTTGTCTTGGAAACATACACTAGTGCCCGTACCTGGTCTTAGTACACTAGCATACTTTCATGCGTGTTGGGGAACAGATGTTAGTGCCCGTACCTGGTCTTAGTACACTAACACCCTTCCATGTTTCTTGATCCTTGCTCGTCGTGTTTTCTTGTGAGCCAGGTATGACATATCCTAGGGATATGCCCTACCCTTGATATTCATGTTCGTTTAACTTGTGAGCCAGAGGCTAGCACCCGCACATCCCTGGGCTACCAACCTCCTTGACATATGCTTGTTTCTCGTTTTATTTCTCATGCACTAATACTCGTGAAATAAGCCCAGTTCATGCAAGCATGCGTGCGTGTGTGTAGAAATTGTGGTAGGCATGAGGACATACTTGAGTATGATGGTCACATGAGCATAGCATTTCAATTCTTAAGATGAGCATATGGAAATGTAAATGACATGTAGCACAATTGATCAAGATAGGCATTTTAGAAAGAATAACTCAATGCATGCTTTTATAATTCAAGTTCACTCATTCAAATCGTCATTTAAACATTTTCTCAAACACTTGGTAAGCATCACTATTATAGCCTTTTTATTTAGGTTGCTTAGTGCATGTTTTTCATCCATCACAAAGGTATGTTCATTATGTTGAAAATGCCCTTCCACCATTATCCATCCCATTACATACATCACCCCACACGGCACCCATTCGCCACAATCCACCATCCATTCACACATTCCCACACCTTTATCCATTTATCTTATTTATTATAGGGATTTCACCACAACTCAATAAAAAGGGACAAAAACATATAAAATCATCATATTTGAGGAAGAAAAATCAAGGTTATCACTAATAAAGTTAGTAGAGTGTACTAACCTTGAAATCAAGGCTTGACCTTGAAGAAACCTTGAAATCGAACCTCAAATGGTAGGGAGGAACCCTTACTTGAAGAAGGCTTGATTTGGGGAAGAAACCCCTTTCAAAATGCCGTAGGATCACTGCCCTAGCTTGGAATGGGAATGCCACACGAGTTTGAGGTTGGATTTGATGAATCCACGCCCTTTTTGGGATGATCTTGGGTGTTTAAACCCTTGATTCACTCTCAAGATGAAACCCTAGGTTAGAACCCCTTTCTCCTCTCCCACTCTCTCTCAAATATCTGCCCTAAGGGTTTATGAAACCCTTAGGCTCGTGCAAGGCTTATAAAGCAAGGGTGAAATGCCCAAATGACGAAAAAGCCCTTACTGAAATTTCTGCAAAAACGCGAAGACCGAGCGATCGGTGTTAATGACCGATCGATCGGTGTTATTGACTGATCGACCGGTCAAAAACTCACTCTCTGGAAAATTTCCCCATACAAATTTTCTGACCGTGCGATAGCTACCGATCGATCGGTTATGGACCGATCGATCGCTGACTGGACCGAGCGATCGGTGCTCTGTATGTCTGGACTGTTTTGACCATATCTTTTGACTCGCTCGTTGGATTTCGACGATTCAACTTGCGTTGGATCCGTCTTTCGAAAACGTACATTTTGACGTTTCAGAATTTTTGATTTCTCCCTTATTTATTAATTACTCTACGAAAATGGCCAATTAGTTACGAGAGTGCCATTCATTAAAGATGAAAAAGTCTGGGGTGCTACAGACATAATTCAGTCTGAGTTAAACTCCTAGAGCCTTATTTCTATAGTAGAAAGGTTTGTGTATGGCCTGATAAGGAGTGTCAACTAAAATGGGGGCACAACCCTACTTGATCATATGACGAACCAGAATGATGGGTTTCACTTAACCAAAGAACATGGCGGCTGAAACAGTGACAGTCATGTTGTCCTTGGAGGTCGTAAGAAAATTAGGAATCACCGATTTACATAAGGAGTTATGCATGAGATGCTCAGTGATGGATAGTTACTATCCACCTTGGAGTGCATGTAGCACCCCAGACTTTTCCATCTTTAAATTAATAAGTATTTCGTAGTTGAATGGCCTTCCGCGTAGTCTAATTAATAAATAGGGGAGAAATCAGAAATTCTGAAATATTAGAAATGTGCGTTTTCGAGAGACGAATCCAACGCAAGTTGAATCGTCAAAATCGGACGAACGAGTCAAAAGATATGGCCAAAACAGTCGGGACCAGCAGAGCACCGATCGCTCGGTCCATGGAGCAATCGATCGGTCCAAAACCGATCGATCGGAGGCTATCGACTGGTCGAAAAATTTGTATGAGGAAATTTTCCAGAGAGTTGATTTTTGACCGAGATCTCGGTCAATCAACCGATCGCTTGGTAGGCAACCGATCGATCGGTCATAACCACCGATCGCTCGGTCTTCGCGTTTTTGCAGAAATTTCATTAAGGGCTTTTTCATCTTTTGGGGGTTAAACCCTTTCTTCTTAAGGCTTGCACGTGCCTTAGGGATTCATTTACCATACTTATGAGATTTGGAGAGTTTGAGAGAGGAGAAGAGACTCTAACCTAGGGTTTTGTTTTTGAGGAGAAATCAAAGGGGGTTTAAGAACCCTAGATCATCCTCAACTTAGATTGCTTTAAGTTCAAGGCTCAAGCTCGGGTGGGGTACATTCTCCAAAGCTAGGGCAGTACTCACTCACGTTTTTGAAAGGGGTTTCTTTCCCAACACAAGTCTCCTTCAAGCAAAGGGTTCCTCTTTTCAAGTGGAAGCTCCAATCAAGGTTTACAACCAAGATCAAGCCTTGATTTAAGGTTAGTACACCCTACTAACTTACCCTAGCAAAAATCTAGGTTTTCTATATAAAAATGTGATTCTTTATATTATGTTTTCCTCCTTATGAAATGTGTTATCCCCCATTAAATATAAACAAGATAATGGAAAAGGTGTGGATGTGTGGATGGAATGTTGGATGTGGCGATTGGATGCCGAGATGTATGTTGTGTGATGTGTGTGATGGAAATGGTGGATGGGTATTTTACCAATAATGAACTTACCTTGATGTTTGGATGGAAAATATGTGCTAAAAAGAACAAGATGAATTATTAAGAAACATTGCATGTGTTGTGTTTGACAAAATGCCTAAACTATGAATAAACGACTTAGATGAAGAAAATGGAAATAGGTTTTATGCATGTGTTCTTATAGACGATGAATTGATCCAATGTCATGTGAATTACTTAAGTCACCTATGCTAATATTATGAATTGAATTGTAATGTCATATCTCTTTTGTTAAGCGCATTCCCACGATTGTTATTATTGGCACGCACATGAGCACGCATGATAGCATGAACCGAGATTTCAAGAGCATGTGCATATAATAAACAACAAGAAAATATTGCATGTCAAGGAGGTTGGTAGCCCAGGGAGAATTCGGGTACTAGCCTCTGGCTCACAAGATAACCCCTAAATCACCTATTGTCAAGGAGGTTGGTAGCCCAGGGAGATTCGGGTGCTAACCTCTGGCTCACAAGAAAACTAAACAAGTAATAAAAATCACCTATTGTCAAGGAGGTTGGTAGCCCAGGGACATTCGGGTACTAGCCTCTAGCTCACAAGAAAACCAAACATTGCATATCAAGGAGGTTGGTAGCCCAGGGACATTCGGGTACTAACCTCTGGCTCACAAGTGCATTGCATATCAAGGAGGTTGGCAGCCCAGGGAGATTCGGGTGCTAGCCTCTGGCTCACAAGTTACAAGATGAAAGTTTACAAGATGATGATCATGCATTCACGCATGCATGCATACACGATTTCCACGAGGCATACCGAGGCATGACGTGGGCTTTCAAGCATGGGTTTTATCGGTGTTTTACATTCATGCACGCACTTCTAGATGATTGTATTGTACCATGCCAAACACTGTTTAGTTTGTGATACTTCTATTACTGCTTTATATGGTATTACTATTACGTGTGTTATTATTGTTATGGCTAGCTAGTAGCTTGTACTCGCTGAGTATTCCATGCTCAGCCGTACTTTCATGTCGGCAGGTGCACGAGACCCTCTTGACATCTGTGATCAGGGTCCTTGGATAGAGGAGGACTACGGGGAGGAAGAACCATATGAGGATCTAGTAGTCGAGCCTAAGGAGGAGGCGAGAGACTTAGACCATTGGCCCCACGGGGGTAACTATTGAGCGAGATAGTGTTGGGTCTTATGTGTTTTGATATTTTGATAGGTGGGCCTGTCCACCTTAGACTTAGACGTGTTTTGCATTTATGTTAACTTGGAATACTACATTTTGGATCATTATAAAGAAAAGAAAATTTTAGTTTTCGCTTCCGCAAATTATGTTTAGCTTCCGCGCTCTGATTATCATTGTTTAGTACTTTATTTATCTTGTTTACTACAGGATGGTTCGGCAGGTACGAAGTGTCACGCCTAAATTATCCCTAAACTCCTAGGGGGTATTTTGGGGCGTGACAGTGCATGTGTGGTACTATCCTAAAATGAAAGATTGCATGTGTATTATAAGGCACTCAATGCTCATCAGAAATATGAACTAACATATTTCCTAATTTTATAGATTGAGTGGTCTATGAAATTTGATTGAATGATGGGCAATATCATCAAAGATTGAAAGCCCTGATCTAATGATATTATTATATGTGAAATATTATGATATATGTTTTATTGTCATGTCATAATCACCTTACCAAGACTTTAATGAGAATCTCTTGACCAATTCAAAGTGTTTGGAATGGAAAAGGAATCTCAAGTTTGTGCTTACTATCTAAAAGAATTTCCCAAGTTCTCACTACTAATGGTAAATGTCATTTGAGATGTTTACAGAATACAATAGGACTACTAGGCAGCTTACTATATAAAAGGACAAGTAGACACCAAGTTGACTAGGGAAACCCAGTCACAAAGAATATGATAGAGATCATTGGATTCTGCTGAGATAAATTGAAATAAATTTATGGAATCAGAGGATATGATTCTCGACAAACTCCCAAAGTCATTTAATATGGTTATGTTGAACAGGAAGGAAATCAGATTGTCTGAAATCCCACATGTTGCATATGGCTAAGAACCTTTGAAGAGTTCAATGTTACTTGCAAAGATGTTCAAAAGAGTTGGGTTTTCTAAATCCCGAACATTTATGCAAAGGAAAGAAATCCAAGATTTTTCATTGGAAAGGTATTATGGTAGTATGGACAAGGACTCTTCTGAGAAGAAAGGAAAGTATAAGGATTGTGCTTCATAGTGAAGCAATTGGTCGTTGGATACAAGACAAACCTTTAAAAGGATTGTCCAGTTTGTATACTCATCAAGTCCAACTTAATTGTTGGAACCTCCAGCTCCTAATGCTTGGTATGATCTTGCATAAGTGCAATAGTTGCATGTTTGTTATGTAGAAGGAGAAATCCGAGTAGATAAAACTTCTACTTGGGAATAGGACAAAAGTTAGATGATCGTATTCAAAAGTAGAAGGAGAAATCCGAGTAGATAAACCTTCTTTGAAAAGTTCAAGGAATTCTGCATTGAAATAAAGAAACTACTAGGTAAGTCTTCCATGATTGAGAAGAATACCTCTTAATAGAAATTTTATAATTTACTCTCATTAAATCTTATCTCAGATAATTCCCATAACAAACCATAGCATGATGGTGTTGTTAAATCGAATTATATTGGATATGATTTGATGGAAGATGAGCTTGGGATTCGCATTAGAGACATTTAGTCTCTATTCCTAGATAACAAAGGATATTTGTAAATAGGAATACAAGTTTCCTAGTAGAGAAACTGAATCTAGAATTGTTCTAGAAGCGGAAGCCCAATAGATCAATAACTATGAGAATTGATAGAGATCAACTCTCTACTCTCACTATACCTAAATAGTACACTAGAACCCACAAGTCCCAGAATCTGTAGTTGGACTAACTTTTATTCTGATCAAATAATCAAACTGTTTGATTTTTATCTAAGAATGAAAGTATCCTTTATGTGCAAATTGGTTAGTGGGAGCATAATTACTTTCCTGGCTCTATCCAAAGATAATATTATTTTCATTGTGAATGAAGTATGAATATTATTCTTCTCTTAGATTTGATCTAGTAATTTTGCAATAAAAGATAAAAACTTTGACATCATGTTTTCTTAGTCCTAAATAGTTTAGAGACAAAAGAAAAATGATATTGTTATTCTCCCAATAACAATCATGTTTTCGTGCATGTAAGATTTCAAGAAGAGTTTTTACCTTTATGGAATGGAATCAGTTTCTCTTAGATATGTGATATCTTGAGAAAGTATACTTGTACTAGACCGGATATTCATCACATGTTGATGTGATAAGATATTGGTCAGATTAGTCCAAATCATTGCATAATGGTAAAGCACAAGCATGTTAACTTTTGAAAATGACTGTTGGACAGTATCATTTTTGTTTAGTCTTTTAAGACTTTGGTTATTGATAAGTAACTTTTTTATGCTTCAACTAGTGTTTATGCTTCAACCCATGTATATTAATTTATGCTTCAACTAGTGTTTGAGAAACCTCACTGAGAAGATGGGCATTACATCTAATTGGCTTAGAGTGCAAGTGAGAGATTGTTGGACATATATGCCCTCAAAAGGCAATAAGAGACTTTTTTCTGTTGATTAGACAAGCATCATATTCACACAACCAACTATAAAGGATATTTATATTAATTACTGTCTCATATGATGATGACATAAAGTTCCATAGGTAACATTGTAGGAAAATCATGCAAAGGTTGCGAGGAGATATGATTTTTCGGTTCCTTGTAAACCTAATATTGTTTGACGCCTCTGGAGTACTGGTTGGGCACCGTACTTCATCATGGCTTGCACATGTGTAGGTCTATGAGATGTGTGATGAATCTCATTCACAAAGAGTAGTGACTCTTCACTAACATGTGAGTATATGTAGCAAGTACATAATACTAAATGGGGTCACTACTGGATACCCTATGGAATACACTGTCAGATTGTATTAGGGTTATCCATTTGACAAATTGTCCTTAGACCTGAGAGGTTAACATCTTCTCAGACATCTGTCTATATGACTTTGATGTGTCAATCGGTAATGTCCAATACACAGGACTAACTCCGGGTATGTTGGGTCATGTACACAATGTTTGGAGAAGTGTGTAAACACTCAATAAGGAATCCACAACTCCTTAATTGGAGATAATGATATCAAGGTGATACTTGTTGAACTGAACTATTAAATCCAGTACTGGTGCTTTTCGGTAAAATGTATCGAAGTTGATATTTTTAATTTGGAAAAGTATATACATATATCTGTCAGTTCTTTTCTAATGTTTCTTCAAAATTGTTTTGGAGGTTCAGTTCAATGAAAAAGTAATCATGAGAAAGGGTTCTATTCATAAGCTAGGGACTAAGACAGCAGAATTGTTCCAATCCCGGAAGCTTACAAGTGATATCGGAATGTGGAAGGATTTATTTATAAATATATTGTGAGATGGTACTTATAAGCAATTCTCCAATTTCTGGAGGTTAATCATATTGTGTTAATGGACATTAATTGTGATTGGAGGAAGTCAAGGGATATAGATAAAATTCTATAATCCTAATGGAGTGTAGGAAATGTGTTTCCTAGTAATAATGCTTTAACCAAAGAGGTTGAGTACTTGGTCCCACAACCGGAAATAGGAGATCCCTTTAGATCCCACACACAAGGACCTTCTTAAAGTATTTATTTTAATTATTAATTAAATTAATTAATTTCTCTAAGTAATCACTATATGGTATAGTGAAGCTCTAAAAGGTGGAATCACATTAGATGTGAAAAACCAAATGGGTAGGACCCATTGGAAATTATTATAAAAGAATAATTCAAGTGACCAAGAGGGTTTTGGAAATCCTTTGGGCGTGTGGAGTGGGGCCCACCTAGGGTGGGACGCCCACTTCATGGAGGAAGTTTTATTTTAATTAGTTTCTAATTAATTAACACCTTATTGGATAAGGTTAGTTAGTTAGTTAGTTAGTTACTAATTAAAGATTCCCTAATTGTTAGGGATTCCATTAGTTAGTTATTAATTCAAGATTCCTTGTTGGATAAGGATAAGATTAGTTACTAATGGATAAGGTTAGTTTCTTTTAAGATTAATCCTAATTGGAATAGGAGAATAATCAATAAAGGAAACTATTGAGGAATCCTAATTGGATTAGGATAAGGTTAATGAATTATAATTGGATTACAATTCAAGCAACCAAGAGGGAACTTATATAAAGGATTGGATGCCCAACCCTTTAAGGAATATAATGCTCCAGAATTTTTTCTTCTCTCCCTCTCCTCAAGTTCACGACCAGGCCTCTCCCCCTTTGAGGGTGTACGGTCACCCTTCCCCTTCTTCCTTTTTGTTTGGTTTTTGATCTTGATAATCAAGAACAAGTTCTTTGAAGATCAAGATTGGATCTTGTTTGATCAAGAAAGGTTCTTGGATTAAAGAAAAGAAGAAAAGATAAAAGAGCATGGAATTTGGAAGGGCCATTAGCTTCCATTAGAGAAAGCTTTAAAGGAAAAAGAAAGTTCATGTGAATTGACAGGAGACTTGACACTTGTGAAGTTTTGCAAGTACTATTCTAACGTGGATTTGACTTAACAATTTCAAAGTCGTAAAAGTGAATATTATTCCTACCTTTATTGAATAAAATCAATTAGAATCTTAGTCAGATCTTGGGATTCGATGTATGCCCCCCAAGAACTGTGTTTCTAAAATTAAAAAGAGGCATACTTTCAGCTCGGAGCATATCTTCAATAACCTGATTCACTCACTCGGTTTGCCCATCCGTCTGTGGATGGAAAGCCGTGCTAAAGTCCAACCGGGAAGCCATTACACTCTGAAAGCTCTTCCAGAACCTGGAAGTGAATCAAGGATCTCTATCTGACATAATGCTCACTGGTACCCCGTGCAACAGAACTATTTCCTTGATGTACAGCGCCGCTAACTGATTTGAGTTGAATGTAGTCCGGTACACTAAGAAATGGTCGGACTTCGTCAGTCTGTCGACCACAACCCATATAGCATCACAGTTTCTAGCCGTCTTTGGTAACCCCATAATGAAGTCTATAGAGATGTACTCCCATTTCAACTCGGGAATAGGGAGAGGCTGTAAAAGTCCAGTCGGTCTCCTGTGCTCGGCCTTGACATACTGGCATACCAAACAATGGGACACGTACTCTGCTATTTCTCGCATCATGTTCCGCCACCAAAAGTACTTCTTTAAGTCCCTATATGTCACGCCCCAAAATACCCCCTAGGAGTTAAGGGATACTTTAGAGGTGACTACGTGTACCTGTCAAACCATCCTGTAATGCAAGAGGCTAAACATAACATAATACAATGATAATCAGAGCGCGAAACTAAACATAAGTGCGAAAGCATAAGCCAACTTTTCTTTTCTTCTATTACTCCATATAGTATTCCAAGTTAACATATACTAAATACAATCAAAGTAAAGGTGGACATGCCCACCTATCAAAATACAAAAAGGAACTCTCTAACACTGTCCTCTCAACAGTAGTCGAGGTATGGCCACACATCCAAGTCCCCATCCTCCTGAGACTGCCATGGGATAGGTGGCTCCCTCTCCTCTACATACTCCTCCTCGACCCAAGGCTCGGGGTCGAGGACATCCACAGTACCTGCCGACATAAAAGTACGGCTGAGCATGGAATACTCAGCGAGTACAAACTACTAGCTAACCATAACAATAGCAAAAGCATAACAATAGTGAGCAATACAAGATATTAATTTAAAGCAATAGTGAAAGCATAAGATACATAGCCATATCTTGACATGCGTGTATGAATGCAAAAACCTCGGTAAAACTCATGTCTCGGAAACCTTTTTCGTGTCTCGGTCAAATCATGTATGTGTGTCGTGTCTTGCCTTGTACTTCATGTCTTGACTTGTTCTTGACTTGTATACTTGTGAGCCAGAGGCTAGCACCCTTCCGTGGGCTACCAACCTCCTTGTCATGTTCTTGTTCCGTTTCTCTTGTGAGCCAGAGGCTAGCACCCTTCCTTGGGCTACCAACCTCCTTGTCATGTTCTTGTTCCGTTTCTCTTGTGAGCCAGAGGCTAGCACCCTTCCTTGGGCTACCAACCTCCTTGTCATGTTCTTGTTCCGTTTCTCTTGTGAGCCAGAGGCTAGCACCCTTCCTTGGGCTACCAACCTCCTTGTCATGTTCTTGATTCATTTCTCTTGTGAGCCAGAGGCTAGCACCCTTCCTTGGGCTACCAACCTCCTTGTCATGTTCTTGATTCATTTCTCTTGTGAGCCAGAGGCTAGCACCCTTCCTTGGGCTACCAACCTCCTTGTCATGTTCTTGATTCATTTCTATACAAATACAATCTTGGAAAACCCGGTTTCATGCATGCATGCGTGCTTGTGTGCTTGTCAATAGTGGTAATCATGATGACATACTTGAATGGGCGGTCACATGACTATGGCATTTCAATCCTTAACATAGTAGTATAAAAATTTAGGCAACATATAGCATATTTGAGCAATTTATCATCCCTAAGAAAACCTACACAATTTCTATTTCCATTTTCTTCATTAAGTCCATTTATCCCTTGTTTAGTCATTTTATCAAACACATAGCATGCAAGGTTCCTTAATGGTTCATCTTCTTCTTTTTAGTGCCTACTTTCCATCCAAAAATCAAGGTATGTTCATTATTGGTAAAGTACCCATCCACCATTTCCATCACACACATCACCCAACATACACCTCGGCATCCAATCGCCACATCAACACCCACACACATCCATACCCTTTGCTTATCTTATTTAGGTTCATTGGAGATGATACATTTCATATGGGAGGCAAACATAATAGCATAAATCATATTTCATAAGGAAAACCTAGATTATTGTTAGGGGAAGTTAGTAGAGTGTACTAACCTTGAATCGAAGCTTGATCTTGGTGTAGACCTTGATTTAAACTCCAACTTGGAAGAAGAAAGCCCTTACTCAAACTATACTTTCTTGGGTAGGAAACCCTCTTGAAAATACCGTAGAGAGTGCTGCCCTAGCTTGAGAAGGGAACCCCACACGAGCTTGAGTTGAAATCTTGAAGAAAACGTGCTTGGGGACGATCTAGGGTCTTCACCCCTTTGATTTCTTCTCCAATGGAAAACCCTATTTGCAAATCCCCTTCTCCTCTCTCTCTATCTCTCAAAATCCCTTAAGAGTTGTGAATGAAGCCCTAAAGGCTCGGGCAAGCCTTAAGGAGAAAGGGTTTAACCCCCAAAAGACGATAAAGCCCTTACTGAAATTTCTGCAAAAACGCGAAGACCGAGCGATCGGTGGTTATGACCGATCGATCGGTTGCCTACCGATCGATCGGTGTTTATGACCGATCGACCGGTCAAAAACTCACTCTCTGGAAAATTTCCCCATACAAAATTTCTGACCGCGCGATAGCTACCGATCGATCGGTTATGGACCGATCGATCGCTGATTGAACCGAGCGATCGGTTCTCTATATGTCTGGACTGTTTTGACCATATCTTTTGTCTCGCTCGTCGGATTTTGACGATTCAACTTGCGTTGGGTTCGTCTTTCGAAAACGAACATTTCTGACGTTTCGGAATTTCCGATTTCTCCCTTATTTATTAATTTGACTACAAAAACGGCCAATTCGCTACGAAGGTGCCATTCATTAAAGATGAAAAAGTCCGGGGTGCTACATTCTCCCCCCCTTACAAAAATTTCGTCCTCGAAATTTGGACAATGCGTGCTTTACAATTTAAACAACTTAGCATAACAATTTGAAACAAAATTACAAGTCATACATAAGATCATTCAAACAACTCGGGGTGCTTTGCCTTGACTTCGGCCTCCCGTTCCCACGTAGCCTCTTCTCGAGCGTGATGTTGCCATTGCACGAGAACTAGCGGAATAGTCTTGTTGCGAAGTACTTGGTCTCTTCGATCCAAAATATGAACCGGCTTCTCAACCAAAGTGAGATCCTCTCGAATCTCAACCGGATCAAGCTCGATGACGTGAGAAGGATCCGGGATGTACTTCCGAAGCTGGGAGATATGAAACACGTTGTGGACCGCCGCCATGTGAGCGGGCAAAGCAACACGGTAAGCCACCTCGCCAACTCGAGTAATGATCTCGAACGGACCCACATATCTCGGGCTAAGCTTGCCTCTCTTCCCGAATCGCATAACACCTTTGGTCGGTGAAATCCTTACAAACACAAAATCACCGACTCGGAATTCAAGATCCCTCCTTCGGTTGTCGGCATAGCTTTTCTGTCTATCTTGTGCGGTCTTCAACCTCTCCCGGATAAGCTTGACCCTATCCGCGGTTTGTTCAATTAACTCGGGGCCCAAAATCTTTCTTTCTCCCACTTCATCCCAATACAACGGGGATCTACAACTTCTTCCGTACAAAGCCTCGAAAGGCGCCATTTGTATGCTTTCTTGATAACTATTGTTGTAAGCGAATTCCACCAAAGGTAGGTGATCTTCCCAACTTCCCTTGAAGTCTAGCATACATGCTCGGAGCATATCTTCAATAACCTGATTCACCCTCTCGGTTTGCCCGTCGGTCTGTGGGTGGAAAGCTGTGCTAAAGTCTAATCGGGAGCCCATTGCACCTTGAAAACTTTTCCAAAACCTGGATGTGAATCTTGGGTCTCTATCCGACACAATACTCACTGGCACCCCGTGCAATCGGACTATTTCTTTGATGTATAGTTCTGCTAACTGGTTGGAGTTGAATGTAGTCCGGTATGGTAAGAAATGAGCGGACTTCGTGAGTCTATCAATAACTACCCATATAGCATCAGTCTTCTTGACCGTCTTCGGCAATCCCACGATGAAGTCCATAGAGATATGTTCCCATTTCCACTCGGGAATAGGGAGGGACTGCAAAAGACCAGCTGGTCTCAAATGCTCTGCTTTCACCTGTTGGCATACCAAACACCGTGCCACATACTCCGCAACCTCCCTCTTCATGTTTCGCCACCAAAAGTGACTCTTGAGGTTCCGGTACATCTTTGTCCCTCCGGGATGCACTGTATACTTAGACCGGTGAGCCTCGTCCATAATCTCTCTCCGAAGGTCCACATTGGCTGGGACACAAAGTCTTCCCTTGAATGTAATAGCACCTCGGCTAGTGAGAGAGAAGTCCGTACTACCCTTGGCCACTTCCTTATCCTTGAAAGCCAACAAGTCAGTGTCTGTGGCTTGATACTCCTGGATCAAGTCTATAAGGTACGGCCGAACTGTAACATTTGCCAAAACCGGACTGCGGACAGAATCGTTCACACTGATGTCTAGATTTGCCAAATCGTCTAACAGTCTCCATTCCCGCACCAACATGTGAGCCAACAACCCCGAGGGTTTCCTACTCAGAGCGTCTGCCACCACATTTGCTTTTCCCGGGTGATATTGGATAGTGCACTCGTAGTCCTTTAAGAACTCAATCCAACGCCGTTGTCGTAAGTTTAACTCTTTTTGGGAAAGAGATACTTGAGGCTCTTGTGGTCCGTGTACACATAGAACTCCACCCCGTACAGATAATGTCGCCAAATTTTAAGTGCAAACACGACCGCCGCAAGCTCCAAGTCGTGAGTGGGGTAGTTCTTTTCATGCTCTTTCAACTGCCTTGATGCATAGGCAATGACTTTCTTGTGTTGCATTAGGACACACCCGAGTCCAACATGCGAGGCATCGCTATACACCTCATACCCAAAGGTCCAGATGGCACAGTAAGGACAGGGGCTGTGGTGAGGCGTTTCTTCAACTCTTGGAAACTTACTTCACATCGGTCACTCCAACTGAACTTTGCATTTTTCCTTGTCAAGTAGGTGAGAGGTGCAGCCAGACTGGAGAATCCCTCCACAAATCTCCGGTAGTAGCCTGCCAATCCGAGGAAACTACGTATCTCCGTGACGCTCTTGGGCCTCTCCCAACTCATGACTGCCTCAACCTTGGCTGGATCTACAGAAATGCCCTCGGCCGACACCACGTGTCCAAGAAATGCGACCTTCTCTAACCAAAACTCGCACTTACTCAATTTGGCATATAGCCTATGCTCTCTCAACATCTCCAGAGCGAGGCGGAGGTCTCGTGCGTGATCTTCCCGTGTCTGGGAATACACCAAAATGTCATCAATGAATACAATCACGCATCGATCCAAGTAAGATCGGAACACCCGGTTCATCAAATCCATGAATGCCGCCGGTGCATTCGTCAGCCCAAAAGGCATGACAAGGAACTCGTAATGCCCATACCGAGTCCTGAAAGCCGTCTTCTGAACATCTTCCGCCTTGATCCTTAATTGGTGATACCCCGATCTAAGATCAATTTTGGAGAAGAATCTCGCTCCCTTCAGTTGGTCAAACAAGTCGTCTATCCTTGGCAAGGGATAACGATTCTTGATAGTTACCTTGTTCAACTGACGATAGTCTATACACATCCTCATAGACCCGTCCTTCTTCTTCACAAAGAGAACCGGAGCTCCCCACGGAGAGACACTTGGTTGGATGAAACAAGTTGTTGTAACTCCTCAATCTGCTTCTTTAATTCTTCAAGCTCTATAGGGGCCATTCTATATGGTGCCCTTGAAATCGGAGCGGTACCCGGAGCAAGCTCTATAGCGAATTCAATCTCTCTATCAGGAGGTAATCCGGGAAGTTCTTCCGGGAACACATCTAAGAACTCACTCACAACTGGAATAGCCGATGAGTTTTGAGCTTCTGGGTGTGCTATACTCAAGGCTGCGAGGCGAGCAATGTCCCTCTCTCTTAATCCTCGGAAGTGAAAAGGCTTACCCCCTTCCGGCTTGAAATTCACCATCTTTTCAAAACACGCAACATGCCCGTGATGGCTTGCCAACCAATCCATACCAAGAATGACGTCAAAGTCTAAATCTTGGAAACCCAGGACGATAAGGTCGGCTAACAATTCATTCTCCCCCACTTGAACCACACTATCCCTGAATACCTTATCCGTATCAACCGACTTGCCGAGTGGAGTTGCTATGGTCAACTCCCGCTCCAACGGAGTAGCCTCAGTCGAAAAGCCCTTTGCAAAACTTGGGGAGACAAAAGAGTGAGTAGATCCTGTGTCTATCAACACTCGAGCGAGACACTCGTTCACTAATAAAGCGCCTGTGCGATTAAGTAACTAATATAAGTGGATTTCAAATAATAACAAGCATCATACATAGGTAACCCTTAGTATAGAAACTCACAAAGCAAACCATAGAAATTTTACACAATTTAAATTCTAGAATTCGTGCGTACCTTGCACGACATCGTCGGATGCACGTGCGTCTCTCTCGGATAAGGCAAAGACTCGGCCCTGTGTGGCTGGGCGAGGAGGCCGGGTAGACTGTGAGGCCCTCGAAGCCTGAGAAGAGCTAAGCTGAGATGTCTGCCTAATCGGGGGCCTGCTTCCCGAAGACTGAGCTGGCAATAGACGTCGGGGACAATCTCTAATCAGTGGCCCTGGTCGCCACAATGAAAACAGCCTCCTGTAGCCTTCCGACATTCCCCTGCTGGATGCCTCCTTCCACAAAGGGTGCAGACATCATGTGAATAAGTGGGAGGAGTATAACCCGTAGCCTGAGTCACTGCGGGGCGAGGAGCATACGAGGTAGCCGGGCGAAAAGCCGGTGGAGCCAAAGGGCGGAGAGCCTGTGATGCCGAGTACATCCTCTGTGACTGAGCCGGCCCTGCGAACTGATAAGACATAGTCCTAGCTCTCTTCTCCCCTGAACTACTAGACTGTCCCTTCTCTATTCCTCTTACTCTTAAAGAACTCTTCGGAATTAGACTCGGCCAACAATGCTTTGTCCACAACTTCTGAATATGTCTCATGTCGGAACATTGAGACACGATCCTTGAGGTAGGCCTTCAACCCCCTCTCAAATTTCCGGGCCTTCATAGCCTCGGTAGCTATCATGTGTGGGAGCAAATCGAGATAGCTCCGAGAACTTGGCTTCGTAAGCCGCTACAGACATATTACCTTGCTCCAAGGTAATAAATTCAATTTCTTTCTTTTCTTTCATCCCAACCGGAAGTATTTCTTGTAGAAAACGTCCAAGAATTCTCCCCATGTCCATTCTTGGCCTTGCCGGGTCAACTCTCGGGTCCGAAGTGCAGACTTCCACCAATGGTCGGCCTCGCCTTCAAGCATAAAGGCAGCCATGTGACCCTCTCTACTTCCGTAGGTGCCAAAACCGAGAATATCTTCTCAAGTTGCCGAATCCAACCCTCGGCAATAAGTGGATCAATGCTTCCACAAAAAGTTGGAGGGCCTCATCCTCCGGAAAGCTTCTATCCCGGCTTGGGCTCGATTAGGAGGAGCCGGTATAAGTGGCCGCATTAGCGGGGTGGCCGGTTGCCTTGCCGCCAACATAGCCAGGTCTCGGCTATGGATGCGAATGCTTGGGCAAAGTCGGGTTGATCATCACCCGATGGAGCCTCACCTCCATTACCCCTCGTGTTGTACCCGCGACCCCGAGTATTGCGTCTCATGATTTCTCCTGAGAACGGACAATACAACATGAGTCTAACTTGGATACGCATTTAGTACAATTTCGCAATTCACTTAATACATATTCATCAAGCACATTTAATAAGTACAACACAAATAATGTACACATGGTATATAACACAATAGCATAACATACAATCCGTGTTCCTAGCGTAGGACTCTATGTTCGGTTGAAGTTCAACCCATTTTTTGACTAAGACTAACTTGTTAGTCTATACTTGGAATACAAATCTCTAAGGTGATTCTAATACCTTGTTCAATCATCTAAGTGACCCTAGGGACTCTAATGCCTAGAGCTCTGATACCACTTCTGTCACGCCCCAAAATACCCCCTAGGAGTTAAGGGATACTTTAGAGGTGACTACGTGTACCTGTCAAACCATCCTGTAATGCAAGAGGCTAAACATAACATAATACAATGATAATCAGAGCGCGAAACTAAACATAAGTGCGAAAGCATAAGCCAACTTTTCTTTTCTTCTATTACTCCATATAGTATTCCAAGTTAACATATACTAATACAATCAAAGTAAAGGTGGACATGCCCACCTATCAAAATACAAAAAGGAACTCTCTAACACTGTCCTCTCAACAGTAGTCGAGGTATGGCCACACATCCAAGTCCCCATCCTCCTGAGACTGCCATGGGATAGGTGGCTCCCTCTCCTCTACATACTCCTCCTCGACCCAAGGCTCGGGGTCGAGGACATCCACAGTACCTGCCGACATAAAGTACGGCTGAGCATGGAATACTCAGCGAGTACAAACTACTAGCTACCATAACAATAGCAAAGCATAACAATAGTGAGCAATACAAGATATTAATTTAAAGCAATAGTGAAAGCATAAGATACATAGCCATATCTTGACATGCTGTGTATGAATGCAAAAACCTCGGTAAAACTCATGTCTCGGAAACCTTTTTCGTGTCTCGGTCAAATCATGTATGTGTGTCGTGTCTTGCCTTGTACTTCATGTCTTGACTTGTTCTTGAATTGTATACTTGTGAGCCAGAGGCTAGCACCCTTCCGTGGGGCTACCAACCTCCTTGTCATGTTCTTGTTTCCGTTTCTCTTGTGAGCCAGAGGCTAGCACCCTTCCTTGGGCTACCAACTCCTTGTCATGTTCTTGTTCCGTTTCTCTTGTGAGCCAGAGGCTAGCACCCTTCCTTGGGCTACCAACCTCCTTGTCATGTTCTTGATTCATTTCTCTGTGAGCCAGAGGCTAGCACCCTTCCTTGGGCTACCAACCTCCTTGTCATGTTCTTGATTCATTTCTCTTGTGAGCCAAGGCTAGCACCCTTCCTGGGCTACCAACCTCCTTGTCATGTTCTTGATTCATTTCTATACAAATACAATCTTGGGAAAACCCGGTTCATGCATGCATGCGTGCATTGTGTGCTTGTCAATAGTGGGAATCATGAGGAAATACTGAATGGGCGGATCACAGGGACTATGGAATTTCAATCTGACAAATACTAGTATAAAAATTAGGCAACATATAGATAGTTGAGCAATTATCATCC
Source organism: Tetracentron sinense (assembly GCA_015143295.1). Lineage (NCBI taxonomy): Eukaryota > Viridiplantae > Streptophyta > Magnoliopsida > Trochodendrales > Trochodendraceae > Tetracentron > Tetracentron sinense. The sequence continues at coordinate 21,560,703 of CM026553.1, forward strand.
TAAGAAAACCTACACAATTTATTTCCATTTTCTCATTAGTCCATTTATCCCTTGTTAGTCATTTTATCAAACAACATAGCATGCAGGTCCGTAAGGTCAGTCTCTTCTTTTTGTGCCTACTTTCATCCAAAAATCAAGGTATGTTCAGTATTGGTAAAGTACCCATCCACCATTCATCACACACACCTCACCCAAACATACACCTCGGCATACAATCGCCACATCAACACACACAACACACCCATACCCTTTGCTTATCTTATTTAGGTTCATTGAGGATACAATTTCATATGGGAGGCAACCATAATAGAATAAATAAGATTTCATAAGGAAACCTAGATTATGTTAGGGGAAGTTAGTAGAGTGTACTAACCTTGAATCGAAAGCTTGCAATCTTGGTTGTAGACCTTGATTTAAACTCCAATTGAAGAGAAAGCCCTACTCAAAACTATACTTTCTTGGGTAGGAAACCCTCTTGAAAATACCGTAGCGAGTGGTGCCATAGCTTGGAGGAAACCACACGAGCTTGAGTTTGAAATCTGAAAGGCAACGTGCTTGGGGACGATCTAGGGTCCTCACCTTTGATTTCTTCTCCAATGAAAACCTATTTGCAAATCCCTCTCCTCTCTCTCTATCTCTCAAAATTCCCCTAAGAGTTGTGACATGAAGCCCTAAAGGCTGGGCAGCTTAAGGAGAACGGGTTTAACCCCCAAAGACGATAAAGCCCTCCCTACTGAAATTTTCTGCAAACACGCGACAGACGATTTTGCGATCGGTGGGTTTATGACCGATCGATCGGTTGCATAACGAGTCGATGGTGTTATGCCCCGACGACGGTCAAAAAATCATCTACCTCGGGAAAATCCCTTCCCCATGCAAAATTTGACCCGCGCGATAGCTACGATCGATCGGTTATGGATCCCTGACGATCGTGTGTGTTGAATCGAGCGATCGGTTCTCTATATGGTCGGGAACTGTGTGAAACGTTGACCGCTCGCGGATATTTGGAGATTAACTTGCGTTGGGTTCGTCTTTCGAAACCGGAACATTTCTGACGTTCGGAATTTCCGATTTTTCCCTATTTATTCATTTGACTACAAAAACGGCCAAGTCGCTCCTTTTTTACGAAGGTGCCATTGCTCACGTATCATGATGATTTCTACAGTCGGGGTGTATTCAATTTACATTTGTACCTCCATGTGTTTTGTGAACACGGTGTACTTGGACCAGGAGCCGTACACGATTCTCGTTAAGCTC
>CM026553.1:21562059-21624050 GCA_015143295.1 Tetracentron sinense
ACATGGCTCGGCACGTCCAAACGTGTTCATATCGCCCAGCTTCGGACGTAAAATCCCGAGATCCTTCTCACGTCATCGAGCTTGATCCGGTTGAGATTCGAGAGGATCTCACTTTGGTTGAGAAGCCGGTTCATATTTTGGATCGAAGAGACCAAGTACTTCGCAACAAGACTATACCGCTAGTCCTAGTGCAATGGCAACATCACGCGAGAGAAGAAGCCACGTGGGAGCGTGAAGCCGAAGTCAAAGCAAAGTATCCTGAGTTGTTTGAATAGGTTGTGTATATGGCTTGTGACTTTGCTTTGGTTTTGTACATGTATGTATCGTCCAAATTTCGGGGACGAAATTTTTGTAAGGGGGGGAGAATGTAGCACCCCGGAATTTTTCATCCTTAATGAATAGTACATTCGTAGCTAATTGGCCGTTTTTATAGTCTAATTAATAAATAAGGGAGAAATCGGAAATTCCGAATCATCAGAAATGTTCGTTTTTGAAAGACGGATCCAACGCAAGTTGAATCGTCGAAATCCGACGAGCGAGTCAAAAGATATGGTCAAAACAGTCTAGACATACAGAGAACCGATCGCTCGGTCCAGTCAGCGATCGATCGGTCCATAACCGATCGATCGGTAGCTATCGCACGGTCAGAAATTTTGTATGGGAAATTTTCCAGAGAGTGAGTTTTTGACCGGTTGATCGGTCATAAACACCGATCGCTCGGTAGGCAACCGATCGATCGGTCATTAACACCGATCGTTCGGTCTTCGCGTTTTTGCAGAAATTTCAGTAAGGGCGTTTTCGTCTTTTGGGTGTTAAACCCTTACCCATAAGGGTTTGCTCGACCCTTTGAGGCCTCACTTACAACATTTGAGGGATTTTGAGAGATAGAGAGAGAAGAAGAGAAAGCTCTAACCTAGGGTTTGGTTTTGAGGAGGAAATCAAAGGGGGTTTAAGAACCATAGCTCACCCCAACTCGAGTTGCTTCAAAATCGAGGCTCAAGCTCGTGTGTGAACCATTCTCCAAGCTAGGGCAGCAACCCAAGCACGTTTTTGAAAGGGGGTTTCTTCCCCAACTCAAGTCTCCTTCAAGCAAAGGTGTTCTTCTTTCAAGTTGGAGCTTCAATCAAGGTCCCTACCAAGAATCAAGCCTTGATTCAAGGTTAGTACACCCTACTAACTTCCCCTAACAATAACCTAGTTTTTCTATGAACTATATGCTTTTGCTACTATGTATTTCTCCCTTATGAAATGTATCATATTCACTAAATATAAACAAGGTGAGGAAAATGGTGTGGATGCATGGATGAGAGGTTGATTAAGGCGATGGGATGCCGAATGTATGGTGTGTGAATGTGTGGTGTGAAGAATGGAAAATGGAGGATGGGCATTTTACCAATAATGAACATACCTTGATTTTGGTTCGAAAGTATGCACTAAAAAGAAGAAGATGAACCATTAAGGAACCTTGCATGTTATGTGTTTGACAAAATGCCTAAACTAGGAATAAATGACATAAATGAAGAAAATGAAAGTAGGCCTTATGCATGTGTTCTTATGAATGATGAACTATTCAAATGCCACGTAGATTACTCAAATTCCTATATGGTTATACTGTGGATTGAATTGCTATACACTACTCTTCATGTCATATTGTCATCATGATATTACAAGTGCTACACACACCACACATGCATGCATGAAACCGGGTTTTCCAAGATTGTATTTGTATATGATGAATCAAGAACATGACAAGGAGGTTGGTAGCCCAAGGGAGGGTGCTAGCCTCTGGCTCACAAGTGAAATGAAACAAGAACATGACAAGGAGCTTGGTAGCCCAAGGAAGGGTGCTAGCCTCTGGCTCACAAGAGAAATGGAACAAGAACATGACAAGGAGGTTGGTAGCCCAAGGAAGGGTGCTAGCCTCTGGCTCACAAGAGAAATGGAACAAGAACATGACAAGGAGGTTGGTAGCCCAAGGAAGGGTGCTAGCCTCTGGCTCACAAGTATACAAGTCAAAAACAAATCAAGACATGAAATACAAGACAAGACACGACACACATACATGATTTGACCGAGACACGAAAAAGGTTTCCGAGACATGAGTTTTACCGAGGTTTTTGCATTCATACACGCATGTCAAGATATGGCTATGTATCGTATGCTTTCACTATTGCTTTAAATTAATATCTTGTATTGCTCACTGTTATGCTTTCGCTATTGTTATGGTTAGCTAGTAGTTTGTACTCGCTGAGTATTCCATGCTCAGCCGTACTTTTATATCGGCAGGTACTGTGGATGTCCTCGACCCCGAGCCTTGGGTCGAGGAGGAGTATGTAGAGGAGAGGGAGCCACCTATCGCATGGCAGTCTCTGGAGGATAGGGACTTGGATGTGTGGCCATACCTCGACTACTGTTGAGAGGAGAGGGTTAGAGAGTTCCTTTTTGTATTTTGATAGGTGGGCATGTCCACCTTTACTTTGATTGTATTTGGTATATGTTAACTTGGAATACTATTTGGAGTTATAGAAGAAAAGAAAAAGTTGGCTTATGCTTCCGCACTTATGTTTAGTTTCTGCGCTCTGATTATCATTGTATTATATTATGTTTAGCCTCTTGCATTACAGGATGGTTTGACAGGTACACGTAGTCACCTCTAAAGTATCCCTTAACTCCTAAGGGGTATTTTGGGGCGCGACAAACCTAGGGTTTCTTTAGTGAGGATTTGGATTGATCCTTATATGTATTCCTTTCTTGAAGTATATCATAATTCTCTAATAATGTTAAGATTAAAGTGAATGTAGATGGAGGTGTGATGTGTATGGATGGATAGTAGAGGCGATGGATGCCATGTAGGATGTGAATGTCGCGTGTGATGGAAAAATGTGGAAGGGCAATGTACTCATAATGAATGCACGCAATGTGTTAATGAAATGCTTGAACATAAAAATATGAATAAAACGCTATAAAAAGGATTGAATGTCATGTGGTTGAGGTTTCCTAACATAGTAAATTTGATCAAATGCTTTATATGTTTTCCTTTAAAACTCACATGTCTAGATAAATGTTGAGATGCTATATGATGTCCCTTGAATTGTTCTTGTCATCATGATTGCCACAATTGCTACACACAAGTACGCATGCATGCATGAACCAGGTTTCCTAAAGTATAAGTATATGAAAACAACCAAGAACATGAAATGTGATTCATGAAACGAATGATAAAGCCAGACATCATGCAGGTCAAGGGTAGGGTATATCCCCCGGATATGTCATACTTGGCTCACAAGTAAACAAGTTGATAAAGCTAGACATCGGGCAGGTGAAGGGTAGGGCATATAGCAAGATATGTCATACTTGGCTCACAAGTAAACAAGTTGATAAAGCCAGACAGAAGGCCGGTCAAAGATGTTAGTGTACCTTTTCTATATATATATATTCACTAAAGGTGTAGAGCCCCAGACTTTTTCATGCTTAATACATGACACTTCCGTTGTCATTCTGCCTTTTTAAGAGGTATAATTAATAAATAAGGAAGAAATTGGAAATTTTGAAACCTCAGAAATGTTCCTTTTCGAAATACGAACACAACGCAAGTTGAATCGTCAAAATTGGACGAACGAGTCAAAAGATATGGCCAAAACAGTCTGGACCTGCAGGCAATCGCAGCTCGGAAGGCACTAAGGACGTAGCTCGGTTAGGCACTAAGGACGTAGCTCGGTTAGGCGCTAAGGACGTAGCTCGGAAGGCACAGACGACGCATAGACAACGTACTCTGATAACGTATACGTTGTGCATTCGTTGTGCAACAGACAACGGGTGTGTTATGCAGCAGACAACGTGTACGTTGTACATAAGACAACGGACAACGAGCTCAGCACTATGCACAACACAACGTGACAACGGGTTCGGCACCCTTCACAACGGACAACGTGTTTGGTACTATTCACAGCACAACGAGTTGGCACTGTTCACAGCACAACGAGTTGGCACTGTTCACAGCACAACGAGTTGGCACTGTTCACAGCACAACGAGTTCGGCACTGTTCACAGCACAACGAGTTCGGCACTCGTGTTTTTACAGAAATTCAGTAAGGGTATTATGGTCTTTTGGGTCGGTTCACTCTTACCTTAAGAGTTTAACCCGAGCCTTTAGGGCTCATTCTTAACACTTAGAAAGATTAGAGAGTTAGAGAAAAGGGGAGAAGGCGATTCCAACCTAGGGTTTCCAGTTTGGAGAGAAATCAAAGGGTTTTGAGACCCTAGATCACTCCCAGTCCGGTTTTTCTTCAAGATCTCGGCCCAAGCTCGTGCGAAGCTCGTGTTCCAAGCTAGGACAGCAACTTAGGGTCATTTGGTAGAGGGATTTCTTCCTCATCTCTTCAAGGTCGGTACTTCTTACTACCCTCCTAGTTATAGTTCCTCTTTTCTCTTTGTTTCTTTTGATTTTATTTCATTTACACATGTGCTATGAGATGGATGGTTGTGAATGGTGAATGGAGATGGAATGGGCGACTGGATGCCAATGGGTGTGTGTGATGAACAAATGGGGAAGGGCATTGTTCCAATAATGAACATACATGCATGATCTGAGTAAAACCCATCTAGAAAAGCATGTTGTAGGGTAAATCCATAATGAACACACCATGTTTGATGAAATGCCAAGGTGAATAAAGTGAGCTGTAAATTAGTAAATGCATGCCTAATAAATTCTGAATATTGCTAGGGCCTATGATAGTGTGTTCCTGCTTCCCTAAATGATATGAATATTACATTGCTCAATCATTGATGCTATATGTGCTGTGAAATTACCCAAATGTCATCTTTAAATTTAAATGCAAGTATGTACACGGTTCCCACGAGCACGGCATGCATGGCATGATTTATAGAGGTTTGGTAGACTTCCGCTGTGCTATATTAGAGTATGTTTCCGCTATTATTGTCCTCTATTGTATATGCTCTGTGGGTTTTTGCAGGTTCGTTTGTCAAGCAAGTCATGTAAGCCATGATTAGTCGTCCAAGGTTCACTCTAACTCCTAGGGTGGGTTTTGGGTCGCGACAGAAGTGGTATCAGAGCTTAGGCTTTAGGTCTCTAGGGTCACTTAGAATCTTATACCACGGCTTGACAAGAGCATATGTCAGGAAACAAGTTAGGAAGAAAGTAAGTCGGAAGAGAGTCTTGATCCAAGTGTAAGACTAGACTTTAGTCTTAGTCTAAAATGGTTGCTTTAACCAAGTACGGGTCCTAGGTACGCTAGAACACTAAAGTATAAGTATAATGTGATGAATACTCTGATGACTTGATGTGATGTATATTAGTATTATACAACTAATACAAATTGAATTATTGTGAAACGACATTGAAATAATTTGTGGTTTCAAGTGAGACTCATGTGATGCTATTGTTCTCAGGACTTTAGTCATGAGGCGGGGCACGCGGGGTCGTGGACCACACACCAGAGCTTCATCTTCTTCCAGAGATGAGGATGAGCAGCCAGACCTCTCCTAGGTCTTAGGCTCTATTGCTGAGACACTCGCCATACTGGCGGCTCGGCAGGCTATACCGGCATCAGCGGCACCTACTCAACCGCCCGCAGCTCCAGTACATCGTACAGCTGGAGTTGAGGCATTCAGGAGATTGAGGCCTCCATCCTTCCATGGGAGTGTGGACCCTCTTGCTGCGGAGGCGTGGATCCTCCAGATGGAGAAGATCTTTACGGTCCTCTCACCTACAGAGGAGGAGAGAGTAGCATGGGCAGCTTTCATCCTAGAGGGGGAAGCCCACCATTGGTGGTTGTCCGCATTGAGGACGCGAGATTTGACCATGTAGGGTCAACCTTGGACTTGGGAGGAGTTCAAGGATACTTTTTACAAGAAGTATTTTCCGATTGGAGTACGGGAAAAGAAAGAGAGAGAATTCATCAACCTCGAGCAAGGTTTGATGTCAGTGGCACAATACGAGGCCAAGTTCTCGGAGCTATCACGCTTCGCGACTCACTTGGTTGCCACTGAGGCAATGAAGGCAAGAAGGTTTGAGCAAGGGCTCAAAGATGTTATAATGGAGAAGGTTTTGGTATTCAGACATGCTACCTACCCTGAGGTAGTAGACAAGGCCTTATTGGTCGAGGCCAATTCAGAGACAGTGTCCAAGAAGAGGGAGTTGGCGAGAGGCCAAGCTAGTAGTTCAGCACCTCCAGAGAGGCGGGCTCGTTATCAGTATGCGTGGCCAACACCACCGATGAGGCCTTCTTATGCGCCTCCAGCTCCACGGCAGTATGTGCCTCAGGCACCGCGACCTCAGGCTCTTCCAGCCCCACGGCTTGTTGCACCTCAGATGGTGAGGTATGCTCCACCTCCGGCCCTCCGAGTTATACACATGAGGTCTGCACTTCATGCGGCCAAAAGCACCCGGCAGGAGATTGCCGAAGGGCATCGGGTGGATGCTTCCATTGTGGTCGCCAGGGCCATATGATCAAGGATTGCCCCAGTCGGCATTTACCAGGCTAGTCTCAGGGGATTGGGCCACCAGCACGCCCAGCAGGATCATATCAGGCGTCCCCAGACTACCCGGTCTACACCTCAGTCTCGCTAGGCGAACCAGGGGCAATTTTTTGCCTAACAGAGGGTGATGCACTTGCATCTGACGATGTAGTGCAAGGTACGCAGTTGTAGCTTATTTAATTATCCGTAAATTTAACTGTTAAGTATTAATTGATTGTGTACGTACTTGGCATGTTATATATGTATATATACCTACATGCATACGTTGTTGATGCATGGATTAACTCCGCTAGTTAAAATTTCAGGAACCCTACTAGTCAATGAGTATTTGGCTCGAGTGTTGATTGATACCGGGTCTACTCATTCGTTTGTCTCGCCGAGTTTTTCAGAAGGTTGTTCTGTGGAGCCTAGTCAGCTAAAACCGGAGTTAGCCATTTCGACTCCGCTCGGCAAGACAGTATTGGTAGATAAAGTGTATAGAAATAGTGCGGTCCAAGTTGGAAGCCACGAGTTGGCGGTTGATCTCATCGTCCTTGGATTCCAAGACTTTGATGTTATATTGGGAATGGATTGGTTAGCAGCACATCATGGGCATGTAGCTTGCTTTGAGAAAATGGTACTCTTCAAGCCAGTAGAAGGAAAACCATTCCACTTTCGCGGGTTGAAAGGTAGATATATTGCTCGTTTTGGGGCGTTGAGCTTAGCTAACCCCGAGGCAAAGGACTCATCGACTATTCCGGTTGTGAGTGAGTTCCTGGATGTATTTCCAGAGGAGTTGCCAGGATTGCCTCCAGACAGGGAGATTGAGTTTGTGATCGAGCTTGCACCAGGCACAGCTCCTGTTTTCAGGGCTCCGTATAGAATGGCCCCTATTGAACTCAAAGAGTAAAAGACCCAGTTGGAAGAATTACAAGGTCTTGGTTTCATTCGACCAAGTGTCTCACCGTGGGGTGCCCCGGTGTTGTTTGTTAAGAAGAAAGATGGCTCGATGCGGATGTGTGTCGATTACCGGCAATTGAACAAAGTCACTATAAAGAATAGGTATCCCTTGCCTAGGATTGATGACTTGTTCGATCAGTTGAAGGGAGCGAGATTTTCCTCGAAGATAGACCTTCGATCGGGTTATCACCAGTTGAAGATTAAGGTGGAAGATATTCCCAAAACTGCTTTTAGGACTCGGTATGGGTACTACGAGTTCTTGGTGATGCCTTTTGGACTCACGAACGCGCCGACAGCCTTTATGGATTTGATGAACCGGGTGTTCCGGCCATATCTTGATAGGTGCGTGATTGTATTTGTTGATGACATTTTGGTCTATTCCCAGACACGGGAGGATCACACATGCGACCTATGCCTTGCTTTGGAAATGCTAAGAGAGCACAAGCTATACGCCAAACTTAGCAAGTGGAAGTTTTGGTTGGAAGAGGTGGCATTCCTAGGCCACGTTGTTTCTGCAGAAGGTATCTCGGTAGATCCAAAGAAGATCGAAGCAGTTATGAGTTGGGCGAGGCCCAAGAGTGTCACGGAGATACGCAGTTTTCTTGGGTTGGCAGGCTACTACAGGAGATTCATAGAGGGTTTCTCTAGCCTTGCAGCACCGCTCACTTACCTGACAAGGAAGAACGCCAAGTTTGTATGGAGTGATAAGTGCGAGATCAGTTTCACGGAACTGAAGAAGCGACTTACTACAGTCCCTATCCTTACTGTGCCATCTAGACCTTATGGGTATGAGGTGTATAGTGATGCCTCACACGTTGGACTTGGGTGTGTACTCATGCAGCACAAGAAAGTCATTGCCTATGCATCGAGGCAATTGAAGGAACATGAGAAGAATTATCCCACGCACAACTTCGAGCTTGCAGCGGTCGTGTTTGCACTTAAGATTTGGCGTCATTACCTTTATGGGGTGGAGTTCTATGTGTTTACCGATCACAAGAGTCTCAAGTATCTCTTTTCCCAAAAGGAGCTGAATCTAAGGCAACGGCGTTGGATAGAATTTTTGAAAGACTATGATTGTACCATTCAATACCACCCGGGTAAGGCAAATGTAGTGGCTGATGCTTTGAGTAGAAGACCTCAGGGGTTGTTAGCATACATGTTGGTTCAAGAATGGAAGCTACTAGAAGATTTGGCAAATCTGGACATCAGTGTGAATAACTCTGTCCGTGGTCCTACCTTGGCAAATGTTACGGTTTGGCCATACATTATAGATTTGATCCAAGAATATCAAGCCATGGATGCGGAATTGTTGACTTATCGGGACAAGGAAGTTGCTAAGGGTAGTGAAGACTTCTCTCTCACTAGTCGGGGTGGTATCACATTCAAGGGAAGGCTGTGCGTCCCAGCCAATGCAGATCTTCGAAGAGAGATTTTGGATGAAGCACACCGTTCGAAGTACACAGTGCATCCAGGGGGTACAAAGATGTACCGGAACCTCAAGAGTCACTTTTGGTGGCGGAATATGAAGAGGGAGGTTGCGGAATATGTAGCACGGTGCTTGGTGTGTCAACAGGTAAAGGCAGAACACATGCGACCCGCAGGTCTATTACAGTCCCTTCCGATTCCCGAGTGGAAATGGGAGAACATATCCATGGATTTCATAGTTGGCTTGCCAAAGACGGCAAGGGGCTCAGATGCGATATGGGTAGTAGTGGATCGTTTGACGAAGTCAGCACACTTCTTACCTTACCGAACTACTTTCAACTCTAGTCAGTTGGCTGCACTATACATCAAGGAAATAGTTAGACTACATGGGGTGCCAGTCAGTATTGTGTCGGATCGGGATCCAAGATTCACGTCAAGATGTTGGAAAAGTTTCCAGGAGGCTATGGGTTCCCGACTTGATTTCAGCACCGCTTTTCATCCACAGACGGATGGACAAACCGAGAGAGTGAACCAAGTCATTGAAGACATGCTTCGGGCTTGTATGTTAGATTTCAGAGGCAGTTGGGAAGAGCACTTGCCTTTGGTTGAATTCGCCTATAATAACAGCTATCAGGCAAGTATCCAAATGGCACCATTTGAGGCCTTGTATGGGCAAAGTTGTAGGTCTCCTCTCTATTGGGATGAGGTAGGAGAAAGGAAAGTGCTTGGCCCGGAATTGATTGAGCAAACTACAAACACAGTTAAGATCATTCGGGATCGATTGAAAGCCGCTCAAGATTGCCTGAAAAGTTATGCGAACACCCGCCGTAGGGACTTGGAATTTCAAGTAGGGGATCAAGTTTTTGTGAGAGTATCTCCTAGCAAAGGGATCATGAGATTTGGAAAGCGAGGCAAGCTCAGTCCTCGGTATGTTGGGCCTTTTGAGATTATCACACGAGTTGGTGAGGTTGCTTACAGGGTAGCTCTCCCACCTCACATGGCCGCAGTTCACAACGTCTTCCATGTGTCTATGCTTCGGAAGTACATTACGGATCCTTCGCATGTCATAGACTTGGAACCATTGGAGATTCGAGAGGACCTCACCTTGATTGAAAAGCCGGTTCAGATTTTGGATCGAAGATATCAGGTGCTTCACAACAAGACAATCCCTTTGGTTCTTGTGCAATGGCAACACCATGCTCGGGAAGAAGCTACATGGGAGCGTGAAGCCGAAGTCAAAGCAAAGTACCCAGAATTAATTGAATGAGTTATTGTATGAAGTCTATATATGACTTGTAATGTTCTTTTTGGTTTGTAATGCAAGTATCGTCTGAATTTCGAGGATGAAATTTTTGTAAGGGGGGGAGGATGTAGAGCCCCAGACTTTTTCATGCTTAATACATGACACTTCCGTTGTCATTCTGCCTTTTTAAGAGGTATAATTAATAAATAAGGAAGAAATTGGAAATTTTGAAACCTCAGAAATGTTCCTTTTTGAAATACGAACACAACGCAAGTTGAATCGTCAAAATCGGACGAACGAGTCAAAAGATATGGCCAAAACAGTCTGGACCTGCAGGCAATCGCAGCTCGGAAGGCACTAAGGACGTAGCTCGGTTAGGCACTAAGGACGTAGCTCGGTTAGGCGCTAAGGACATAGCTCGGAAGGCCCAGACGACGCATAGACAACGTACTCTGATAACGTATACGTTGTGCATTCGTTGTACAACAGACAACGGGTGCGTTGTGCAGCAGACAACGTGTACGTTGTACAGCACAACGGGCACGTTGTACATAAGACAACGGACAACGAGCTCAGCACTATGCACAACACAACGTGACAACGGGTTCGGCACCCTTCACAACGGACAACGTGTTTGGTACTATTCACAGCACAACGAGTTGGCACTGTTCACAGTACAACGAGTTGGCACTGTTCACAGCACAACGAGTTGGCACTGTTCACAGCACAACGAGTTGGCACTGTTCACAGCACAACGAGTTCGGCACTCGTGTTTTTACAGAAATTCAGTAAGGTTATTATGGTCTTTTGGGTCGGTTCACTCTTACCTTAAGAGTTTAACCCGAGCCTTTAGGGCCCATTCTTAACACTTAAAAAGATTGGAGAGTTAGAGAAAAGGGGAGAAGGCGATTCCAACCTAGGGTTTCCAGTTTGGAGAGAAATCAAAGGGTTTTGAGACCCTAGATCACTCCCAGTCCGGTTTTTCTTCAAGATCTCGGCCCAAGCTCGTGCGAAGCTCGTGTTCCAAGCTAGGACAGCAACTTACAGTCGTTTGGAAGAGGGATTTCTTCCTCATCTCTTCAAGGTCGGTACTTCTTACTACCCTCCTAGTTATAGTTCCTCTTTTCTCTTTGTTTCTTTTGATTTTATTTCATTTACACATGTGCTATGAGATGGATGGTTGTGAATGGTGAATGGAGATGGAATGGGCGACTGGATGCCAATGGGTGTGTGTGATGAACAAATGGGGAAGGGCATTGTTCCAATAATGAACATACATGCATGATCTGAGTAAAACCCATCTAGAAAGGCATGTTGTAGGGTAAATCCATAATGAACACACCATGTTTGATGAAATGACAAGGTGAATAAAGTGAGCTGTAAATTAGTAAATGCATGCCTAATAAATTCTGAATATTGCTAGGGACTATGATAGTGTGTTTCCTGCTTCCCTAAATGATATGAATATTACATTGCTCAATCATTGATGCTATATGTGTTGTGAAATTACCCAAATGTCATCTTTAAATTTAAATGCAAGTATGTACACAGTTCCCACGAGCACGGCATGCATGGCATGATTTATAGAGGTTTGGTAGACTTCCGCTGTGCTATATTAGAGTATGTTTCCGCTATTATTGTCCTCTATTGTATATGCTCTGTGGGTTTTTGCAGGTTGGTTTGTCAAGCAAGTCATGTAAGCCATGATTAGTCGTCCAAGGTTCACTCTAACTCCTAGGGTGGGTTTTGGGTCGCGACAGAAGGATACTTACGTATTTGGCTCACAAGTCGGTACAAGGGCACTAACATCCAACTCACATGTAAACATGGCAAAACAAGTCAAGAGATGTCAAGACATGACAAGACAAGCATGACAAGTGTGATTCCAAACAAGAACAAGACATACATGGCAAGTGTGATTCCAAACAAGAACAAGACAAGACATGTGTGATTCCTACGAGAAAAGAACAAACTTTAAACATGACAAGCAAGTTCAAAACCATGAAAAGCTATTTTCAAGAATAAGTCTTGAATTTTAAGTATGGGTTTAAGTTGGATTTTTTGCATTGTTCCATGCATGTCACGATCATTGCATCGCTTTAAATTTGATGATTATGAATTGTGCTTTGTTATTATCTTTTTAGTTTGTTATTACTATTGTTAGCTAGTAGCTTGTACTCGTTGAGTATTGTATACTTAGCCATACATTTCATGTCGGCAAGTCCAGGGGATACCTTCAACTCTGAGCCTTAGGTTGAGGAAGAATACGTCGAGGAGGCAGCGCCTATTCCACTTCAGCCACAGGAGGATAGAGATCTAGATGTGTGGCCATATCTAGACCATTTTTTTTATAGAGTGATAGTGAGGTTTCATTTTGTATTTTGTTAGGTGGGCATGTCAACCTTTTCTTTCATTATGTTTTGGATACGAGCTTGGAATATAGATTATGTATAGGAAAAGAAAAAAATTGGTTACGCTTCCGCATTGTTTTAAGTTTCTGCACTCTGTATCATATTTCATTTTATTATGTTATGCCTTGTTCATCATAGGTTTACTAGGTTAAGTATAGTCACACCTAAAGTATCCCTTAACTCCTAAGGGGTATTTTGGGGTGCAACAGAAGTGGTATCAGAGCCTAGGCATTAGAGCCCCTTGGGTCACATAGAACTGATACCATGATTGAACAAGGCTTTAGAGTCATTTTAAAGAGTCGTATTCCTAGTATAGACTTCCTAGTTAGTCTAAGTCAAAACCAGTTAGAAACCAACCGAAGTTAGTGTCCTACGCTAGAAACACAAATTATATGCCTATCATGTTGTATGTATACCTTGGTGTGCTGTTATATGCTTAAGATGTTTTGAGCAAACTGTGAAATGGTTGTTAAATTTGTATCCAAGTAAGACTTATGTTGTACTATCGTTCTTTGGATCCAATCATGAGACGCGGTACTCGGGGTCGCAGATACAATACAAGAGGAAATGGAGGTGATGCTCGTTCGGGTGATGAGCAACCCGACTTTGCTCAAGCTTTTGCATCAATAGCCGAGACCTTGGCTATGCTAGCAACAAGGCAACCTGTTATTCCTCTAAATGCCACTATTATAGTTGCTCCCCCGAATCGAGCATAAGCGGGAATAGAAGCTTTCCGGAGAATGAGGCCTCCGGTGTTTTGTGGAAGTATTGATCTTTTAGCCGCCGAAGCATGGATCCGGCAACTAGAAAAGATATTCTTAATGTTGTTGCCTACTAATGCAGAGAGGGTCACCTAGGCCGCCTTTATGCTTGAAGGTGAGGCTGACCATTGGTAGAGGTTGATAGTATGGACCCAGGATTTGACCCGACAGGGTCAAGATTGGACTTGGGGAGAATTATTGGACGTCTTCTACAAGAAGTATTTCCTGATCGGGATGAAGGAGAAAAAGGAAGTTGAATTTATTACCTTGGAGCAAGGTATATGTCGGTGGCGGCTTATGAAGCCAAGTTTTCGGAGCTATCCAGGTTTGCTCCCCACATGATAGCTATCGAGGCTATGAAGGCCCAAAAATTCGAGAGAGGATTGAAGGCCTACCTCAAGGACTGGGTATCGATGTTTAGGCATGAGACATATGCCGAAGTAGTTGACAAAGCTCAGTTAGCCGAGTCAAATTTCGAAGAATTCTTCAAGAAAAGGGGAATAGAGAAAGGCCAGTCTAGTGGCTCAATAGGAAAGAGAGGGCGGACTATGTCATATCAGCCTTCTGGGCTAGCACAGTCATAGAGACTATATTTTGCACCGCAAGCTCCTCGTTTATTTGTTTCATAGGCTTCACGCTCGGCTACTACTCAGGCGTCTCGCCCCGTAATATCTTAGGCCACGGGATATGCGCCCTCCGCTTACTCTTACAAGCCTTGTACTTATTGTGGTAGGAGGCATTTGGTAAGGGAATGCCAAAAGATTTCTGGTGGATGTTTTCATTGTGATGACCAGGGCCATATGATCAGAGATTGTCCCCGCCATCAAATACCACCTCAGTCTCATGGGAGTAGGCCCCCAATTAGGTAGTCTTCTCAACAGGGCTCTTCACAGGCATTTAGACCCTCACAGTCTACATGGCCGCCTCGGCCAGAAAATCAGGGCCGAGTCCTTGCCTTATCAGAAAGAGACGCACGTGCATCTGACGATGTCATGAAAGGTACGCTAGAATGATAAAATTTTCAAATTATGAACGCTTGTTATTACGTGATATGATCATTTAGTCGTACAATATGTTACCTATGCTTGATGTGTCTTCTTGCTTGAAATCGATTGATGTGAGTTAATTAACCCCATATGGCTTTATTAGTGAATGAATGTCTAGCCCGAGTGTTGATCAACACAGGATCCACTCATTCCTTCGTCTCGCCTAGTTTTGCAAAAGGCTTTTGGCTAAGTCTAGTCTGTTGGATCGGGAGTTGACCATTTCAACTCCGCTTGGCAAGTCAGTGGATATAGACCGGATATATAAGGACTATGTCATTCAAGTAGGGAAGAATGAGTTGTTGGCAGACCTCATCATCCTGGATTTTCAAGATTTAGATTTTGATGTCATTCTCGGGATGGACTGGTTATCAACTCACCATGAGCATGTGGTGTGTTTTGAGAAGATGGTGAATTTCAAGCCAGAAGGAGTTAAACCATTTCATTTCCAAGGGTTACAGAGAAGGGATATTGCTCCCTTCGCGGCATTAAGCTTTGCGAACCCGGAGGCACAGAACTCCTCAACCATTCCGGTTGTGAGTGAATTCTTGGATATTTTTCTAGAGGAATTGCCTGGATTGCCTCCAGATCAGAAAATTGAGTTGGTGATAGAGGTTGCTCCTGGCACAGCTCCAATTTCAAGGGCACCATATAGGATGACTCTAATAAAACTAAAGGAGTTGAAAGAGCAAATTAAAGAGTTGCAACAAATTGGTTTCATCCAACTAAGTGTGTCACCATGGGGAGCTCCTGTTCTATTCATGAAAAAAAAGATGGGTCGATGAGGATGTGCATCGATTACAGGCAGTTGAACAAGGTCACCATTAAAAATCGTTACCCTTTGCCATGGATAGATGAATTGTTTGATCAATTAAAGGGAGTGAGATTTTTCTCAAAGATTGATCTTAGATCGGGGTATCATCAGTTAAAGATCAAGGTAGAAGATGTTCAAAAAACTGCTTTTAGGACTCGGTATGGGCACTACGAGTTCCTAGTCATGCCTTTTGGGTTGACAAATGCACCGGCGATGTTCATGGATTTGATGAACCGGATGTTCAAACCTTATCTCAATCAATATGTCGTGGTGTTTGTTGACAACATCTTGGTTTATTCCCCGACATGGGAGGATCATTAGTGAGACCTTCACTTTATTCTTGAGATGCTTCGAGAGCATAAACTATACACCAAGTTAAGCAAGTGTGAATTCTGGTTGGATAAAGTGCATTTCTCAGGCATGTAGTATCAGCTGAGAGTGTTTCAGTAGACCCCGAAAGATAGAGGCTGTGATGAGCTGGGAGAGGCCAAACAGTGTCACAGAGATTTGGAGTTTCCTCGACTTGGCAGGATATTACCGGAGATTTGTGAAGGGATTCTCTAGTTTAGTGGCACCGCTCACATACTTGACTCGGAAGAATGCTAAGTTGGTATGGAAGAACGCTAAGTTGGTATGGAGTGACAGATGTGAGATTAACTTCTAGGAGTTGAAGAAGCGGCTCACTACAGGTCCCATGCTCACAGTTCCATCCGGGAGTGGCGGTTTTGTCGCTTATAGTGATGCCTCACACGTCTAGTTAGGGTGTGTTTTTGATGCAAAACAAGAAGGTTATTGCTTATGCTTCCCGAAAGTTAAAGGATCATGAGAAGAACTATCCTACACATAATTTGGAGTTGGTCGTAGTAGTGTTTGCACTGAAGATTTGGTGGCACAATCTTTATGGGGAATAGTTTGACGTGTTCATAGATCATAAAAGTTTGAAGTACCTGCTTTCCTAGAAGAAATTGAATTTGAGGCAACAATGATGGATGGAGTTCTTGAAAGACTATGAATGCTCTATTCAATACCACCCAGGTAAGGCAAATGTGGTAGCCGATACTCTTAGCAAGAAGCCCCCTATACTTTTGGCTCACATGATGGTGTAAGAGTGGAAGTTGTTGGAGGATGCATCTAACCTCGACATCAGTTTTAGTCTTCCTACCTTTGGGCTGTTAATGGCAAATGTCACCGTTAGGCCTTACATATTGTCCAGGATCCGAGAGTTGCAAGGATTGGATGCTGAACTACTTGCCTACTGAGACAAGATGATTAGTAGGGGTAGCGAGGATTTCGCCATGAGGGGAGATGAAACTATCACATTCAAGGGAAGAACATGTGTTCTTGCCGATGAAGAGCTTAGAAGAGAAATTTTGGATAAAGCTCACCAGTCCAAGTATACTGTTCACCCTAGGGGTACCATGTAGAGCCCCGGATTTTTTGCAAACACTGATCATGTGAGTAAATAGCGCTAGCTGTGTTCAAGCCAAGGTGTTCTCTGTGATCTTGGCATTTGGTTAATGCTAAGGGGTGTGTAAAACATGTGATATGTGTTGTATGAGTTAAGGATTAGGTGTGTTGTGAGCCTTAGAGGTGAAAGCCAAGTTCACATGCACTGTGAATAGTGCTGTGATTAGTGCCAAGGGCACTAGTATTGGAAGGGCCAAAGGCCTTCATTTTAGTTGGGTTTGGTTAATGAGAGTGCGGGTTTTCACATGGCTTGGCTATGATGTGAGTTTAGTGTATGAGTCCTGGGGTGTGAGGTATCTTTGGGAAAGTAAGCAAAGAGTATCAAACATACTCTTAAGTGTGAAGTGAATAGTGCATACAGAGGTCAAGGCCTTTATGTATCTTCTTGGATATTTCTCAGTGAAATGATGGTTTGATTTGCATGTGTTAAGTCTCAAAAAGAGAGTATAAGTATGCTCTAAGTATCTAAGTGTGAATGTAGAGCCCCGGGAATCAATTTCACAATGCTGTGAATAATGTCAGGGCATTGGGGTTGAAGGCCAAAAGTCTTCTTGTATTGTTATGATGCTATAGAAAAATGATAACGAGGGTTTTTACCTGGAGTTTTGTTGGATAGAAATAAGTGTGGTGTATGTCGGTGCGTTGAAACCAAGATTATGAAATGCTCTAAGTCATTGGAAGTTTAAACAAAGAGTATGCATGACTCGAGGTATGTGGGTGATGAAGCAAAGATTAAAAGGACGCTAGAAGAAATTGAGTGGTGTTAGTGTGCAAAGGAAGGGTAAAGGAAATACTCTAAGTGAGTAAAAGCAAGAGTATAAAATACCCAATGTGCTTAAAGGGTTGTAAGTGAATAGTGTGCGAATAGTGTTGTGAAGAGTGCTATGAATAGTGTGTTAAGGCTTAAAGACTTGGGTTGGGTAATGGTTGTGGTATTATATGTGAAAGAGGATTTTGGTTTCTAATGAATGTTCACGGAATTATGAATGGTTTAAAGTCTTAAGGGATTTCAATTAATGTTGTGAAAGTTAAAGCATAAGTTGTAAAAGTTATAAGTTTGAAAGAGAAAGGAATTATTTATCTAACAAAGGCTTAATTTAAAAGAACTAAACTATGAAAGCAACAAATGGAATACCTTGTCGCAGGAAAAACTCATCAACCTCGCCTCAAGCGTGTCTCCAAACTTTAAGGGTCTCCAAGGCAATGACAACTCGGAGCCCTAAAATTTCATTTACTCTAGGACTAGGTCTCCCAGGTCTTCAAATACTCCCAATTACTTAAGGTTTAGGGATGGTCTAATTATCTATGGTCTTTGTTGGATGGGTCCAATCTTGTTCAATGGAGAACCATACTCTCTCATCTAGTGATTTTAGAAACGCTCTCATTCGAGTTTTCCAATAGGCATAATTATTCCCATCAAATAATGGGGGGCAAGAGATGAATCCTCCTTCTCTTTGGAGATTCATATTCACAAAAAAAAATGAGACAAGATCACACTAATAAATTAGTGAGCCTGCTCTGATACCAATTGAAAAAATTCGCTGAACCTCAAATCTAGGGTTTGAGTTGAGAACTCACAAGATCGAGGGGATGGTTAAGTTTCCCTATAATTCAATCTACCCTTTTTACGATTTAACATTTAAGATATTAATTAAAGGATGAATGAATTGAAAGTGCAGAAATAGAGAGAAACATGCAAACCATAACACAAGGATTTTTACGTGGAAACCCTTCCGAAAAAATTTTGAGACCTAGTCCAGCCAAGAGAAATCACTTAGATAAAGTAAACAAGAACTTACAAGACTTGAACTTGACTCCTTCGGACTCAACACTACGATCCTTCAGTTCTTAGTCCTCCACGCCTCAGAGTCAGTATGACTCTTCTCAGTGTCTCCACTAGACTCAGTTTGACTACTTTGAGACCTAGTCCAGCCAAGAGAAATCACTTAGACAAAGTAAACAAGAACTTACAAGACTTGAACTTGACTCCTTCGGACTCAACAATACGATCCTTCAGTTCTTAGTCCTCCACGCCTCAGAGTCAGTATGACTCTTCTCAGTGTCTCCACTAGACTCAGTTTGACTACTTTCTTCACTTCATCCTTCTCATCAACCACCGAGACAGTCTCAAGAATCCTAGAAAGGGATACAGTGAAAACAGTATGATTATCAGTTTCTTCACTTGAAGAGGAACTATCTGATTCTTCATTCTCGGAATCACTGTCATCCCAACAGGCATTCATCACCTTGCCCTTACTCTTCTTTTTGTTAGGACAGTTAGGTGAAATATGACTGAAGCTATGACATTCATAACATTGAACACCTTGGGATTTCTTGTCGCCACTCTTGGAATTTTTCTTGTTTTCCCAGGGCTTAGACTTTGATTTCTCAAAATATTTTCCTCCCTGTTTAGGATTGAACCTCTTTTTCGTTCTAAAAAATTTTTAAAACTTTTTAACGAAGAGAGCCATTTCTTCCTCATCCATCTATCCATCACTGTTATCCTCATCCAAAGATTCCTTAATTGATTTCAAGGCTAAAGATACGTATGACATTCATAGCATCAAAAGTAGAACAATGTAATAATCGTGACATGCGTGAGTGAATGCGAAAACTCTGATGAAAACCCATACTTTAAAAGTCACGTCTTGTTCTTGAAAATAGCCTTTCATTTTTCTCAAAACTTGCTTGTTGTGTTTAAAAACTTGTTCTTGTCTCGTGCCGTCTTATGGACATTTAATAATATAATTTTTAGGTTATTATTTTATTTAATTGTTAAATCAAATAATCCCTAAAGCAGTTGGCTCTTATGGAAAATTTTGAATTCATCTATTATTGATTTTGAATTTAATTTGGAATCAATATAAAGTGATATTAGAAATAAGCAATTTGCTGATTTTAATTTTGGTCTTTTAATAGTTATTAGATCCCCCCTTCGGATCGAATAACAAGATCTAGAGCCCAAGCTCCTTTGTTGTTGGAAGAAAATCACAAAGTTTTCAATGATTAGTATTTTATCTTGGAACATTAGAGGGGTTGGTAATTTAGCTACTAAAGCCAGGTTAAAGAATTTGGTTAATTCTTACAATATCTCTATGATTGTCATTATGGAACCTATGCAGAATTCTAATAAGATTGTAGCTCTAAGTAAAATGTTGAATATGCCGGGTTATTTACATCATGATAAAATCTGGATTCTATGGAAAGACTGGATGGACGTTTCTTTATTTGCTTCTCTTGATCAAGCTTTAATTGTCGATGTGCATATCCAAGGTTTGGACATGATTAGATGTGGTTTTGTTTATGCCAAATGTTGTTGCAATGATAGACAGTTGCTTTGGAATGATATCTCGCTTCTTTTATCTAATTTCAATGGTCCTCTTCTTTTTGCTGGTGATTTCAATGCTATTGCTAATTCTGGAGAAAAAATGGGGGGAAGAGATCCAAATCTTCGATCTATGGAAGAATTTAATGAATTCATCAGTGACATGGGCCTTATTGATGCTGGTTTTTTTGGTAATAAATTTATGTGGTGCAACAATCAGAAGGGTATTTACAGAATTTATGCTCGCTTGGATCGTATTTTGTATAATGTTGATTGGAGCAATAATCTTCCAGTGCCTCAGGTTACTCATTTATCCAGAATCAACTCGGATCATGCTCCTCTTGTTCTCAAGTTTGATAATAATAGAGTGCGGAATCCTCCCTCTTTTAAATTTCAAAAAATGTGGATCAGTCATCCTGACTTCAAAAGGTTAGTTACTGATTCTTGGTCTGTGGAAATTATAGCTGATCCTATTCTTACTTTTTTCTTAAAGCTAAAGAGACTTAAAATGTCTCTTAAGAATTGGAACAGGGAGATATTTGGTAATATTTTTGTTAAGATAAAAGAGCTTGAGGAGAACATTAGTGCTACAGAAATCCTTCTACAAGAAAGGTGGGACTCTACAACTGAAAATCATCTGTCCACTTTGAAAGATGATCTGCAAAAGGTTTTGATTAAGGAGGAGATTTTCTGGAAACAAAAATCCAGAGTAAAATGGTTAAAGGAAGGTGATATGAATTCTAAATTCTTCCATGCGATTGCTAATCAAAGAAGAAAAAGGAATGGAATTCATAAAATAAAAAACTCTGTGGGTGATTGGATTGAGAATCCTATTGACATTGGTAATGAAGCTACAAAATACTTTCAAGATCTTCTTACTTCGTCCAGCAACATTATTGATTATCATATTCTTAATCATATCCCCCGTTTGGTTACTGATGAAGATAATTGTATGCTTACTTCTATGCCCTCTGTTGAGGAGATTCAGCGGGTGGTTTTCAATATGACAGCTGATAGTGCTCCTGGTCCGGATGGTTTTGATGGCCATTTTTATCAAGAATGATGGAACATTATTAAGGCAGATTTGGTGAAGGCAGTTCATTATTTCTTTGTACATCCTTTTCTTCCAAAGGCTGTTAATGCTACTGCGATTGCGTTGATTCCAAAATGCAATGACCCCACTTCTTTTTCTGATTTCAGGCCTATCAGTTTATGCAATTTCTACTACAAGATTTTTTCTAAAATTCTTGCGGGTAGATTGGCTTCTGTTATTCCTAATATTATTTCTGAGGAGCAATCAGGTTTTATTCAAGGGCGGAACATCACGGAAAACATCACCATAGCTCAAGAAATGATTAAAGATATTGACAGGAAAATTTTTGGCGGAAATCTTATTATTAAACTTGATATGTCTAAGGCATATGACCGTATGGAATGGAACTTTATCTTCGAAGTTTTGAAGAAGTTTGGTTTTAATGAGACTTTTATCCAGTTTGTTCATGGTTGTCTTCAGAATCAAAGTTTCTCGGTTATCATTAATGGGGCGTTATATGGATTTTTCTCTAGTTCAAGAGGTCTTCGACAGGGTGATCCCCTCTCTCCCGCTCTATTTATCTTGGTTGAAGAGGTCCTTAGTAGAGGTCTGAAGAATATTATTAACCATCAGGCTTCAGCGTACTCTGTTGGGAGAAATGGATTTGCAGTTTCTCATCTCTTATTTGCAGATGATTCGCTCATTTTCTGCAATGGTAGTGCTCGGAGCATCAAAAACATTTTTGTTTTTCTTTCGAAATATGAAGATTCTTCAGGGCAAAAAATTAACAAAGACAAAAGTTCTCTTTATTGTTCTGATAAGCTCTCAATTGCTATAAAAAGTGATATTACATTCAGAACAGGTTTTCAAATCAAGCATTTTCCGCTTATCTATTTGGGGGTTCCTTTGATTAAAGGTCGTCAGAAATTATCCTATTATCTCCCTCTCATTGAGAAAATCCAAAACAGAATTTCTGGATGGACTGGAAAGTTGCTCTCGGCAGGAGGAAGGCTTATTCTTATCAAGCATGTTCTTACTTCTATTCTGGTTCATATTATATCAAGTATAAACATCCCAACTGGAATAGCTTCCAAGATTGATAAGATTATGGCTAATTTTTTCTGGAATTCTTCTGATTTGATTAGAAAGCGTCATTGGGTTAAATGGAAATATTGTACTCTTCCGTATATGGAAGGAGGGCTGGGCATAAGAAAAGTTGCTGATATTTCTAAGGCTTTTCATATTAAACAGGCTTGGAGACTCTATACTTCTAATTGTCTTTGGGCGAGGTTCTTCAAAGCCAACTACAAAGTAGATCATGTTTGGAATGCCTTACCTATCACGGGTTCTTCTAAACTTTGGGTAGCTATTTGTGATGTTATTCATTTGATGCTTACTAATTCCTTTGCTTTTATAGGCAATGGGAACCATGTCAACTTTTGGTTCGATTGTTGGTTCAAAGAGGAGCAGCTCATTTATAATGTGACCGGTAATCCGCAAGTTAATCCTAATATTGCTCAACTCCTTAATGATGAAGGAATTTGGGATCTCAACTAGGTGAGCCATTTTCTTCCTTCTTCTACTATAGAAGCCATTAAAGAAGCTAATTTCTCTATCTCAGATGAGGATGATAAATTTATTTGGAAACCCTCCTATTCTGGAGTTTTTTCTATTAAGTCTGCTTGGGATATTCTGAGGGATAAAGGGTCTGAATTGGAATGGGCTAAACCCATCTGGAACCGGATTATACCAAATCAGTCTAGTCCTACTCGTCTCATATCCCTTATTTCTCTTGATCAAGATGGTTTAGGTAATGTTCGATTGGTTCATAGAGATTGAGTTTTGTTTGGTTTTGTTTATTAGAGGTAAGGTTTATGTCCCCCTCTATTTGTGTTTGTTTGTCAGGGGTAAGGTTTTATGTCCCCCCCCCCTTTTTTTTTTTTTTTGCTGGTTAGGGGTAAGGTTTTATGTCCCCCCCTAATGTGCGAGTTTTTTGCAGGGGTAAGGTTTATGTCCCCCCCATTTATTTTTTATTAATAAATCTGGTAGGGGTCCGCCAAACCCCCCTCTCCTTCTGAGAGGTTTTTTTTTAAAAAAAAAAAAACAAAAAAAAGGTGGACATGCCCACCTATCAAAATACAAAAGAACCCTCACAGTCTCTCCACTCAGCTGTAGTCTAGATAGGGCCAGTGGTCTAAGTCCCTTGCCTCCTCCTGAGGCTCCACACATGACTCCTCTCCATAATCCTCCTCTATCCAAGGCCCCTGATCACAGATGTCAAAGGGAGTCCGTGTACCTGCCGATATAACATGTACGACTGAGCGTGGAATACTCAGGGAGCCAAAACTACTAGCTAACAATGTTAAAATAACAACATACCCCATGCAAGTACCCTCTAAGAATAATAATCATAATATTACATACAAGTGCATGAGTAATTACGAATCACAAGTTCATGCTTGAAAACTCCATCATGGAAAACCGTTCGTAAAACTTGTTATTTTCAAGGAAAAAAAATCATCTTATGCAGGTTTATGAGTTCTTATGAATGCTTGTGAGTCTCGTGTTTTCTTATGAGTTCTTGTGAGCTTACGAGTTCTTATGAATTTTCTTGTGAGCTTATGAGCTTTCTTGTGAGCCTTCTTGTGAGCTTATGATCCTTTGAGACATATGCAAGATCTTAGACTTGTGAGTTTCTTATGAGTTCTTGAGCAGTCTTGCGAGACTTATGATCGTTGGAGTTTATGCAAGATCTTAGACTTGATCCATGTGAGCATGAAGTAACCGATCTTAGAATACCAATCCAAAGTTTGGCTTTTTCAAATGCTTATGCTTCTTTCTTATGACTGCCTTTGAAAAACCTCGTTCATGACTCTTGAAATACATGCTTATGCAAAAACTCGATCATTCATAATTTATCATGCTTGGTGTGCTTGTGAGCATCATTGTGTATATATGGAAAACCTTACAATTCATATAGGTTCATACAAGTCATAGTAGCATTGTAGTATCATTGGATAATTCTAAACATAATATATTTCCATACATTTCATCACAACATCAAGACTATGGCTTTTAGCCTAATTCATCACATCATTAAGACCATGTCATTTTCATCACATCATACTAAAGAACATGATTTATTTAGGGAATAATAATGATCTCACACATGTATAACCCTATTGATTCTTGTATTGCAACACCCCTAATTTATAAACCCCTATTTACTCATTTGTTCATAATGTGGTTCACCCAAAATCCCATATGTGTTATTTGCATCATAACAAGACTAAAATCACCCATTAAATCATCTTTTTCGTCTTTATAGGATAACAAAGCTAGATCATAGTTTTTCTTACAGATATAGTCATATTAATCCTCTTGTTGAAAAAGCCCCAAATTTCATATACCCCTATTTACTCACTTGATCACAATCTAGTTGACCCTAAATCATACATTCACTATATGCATTAGCAAGGTTAATCTCTATTTAAATCACCCCTTTAATCATCTTTTCTATCTTTGTATAATAACAGAGTTAGGTAGTAGAATCACTAACATCACATTCAAAATCATACTTTCACTATTGCATGATAACAAAGCTAAATAATAGTTTTACTTGCTATTTGTATCATAGCCAAGCTAGGTAGTAGTTTCACTTACCTTGCAAGGATCAAATCTTAGTGTGGAAGGATGATCTAACACGAGCTTGAGCTTGGAAATGGAGATCCGCACTCAAGGAAGAAGGTTCAAGCTTGTGGAAGCTTTGAGAAGTGATGATTCAATCTCCTCCTTGGTCTCCAACACAATCCCTCTTTGGAAACCTAGGTTTCCTTCTTTTTCTCTCAAAAGTCCCTCTCTAAGTGTTAGGAACCTTGGACCCCCGAAAAATTGGGTATATATAGTGTTAGGTTAGTGAAAAACCCAAAAAAAAACATTTCCAGGCAATCTCACTCAAGCGGGCTTCCATCTCGTTCGAGCGGGTTACTCCCTGGCCTCAAAAACTCGTTTTTGGTTAATCTCGCTTGAGCGGGTTTGGATCTCGCTCGAGCGAGTTTTTCTGTAAAAATGTGCTTTGGTAAATTGGCCATAACGTTTGACTCGCTGATCCAATTTTTACGATTCAATTTGCGTTGGATTCTTCTTTCGAAGGGAAACAACTTTCATGTTTTGTACAACTCAAAATTTTGAGTTTTACTTTACCAAAAATGGCTCCAAAGCTGACTGGTCTGTAAATGGGTTTCGACTGCCCAGATTTTTAATAGTCCCGACTTTGGAAATCGGACTTTTGACTCAACCCCGACTCAAAATTAAGAAAAATGATAAAAATGAACCTCAAAGATGGTTCAAATACCTTTCTAAAAATTCAAAAATCGCTCGATTCCGATCAGCTTTGAGCGAACTAGAGCTTTTCAAAGTTGAGGGTATGCTAAAGCATAACCCTTGTTAACACTTAAGAGTATTCTATGCTCTTACTTTCTTCATTCCAAACACCTATAACCACCCAAAGCTGAAGAAGACAATATTAAGGCTTTTAATACATGCCATAAAGATCCAGGGTTCTACAGTCAGGGTCGACCCTGGATTGCATTTTTGCCATTTTTTATACTTTTAATCCCTTAATGCAATCCTCTAATTTCCCTATTCTTTTTGGACTTGTTTTTCATGATGATTGGCCATTTCCATGAGGAAATTTAGGGACTTCTAGGTCTCTCTTTCAATCCTTATTTTTGAGCCAAATTAGGGAGGTGGAGCTTCAAGGTTCTTCAAGGCCTCTTCTTCACTTTGTCTTCAAACCGGATGTAGACCTAATGGAGAACTATTACAACTTTTTATGTCACGACCCAAAATACCCCCTAGTAGTTAGGATACTTTGGCGACGTGAACTCATAACCAAACCATTCTATATGACATATGAATCCTGTACAACATATAAAACCTGTGATAGCGGAAGCGTAATACTAATCTATATATGGTAGTGGAAGCGGACTACAGAATTTCTATCAATACTATATGTCACAGTTTATACATAACCCAAAATAAAGAGCGAACATACTCGCTCAACAAAATGTATGTACATGTCTCTCCCTCTCGTCACTCATGATGGGGCCACCTAACAAAAGCCCTCTGCTCCTCCTGAGCCCTTTGCTGCTGAAGACTACCCCAAGTCTCCTCCTCCTCAACATACTCTTCCTCGACCCATGGTTCTTGAGGACGCTCGCCACCAATGTCGAAGGGACCTGCCGACATAATATGTACGGCTAAACATGGAATACTCAGCGTATACAAACCACTAGATAGTAATATCATAAATAGTAATCCAACATATATCACGGTTTATCATTTCACATGCATTTCTGAAATCAGAGCGCGGAAAACAAAATCATATCATGTGCATATATCTCGGAAAATACTATCGGAAAACATCTTCTTATCATCTTTTGTCTTTTACATCTTCTTATCATCTTTTTTCATCTTGTACTTTTGCATATACAGGTATTTAAAATACCTTGGCTTTTATCTTTTGTTATCCTGTATGGGTATTTAAAATACCTTGGTATTCATCATTTGCTACCTCCGGAGTCGGACAACTAGTACCCGTACCCACGTAAGCTGGGTGGCCTAATGTTCTCCTCACCTTCGGCTACCTTCGGGGTAGACGACCAGTATCCATCTCCCTTCCGGGCGGCCTGCTATCATCGGAGTCTGATGCCAGTATCCCTTTCCCTTTCTGGCGGCCTGCTATCGTCGCATCCCCGTCGGCTTTTTCCGTATACTTTCCATCTTCTTGTATTTCTTGTAACATCTTGTGTTTCTTGTATTTTCCGTATGTATCTTGTGCTTCTTATGCTTTCCGTATACATCTTGTGCTTCTTGTACTTTTCTTGTACTTCTTTTGCCTCTTGTACTATTCATGTGGTTCATTTACATCTTATACTTTTCATGTGATTCATTTGCATCTTATACCCTTATTCTTCTTATTCTTGTATTGCATCTTATATACATGTACTTCCTCTTTTGGATACCCATAATATAGAAAAACTCGATCATGCATATGCCTATGTGTCCGTGTAGCAATTGTGATATAACATAGTAGACATTTAAAGGAAACACTTTGCATATGATCATATGGCTAATGCTTAACATAATTCACCCATCGCAATAATCCATATACAATAACATTACATCATTCAATCATATTTAAAATAAGGTTTTTCTACTTGTTTTTCCCAAAACTTGTGGCTTTTAACATGCTTTTCGTCTTTGAATACTGACATATAAAACATCCCAAGAATTAACATCTTCATTTGTTGGTTGAAAGCATAGCATCATCACATTTAACCAATATCACCATCCATAGGATTTTATCTTGATATAAAGAGGATTTCATGAAATCAATAGCTAGAAGAGTTGATTTACACATGTATAAAGCTATCTATGTCTCTATTTGCCAAGAAAATCATGTTTTTCAATGAGGGTTTATGAATTTAGAACCTAGTAGAGTATATCTACCTTATGGGATGAAATCCCTTTGATCCAATGCTTGAAAAGGCTTGAAGAAGCTTGTAGAAGCGAAACCCAAGCTTGATGTTGGAGATCCAAGCTCCAATGGCGCGTAGGAGCGAGATCAAGGCTCGATTTGTGCTCTTCTTCTCCAAATTCAAAATTCCTCTTGCAATCCTCCACTCTCTTCCCTTCTCTTCTAATATCTCTCTCTAGGTTTAGGGTAACCCAAAACCCCCAAAAATGTCCCTATTTATAGGCCAAGGGGTGAAAACCCTAAAAAAACGCGCACTAAAGGGTTTGATTCGCGCACCTACGATCGTTCGTACGCTTCCTACGATTGATCGTAGCTCTTACAGTAAGTTTTCAGCATTTCTGTAACTTTACGATCGTTCATGGGTCTTCTACGATCGTTCGTAACTACGTTCGTTCGTAGGTCTTCTACGATCGATCGTAGCTTTGACAGAATGATTTTCAGATTTTTCCCTCTTTGGTATTTCGGCCATAACTTTTGACTCACTTGTCCGATTTTGACGATTCAAGTTGCGTTGGATTCCTCTTTCGAAGGAGAAAAACTTTCATGTTTTGTACAACTTCTAATTCGTATTTATTATTAGACCATTTTATCCCTAAAGTTTACTGTTCTGAAACTGGGTTTTAACAGTCCAGATTTCCAACAGTCCCGACTTTGGAAATCGGACTTTTGACTCAACCCCGGCTCAAAATCAGGGAAAGTGATGAACATGAACCCTGAAGAGGGTTCAAATTTATTTCCAAAAACTCAAGAATCACTTGATTCTGAGCAATGGAGCCTAAACTAAGATTTCGTGAAGTTGAGGGAAATGCCGAAACATACCTCTTCAACACTTAGAACACTTCGAGTGTTTTCACACTCTTTTCCCTCGGGTCCAAAACCATACTCATACCTCATTAATCATTCCACATATATTTTTAAATCCTTCTAAGTGATCATTTAACATACACCAACATGCATGAGAGGGCCCGGACTCCTTATGCTTCGCGCACTAGCACTATTCACTATACTATTCACTCACAACCCATTAAACAACTTGGGTATTTATACCCTTGTTTTTCACCACTTAGAGTATCTTTATACTCTCATTTTGAGACTCCAACTACATACCTAAGACCCTCACTTGACTCATCATAATACTATGAATACTATGTAAGGCATTAGGCCTTTACACATACCATACCAGGGCTCTATTCACATGAACAGTGAATCAAATTTTTCGGGGCTCTACATCCTCCCCCCCTTATAAGAATTTCATCCGCGAAATTCATACGAGACACAATGAAGCAGGGATACTCTTCCCATGATTTATTAACTCCTACACTCTATCATCCACAATCATCAAATAATGCATCACAACACATATAGAATATAAGTAGCATGTTGTATCAACATATATCATATATTTTACACATCATATGTTCAAGCACTGAAATGGCGTACCTTGCACAACATCCACGAATGCATGTGCGCCTTGCTCAGTCAAGGCAAAGACTCTACCCTGATTCACCTATCGAGGCGGCTGTATGGGCTGTGGGGGACCAGAGGCCTGCGGATACCTCTGCTGGGAAACCGATCTACCCGGGGGCCTGGAAGCCTGAGAAGACCCCTGCTGTGTAACCTGTCGGGCCAGAGGCCTATTCCCTTGCGACGGTAATGGCAACTGGCGGCGTGGGCAATCTCTGAACTGATGTCCCCGATCACCACAGTAATAACATGCACCGGTGAGTGTACGACAATCACCTTTATGATTTCTCCCACAGTGGCTGCACATCCCAGAGGTAGTCGATCCAGAAGACCCATATCCCGTGGCCTGTGAAGTAGTAGGGCGGGGAACCTATGGTGTAAATGGGACCTCTGAACCCGCACAGACATAGTAGTCTGGTATGGGGAAGGTCTAACCCTTCTCTCTAGTGGCACTGGCCCACCGGACTGGCCTCGAACCATGCCTCTTCCTCGGCTACTGTCACTCCTCAAGAGAGACTCCTCTAAATGTCTCTCAGCAATCTTCGCCTTTCCTACAATTTCTTTCCAAGTTTCCACTTGCAGTATAGTAACCCGCTCTCTAATGGAGGGTCTCAAGCCACCTTCAAACTTCTTGACTCGCATACTCTCAGATGCAACTAGGTGTGGAGCAAACCTCGAGAGCCCGACGAATTTGGCCTCGTACTCGACCACACTCATCTCTCCTTGTTCCAAGAACATGAACTCCCTCTCATTTTGCTCCTTCACGAACCTGGGAAAATACTGCTCATAAAAAGCATCCAAGAACTCCACCCATGTCCATGGTGTCCCTGCCTTGGCGGCATCCCTTTGCCTCAGTGCAGACCTCCACCAATGCTCGGCTTCACCTTCCATCACGAAGAAAGCCCAGTCAACCCTCTGCTCGTCCGTGCAGTGAAGAACTCGAAAGGTCTTCTCCAACTGCATGACCCAAGCCTCTGCGACCATGGGGTCAGTAGTACCATAGAATGTGGGAGGCCTCAGTCTCCAGAATGCCTCAAGTCCTGATGTGGGATGTGCAGGAGGAGTTGCAGGTACTAAGGCAATAGGAGTGTCAACCCTGTCTGCAAGCCTAGTCATAGCCGTGGCCATAACCCCAAGGATCTGAGTCAAATCTGGCTGCTCATCTCCCATAGGAATACCTCCTCCACTTCCTCTAGTCTGATACCCTCTACCTCGGGTGCCACGCCTCATGATCAACTCCTGAGGGCAATAGCGAGACGTGAGTCTAACGTAAAGCAAGCTCCTTGAACATAGCAATTCAACGAGCATGCCTAGTCTATATAAGCATATCATATAAAATCAAGGCATACACATAATAGTATCATATACATTCTGGTTTCCTAGCGAAGCTACGTTCTAAAACACGGCTAAAACACTAACCTACGACCTACTTAAGACCTTGACTGACTTAAGGCTAAGACAAATGATTACTTTACAACCCTGGAGTTATTTAACCAATTTCCTTTAAATTATTTTGACATGTATGATGCATATGAGATGTGCATTATGTATATGATATGTATGAGGTGAATGCTATGCATGATGCCCATGCCATGTATGATGCTATGTGTGATGCTACATAGGGTGCTCATGTCATGTATGATGTTCATGAAATGGATGATGCTCATGATGTAGATGATGCTCGTGTATGATGCTCATGATATGGATGATGCTTGTGTATGATGAAAATTTTCTTTGGAGTTTTATAATATGTTTATCATTTTGGACCGAGCACTGGGTCTAGAACGTGCTGCAGAATTAACGCGCATCTGTATCTAGACTTGGATCGAGCACTGGGTCTAGAACGTGCTGCAGAATGAACGTGCATCTGTATCTAGAAGCGTGCATGCAGACATCCGTGTGCTTGTTCAAAATTATATCTTTTATCAATTGGGACTGAGCACTGGGTCTAGAACGTGCTGCAGAAATGCGCATCTGTATCTAGAAGCGTGCATCAAACATCCCTGAGCTTGATAAAAATTATACATATATATATTTATTCATTTATTTTTATTAGTATTATTATTATTTCTTTCTTCCAGGGTTCCTAAACATGATGTGACACCGTACATATAGTATACCCAAAATAGGGATTCCTAAATAACTTAGCGAAGCTAGGACTCAAGTTAGTAGAAGTATCCACGTAGTCTATACTTGGAATACCATTTCCTATATGGACCTAATATCCTTACTTTGTATCTACTTTGTCGTTTGTATTATCCTAAACTTCAAGCTCTAAGTTTAACTCAAGGATCACTTCTACCCATACCGTTTTAATGCCTAGACTTGAACATACTCCAACTTGAAGGAGACATGTCTACCCTAAGACAACAACCCCAGCCCGATGGAATCTAGAGCCTAAGCTCTGATACCAAACCTGTCACGACCCAAAATACCCCCTAGTAGTTAGGATACTTTGGCGACGTAAACTCATAACCAAACCATTCTATATGACATATGAATCCTGTACAACATATAAAACCTGTGATAGCGGAAGCGTAATACTAATCTATATATGGTAGTGGAAGCGGACTACAAAATTTCTATCAATACTATATGTCTCAGTTTATACATAACCCAAAATAAAGAGCGAACAGACTCACTCAACAAAATGTATGTACATGTCTCTCCCTCTCGTCACTCATGATGGGGCCACCTAACAAAAGCCCTCTGCTCCTCCTGAGCCCTTTGCTGCTGAAGACTACCCCAAGTCTCCTCCTCCTCAACATACTCTTCCTCAACCCATGGTTCTTGAGGACGCTCGCCACCAATGTCGAAGGGACCTGCCGACATAATATGTACGGCTGAGCATGGAATACTCAGCGTATACAAACCACTAGATAGTAATATCATAAACAGTAATCCAACATATATCACAGTTTATCATTTCACATGCATTTCTGAAATCAGAGCGCGGAAAACAAAATCATATCATGTGCATATATCTCAGAAAATACTATCGGAAAACATCTTCTTATCAGCTTTTGTCTTTTACATCTTCTTATCATCTTTTTTCATCTTGTACTCTTGCATATACAGGTATTTAAAATACCTTGGCTTTTATCTTTTGTTATCCTGTACGGGTATTTAAAATACCTTGGTATTCATCATTTGCTACCTCCGGAGTCGGACAACTAGTACCCGTACCCACGTAAGCTGGGTGGCCTAATGTTCTCCTCACCTTCGGCTACCTTCGGGGTAGACGACCAGTATCCATCTCCCTTCCGGGTGGCCTGCTATCATCGGAGTCTGATGCCAGTATCCCTTTCCCTTTCTGGCGGCCTGCTATCGTCGCATCCCCGTCGGCTTTTTTCGTATACTTTCCAT
Source organism: Tetracentron sinense (assembly GCA_015143295.1). Classification (NCBI taxonomy): domain Eukaryota; kingdom Viridiplantae; phylum Streptophyta; class Magnoliopsida; order Trochodendrales; family Trochodendraceae; genus Tetracentron; species Tetracentron sinense. The sequence continues at coordinate 21,594,390 of CM026553.1, forward strand.
CTTCTTGTATTTTTTGTAACATCTTGTGTTTCTTGTATTTTCCGTATGTATCTTGTGCTTCTTATGCTTTCCGTATACATCTTGTGCTTCTTGTACTTCTTTTGCCTCTTGTACTATTCATGTGGTTCATTTACATCTTATACTTTTCATGTGATTCATTTGCATCTTATACCCTTATTCTTCTTATTCTTGTATTGCATCTTATATACATGTACTTCCTCTTTTGGATACCCATAATATAGAAAAACTCGATCATGCATATGCCTATGTGTCTGTGTAGCAATTGTGATATAACATAGTAGACATTTAAAGGAAACACTTTGCATATGATCATATGGCTAATGCTTAACATAATTCACCCATCACAATAATCCATATACAATAACATTACATCATTCAATCATATTTAAAATAAGGTTTTTCTACTTGTTTTTCCCAAAACTTGTGGCTTTTAACATGCTTTTCGTCTTTGAATACTAACATATAAAACATCTCAAGAATTAACATCTTCATTTGTTGGTTGAAAGCATAGCATCATCACATTTAACCAATATCACCATCCATAGGATTTTATCTTGATATAAAGAGGATTTCATGAAATCAATAGCTAGAAGAGTTGATTTACACATGTATAAAGCTATCTATGTCTCTATTTGCCAAGAAAATCATGTTTTTCAATAAGGTTTTATGAATTTAGAACCTAGTAGAGTGTATCTACCTTATGGGATGAAATCCCTTTGATCCAATGCTTGAAAAGGCTTGAAGAAGCTTGTAGAAGCGAAACCCAAGCTTGATGTTGGAGATCCAAGCTCCAATGGCGCGTAGGAGCGAGATCAAGGCTCGATTTGTGCTCTTCTTCCCCAAATTCAAAACCCCTCTTGCAATCCTCCACTCTCTTCCCTTCTCTTCTAATATCTCTCTCTAGGTTTAGGGTAACCCAAAACCCCCAAAAATGGCCCCTATTTATAGGCCAAGGGGTGAAAACCCTAAAAAAACACGCACTAAAGGGTTTGATTCGCGCACCTACGATCGTTCGTAAGCTTCCTACGATCGATCGTAGCTCTTACAGTAAGTTTTTAGCATTTCTGTAACTTTACGATCGTTCGTGGGTCTTCTACGATCGTTTGTAACTACGATCGTTCGTAGGTCTTCTACGATCGATCGTAGCTTTGGCAGAATGATTTTCAGATTTTTCCCACTTTGGTATTTCGGCCATAACTTTTGACTCACTTGTCCGATTTTGACGATTCAACTTGCGTTGGATTTTTCTTTTGAAGGAGAACAACTTTCATGTTTTGTACAACATCTAATTCGTATTTATTATTGAACCATTTTACCCCTAAATTTACTGGTCTGAAACTGGGTTTTAACAGTCCAGATTTCCAACTGTCCCGACTTTGGAAATCGTACTTTTGACTCAACCCCGGCTCAAAATCAGGGAAAGTGATGAACATGAACCCTGAAGAGGGTTTAAATTCCTTTCCAAAAACTCAAGAATCACTTGATTCTGAGCAATGGAGCCTAAACTAAGATTTCGTAAAGTTGAGGGAAATGCCGAAACATACCTCTTCAACACTTAGAACACTTCGAGTGTTTTCACACTCTTTTCCCTCGGGTCCAAAACCATACTCATACCTCATTAATCATTCCACATATATTTTTAAATCCTTCTAAGTGATCGTTTAACATACACCAACATGCATGAGAGGGCCCGGCCTCCTTATGCTTCGTACACTAGCACTATTCACTACACTATTCACTCACAACCCATTAAACAACTTGGGTATTTATACCCTTGTTTTTCACCACTTAGAGTATCTTTATACTCTCATTTTGAGACTCCAACTACATACCTAAGACCCTCACTTGACTCATCATAATACCAAGAATACTATGTAAGGCATTAGGCCGTTACACATACCATACCAGGGCTCTATTCACATGAACAGTGAATCAAATTTTTCGGGGCTCTACATTTTGGGCTCGGAATTTTGCCAACAAATCTTTTGACTTCACATTTGGATCAGAGAGTATGGATCTCTGTTGAACAAGGTTGGACCCATCCAACAAAAACCATGGATAACCAAACCATCCCTAAACCTTCTTCTGAATAGACCAATGTAGATCTTTAAAGTTATAGATGGAATAATAAAGTTCTTAATACAATCTTCACTGCTGTCACACCCGAAGAATTTCGGCGTATTTCTAAATGTGATACTTTGAATGAGTCATAGGACATTCTTAAACTTACCCATGAAGGGACTACAACAGTCAAGATATCCAAACTTCAAATGCTTACTTCTAAATTTGAAAATCTGAGAATGAATGATAATAAAACTTTTGATGGTTTTTATGCTGATCTGAGTGACATTGTTAATTCATGTTTTAACCTAGAAGAAAGTATATCTGATTCCAAAATTGTTAGAAAAATTTTGAGATCTCTACCTAAGAGATTTCGATCGAAGGTTACTCGTTAGCCTCAAGGTTATAACTTTAAGTTTCCTTAATATTTTTTATGATAACACAATAATGGAATGATCTTTATGATACTAATATCTCCATTTAGTATGTGAAAATACAGAGAAAAATGATACTAAGATCATCTTTCAAGTTATGATGAATTGAAGAGCTAAACCAATCTAGGAGATCAAGGTCAAAGTCCAAGTGCTAGTCACTACAAGGGAAAAAGCTTCAACGATTCAAGCCAATTCATGATGTCAAGTCACATCTAAAGCTCCACAAGTTCCATGTCAAGATTATCTCCATATGAAGTCTAGTGTAAATGTCTAGGACCATGTAAAGTCCTCAAGACTTTTGGAAATGTTTGCTCAAAGTTTACCTAGATAGACCCTAGGAGACTTAGTATAATTTAGACATCATTCTAAGGGCCTAAAAATGATTAAAATAATGTTGGTATGATGGCCTAGGGGTCTAAACACAATACTCATCCATTTGGTCTCATTACAAATGAGTTCACAGAAAAATTCAGTGGACTCGTCGACGAGTGGAAGAGACTCGTTGACGAGTGGGAAAATAGTAAACTCAATTTGAGTATTGTCACCCTACTCGTCGATGACCCCAGGTTTTTATGTCGCGACCCAAAACCCACCCTAGGAGTTAGAGTGAACTTTGGACGACTAATCATGGATTTCATGACTTGCTTGACAAACCAACCTGCAAAAACCCACAGAGCATATACAAAAGAGGATATAAACAGCGGAAACATACTCTAACATAGCACAGCAGAAGTTTACCAAACCTCTATGTATATACATACGCAATTCCAAGTTTATACAAAAGTAACCAAAAGAAAGTGCGGACATGCCCGCCAAAAATACATAAATCTAACTCTCATCTCACCCACAGCTAATCCACTCAGAATCTAACATCACCTACAGATAACCTTCTACGGGAGGTTCCTCCAAAGGTTCCTCGACGTACTCCTCTTCCACCCAGTGACCAGGAGCACAAACATCAAACGGAGCAGCAGCTCCCTCAGAACCTGCCGACATAAGAAGTACGGCTGAGCATGGAATACTCAGCGGGTACTAAATACTAACCAATAATTATAGCATAAAAATGGCAATACATAATCAGGAGCAATTCATATATGTCAAGCAGAAACAATTCATATCATACAAGGAAGTAAAGCAGTTTATAATCATGCTTGTAATTCGTAGAAAACCGATAAATCCTCTTGTTGAAAACATCGTACACTTGACTTGACTTGACATATCTTTTCGTACTTGAAAGCTTGTCTTGTCTATCTTGCTTGATTCTTGTATGTCGTGTCATGTCATGCATGCTTGCTTGTGATCATGTAACTTGTGAGATGCACTTGTGAGATGCCTTGAGAGGGAAGGGAGACCCTTCATTATGCAATGCACTTGCGAGGGAAGGGAGACCCTTCTTTATGATATGTATGTACTTGCGAGGGAAGGGAGGCCCTTCTTCATGATATGCACTTGTGAGTGAGGGGAGACCCCTCGTGAAATGTTGGTTCTTGTCTTCTTGTGAAAACTGAGGTAAAACATATTGTAGGATATGTCCCACCCTTAACCATGTTCTTGAAACCTCGATAAATCATGCCATGCATGCCGTGCTCGTGGGAACCGTGTACATACTTGCATTCAAATTTAAAGATGACATTTGGGTAATTTCACAACACATATAGCATCAAAGATTTGAGCAATTCAATATTCATAGCATTTAGGGAAAGCAGGAAACACACTATCATAGGCCCTAGTCATATTCAGAATTTCATAGGTATGCATTTCCTAATTCACAGCTCACTTTATTCACCTTGGCATTTCATCAAACATGGTGTGTTCATTATGGATTTACCCTACAACATGCTTTTCTAGATGGGTTTTTCTCAAATCATACATGTACGTTCATTATTGGAACAATGCCCTTCCCGATTTGTTCATCACACACAACCATTGGCATCCAATCGCCCATTCCATCTCCATTCACCATTCACCTTTTACCATTTTCCATTCACCATTCATCCACTCATAGCACATGTGTAAATGAAAGAAAATCAAAAGAAAAGAAGGGGAAAGAGGAACTATAACAAGGAGGGTAGTAAGGAGTACCGACCTTGAGAGATGAGGAAGAAACCCTCTTCCAAACGACTGTAAGGTGCTGCCCTAGCTTGGATCACGAGTTCCACGAATGCTTGAACCAAAATCTTGAAGAAAACGGCTTGAGGTTGATCTAGGGTTTCAAAACCCTTTGATTTCTCTCCAACAGGAAACCCTAGGTTGGAATCGCCTTCTCCCCTTTTTCCTATTCTCTCAAACTCTCTAAGTGTCGAATGATGCCCTAAAGGCTCGGGTTAAACTCTTAAGGTAAGAGTGAACTGACAAAAGACCATAACAACCTTACTAAATTTCTGTCAAAACACGAGTGTCGAACTCGTGGTGCTATGAACAGTGCCACTCGTGGTGCTGTGAACATTGCTAACTCGTGGTGCCGTGAACAGTGCTAACTCGTGGTGCCGTGAACAGTACCAACTCGTGGTGCTGTGAACAGTGCTAACTCGTGGTGCCGTGAACAGTGCCAACCCGTGGTTCTGTGAACAGTGCTAACTCGTGGTGCCGTGAACAGTACCAACTCGTTGTCCGTTGTCAAGGGTGCCGAACCCGTTGTCACGTTGTGTCGTGCATAGTGCTGAGCTCGTTGAGCTGTGAACAGTGCCAAACACGTTCTCCGTTGTGGACAGTGCTGAACACGTTATCCGTTGTCTTATGTACAGCGTGCCTGTGGTGAGTTGTACAACGTACCCGTGGTGAGCTGTGCAACGTACCCGTTGTGAACTGTACAACGGATGCACACAGTATTCGTTATCAGCGTACGACGTCAGAGCATGTCCTCAGTGCATAACCGAGCTACGATTTCCTACAGGTTCAGACTGTTTTGGCCATATCTTTTGATTCGTTCATCCGATTTTGACGATTCAACTTGCGTCGTGTTCGTACTTCGAAAAGGAACATTTCTGATGTTTCAAAATTTCCAAATTCTTCCTTATTTATTAATTATACCTCTTAAAAGGCAGAATGACAACGGAAATGTCATGTATTAAGCATGAAAAGGTCTGGGGCTCTACATTTTAACACTCACTCATCGACGAGTGTATGTGGGAAAAGTGTATAACAGCTAGTTTTCAACGGCTAGTTTGCATTAAATGTGCTCTCAATGGCCATGTTGATTGTTCAACTATAAATAGAGCTTATTTATGAACTAAATACAAGATTCTAACACTGTTCAATCAATCATATATTACTTACAATCTTCCAGCAATCAATACTCTGTTTTTACATTAAATACCTGGAATCTCAATCCCTCATTTATTAATCTTTCAATTCCAATCAGTCTTGAGTAATTATTAGTATTGTATTCCATTCAAATCTAGCTCAATTAGGAGCTTTCAAATTCGGATTTTATATCTAACAAATTATGTAAAAGCTACAAGTCAAGAATTGAAGATTCTTGCACCATATTAGAAGAAGGTCTTCTTGTATCCAAGAGAGGGTTCTCTCTTGAAGAGGTTGGATCTTACGCCAGTGAAAAGGATTGTAAAGGCTTACTCTCTGCCCGTAAAGAAGAGTGCGATTAGTGGAATCATGGGAAAATCCTTAAAGCGGGAAGCTCAAAGGCAGGGACGTCAGCAAGTTGCAGAACTCCGATAACATATCTTGTGTGTGGTATCATTCTCTCTAATTCTCTATATTTATTTTTGGTTATTGTTTGTAGCTTTTGTGATTAACTTTTTAATTCCGCAATAATCACTTAGTTCTAATTTTTAATTGTCATTGACCCAAATCACCCCCCCTCTAGGGTCCAGTAACTGGGCAACAATTGGTATTAGAGCTTAGTACTATGTTTTAGATTTAACCATCTTAAGTTAAAGATCCTTAAATGGAAAACATATTTGCTACTACTGTCGCGACCCAAAATACCCCCTAGGAGTTAGAGATACTTTGACTCGTGACTGCCGTATCATACATTCATATGATACATAAGGCACACATAGAGACTTGTCAGAGTACACAGATATACATAGCGGAAACAATATACAATGCATAGCGGAAGCAAAGTAAACGCTCCTATTACTTGGTCCAAGTGTGAACCAGCAAAATACAACTGTATATGTTACCAAAATGTGGAGTGGACAAGTCCCACTCTCACTTAATAAAATATCATGTATCTTTCTAACTACTGTCGATCAACAGAAATCGAAGTCACGACACCTATCTAATGAACCATCGTCCTGGTAGTGATCCATGGAAGGCTCCAGGTCGAAGTACTCCTCCTCTACCCAAGACTCCGTACCACACAAATCAAAAGGAGCCCGAGCACCTGCCGATGATAAAAAATATCGGCTGAGCGTGGAATACTCAGCGTATACAAGCTACTAACAATAAAGCAATAATAGCGTAGAGCATACGAGTCATGGAGAATGAAATCTTTAAAGTATATCAAAGCGTAGAAACCGTGAATAGTGCATATAATGAAATCCGAAACCAAAACCGTGTGAGTCATACGATAATCATAGCCTTGTAAATTCATAGAGTTCGTAGAGTTTCTTAGAGTCATTTATGATTTGTAGAGACATAGAGCATAGAGTAAAACCATAGAGCCAATACCATAGAGATCTTAGAGTATTTCATTTGTGATCCTTATAGCTTGTGAGACGATCTTAGAGATACCATGGAGTTCTTGTGATTTTGTATCATGATCCTTAGAGCTTGTGAACTGATCTTAGAGATATCATAGAGTTGCTTAGAATCATTCATATAAGTCATTCATTCGAAAACCCTTTTCGTACTTTGAGAAATCCATGGAAAACACCGGTTCATGCGAGACATGCAAACACATGAGCATATGAGAATCAATACATGTTTAAACACCCAAAAACCCTTAGAGGCATTTACACAAATATATAGAGTTCAAAATAGTGATAGCTTACATCCAAATATAACAACAACCTTTCACACCATACAAATCAATATATACATATAGTTTAGAATGAGAAGAACAACCTATGGCATCTAGTGGTGTCACAAGATTGGTAGTAAAGTGTATCTACCTTGGTGAAATCAATGATTTTGATTCCAAAAGTATGGAACACGTGAAGAACTTCAAGTTCTTTGATAAGAACACCAAAGGAATGGAAGGATCTTGATCTTTCTTCAAGCTTGTACAACACCTAGCTTTCTCCTTCTTCCTCTTCCAAATTTCTCAAAATAAGGCACAAAGGGTTTCTGAAACCCTAAGGCACGAACCCAGCCCTTATATAGGCAAAGGGTAGTGGCTAAAGTCTTAAATACCCTTAATGAAGAAAATCTGCGTATGACCGATCGATCGGTAGTACAGACCGAGCGATCGGTGACTTACCGGTCGATCGGTGGTTTCACCTGAGAGATCGGTTTAAAACACCCTCTCTAGAATTTTTCCTCATACAAAAAAGTTAATTGATCGATAGCTATCGAGCGATCAGTAGAAGACCGGTCGATCGGAGGTTATCACCGAGCGATCGGTGATCCCCTGTTTTGCTGTAAAACCTTGTCTTCACTACTTGAATCTTCTCCAATCCAATTCTAACACTCTTTTATGCTTAAACATAGTCCTTAAGCATCTACTGACCTGTTTAGAACATGCATGCCATAAATCCAAACACGTATATTAACATATGGTCCATTAGTGTACAAAACCATACTTGAGCACTATTCACTACTTAGTGAAATGCGGATTCGGGGTTCTACAACCACCTTAGGAGAGGGTTAATCGACCATCTGTCCTCCATTGTTTAATGGATAAAACTATAACTATTGGAAAACTAGGATAATATATTACATCCAAGCTCTTGACTATGAATGCTGGAAAGTTATAGTCAAGGGTCCACATCTTCCCACAAAAATTGTTGATGATGTTGTTATCCCTAAAGTGGAAGAAGAGTGGAATGAGGCTGATATTAGACTCATTGAAATCAATGCTAAGGCTATTAGCAATCTTTATTGCGCTCTTAGCCCCCCAAGAGTCCTTAGAACTCCTCAACAAAATGGAGTAGTTGAAAGAAAGAATAGATCTTTGCAAGAAATGGGTAGAACCATGTTGAATGAACATAAATTACCTAACTATTTTTGGACTGAGGCCATTAATACATCTTGCTATGTAATCAATATGGTTGTTATTTGAAACAAATTAAATAAAACACCTTATGAACTTTAGAATGGAAGATCACCTAATATTGGTTACTTTAAAGTGTTTAGTTGCAAATATTTTATTTTAAACAACAAACACAACTTAAAGAAATTTGAACCAAAATCTAGTAAAGAAATTTTCCTTGGTTATTCTTCTAATAGCAAAGGTTATAGGGTGTTTAATAAAACTTCTCTAATAGTAGAAGAATCAATGCATGTTATTTTTTATGAATCAAATCCTTTGGAAACTAAGAAAATAATGAGGAGGTTCCAAATGACAAACTTGAAAACATATCCAAAGATATTGCTAATTTAGAAATTAACAAAAATGATAAGGAAGATCAAAATAATGAAAATGTTGATAAAACATTAGAAGTTGAAAACTTAGATGAAATTGAAATTCAACTTCCTAAGGCATGAAGACCAATTAAAGATCATCTTAAAGAACAAATATTTGGTAATATGGAACAAGGTGTAAGAACAAGAAGAAATATTTGCAATAACCTTACATTCCTCTCTTAAATTGAACCTAAGAATGCTATTAAAGTAATTAATGATGAATCTTGGGGACTTACAATGCAAGAAGAATTAAACCAATTTGAAAAAAAAATCAAGTATGAGATTTAGTGCCTAGGCCTAAAAGCAAATATATAATTGGTAATAAATGGATTTTCAGAAATAAAAATGATGAAAGTAGAAACATTGTTAAGAATAAAGCTAGACTAGTAGCTCAAGGATACAATCAAAAAGAGGGAATTGATTATGATGAAACTTTTGCCCCTGTTGTTAGACTTGAAGCTATTAGAATGTTGCTTGCATATGCTAGTTTTAAAGATTTTAAACTACATCAAATGGATGTCAAAAGTGTTTTCTTAAATGGATTTATATTGGAGGAAGTATATATTGAACAACCTTCATGCCTTGAAAATCATAAAATGCCTTATCATGTGTTTAAACTCATTAAAGCTCTCTATGGTTTAAAGCAGGCTCCTAGAGCTTGGTATAATAGATTAAGTGGCTTCCTACTTGATAATGAGTTCATTAGAGGAAAAATAGATATTACATTATTTATAAAGTCCAAAAATGATGATATGCTTTTAGTGCAAATCTATGTTGATGACATTATTTTTGGTTCTACTAATGAATCTTTTTGTCAAGAATTTGCTAAATCTATACAAGATGAATTTGAAATGAGCATGATGGGGAAGTTAAACTTCTTCCTCGGGTTTCAAATCAAGTAAACAAAGGAAGGCACCTTCATCAATCAAGCCAAGTATACAAGAGAGCAGCCCAAAAAATTTGGGATGGATAACTCAAAGGAAGCTGACACTCCTATGAGTCCATCTACAAAGCTGGATAAAGATGAAAAGGGCATTAGTGTGGAAGAAACAAAATATCGAGGTATGATTGGTAGTTTATTATATTTGACTGCTAGTAGGCCTGATATCATGTTTACTATTTGCATATGTGCTAGATTTCAAGTTAATCCTAAAGAATCACATGACTGTCATAAAAAGAATCTTTACATATTTAATTGGAACAATTGAACTAGGTCTATAGTATCCTCAGAACACATCACTAGAACTAGTTAGCTATTCTAATACCGACTTTACTGGATGCAAAGTTGATCGGAAAAACTCTAGTGGCACTTGTCACTTCTTAGGACACTCATTAATTTCATAGTCATGTAAGAAACAAAACTTTGTAGCTCTATCAATAGCTGAGGATGAGGATGTAGCAGTTAGGAGTTGTTATGCTCAAACATTATACATGAAACAACAATTAGAAGACTTCAACTTACTCTATGATAAAATTCTAATTAAATGTGATAATACAAGTGTCATATGTATGACAAAGAATCCAATTCAACATTCAAAAGCCAAACACATTGAAATTAGATATCATTTCATAAGGGATCATGTGCAAAATGGGGATGTAATGTTGGAATTTGTTGAAACAAATAACCAACTTACAGACATATTTACTAAACCACTCCCTTATGATAGGTTTAGTACATTAAGAAGTGAATTGGGCATGAGTAGACTATGTGACATAAAATGAAATATTGCCTAAGTTGAAATTGATAATGCTTCATGATGATATATGATTGATGAAGTGTATTTGAAGTGTATTCTTATTTGAATTGTAGTTTTGAATGTCCACAAATCATCTTTTGATCATTAAAAATAAGTTTTAAAAGCTTAAGAATTCAGTGTTGTTCTTAAAAATCTCAAAATTGTCTGTTTTGTGTGTAGACTCGTCGATGAGTCAGAGTACAGAATTGTACTCGTAGTGTCATGACCCGACTTAAACTTAACATTTCACTAATGAAATGTAAAAGTAATCCATCTGTGAGATCCTTTCTCTCTTATAACGCGGAAGCGTAAATTACCAAGGAAATTTAAAAACTTTTTAAACCCTTATCCATCCATACGTAATAGCCATCATAACCATGTCCACAATTAATGTAGCACCCCAGACTTTTCCATCCTTAATGAATAGCACTTTCGTAGCCAATTGGCCTTTCACATAGTCTAATTAATAAATAATGGAGAAATTTAAAATTCTGAAATGTCAGAAATGTTTGTTTTCGAAAGACAAATCCAACGTAAGTTGAATCGTCAAAATCTGACGAACGAGTCAAAAGATATGGCCAAAACAGTCAGGACTTGCACAGCATCGATCACTCGGTCCAGTGTAGCGATCGATCGGTTCACAACCGATCACTCGGTCATTATTAGCGATCGATCGGTCCAAAACCGATCAATCGGTAGCTATCGACTGGTTAACTTTTTTATATGGGGAAAAATTCTAGAGAGCATGTTTTTGACCGGTCGCTCGGTCAAGAACACCGGTCGCTCGGTAGGCAACTGATCGATCGGTCATAACCACCGATCGCTCGGTCTATCGCGTTTTGCAGAAATTTTATTAAGGGTTGTTTTGTCTTTTGGGCGCTAAACCCTTGCCTATAAGGGTTTGCTCAACCATTTGGGTCCCCATTCACTACACTTAGAGAAATTAGAAAGAAAAGGAGAGAAGAGAAGAGGGTTTTCCTAGGGCATTATTGGGAGGGAAGAAATCAAGGGTTTAAACACCCAAGATCATCCCAAAAGGGCTTGGATTCATCAAATCCAACCTCGAACTCGTTTGGAGTCCCATTTCCAAGCTAGGGCAACGATCCTACAGCATTTTGCAAGGGCTTTCTTCCCTAAATCAAGCCTTCCTCAAGCAAGGGTTCTTCCATACCCTTTTGGGGTTCTATTTCAAGGTTTCTTCAAGATCAAGCCTTGATTTCAAGGTTAGTACACCCTACTAACTTCCTTAGCAATAACCTAGGTTTTCTATTGTGAATGGTGACTCTTGATATTATGCTTTCTTTCCTTATGAAATGTATCATCTTCACTAAATATAAACAAGATAAGAAAAAGGTGTGAATGTGTGGATGGGATGTTGATTGTGGCGATTGGATGCCGTATGGATGTGTATGATGTGTGACATGGATAATGGTGGAAAGGCATTCTACAATAATGAACGAACCTTGATGTCATGATGGAAAATATGCACTAAAAGAGGAATGAAATAAATAAGGAATGTTGCACATCGTGTGTTTGATAAAATGCCACTACAAGGGTTAAATAAATTTAATTAAGAAAATGAAAATAGGATTTTTGTAAGTTTTCTTATAAATGATAAATTGTTCAAATGCACTACATGTCGTCTAAATTCTCATATGATTATGTTAAGAATTGAATTGCTACACTCATATGATCCTCCTATTCAAGCATGTCATCATGTCCACTACAAATGCTACACACACGCACCCATGCATGCATGAACCGGGTTTTTCAAGATGTATTTATACATGATAAATCAAACAAGAAAGCAAGTACATGACAAGGAGTTTGGTGGCCAAAGTGAGGGGTACTAGCCTTTGGCTCACAAGAAAAAGAACGAGAACATGTCAAGGAGGTTGGTAGCCCAAGTGAAGGGTACTAGCCTCTGGCTCACAAGTGAAAGAGAACAAGTACATGTCAAGGAGGTTGGTAGCTCAAGTGAAGGGTGCTAGCCTCTGGCTCACAAGAGAATGAACTGTCAAGGAGGTTGGTAGCCCAGGGATGTACGGGTGCAAGCCTCTGGCTCACAAGTATACAAGTCAAGAACAAGCCAAGACAAGACAAACACGCATGCATGATTTTCACAAGCAAGACCGAGACATGAAAAGGGTTTCACAACATAAGTTTTACCGAGGTTTTTGCATTCGTGCACGTATGCCAAGATATTGATATTGCTTCATATTCAATGCTATTTATCTTATGCTTCTAGTATCGCTTTAAATCAACATTTGGTATTGTGTTCACTATTGTTATGCTTTCACCATTGCTATGGTTAGCTAGTAGCTTGTACTCGCTGAGTATTCCATGCTCAGTCATACTTTCATATCGGTAGGTACCGTGGATGTCCTCGATCTTGAGCCTTGGGTCGAGGAAGTGTACGTAGAGGAGAGGGAGCCATCTATCCCATTACAGTTGTAAGCGGATAGAGATTTGAACATGTGGCCATACCTCGACTACTGTTAAGAGGAGAGTGTTGGAGAGTTCCTTTTGTATTTTGATAGGTGGCCTGTCCACCTTTCACTTGATGTGTTATGTATGTATAAAACTTGGAATACTATTTTGGAATTATAGAAGAAAAGAAAAAGTTAGTTCACGCTTTCGCATTATGATATAGCTTCCGCACTCTGATTCAGGTTATATTATGGTGCGTGTGCCTTGTTCATTACAGGATGGTTAATCAGGTACAAGCAGTCACCTCTAAAGTATCCCTTAACTCCTAGGGGGTATTTTGGGGCACGACAAAAGTGGTATCCGAGCACTAGGCGTTAGAGTCCCTAGGGTTACTTAGTACTCAATACCATAATTGAACAAGGCTTTAGGTATTACGGAAGAGTTGTATTCCAAGTATAGACTAACAAGTTAGTCTTGGTCAAAACTGGTTGGACTTCAACCAAACTTAGAGTCCGATGCTAGGAACACGGATTGTATGTTATGCTATTGTGTTGTATACCATGTGTGCATTATTCTGTGCTTAGTAGAATATGCTTTGAATGAATGGTTAAATTGTTACTAAATGCTTATCCAACTTAGACTCATGTTGTATCGTCGTTCTCAGGAGAAATCATGAGACGAAATACTCGGGGTCGCGGATACAACATAAAGGGCAATGAAAGTGATGCTCCATCGGGTGATGATCAACCCGACTTTATCCAAGCTTTTGCCTCAATAGCCAAGACTTTGGCTATATTAGGGGCAAGGCAACCGGCTACTCCGCCTAATGCCGCACTTATATCGGCTCCTCCTAATCGAGCACAAGCCGGAATAGAGGCTTTTCGGAGGATGAGGCCTCCAATATTTTGTGGAAGCATTGATCCACTTGTGGTCGAAGGATGGATTCGGCAATTAGAAAAGATATTTTCGGTGTTGGCACTTACTGAGGCAGAAAGGGTTACTTGGGCCGCCTTCATGCTTGAAGGTGAGGCCGATCATTGGTGGAAGTCCGCACTTCAGACCCAGGAGTTGTCCCGACAGGGTCAAGACTAGACTTGGGGAGAGTTCTTGGACATTTTCAATAAGAAATACTTCCCCATCGGGATAAAGGAGAAGAAAGAGGTCGAATTCATTACCTTGGAGCAAGGTAATATGTCAGTAGCCGCTTATGAGGCTAAGTTCTCGGAGCTATCTCAATTTGCTCCACATATGATAGCTACCGAGGCTATGAAAGCCTAGAAATTTGAGAGAGGGTGAAGGCCTACCTCAAGGACCGAGTTTCGATGTTCCGGCACGAGACATATGCCGAGGTGGTGGACAAGGCACTATTAGCGGAGGCTAATTCTGAAGAGTTCTTCAAGAGAAGAGGGATAGAGAAGGGCTAGTCTAGTAGTTCAGGAGAGAAGAGAGCTAGGATTATGTCATACAAGTCCACGGGGCCGACTCAGTCACAAAGGATGTCTTCCGCACCACAGGCTCACCGCCCTTTTGTTCCACCGACTTTTCGCCCAGCTACCTCCTATGCTCCTCGCCCTGCATTACCTCAGACTACGGGTTATGCCCCTCCCGCCTATTCACACGATGTCTGCACCCTTTGTGGAAGGAGGCATCCAGCAGGGGAATGCCGGAAGGCTACAAGAGGCTGTTTTCATTGTGACGACCAAGGCTACATGATTCAGGATTGCCCCCGACATCATCTACCAGCCCATTCTCAAGGGAGTAGCTTCAAGGGCCTCACCGTTTACACGGCCTCCTTGCCCCAACCACTTCAGGGCCGAGTTTTTGCCCTATCAAAGAGAGACGCACGTGCATCCGACAATGTCGTGCAAGGTACGCAAGAATTCTAGAGTTTTAAGTTCTGTATAATTTCTATTATAAGATGAGTGGTTAATTTTACTAGGGGTTACCTATGTATGATGCTTGTTATTGTTTGAAATCTATTGATATTAGTTACTCAATCGCACAGGCGCTTTATTAGTGAACGAGTGTCTCGCTCGAGTGTTGATTGACACAGGATCCACTCACTCCTTTGCCTCACCCAGTTTTGCAAATGGCTTTTTGATTAAAGCTATTCCATTGGAGCAGGAGTTCACCATTGCAACTCCACTTGGCAAGTCAGTTGATACTAATAAAATATTTAGAGATTGTGTGGTGCAAGTGGGGGAGAATGAACTGTTGGCCGATCTCATCGTTCTAGATTTCCAAAACTTGGATTTTAAAGTCATCCTAGGAAAGGATTGCTTATCAAACCACCATGGGCATGTTACATGCTTTGAAAAGATGGTGAACTTTAGGCCAGAAGGAGTTAAACCATTTCACTTTCAAGGATTGAGAGAAAGGGATATTAGTCGCCTCGCAGCCTTGAGCATAGCGAACCCCGAGGTACAAAACTCCTCGGCCATTCCGGTCGTGAGTGAGTTCTTGGATGTGTTTTCAGAGGAACTTCTCGGGTTGCCTCCTGATAGAGAGATCGAGTTCGCTATAAAGCTTGCTCCGGGCCCGGCTCCAATTTCAAGAGCTCCTTATAGAATGGCCTCAATAGAGCTTGAAGAATTGAAGAAGCAAATTGAGGAATTACAACAACTTGGTTTCATCCAACCAAGTGTCTCGTCATGGGGAGCTCCAGTCCTCTTTGTAAAGAAGAAGGGCGGGTCGATGAGAATGTGCATAGATTACCGGTAGTTGAACAAGGTAACTATCAAGAATCATTATCCCTTGCCACGGATAGACGACCTATTTGACCAATTGAAAGGAGCAAGATTTTTCTCCAAGATTGATCTTAGATCGGGATATCATCAGCTAAAGATCAAGGCGGAACATGTTCCGAAGACGGCTTTCAGGACTCGGTATGGGCACTACAAGTTCCTTATTATGCCTTTTGGGCTCTCGAGATCACCGGCGGCATTCATGGATCTGATGAACCGGGTGTTCCGATCATACTTGGATCGATGTGTGATCGTGTTCATCGATGACATTTTGGTGTATTCCCAGACACGGGAAGATCACACACGAGATCTCCACCTTATCTAGAGATGTTGAGAGAGCATAGGCAATATGCCAAGTTAAGTAAGTGTGAGTTTTGGCTAGAGAAGGTGGCATTCCTAGGCCATGTGGTGTCTGTAGAAGGCATTTCAATAGACCTAGCGAAGATAGAGACAGTTATGAGCTGGGAGAGACCTTAGAGCGTCACTGAGATATGTAGTTTCCTCAGGTTGGTAGGCTATTACCAGAGATTTGTGGAGGGATTCTTGTAGAGCCCCAGACTTTTTCATGCTTAATACATGACACTTTCGTTGTCATCTTGCCTTTTAAGAGGTATGATTAATAAATGAGGAAGAATTTGGAAATTGTGAAACATCAAAAATGTTCCTTTTCGAAATACGAACACAACGCAAGTTGAATCGTCAAAATCGGACGAACGAGTCAAAAGATATGGCCAAAACAGTCTGTACCGGTAGGAAATCGTAGCACAGACAACGTATACTGTGTGCATCCCGTTGTACAACTCACCACGGGTACGTTGTACAACTCACCACGGGCACGTTGTGCAGCTCACCACGGGTACGTTGTACAACTCACCACGGGCACGCCGTGCATGACACAACGTGACAACGGGTTCGTCACCCTATTCACGGCACCACGAGTTGCACTATTCATGGCACCACGAGTTGCACTATTCACGGCACCACGAGTTGCACTATTCACGGTACCACGACTTGCACTATTCAGGGCACCACGAGTTGCACTATTCATGGCACCACGAGTTGGCACTATTCATGGCACCACGAGTTGCACTATTCACGGCACCACGAGTGGGCACTATTCACTCACCACGAGTTGGCACTATTAACGGCACCACGAGTGGGCACTATTCACTCACCACGAGTTGGCACTATTCACGGCACCACGAGTGGGTACTATTCACTCACCACGAGTTGGCACTATTCACGGCACCACGAGTGGGCACTATTCACTCACCACGAGTTGGCACTATTCACGGCACCACGAGTTGGCACTATTCACTCACCACGAGTTGACACTATTCACAGCACAATGTGTTCAGCACTATTCACGGTCCTCGCGTCATTGCAGAAATCCCGGTAAGGGTATTACGGTCTTTTGGTCAGTTCACTCTTACCTTAAGAGTTTAACCCGAGCCTTTAGGGCTTCATTCAACACTTAGAGAGTTTGAGAGAATAGGAGAAAGGGGAGAAGGCGATTCCAACCTAGGGTTTCCATTTTTGGAGAGAAATCAAAGGGGTTTTGAAACCCTAGATCAACCTCAAACCCGTTTTCTTCAAGATTTCGGTTCAGGCATTGTGGAGCTCGCGATCCAAGCTAGGGTAGCAGCTACACAGTCATTTGGAACGAGGGTTTCTTCCTCACTTCTTCAAGGTCGTTGCTTCTTACTACCCTCCTAGTTATAGTTCCTCTTTCCCCTTCTTTTCTCTTCATTTTCTTTTATTTACACATGTGCTATGAGATGGATGAATGGTGAATGGTGAATGGAGATGGAATGGGCGATTGGATGCCAATGGTTGTGTGTGATGAACAAATGGGGAAGGGCAATGTTTCAATAATGAACATACATGTATGATTTGAGAAAAACCCATTTAGAAAAGCATGTTGTAGGGTAAATCCATAATGAACACACCATGTTTGATGAAATGCCAAGGTGAATAAAGTGAGCTGTAAATTAGTAAATTCATGCCTACTAAATTCTGAATATTGCTAGGGCCCATGATAGTGTGTTTCCTGCTTTCCCTAAATGCTATGAATATTGAATTACTAAATCTTTAATGTTATGTGTGTTGTGAAATTTCTCAATTGTCATGTTTAAATTTAAATGCAAGTATGCACACGGTTCCCACGAGCACGGCATGCATGACATGATTTATCGAGGTTTCCAAGAAGTTGGATAGAGGTGGGGCATATCCTACGATATGTTTTACCTCGCTTTTCACAAGTAGACAAGAACCAACATTTCCACGAGGGGTCTCCCCTCACTCACAAGTGCATATCATAAAGAAGGGTCTCCCTTCCCTCGTAAGTACATACATATTATAAAGAAGGGTCTCCCTTCCCTCGCAAGTGCATTGCATAAAGAAGGGTCTCCCTTCCCTCTCAAGGCATCTCACAAGTGCATCTCACAAGTTACATGATCACAAGCAAGCATGCATGACATGACATGACATACAAGAATCAAGCAAGATAGACAAGACAAGCTTTCACGTACGAAAAGATATTTCAAGTCAAGTCAAGTGCACGATGTTTTCAAGAGGATTGATCGGTCTTCTACGAGTTTCAAGCATGATTATAAACTGCTTTACTTCCTTGTATGATATGAATTGCTTCCGTTTGACAAATATAAATTGCTCCTGATTATGTATTGCCATGTTTATGCTATAATTGTTGGTTAGTATTCAGTACCCGCTGAGTATTCCATGCTCAGCCGTACTTCTTATGTCGGCAGGTTCTAAGGGAGCTGCTACTCCATTTGATATTTGTGCTCCTGGTCCATGGGTGGAAGAGGAGTACGTCGAGGAGCCTTTGGAGGAACCTCCAGTAGAGGGTTACCAATAGGTGGTTGTAGATTCTGAGTGGTTTAGCTGTGGGTGAGACGAGAGTCAGATTTATGTATTTTGGCGGGCATGTCCGCACTTTCTTATGGTTATCTTTTTGTATAAACTTGGATTGCGTATGTATATACATAGAGGTTTGGTAGTCTTCCGTTGCGCTATGTTAGAGTATGTTTTCGCTGTTTATATCCTCTATTGTATATGCTCTGTGGGTTTTTGCAGGTTAGTCTGTCAAGCAAGTCATGTAAGCCATGGTTAGTCGTCCAAAGTTCACTCTAACTCCTAGGGTGGGTTTTGGGTCGCGACAATTCTCCAGTTTGGCTGCACCTCTCACTTACTTGACAAGGAAAAATGTAATGTTCAGCTGGAGCAACCGATGTGAAGTGAGCTTCCAGGAGTTGAAGAAACGCCTTACCATGGCTCCCATCCTCACAATGCCTTCCGGGAGCGTCGGTTTTGTTGTATATAGTGATGCCTCCCATGGGTTGCGTATTCATGCAACACGGCAAGGTTATTGCATACGCCTCAAGGCAATTGAAAGGGCATGAGAAGAACTATCCCACTCATGACTTAGAGCTCGCCTCGGTTGTGTTTGCATTGAAGATTTAGCGACATTATCTTTATGGGGAACAGTTTGAAGTATTCACAGACCATAAAAGCCTTAAGTATTTGTTTTTCCAGAAGGAGCTGAACTTGAGGCAAAGAAGATGGGTAGAGTTTTTGAAAGACTACGAGTGCTCCATTTAATACCATCCGGGTAAAGCGAATGTTATAGCCGATGCTCTTAGCCGGAAGTCTACGGCACGCTTGGCTCATATGATGGTGTATGAGTGCAGGTTGTTAGAAGATGCATCCAACCTTGACATCAGTTTTAGCCTCCCTACCTTTGGGCCGGTAATGGCTAACATCACGGTTAGGCCATATATCCTGGGCATGATTAAAGAGTTGCAGGGAATGGATGCCGAGCTACTTTCATACCGAGACAACTCAGTTAATAGTGGCAGTATTGATTTTTCGGTGAGGGACGATGAAATTATCACTTTCAAGGGAAGAGTATGTATTCCAGCCGATGAGAAGCTTAAACGAGAAATCTTGTACGAGGCTCACTGGTCCAAGTACACCGTTCACCCTGGAGGTACCAAAATGTATAGTGTAGCACCCCGGACTTTTTCATCTTTAATGAATGGCACCTTCGTAGCGAATTGGCCGTTTTTGTAGTCAAATTAATAAATAAGGGAGAAATCGGAAATTCCGAAACGTCAGAAATGTTCGTTTTCGAAAGACGAACCCAACGCAAGTTGAATCGTCAAAATCCGACGAGCGAGTCAAAAGATATGGTCAAAACAGTCCAGACATATAGAGAACCGATCGCTCGGTTCAATCAGCGATCGATCGGTCCATAACCGATCGATCGGTAGCTATCGCGCGGTCAGAAATTTTGTATGGGGAAATTTTCCAGAGAGTGAGTTTTTGACCGGTCGATCGGTCATAAACACCGATCGATCGGTAGGCAACCGATCGATCGGTCATAACCACCGATCGCTCGGTCTTCGCGTTTTTGCAGAAATTTCAGTAAGGGCTTTATCGTCTTTTGGGGGTTAAACCCTTTCTCCTTAAGGCTTGCCCGAGCCTTTAGGGCTTCATTCACAACTCTTAAGGGATTTTGAGAGATAGAGAGAGAGGAGAAGGGGATTTGCAAATAGGGTTTTCCATTGGAGAAGAAATCAAAGGGGTGAAGACCCTAGATCGTCCCCAAGCACGTTTTCTTCAAGATTTCAACTCAAGCTCGTGTGGGGTTCCCTTCTCAAGCTAGGGCAGCACTCTCTACGGTATTTTCAAGAGGGTTTCCTACCCAAGAAAGTATAGTTTGAGTAAGGGCTTTCTTCTTCCAAGTTGGAGTTTAAATCAAGGTCTACACCAAGATCAAGCTTCGATTCAAGGTTAGTACACTCTACTAACTTCCCCTAACAATAATCTAGGTTTTCCTTATGAAATATGATTTATGCTATTATGTTTGCCTCCCATATGAAATGTATCATCTCCAATGAACCTAAATAAGATAAGCAAAGGGTATGGATGTGTGTGGGTGTTGATGTGGCGATTGGATGCCGAGGTGTATGTTGGGTGATGTGTGTGATGGAAATGGTGGATGGGTACTTTACCAATAATGAACATACCTTGATTTTTGGATGGAAAGTAGGCACTAAAAAGAAGAAGATGAACCATTAAGGAACCTTGCATGCTATGTGTTTGATAAAATGACTAAACAAGGGATAAATGGACTTAATGAAGAAAATGGAAATAGAAATTGTGTAGGTTTTCTTAGGGATGATAAATTGCTCAAATATGCTATATGTTGCCTAAATTTTTATACTACTATGTTAAGGATTGAAATGCCATAGTCATGTGATCCGCCCATTCAAGTATGTCATCATGATTACCACTATTGACAAGCACACAAGCACGCATGCATGCATGAAACCGGGTTTTCCAAGATTGTATTTGTATAGAAATGAATCAAGAACATGACAAGGAGGTTGGTAGCCCAAGGAAGGGTGCTAGCCTCTGGCTCACAAGAGAAATGAATCAAGAACATGACAAGGAGGTTGGTAGCCCAAGGAAGGGTGCTAGCCTCTGGCTCACAAGAGAAATGAATCAAGAACATGACAAGGAGGTTGGTAGCCCAAGGAAGGGTGCTAGCCTCTGGCTCACAAGAGAAACGGAACAAGAACATGACAAGGAGGTTGGTAGCCCAAGGAAGGGTGCTAGCCTCTGGCTCACAAGAGAAACGGAACAAGAACATGACAAGGAGGTTGGTAGCCCACGGAAGGGTGCTAGCCTCTGGCTCACAAGTATACAAGTCAAGAACAAGTCAAGACATGAAGTACAAGGCAAGACACGACACACATACATGATTTGACCGAGACACGAAAAAGGTTTCCGAGACATGAGTTTTACCGAGGTTTTTGCATTCATACACGCATGTCAAGATATGGCTATGTATCTTATGCTTTCACTATTGCTTTAAATTAATATCTTGTATTGCTCACTATTGTTATGCTTTTGCTATTGTTATGGTTAGCTAGTAGTTTGTACTCGCTGAGTATTCCATGCTCAGCCGTACTTTTATGTCGGCAGGTACTGTGGATGTCCTCGACCCCGAGCCTTGGGTCGAGGAGGAGTATGTAGAGGAGAGGGAGCCACCTATCCCATGGCAGTCTCAGGAGGATGGGGACTTGGATGTGTGGCCATACCTCGACTACTGTTGAGAGGACAGTGTTAGAGAGTTCCTTTTTGTATTTTGATAGGTGGGCATGTCCACCTTTACTTTGATTGTATTTAGTATATGTTAACTTGGAATACTATATGGAGTAATAGAAGAAAAGAAAAGTTGGCTTATGCTTTCGCACTTATGTTTAGTTTCGCGCTCTGATTATCATTGTATTATGTTATGTTTAGCCTCTTGCATTACAGGATGGTTTGACAGGTACACGTAGTCACCTCTAAAGTATCCCTTAACTCCTAGGGGGTATTTTGGGGCGTGACAGAAGTGGTATCAGAGCTCTAGGCATTAGAGTCCCTAGGGTCACTTAGATGATTGAACAAGGTATTAGAATCACCTTAGAGATTTGTATTCCAAGTATAGACTAACAAGTTAGTCTTAGTCAAAAAATGGGTTGAACTTCAACCGAACATAGAGTCCTACGCTAGGAACACGGATTGTATGTTATGCTATTGTGTTATATACCATGTGTACATTATTTGTGTTGTACTTATTAAATGTGCTTGATGAATATGTATTAAGTGAATTGCGAAATTGTACTAAATGCGTATCCAAGTTAGACTCATGTTGTATTGTCGTTCTCAGGAGAAATCATGAGACGCAATACTCGGGGTCGCGGGTACAACACGAGGGGTAATGGAGGTGAGGCTCCATCGGGTGATGATCAACCCGACTTTGCCCAAGCATTCGCATCCATAGCCGAGACCTTGGCTATGTTGGCGGCAAGGCAACCGGCCACCCCGCCTAATGCGGCACTTATACCGGCTCCTCCTAATCGAGCCCAAGCCGGGATAGAAGCTTTCCGGAGGATGAGGCCTCCAACTTTTTGTGGAAGCATTGATCCACTTATTGCCGAGGGTTGGATTCGGCAACTTGAGAAGATATTCTCGGTTTTGGCACCTACGGAAGTAGAGAGGGTCACATGGGCTGCCTTTATGCTTGAAGGCGAGGCCGACCATTGGTGGAAGTCTGCACTTCGGACCCGAGAGTTGACCCGGCAAGGCCAAGAATGGACATGGGGAGAATTCTTGGACGTTTTCTACAAGAAATACTTTCCGGTTGGGATGAAAGAAAAGAAAGAAATTGAATTTATTACCTTGGAGCAAGGTAATATGTCTGTAGCGGCTTACGAAGCCAAGTTCTCGGAGCTATCTCGATTTGCTCCACACATGATAGCTACCGAGGCTATGAAGGCCCGGAAATTTGAGAGGGGGTTGAAGGCCTACCTCAAGGATCGTGTCTCAATGTTCCGACATGAGACATATTCAGAAGTTGTGGACAAAGCATTGTTGGCCGAGTCTAATTCCGAAGAGTTCTTTAAGAGAAGAGGAATAGAGAAGGGACAGTCTAGTAGTTCAGGGGAGAAGAGAGCTAGGACTATGTCTTATCAGTTCGCAGGGCCGGCTCAGTCACAGAGGATGTACTCGGCATCACAGGCTCTCCGCCCTTTGGCTCCACCGGCTTTTCGCCCGGCTACCTCGTATGCTCCTCGCCCCGCAGTGACTCAGGCTACGGGTTATACTCCTCCCACTTATTCACATGATGTCTGCACCCTTTGTGGAAGGAGGCATCCAGCAGGGGAATGTCGGAAGGCTACAGGAGGCTGTTTTCATTGTGGCGACCAGGGCCACATGATTAGAGATTGTCCCCGACGTCTATTGCCAGCTCAGTCTTCGGGAAGCAGGCCCCCGATTAGGCAGACATCTCAGCTTAGCTCTTCTCAGGCTTCGAGGGCCTCACAGTCTACCCGGCCTCCTCGCCCAGCCACACAGGGCCGAGTCTTTGCCTTATCCGAGAGAGACGCACGTGCATCCGACGATGTCGTGCAAGGTACGCACGAATTCTAGAATTTAAATTGTGTAAAATTTCTATGGTTTGCTTTGTGAGTTTCTATACTAAGGGTTACCTATGTATGATGCTTGTTATTATTTGAAATCCACTTATATTAGTTACTTAATCGCACAGGCGCTTTATTAGTGAACGAGTGTCTCGCTCGAGTGTTGATAGACACAGGATCTACTCACTCTTTTGTCTCCCCAAGTTTTGCAAAGGGCTTTTCGACTGAGGCTACTCCGTTGGAGCGGGAGTTGACCATAGCAACTCCACTCGGCAAGTCGGTTGATACGGATAAGGTATTCAGGGATAGTGTGGTTCAAGTGGGGGAGAATGAATTGTTAGCCGACCTTATCGTCCTGGGTTTCCAAGATTTAGACTTTGACGTCATTCTTGGTATGGATTGGTTGGCAAGCCATCACGGGCATGTTGCGTGTTTTGAAAAGATGGTGAATTTCAAGCCGGAAGGGGGTAAGCCTTTTCACTTCCGAGGATTAAGAGAGAGGGACATTGCTCGCCTCGCAGCCTTGAGTATAGCACACCCAGAAGCTCAAAACTCATCGGCTATTCCAGTTGTGAGTGAGTTCTTAGATGTGTTCCCGGAAGAACTTCCCGGATTACCTCCTGATAGAGAGATTGAATTCGCTATAGAGCTTGCTCCGGGTACCGCTCCGATTTCAAGGGCACCATATAGAATGGCCCCTATAGAGCTTGAAGAATTAAAGAAGCAGATTGAGGAGTTACAACAACTTGGTTTCATCCAACCAAGTGTCTCTCCGTGGGGAGCTCCGGTTCTCTTTGTGAAGAAGAAGGACGGGTCTATGAGGATGTGTATAGACTATCGTCAGTTGAACAAGGTAACTATCAAGAATCGTTATCCCTTGCCAAGGATAGACGACTTGTTTGACCAACTGAAGGGAGCGAGATTCTTCTCCAAAATTGATCTTAGATCGGGGTATCACCAATTAAGGATCAAGGCGGAAGATGTTCAGAAGACGGCTTTCAGGACTCGGTATGGGCATTACGAGTTCCTTGTCATGCCTTTTGGGCTGACGAATGCACCGGCGGCATTCATGGATTTGATGAACCGGGTGTTCCGATCTTACTTGGATCGATGCGTGATTGTATTCATTGATGACATTTTGGTGTATTCCCAGACACGGGAAGATCACGCACGAGACCTCCGCCTCGCTCTGGAGATGTTGAGAGAGCATAGGCTATATGCCAAATTGAGTAAGTGCGAGTTTTGGTTAGAGAAGGTCGCATTTCTTGGACACGTGGTGTCGGCCGAGGGCATTTCTGTAGATCCAGCCAAGGTTGAGGCAGTCATGAGTTGGGAGAGGCCCAAGAGCGTCACGGAGATACGTAGTTTCCTCGGATTGGCAGGCTACTACCGGAGATTTGTGGAGGGATTCTCCAGTCTGGCTGCACCTCTCACCTACTTGACAAGGAAAAATGCAAAGTTCAGTTGGAGTGACCGATGTGAAGTAAGTTTCCAAGAGTTGAAGAAACGCCTCACCACAGCCCCTGTCCTTACTGTGCCATCTGGACCTTTTGGGTATGAGGTGTATAGTGATGCCTCGCACGTCGGACTCGGGTGTGTCCTAATGCAACACAAGAAAGTCATTGCCTATGCATCAAGGCAGTTGAAAGAGCATGAAAAGAACTACCCCACTCACGACTTGGAGCTTGCGGCGGTCGTGTTTGCACTTAAAATTTGGCGACATTATCTGTACGGGGTGGAGTTCTATGTGTACACGGACCACAAGAGCCTCAAGTATCTCTTTTCCCAAAAAGAGTTAAACTTACGACAACGGCGTTGGATTGAGTTCTTAAAGGACTACGAGTGCACTATCCAATATCACCCGGGAAAAGCAAATGTGGTGGCAGACGCTCTGAGTAGGAAACCCTCGGGGTTGTTGGCTCACATGTTGGTGCGGGAATGGAGACTGT
Source organism: Tetracentron sinense (assembly GCA_015143295.1). NCBI lineage: Eukaryota > Viridiplantae > Streptophyta > Magnoliopsida > Trochodendrales > Trochodendraceae > Tetracentron > Tetracentron sinense. The sequence goes on from CM026553.1 coordinate 21,620,290, forward strand.
TAGACGATTTGGCAAATCTAGACATCAGTGTGAACGATTCTGTCCGCAGTCCGGTTTTGGCAAATGTTACAGTTCGGCCGTACCTTATAGACTTGATCCAGGAGTATCAAGCCACAGACACTGACTTGTTGGCTTTCAAGGATAAGGAAGTGGCCAAGGGTAGTACGGACTTCTCTCTCACTAGCCGAGGTGCTATTACATTCAAGGGAAGACTTTGTGTCCCAGCCAATGTGGACCTTCGGAGAGAGATTATGGACGAGGCTCACCGGTCTAAGTATACAGTGCATCCCGGAGGGACAAAGATGTACCGGAACCTCAAGAGTCACTTTTGGTGGCGAAACATGAAGAGGGAGGTTGCGGAGTATGTGGCACGGTGTTTGGTATGCCAACAGGTGAAAGCAGAGCATTTGAGACCAGCTGGTCTTTTGCAGTCCCTCCCTATTCCCGAGTGGAAATGGGAACATATCTCTATGGACTTCATCGTGGGATTGCCGAAGACGGTCAAGAAGACTGATGCTATATGGGTAGTTATTGATAGACTCACGAAGTCCGCTCATTTCTTACCATACCGGACTACATTCAACTCCAACCAGTTAGCAGAACTATACATCAAAGAAATAGTCCGATTGCACGGGGTGCCAGTGAGTATTGTGTCGGATAGAGACCCAAGATTCACATCCAGGTTTTGGAAAAGTTTTCAAGGTGCAATGGGCTCCCGATTAGACTTTAGCACAGCTTTCCACCCACAGACCGACGGGCAAACCGAGAGGGTGAATCAGGTTATTGAAGATATGCTCCGAGCATGTATGCTAGACTTCAAGGGAAGTTGGGAAGATCACCTACCTTTGGTGGAATTCGCTTACAACAATAGTTATCAAGAAAGCATACAAATGGCGCCTTTCGAGGCTTTGTACGGAAGAAGTTGTAGATCCCCGTTGTATTGGGATGAAGTGGGAGAAAGAAAGATTTTGGGCCCCGAGTTAATTGAACAAACCGCGGATAGGGTCAAGCTTATCCGGGAGAGGTTGAAGACCGCACAAGATAGACAGAAAAGCTATGCCGACAACCGAAGGAGGGATCTTGAATTCCGAGTCGGTGATTTTGTGTTTGTAAGGATTTCACCGACCAAAGGTGTTATGCGATTCGGGAAGAGAGGCAAGCTTAGCCCGAGATATGTGGGTCCGTTCGAGATCATTACTCGAGTTGGCGAGGTGGCTTACCGTGTTGCTTTGCCCGCTCACATGGCGGCGGTCCACAACGTGTTTCATATCTCCCAGCTTCGGAAGTACATCCCGGATCCTTCTCACGTCATCGAGCTTGATCCGGTTGAGATTCGAGAGGATCTCACTTTGGTTGAGAAGCCGGTTCATATTTTGGATCGAAGAGACCAAGTACTTCGCAACAAGACTATTCCGCTAGTTCTCGTGCAATGGCAACATCACGCTCGAGAAGAGGCTACGTGGGAACGGGAGGCCGAAGTCAAGGCAAAGCACCCCGAGTTGTTTGAATGATCTTATGTATGACTTGTAATTTTGTTTCAAATTGTTATGCTAAGTTGTTTAAATTGTAAAGCACGCATTGTCCAAATTTCGAGGACGAAATTTTTGTAAGGGGGGGAGAATGTAGCACCCCGGACTTTTTCATCTTTAATGAATGGCACCTTCGTAGCGAATTGGCCGTTTTTGTAGTCAAATTAATAAATAAGGGAGAAATCGGAAATTCCGAAACGTCAGAAATGTTCGTTTTCGAAAGACGAACCCAACGCAAGTTGAATCGTCAAAATCCGACGAGCGAGACAAAAGATATGGTCAAAACAGTCCAGACATATAGAGAACCGATCGCTCGGTTCAATCAGCGATCGATCGGTCCATAACCGATCGATCGGTAGCTATCGCGCGGTCAGAAATTTTGTATGGGGAAATTTTCCAGAGAGTGAGTTTTTGACCGGTCGATCGGTCATAAACACCGATCGATCGGTAGGCAACCGATCGATCGGTCATAACCACCGATCGCTCGGTCTTCGCGTTTTTGCAGAAATTTCAGTAAGGGCTTTATCGTCTTTTGGGGGTTAAACCCTTTCTCCTTAAGGCTTGCCCGAGCCTTTAGGGCTTCATTCACACTCTTAAGGGATTTTGAGAGATAGAGAGAGAGGAGAAGGGGATTTGCAAATAGGGTTTTCCATTGGAGAAGAAATCAAAGGGGTGAAGACCCTAGATCGTCCCCAAGCACGTTTTCTTCAAGATTTCAACTCAAGCTCGTGTGGGGTTCCCTTCTCAAGCTAGGGCAGCACTCTCTACGGTATTTTCAAGAGGGTTTCCTACCCAAGAAAGTATAGTTTGAGTAAGGGCTTTCTTCTTCCAAGTTGGAGTTTAAATCAAGGTCTACACCAAGATCAAGCTTCGATTCAAGGTTAGTACACTCTACTAACTTCCCCTAACAATAATCTAGGTTTTCCTTATGAAATATGATTTATGCTATTATGTTTGCCTCCCATATGAAATGTATCATCTCCAATGAACCTAAATAAGATAAGCAAAGGGTATGGATGTGTGTGGGTGTTGATGTGGCGATTGGATGCCGAGGTGTATGTTGGGTGATGTGTGTGATGGAAATGGTGGATGGGTACTTTACCAATAATGAACATACCTTGATTTTTGGATGGAAAGTAGGCACTAAAAAGAAGAAGATGAACCATTAAGGAACCTTGCATGCTATGTGTTTGATAAAATGACTAAACAAGGGATAAATGGACTTAATGAAGAAAATGGAAATAGAAATTGTGTAGGTTTTCTTAGGGATGATAAATTGCTCAAATGTGCTATATGTTGCCTAAATTTTTATACCACTATGTTAAGGATTGAAATGCCATAGTCATGTGACCGCCCATTCAAGTATGTCATCATGATTACCACTATTGACAAGCACACAAGCACGCATGCATGCATGAAACCGGGTTTTCCAAGATTGTATTTGTATATGAAATGAATCAAGAACATGACAAGGAGGTTGGTAGCCCAAGGAAGGGTGCTAGCCTCTGGCTCACAAGAGAAATGAATCAAGAACATGACAATTGGGGGGGGGGGGTGGGTGGGGTGTGGTTGTATCCCAAGGAAGGTGTGCTAGCCTCTGTCCACAATAAAATGAATCCAGAACATTAAAGGAGTTTGGTAAGCCCAAAGTAAGGGTCTAGCCCTGGCTCACAGAAACGGAACAATAACATTACATAGAGGTGGTACCCAAGGAAGGGTTCGCGCCTCTGGCTCACAAGATAACGTAACAATAACATGACAAGGATGTTTGTAGCCCAAGGAAGGGTGCTAGCCTCTGTCTCACAAGAGAAACGGAACAAGAACATACAAGGATGTTGGTACCCAGGAAGGGTGCTAGCCCGGCTCACAAGTATACCAATCATACCAATTCAGACTGAAGTACAAGGCAAGACACGCACACCATACATGAATTTGACCGAGACACGAAAAAGTTTCCGGACATGCGTTTTTACCGAGGTTTTTTGCATTCATACCGCATGTCAAGATAGGGCGATGTATCTTATGCGTTCACTATTGCTTTTAATAATTCTTGTATTGCTCACCTATTGTTATGCTTTTGCTATTTTTTTATTCGGTTAGCTAGTAGTTTGTCTCGCTGAGTATTCCCTGCTCAACCGTACTTTAGTTCGGCAGGTACTGTGGATGTCCCCCTCGACCCCCCCGAGCCTTGGGGTCGAGAGGAGTATGTTAGAGGAGAGGGGAGCCACCTAT
>CM026553.1:21624150-21726258 GCA_015143295.1 Tetracentron sinense
GAGCTATCACATCACGCTTCCGTCGACACATATGATTGCCCCTGAGGCAATTGAAGACGAGGATGTTTGGCAAGGGCCAAGGATGTTCATGGAGAAAGTGTCGGTCTTCATTCACACCCACTTAACGCCGAATAGTATAAAGCCCTTGTTGTTGAGACCATTCAGAGACCTTGTCCAAGAAGAGACACATTGGCGAGAGGCATCTCGGGGTTCGTACCTTTAGAGATCTGCCCGGACTGGTCCTTATCAGTAGCTGGCCATCACCACAGATGAGCCGACTTATGTGCCTCCAGCACCCCGGCGTTTACCACCCCAGCACCTCGCCCTCAGGCTCTTCCGGCCCCCCAACCACGGCCAGTTACCCCTCAGGCCTCGAGGTATACACCACCTCCGTCCCTCCGCCTACCATATGAGGTCTGCATTTCATGCGGCAAAAGGCATCCGCAGGAGATTGCCCGAAGAGCATCTGTGGATGTTATCATTGCGGTCGCCAGGGCCACATATCAGGGATTGCCCTAGCCGGCATTTACCAGGCCTCTCAGGATATTATGCCCCCGACACGCCCAGCAGATCTATCAGGCGCATCTCAGACTACCCGGTCTACACCTCAGTCTCGCCAGGCGAAAACCATGGGCGTGTATTTGCTTTGACAAGGGTGATGCACTTGCATCTGATGATGTGGGTGCCAGTTACGTTTGGAATTATTTTGTTATTCATGATTGATATCGTGCGTTTTATTCCTTGTGTACATACTTGGTATGATATATATCTATATACCTATGTGTATACTCTTTGATCATGCCTGGATTAACTCCACTAGTTAAAATTTCAGGAACCCTACTAGTCAATGAGTCTTTGGCTCGAGTATTGCTTGATACCCGGGTCTACTCATTCGTTTTGTCTCGCCGAGTTTTTCGAAGGTTTTTCTGCAGGCCAAGTCAGCTAGAACCGGAGTTAGCCCATTTCGACTCCTCTCGGCAAAACAATTTGGCAGATAAGTGTATAGAAATAGTGTGGTCCAAGTTGGAAGCCACGAATTGGCGTTGATCTCATCGTCCTTGATTCCAGGACTTCGATGTTATATTGGGGAATGGATGGTTAGCAGCAACATCATGGGCATGTAGCTTGCTTTGAGAAATGGTACTCCTCAATCCACGCCAGTAGTAGGTAAAACCCTTCCACTTTCGCGGGTTGAAAAAATCTATTGCTCGCTTTGCGGCTTGAGCTTAGCTAACCCCGAGGCCAAAGGACTCATCAACTATTCCGGTTGTGAGTGAGTTCCTGATGTATTTCCAGAGGAGTTGCCAGGATTGCCTCCAGACAGGAGATTGAGTTTATGATCGAGCTTGCACCAGGCACAGCTCCTGTATTCAGAGCTCCATATAGAATGGCCCCTATTGAACTCAAGGAATTAAAGACTCGTTGGAGGAATTGCAAGGCCTTGGCTTCATTCGACCAAGTGTCTCACCATGGGGTGCCCCATGTTGTTTGTTAAGAAGAAAGATGGCTCGTGCGGATGTGTGTCGATTACCGGCAATTGAACAAAGTCACTATAAAGAAAGGTATCCCTTGCCTAGGATTGATGACTTGTTCGATCAGTTGAAGGAGCGAGATTTTTCTCAAAGATAGATCTTCTATCAGGCTATCACCAGTTGAAGATTAAGAGGCGGAAGGATGTTCCCAAAACTGCTTTCAGGACTCGATATTGACATTACGAGTTCTTGGTGATGCCTTTTGGACTCACGAACGCGCCGGCAGCCGTTATGGATTTGATGACCGGGTGTTCCGGCCATATCTTGATAGGTGCGTGATTGTGTTTGTTGATGACATTCTTCTATTCCCAGACACGGGAAGATCACACACGCGACCTATGCCTTGCTTTGGAAACGCTAAGAGAGCACAAGCTATACGCCAAACTTAGCAAGTGTGAATTTGGTTGGAAGAGGTGGCATTCCTAGGCCACGTGTATCGGCGGAAGGCATTTCGGTGGATCCGAAGAAGATAGCTGTTATGAGTTGGGCAAGGCCCAAGAGTGTTACTGAGATACGCAGCTTTCTTGGGTTGGCAGGCTACTACAGGAGATTCGTAGAGGGTTTCTCCAGCCTTGCAGCACCGCTCACTTGACCTGACAAGGAAGAACGCTAAGTTTGTATGGAGCGACAAGTGTGAGATCAGTTTCACGGAACTGAAGAAGAGGCTTACCACAGCTCCTGTCCTTACGGTGCCATCCGGACCTTATGGGTATGAGGTGTATAGTGATGCCTCACACGTTGGACTTGGGTGTGTACTCATGCAGCACAAGAAAGTCATTGCCTATGCATCAAGGCAGTTGAAGGAGCATGAGAAGACTATCCTACGCACGACTTGGAGCTTGCGGCGTTCGTGTTTTGCACTTAAGATTTGGCGTCATTACCTTTATGGGGTGGAGTTCTATGTGTTCACTGATCACAAGAGTCTCAAGTATCTCTTTTCCCAAAGGGAGCTGAATCTAAGGCAAAGGCGTTGGATGGAATTTCTGAAGGACTATGATTGTACCATTCAATACCACCCGGGTAAAGCAAATGTAGTGGCTGATGCTTTGAGTAGAAGACCTCCGGGGTTATTAGCATGCATGTTAGTGCAGGAATGGAAGCTACTTGAAGACTTGGCAAATCTGGACATTAGTGTGAATGACTCTGTCCGTAGTCCTATCTTGGCAAATGTCACGGTTCGGCCATACATTATAGATTTGATCCAAGAATACCAAGCCACGGATGCTGAATTGTTGGCTTATCGGAACAAGGAAGTTGCTAAGGGTAGTGAGGACTTCTCTCTCACTAGCCGAGGTGCTATCACATTCAAGGGAAGGCTGTGTGTTCCAGCCAATGCAAATCTTCGGAGGGAGATCATGGATGAAGCCCACCGGGCAAAGTACACTGTGCATCCAGGGGGTACGAAGATGTACCGGAACCTCAAGAGTCACTTTTGGTGGCGGAATATGAAGAGGGAGGTTGCGGAATATGTAGCACGGTGCTTGGTGTGCCAACAGGTGAAAGCAGAACACATGCGACCCGCAGGTCTATTACAGTCCCTTCCGATTCCCGAGTGGAAATGGGAGAACATATCCATGGATTTCATAGTTGGCTTGCCAAAGACGGCAAGGGGTTCAGATGCGATATGGGTAGTAGTGGATCGTTTGACGAAGTCCGCTCACTTCTTGCCTTACCGAACTACTTTCAACTCTAGTCAGTTAGCTGCTTTGTACATCAAGGAAGTGGTGAGGTTGCACGGAGTGCCTGTCAGTATTGTGTCGGATCGGGATCCAAGATTCACTTCACGATTCTGGAAAAGCTTTCAGGAAGCTATGGGTTCCCGACTCGATTTCAGCACCGCTTTTCATCCACAGACGGATGGACAAACCGAGAGAGTGAACCAAGTCATTGAAGACATGCTTCGGGCTTGTATGATGGATTTCAGAGGCAGTTGGGAAGAGCATTTGCCTTTGGTTGAATTCGCCTACAATAACAGCTATCAGGCAAGTATCCAAATGGCACCATTTGAGGCCTTGTATGGGCGAAGTTGTAGGTCTCCTCTCTATTGGGATGAGGTAGGAGAAAGGAAATTACTTGGTCCAGAATTGATTGAACAAACTGCAAACACAGTTAAGATCATCCGGGATCGATTGAAAGCCGCTCAAGATCGCCAGAAAAGTTATGCGGACACGTGCCGCAGGGACTTGGAATTTCAAGTAGGGGATCAAGTTTTTGTGAAAGTATCTCCTAGCAAAGGGATCATGAGATTTGGCAAGCGAGGCAAGCTCAGTCCTCGCTATGTTGGACCGTTTGAGATTATCACGCGGGTTGGTGAAGTTGCTTATCGAGTAGCTCTCCCACCTCACATGGCCGCGGTTCACAACGTTTTCCACGTGTCTATGCTTCGGAAGTACATTGCGGACCCTTCGCATGTACTAGAATTAGAACCGTTGGAAATTCGAGAAGATCTCACGTTGGTTGAGAAGCCGATTCACATATTGGATCGAAGAGATCAAGTGCTTCGCAACAAGACTATCCATTTGGTCCTAGTGCAATGGCAACACCATGCTCGGGAAGAAGCTACATGGGAGCGTGAAGCCGAAGTCAAAGCGAAGTACCCAGAAATATTTGAATGAGTTTTGTATAAGTTTGTATATGACTTGTAATTTTCTTGTTGATTTGTAATGCAAGTAGCGTCTAAATTTCGAGGACGAAATTTTTGTAAGGGGGGAAGGATGTAGAGCCCCGGACCTTTTCACATTTATGCATGACCCTTCGTAGCCATTTTTCCTTTAAAGTAATGCAATTAATAAATAAGGAAGAAATTAGAAATTCTGAAACGTCAGAAATGTTCGTTTTCGAAGTACGAACCCAACGCAAGTTGAATCGTCAAAATCGGACGAACGAGTCAAAAGTTATGGCCAAAACAGTTTGGACCTGCAGACCACCGATCGCTCGGTCCATGGAGCGATCGATCGGTCCAAAACCGATCGCTCGGAGGCTATCGACTGGTCGAGATTTTACTATGGGGAAATTTTCCAGAGAGTGAAATTTCAACCGATCGCTCCGTTATGAAACCGATCGATCGGTAGGCAACCGATCGATCGGTCATTAACACCGATCGCTCGGTCCTCGCGTTTTACAGAATTTTCACTAAGGGCATTTTCGGCATTCGGATGTTATACCCTTTCTTATATAGGATTGCCCGAGCCTTTAGGGCTCATTCTCAACCCTTAGAAGATTTGGGAGATTAGAGAGAAAGGAGAAGGTTTTCGAAAACCTAGGTTTCCATTTTGGAGAGAAATCAAAGGGTTTTGAAACCCTAGATCAACCTCAAGCCCGATTTCTTCAAGATTTCGGTTCAAGCATTCGTGGAGCTCGTGTGGGGCACTCTCCTCAAGCTAGGGCAGCAACTCACGTGCGTTTGGTGGAGGATTTCTTCCCCCATTTGTCAAGGTCGGTACTTTTTACTACCCTCCTAGTTATAGCCTCTCCTTTCCTTATTTCTTCTTGTTTTCCTTCATATATATATATATTATGAGATGGGTGGTATGTATGGTAAATGGAGAGGGATGTTGGCGAATGGATGCCGTGTGGATGATGTAATGAATGAATGGGGAAGGGCATTGTACTAATAATAAACATACAAGTGTGATGAGAGTATAACTCACCTAGAAAAGCATGTTGTAGGGTTAATGAATAATGAATGTACCATGTTTGATGAAATGCCAAGGTGAATAAAATGAATGATAAATTAAGAAAATGCATGTTTAAGGTTTATGGAAATTGCTAGGGTTATGATAGTGTGATTGTTCGCTTTCCCTAAATGATATCAATATTAAATTGCCCAAATCATTGATGTTATGTGTTATGAATTACTCAAATGCCATATTTAATTCCAAATGCAAGTATGCACACGACCTCACGAGCACGCATACATGACATGATTTTACCGAGGTTTTCAAGAATGGGATTTAGAGGTGGGGCATATCGTACGATATGTTTTACCTCGCTTTTGGCAAGGACAAGACAATCATGCATTTTCATAAGAAGGGTCTCCCTTCCCTCACAAGTGCATACATAACATAAGAAGGGCCTCCCTTCCCTCGCAAGTACATCTCACAAGAACATCTCACAAGTGAAAGGACATGACATGAGCATTTAGGAAGAAGGGTCTCCCTTCCCTCACAAGTAGTTTACTTTTCCAAGCATGATACAAGCATGACATGGCACGGCATGACAAGCATGGGCATTTAGGATGAAGGGTCTCCCTTCCCTCACAAGTAGTTTACTTTCCAAGCAAGCATGACATGGCATGACACGCATGATATGATAAGATAAGACAACATGACAAGTTTCAAGTACGGAAATGGTATTTCCAATCAAGTCAAGTGCACGGTGTTTTCAAGGGTTTTATCGGCTTTTATGAATTCAAGCATGATTATATACTCCTTTACTTTATTGTCATGATATGAATTATTCCTGCTTTATATGCTTGAATTATTTCCTGCTTTATATATGTGAAATGCTTCCTACTTCCTATACTGCTATGGTGTTGCTGTGACTATTGGTTAGTATTTAGTACCCGCTGAGTATTCCATGCTCAGCCGTACTTCTTATGTCGGCAGGTGACGGCGGAGCAGCTGCTCCATTTGATATCTGTGCTCCGAGTCCATGGGTGGAGGAGGAGTACGTCGAGGAGCCTTTTGAGGAACCTCCAGTTGAGGGTTACCATTAGGTGGTTGTAGATTCTGAGAGGATTAGCTGTGGGTGAGATGAGAGATTTTATCCATGTATTTTGGCGGGTCTGTCCGCACTTTCTTTTGGTTACCTTTTTTTGTATAAACTTGGACCATATGTATATACTTAGAGGTTTGTTAGACTTCCGCTGTGTTTTATAGTTATGTTTCCGCTATGATGTCCTCTATTGTATATGCTCTGTGGGGTTTTGCAGGTTGGTTTGTCAAGCAAGTCATGTAAGTCATGATTGAGTCGTCCAAGATTCACTCTAACTCCTAGGGTGGGTTTTGGGTCGCGACACTAGTGGAGCAACCGGCTCGAATTTTGGACCGGAAAGAGCAAGTTTTGCGTTCTAAGGTCATTCCTCTTGTGCTCTTGCAATGGGAGCATCACTCTAGAGAAGAGGCTACTTGGGAGAGAGAAGCCGAAGTCCGCGAAAAGTACCCACATTTATTCACCTAAGGTGCGTAATTTCGAGGACGAAATTCTTTTAAGGGGGGGAGGATGTAGAGACCCGAATCTTTTTCATGTTTTTATTTCATTGTGTTAAGGGTATTTTAGTCCTTGTGATGTTTGATGTTTTTAGTTTTTTTATATCTAAGTATGGTGATGTAAACTAGGCTTAATCAACTTGTAACGGATGGATGTCATAGCACATCCTAAACTTTAGGAAGCTCTAGTTTTAGAACCGTTTACCGGAATTGTGTGATTCTTGAACCATTAGAAAGGTGTTGGAATCCTCTTCGAGATTCATGGTTAGTGTTTTTCCTCATTTTGAGTTTAAGTCAAGTCAATAGTGAGTTTTGTCTAATGGAATTACAGATCAGTCAACTTTGGGGATATTTTAGTTTATTAATTAAGTGGAAATTGGAAATTCTAAAACGCCAGAAATGTTCGTTTTCGAAAGACGAATCCAACCCAAGTTGAATCGTCAAAATCCGATGAACGAGTAAAAAGTTATGGCCAAAACAGTAAAGGGAGTCAAAACCTGCAGGAACCGATCGCTCGGTCATAACCAGCGATCGATCGGTCCAAAACCGATCGATCGGTATCTATCGACTGGTCTAAAATTTTGTATGGGGAAATTTTCCAGAGAGGGTGTTTTTGACCGATCGACCGGTCATAAACACCGATCGATCGGTAGGCAACCGATCGCTCGGTCATTACCACCGATCGCTCGGTCCTTCGTATTTTTGCTGATTTTTAGTAAGGGCTTTTTGGTCTTTTCGTTCTCAGACCTTGGGGCTATAAATAGGGGGTCCTACTCGAAATATTAAGATACTCCACCTAGTTCTAACCTAATTTGGCAAAAAAAAGGAGGAGAAACCCTAGGGTTTTGAGAGAGGGTTTTCTTGGAGAAGGAGGAGATTGATAGGAGATTGCAAGAAAAGTTTGGGAAGCTTCTCCAAATCGTCTCGGGAGCGTTTTGAATCCAAGGGAAGGATTCCTAAGGTCGATATACTATCCTAATCAACTTTATTTTAAGGTTTTGTGAATGTTAAGATGATAGAAATGATAGAATAGAGATTGAATGCATGTTTTCCCTAATTTTCTATGAAATGAGCTAATTATGAGTGGATATGTGAATGGAAATGTGGATTTGAATGTGGATGGGATGTATGAAGGATGGGAAATGTGTGGAGGATGGGATTACTATGTGGATGTGAATGGTGAATGGATTGTATGGATGGATTGTGGTTAGATGGATGCTTGAGAAAGTAGAGAAATAATGGATTCATAATATGGGTACTCAAGGTGTTTGTAAAAATGTTTGAGAGAATAAATGCTATTATGTTCTTATGAAATGGTGGTAAATTGATTATGAATTGCGATATGAATTATGATAAGATATGTATAGGTGAATGGTTTGTTAAGTATGTTTAATTATTTGCTTGGGAATTGATAGTCGGGAAGGTAAGAACTTAGAGGAACATCTCTCAAACCGGGAATTCTCTAACTATTTGGTATGGGACATATAGTGGAGTTTCCATGGTGGGAGATCGGAACCTAAGCAATTACCAACTCGAATATTAATTTCGACACTTAAGCACATATGCACGTGTATGTTAAGATAAGAGTCTCACAAGTCACACATATGGACTACAAGCATGAACATGACATACGTATGACATTCTGAATAAGCATAAGCATGGCATGGTCCGTATCCGCCAAGAACGGCATGTCTCATTACTGTGTGATCTGAATAAGTGCATAAGGCATGGTCCGTATCCGTCAAGAACGGCATGTCTCATTACTGTATGATCTGAATAAGTACATAAGCATAAGCATAAGCATAAGCATCTCACAAGCACGTGGTCTCGTAAGCATAAGTACCTCATAAGTGTATGGTTTTCTAAGTCTAAGATTCTCACAAGTACACGAGTCAAGGTGATGATATGATGTATATGCGCACACGTTCTTCCGCACTCTGATTATGTTATTATGCTATTGGATATGTTTCTGACTAAGTGCAGGTATATCATTATTGTTGGTTGGATTTTATATACACTGAGTACCTTTGTACTCAGCCGGACTTTTGTCTTGGCAGGTATAGAGCAGGAGTACACGGTGGAGCCGTGGGTTGAGGAAACATACATTGAGGAAGGAGGTGAAGGTGAGCCTTCTGAGGAGGGAGCCGGAGACTTGGGCGGCTACACCTCTTAGTTTACATTTCTTTTCTTTGAGAGAGTTTTGTATTTGACTTTTAGAGGATGTTGCTCAGTAGACTTCTTATTAGTTGTGTATCAGACTTGTTGGTTCTTTGTGAGTTGTATATATAGACCTCAGACTTGTGCAGGTTGGATTTGGGTTTATATATCGGAATTTTATTACTCTCATTTTTGGAGACTCGTGTAGTAGCCTTGTATGCATGGTTTTAAGCAGGTTTAAGTAATGTGGCGATTCCAAAGTCCTATTTTAGCCTTGTAGGATTTTGGGGTCGTTACAATACACAACAATGGCATCACATACAATCCATGTTCCTAGCGTAGGACTCCATGTTCGGTTGAAGTTCAACCTACTTTGACTAGGACTAGCTTGTTAGTCCATACTTGGAATACAACTCTTTAAGGTAATTCTAATACCTAGTTCAATCATGGTATCATTCCTATGTGACCCTAGGGACTCTAATGCCTAGAGCTTTGATACCACCTCTATCGCGCCCCAAAATACCCCTTACGAGTTAAGGGATACTTTAGAGGTGACTACGTGTACCTGTCAAACCATCCTGTAATGCAAGAGGCTAAACATAATATAATACAATGATAATCAGAGCGCGGAAACTAAACATAAGTGCAGAAGCATAAGCCAACTTTTTCTTTTCTTCTATAACTCCAAATAGTATTCCAAGTTAACATATACCAAATACAATCAAAGTAAAGGTGGACATGCCCACCTATCAAAATACAAAAAGGAACTCTCTAACCCTCTCCTCTCAACAGTAGTCGAGGTATGGCCACACATCCAAGTCCCTATCCTCCTGAGACTGCCATGCGATAGGTGGCTCCCTCTCCTCTACATACTCCTCCTCGACCCAAGGCTCGGGGTCGAGGACATCCACAGTACCTGCCGACATAAAAGTACGGCTGAGCATGGAATACTCAGTGAGTACAAACTACTAGCTAACCATAACAATACCGAAAGCATAACAGTGAGCAATACAAGATATTAATTTAAAGCAATAATGAAAGCATACGATACATAGCCATATCTTGACATGCGTGTATGAATGCAAAAACCTCGGTAAAACTCATGTCTCGGAAACCTTTTTCGTGTCTCGGTCAAATCATGTATGTGTGTCGTGTCTTGTCTTATATTTCATGTCTTGATTTGTTCTTGACTTGTATACTTGTGAGCCAGAGGCTAGCACCCTTCCTTGGGCTACCAACCTCCTTGTTATGTTCTTGTTCCATTTCTCTTGTGAGCCAGAGGCTAGCACCCTTCCTTGGGCTACCAACCTCCTTGTCATGTTCTTGTTCCATTTCTCCTATGAGCCAGAGGCTAGCACCCTTCCTTGGGCTACCAACCTCCTTGTCATGTTCTTGTTCCATTTCTCTTGTGAGCCAGAGGCTAGCACCCTTCCTTGGGCTACCAACCTCCTTGTCATGTTCTTGATTCATTTCACTTGTGAGCCAGAGGCTAGCACCCTCCCTTGGGCTACCAACCTCCTTGTCATGTTCTTTATTCATCATATACAAATACAATCTTAGAAAACCCGATTTCATGCATGCATGTGTGGTGTGTGTAGCACTTGTAATATCATGATGACAATATGACATGAAGAGTAGTGTATAGCAATTCAATCCACGGTATAACCATATAGGAATTTGAGTAATCTACGTGGCATTTGAATAGTTCATCATTCATAAGAACACATGCATAAGGCCTACTTTCATTTTCTTCATTTATGTCATTTATTCCTAGTTTAGGCATTTTGTCAAACACATAACATGCAAGGTTCCTTAATGGTTCATCTTCTTCTTTTTAGTGCATACTTTCCATCCAAAATCAAGGTATGTTCATTATTGGTAAAATGCCCATCCTCCATTTTCCATTCTTCACACCACACATTCACAAACCATACATTCGGCATCCCATCGCCTCAATCAACCTCTCATCCATGCATCCACACCATTTTCCTCACCTTGTTTATATTTAGTGAATATGATACATTTCATAAGGGAGAAATACATAGTAGCAAAAGCATATAGTTCATAGAAAAACTAGGTTATTGTTAGGGAAAGTTAGTAGGGTGTACTAACCTTGAATCAAGGCTTGATCCTTGGTAGGGACCTTGATTGAAGCTCCAACTTGAAAGAAGAACACCTTTGCTTGAAGGAGACTTGAGTTGGGGAAGAAACCCCCTTTCAAAAACGTGCTTGGGTTGCTACCCTAGCTTGGAAAATGGTTCACACACAAGCTTGAGCCTCGATTTTGAAGCAACTCGAGTTGGGGTGAGCTATGGTTCTTAAACCCCCTTTGATTTCCTCCTCAAAACCAAACCCTAGGTTAGAGCTTTCTCTTCTTCTCTCTCTATCTCTCAAAATCCCTCAAATGTTGTAAGTGAGGCCTCAAAGGGTCGAGCAAACCCTTATGGGTAAGGGTTTAACACCCAAAAGACGAAAACGCCCTTACTGAAATTTCTGCAAAAACGCGAAGACCGAGCGATCGGTGTTAATGACCGATCGATCGGTGTTTATGACCGATCGACCGGTCAAAAACTCACTCTCTGAAAAATTTCCCCATAAAAAATTTCTGACCGTGCGATAGCTACCGATCGATCGGTTATGGACCGATCGATCGCTGACTGGACCGAGCGATCGGTTCTCTATTTGTCTAGACTGTTTTGACCATATCTTTTGACTCGCTCGTCGGATTTCGACGATTCAACTTGCGTTGGATCCGTCTTTCAAAAACGAACATTTCTGACATTTCGGAATTTCCGATTTCTCCCTTATTTATTAATTAGACTACAAAAACGGCCAATTAGCTATGAAGGTGCTATTCATTAAGGATGAAAAAGTCCGGGGTGCTACAAGGTTATTACTAAATTAACTAGGATAGTGTGCTAACCTTGGATTTGTAGAAAAGCCCTGAGGAAATGTGATTCAACTTCCAACTTGATCAATCTAACTCCTGTACACCAAAACCCTAGATTCCCTGTTCTCTCTTTCTCTAATCCTCTCCAAAAACAAGCTTGAGGGTTTATGAAACTCTCAACCCACGAATTTGGGCTTATATAGAAAAAAAGGGTGGTCAGATGACCATCCCGTCCTTAATGATTTGGCGAAAAAGACCAAATTGGGCAAAAATTTGAATGAGCGATCGATCGGTCATGGTGACGGATCGATCGGTTAAAATTTCACTCTCTGGAAATAAACACCATACAAATTTTTTCCTAACCGATCGATCGGTCATGGGCATTGATCGATCGGTAGAGGAAGGATCGATCGGTCACAGAATGGATCGATCAGTTGGTCTGTGTTCTTGCCTGATTTGCTGTTTAGAACTATACTTGTTCTTTTTCCCCTTCTTCTACTTACTCTTATACTTATTTTACTTTAAAACATTTAAGTTAATGTTTCATTAACTTTAAGTTTTAAATTAAAATAAGAAAGTACCCCCCTATTTGAATCCAATAAAAATATTTAGAAAATCTAATTCCTTATAACTAAAAATCTGATTTTGCAGTTTTATGCAAAACCCAACAAATCCGATTCGTCGTAAAATTTTCCATTGCCTGGGAAACCGTTCTAAGCATATGAATAAAATCTCGTAAAATTACATAAGCTTAGTTAACCTATAAACAACCATTACCCGGACTTTTTATCTCTAAATTTGAAAATTTTCATTACATGGTTACTATTTACCACACTATTCACAGGCTATGAAAGTGAGATCCGGGGTTCTACAGTTGTTTCCTCGATTGAATCTCGTAGTACACTTTATTGTGATAATAGTGGTGGAGTTGCTCAGGCCATAGAGACTAGAGCACATTAGAGGACTAAGCACATTGAAAGGAGATTCCATCTGATTCGAGACATTGTCAAAAGAGGAGACATCGAGATATCCAAGATTACGTCAGTGGATAACATGGCAGACCCGTTTACTAAAGCTTTTCCCTAGAAGGTGTTTAAGAAACATCTAGAGACAATGGGTGTTAAATACACAGGAGAATGGCTTGGATGAGACTATTTTATCAATACAAGCATATTTACATTCACACATTGTCTTCTACATTGGGTAATATATATTATAAAGTGTCTTATCTGATGAGACTACTTTGTCCCTTAGGTAACATTGTAGGAAAACCCTCCAGTTGGTTTTGAACCAATTGCTAAGCAGATATGGTTTTCCAGTTTCTTGTAAACCTAAAATTTTTCTAAGTTATTTAGGATACTTCTGGACAATGTATTCCTACTAACTTACAAAGGTTAGTTCCATATGATGGAGTGATGAATCTCAATCACTTAGAGAAGGGTCTCTTGAC
This sequence comes from Tetracentron sinense, assembly GCA_015143295.1. NCBI lineage: Eukaryota > Viridiplantae > Streptophyta > Magnoliopsida > Trochodendrales > Trochodendraceae > Tetracentron > Tetracentron sinense. The sequence goes on from CM026553.1 coordinate 21,637,390, forward strand.
TAAGATGTGGATATAAGTAAGAAGTACTTATATTGAAATAGGATCACTTAGTGGATACCCTTAGAAATATGCTGTCTGTATATTTAGGGTAGTCCATTTGACAGAATGTCCTTAACCTGAGAGATCGACATCTTCTATAGTATTTACCTATATAGCTTTGATGTAGCCAATCATCAATATCCAATACACCCGACTAAGTACGGCCTCATTGAGTTATGCACGCTATACTAGAAGAAGTGTGTGTACATTTAACAACGAATCCACCACTCCTCTCTTAGAGTAATTTATATTGAGTTGATATTTGTCAAACCGGACTTGGAAAACCAGAGCTGGTATTTATCGATGAAATGGTTTTATTGAGAATGTTATTTTATATACAAAAGAAAATAATTATTATTATTATTTCTTTTAAAAGGATTTCAAATAGTTTTGAAAGTCCAAGTTTGACTAAAAGTATCAAAGAGAAAGAGTTCTCAATATAAGCTAGGGATTACCGACAGTATAAGATATTGTCCTATAAGCTTCTAACAATATTGGAGGTGGAGGGACGTATTTGTAAACAAACCTTATAATAGATAATACCGTAAAGAAATTTTCTACTTTTTGGGGGTTAATCACAATTTGTTAGTGGACATTATTGTAATTAGTGGAAGTCTAGGGACTTAGATAAGATTCTAAGATCCTAATGGAATTGTAGGAAAGTGTTTCTTAGCAACAAGGCTCAACCAAAAGGTTAAGCACTTAGTCCCACTACCGGAAATGAGAGATCCCTTTAGATCCCACACACTAGGACCTTCTTAAAGCTTTAATTGAATTAATTAAATTCTCCATGTAATTCACTATATGTTATAGTGAAGTTCTAATAGATCAAATCATATAAGATGTGATTAATCAAATGGGTACGACCCATATGAGAATTTTGATAAAGATCAAAACATTGACCAACATGAGTTTAGAACTCATAGATGGGCGTGAGGTAGTGGGGCCCACCTAGGGTGGGACACCCACCTCATTAGATGCTACTGTATTAGTTGCTAATCGATTGGTTACTAAATTGGTTAGTTGTTAATTAGTTAGTTACTAAATTGATTAGTTGTTAAAATTGATTAGTTACTAATTAATGATTTCCTACTAAATAGGAATAAGATTAGTCACTAATTAGTTGGTTTCTATTTTTGATAAAGCCTAATTGGATTAGGAAAGTATCATTAAGGAAATAAAGAGGGACATTCTAATTAGATTAGAATTACAGAGAATAGAAGGTCTAAGGCCTATAAATAAAGGGTGGGACACCCACCCTTGGATGTTGGACACTCCACATAGTTTTCTCTCTCCCTGCCTTGTAGCTCACACCCCCTTCTCCCTTGTCTTCTGATTTTTGTTTGATCTTGAATAATATCATAACCAATCTTGTATAAGAAAGGATCTTGAATTCAAGAGAAAAATAAAAGATCATAGAGCTTGGATTGGAAGGGCCATTAGCTTCCATTGGAGAAAATCTTTAAATAGAAAGAAGGTTCGTGTGAATCGCGAAGGAGACTTTTTCACTGGCGAAGTTTTGCGGGTATCGTTCTATCCTTCAAATCGTGGAAATGACTTTTCTATATCAAAGTCGTAAATGTAATTTTTTTTTTATCTTTAATTGAATAAAATCAATTAGAACCATAGTCAAATCTTGGGATTCGATGTATGCCTCCCAAGAACTGTTTTTCTAAAATTAAAAAGAGGCATAGTTTTAGTAGAGTGTATCTACCTTACAAAGACCAAATCCCTTTGGTCTAGTGCTTTGGAACAGTTGAGAAGTGAGAAGAAATCCTCTCTTGGAACCCACAAGAAATTAAAGAACACTCGAGCAAGATCCATGTCACGCCCCAAAATACCCCCTAGGAGTTAAGGGATACTTTAGAGGTGACTACGTGTACCTGTCAAACCATCCTGTAATGCAAGAGGCTGAACATAATATAATTCAATGATAATCAGAGCACGAAAACTAAACATAAGTGCGGAAGCATAAGCCAACTTTTTCTTTTCTTCTATAACTCCAAATAGTATTCCAAGTTAACATATACCAAATACAATCAAAGTAAAGGTGGACATGCCCACCTATCAAAATACAAAAAGGAACTCTCTAACCCTCTCCTCTCAACAGTAGTCGAGGTATGGCCACACGTCCAAGTCCCTATCCTCCTGAGACTGCCATGGGATAGGTGGCTCCCTCTCCTCTACATACTCCTCCTCGACCCAGGGCTCGGGGTCGAGGACATCCACAGTACCTGCCGACATAAAAGTACGGCTGAGCATGGAATACTCAGCGAGTACAAACTACTAGCTAACCATAACAATAGCGAAAGCATAACAACAGTGGGCAATACAAGATATTAATTTAAAGCGATAGTGAAAGCATAAGACACATAGCCATATCTTGACATGCGTATATGAATGCAAAAACCTCGGAAAACTCATATCTCGGAAACCTTTTTCGTGTCTCGGTCAAATCATGTATGTGTGTCGTGTCTTGTCTTGTATTTCATTTCTTGATTTGTTCTTGACTTGTATACTTGTGAGCCAGAGGCTAGCACCCTTCCTTGGGCTACCAACCTCCTTGTCATGATCTTGTTTCATATCTCTTGTGAGCCAGAGGCTAGCACCCTTCACTTGGGGATACCAACCTCCTTGTCATGTTCTTGTTCCATTTCACTTGTGAGCCAGAGGCTAGCACCCTTCACTTGGGCTACCAACCTCCTTGTCATGTTCTTGTTAAATTTCACTTGTGAGCCAGAGGCTAGCACCCTTCACTTGGGGCTACCAACCTCCTTGTCATATTCTTGTTAAATTTCACTTGTGAGCCAGAGGCTAGCACCCTTCACTTGGGGCTACCAACCTCCTTGTCATATTCTTGTTTCATATCTCTTGTGAGCCAGAGGCTAGCACCCTTCCTTGGGCTACCAACCTCCTTGTCATGTTCTTGTTTTGTTGTTGATTCATCATGTACAAATACAATCTTGGAAAACCCGGTTTCATGCATGCATGTGTGGTGTGTGTAGCACTTGTAATACCATGATGACAATATGACACGAAGAGTAGTGTATAGCAATTCAATCCATAGTATGACCATATAGGAATTTGAGTAATCTACGTGGCATTTGAATAGTTCATCATTCATAAGAACACATGCATAAGTCCTACTTTCATTTTCTTTATTTATGTCGTTTATCTCTAGTTTAGGCATTTCGTCAAACACATCACATGCAAGGTTCCTTAATGGTTCATCTTCTTCTTTTTAGTGCATACTTTCCATCCAAACATCAAGGTATGTTCATTATTGGTAAAATGCCCATCCTCCATTTTCCATTCTACACACCACACATTCATACATCATACATTCGGCATCCAATCGCCGCATCCAATCTCCCATCCACACATTCATTCCATTTCCTTTATCTTGTTTATATTTGTTGAGTTAATACAATGCATAGGGAAGGAAAAGCATAATATATATAGAATCACCATTTACACTAGAAAACCTAGGTTATTGCTAGGGAAAGTTAGTAGGGTGTACTAACTTTGAATCGAAGCTTGATCTTGGTGTAGACCTTGATTTAAACTCCAACTTGGAAGAAGAAAGCCCTTACTCAAACTATACTTGCTTGGGTAGGAAACCCTCTTGAAAATACCGTAGAGAGTGCTGCCCTAGCTTGAGAAGGGAACCCCACATGAGCTTGAGTTGAAATCTTGAAGAAAACGTGCTTGGGGACGATCTAGGGTCTTCACCCCTTGATTTCTTCTCCAATGGAAACCCTAGTTGCAAATCCCCTTCTCCTCTCTCTCTATCTCTCAAAATCCCTCAAATGTTGTAAGTGAGGCCTCAAAGGGTCGAGCAAACCCTTATGGGTAAGGGTTTAACACCCAAAAGACGAAAACGCCCTTACTGAAATTTCTGCAAAAACGCGAAGACCGAGCGATCGGTGGTTATGACCGATCGATCGGTTGCCTACCGATCGATCGGTGTTTATGACCGATCGACCGGTCGAAAACTCACTCTCTGGAAAATTTCCCCATACAAAATTTCTGACCGCGCGATAGCTACCGATCGATCGGTTATGGACCGATCGATCGCTGACTGGACCGAGCGATCGGTTCTCTGTATTTCTGGACTGTTTTGACCATATCTTTTGATTCGCTCGTCGGATTTCGACGATTCAACTTGCGTTGGGTTCGTCTTTCGAAAACGCACATTTCTGACGTTTCGGAATTTCCGATTTCTCCCTTATTTATTAATTAGACTACAAAAACGGTCAATTAGCTACGAAGGTGCCATTCATTAAGGATGAAAAAGTCCGGGGTGCTACAATCCAAGCCTTTCCTAGATCAAGTCCCTTCGATCCAAGAGCTTGAGAATCACTTTGCGAATGAAATTCAGGCTTGAGGATACCAAAGAAATGAAGATTGGAAGCTTGAAGCAAGAATCAAGCTTCACTTGATCTTGGAAAAACACTTTAGAATCTCACAACTTCTTCCCATTTCTTCCCTTTCAATTTCTCTCAAAAATTAAAGCTTAGGGTTTGAGCTACTCAAACCCAAGAATTTGAAGTCATATTTATAGACCAAAGGTTGCCAAAACCCTTAAAAGCCCTTAGAAAATATCCCCAAGGTTGGTTACCCAGTTTTGGGTCATTTTTGGTTGTTTCTGTGCCAATTTAGTCGCCAAAATTCAGCCCCCAACTCAGCCCCCAAAATTCAGCCCCCAGAACTCTTTGTAGAGTTTCTCAAAGAAATACTCAAAGCTCGATCTTTGTTCTTTGCTATCCCCCCGAAGCTTTTGGAATCTCTACTTGGAATTGAAGAAGCAAGAAGAAGAAGATGAATTGTTGATGTAAACTTCTTATCACCAATAACCTTAGAGTTCAAAAACCCTAAAAATTGAAAAACACACTTGGAAGACCCTATATAGCTCATGAAAATCCTAGGGACACTCCCTAGGGGCTCACGGTTGGAGAGGAGAAGAGAGAGAAAATTGAGAGAGAGAGTGGGTTGTACAGTCATGGGTGTTGGGGTATATTTATAGGACTTTAGATCTTATCCTAATCCCAACACAATTACAACTTATCCCTTTAGGAGTTATTTATTAATAATAACTCTTATTATTAATTAAAATAAAATCCTAATTTAATTATAACTACTCTAGTTGTAGTAAACCTACTAATTTAGGAGTCCTTATTAAAAGAGGATTCCTTAATTATTGGGATTAGTCAACAACCAAGCAAAAAGAGAAATCCAAATCAAATTAGGAGACCACCACAAAGGAGGGGGGGGGGGGGGGGGGGGGGGGGGGCGTGAGCTATAGGGGAGTCTAAGACTCCTAATTTGGATCCAATTCCATCTTATTTTCGAGTTCCTTGCATTCCAAGCATCGGAATTTAATTCCATAATTAAAAGAGTTATTATTCAATAATTATTCAACTAACCTAATCCTAATCCAATTAGGAAAGCTAAAGTGGGCGCCCCACCCTAGGGTTTTAATCCATGGATTTGGACCCATATTAAGGTCCATACTTTATGGGTTTATGGATATGGGTCAAACCCATTTCCCCTTTAATTAGGTTAATTAAATAATTATTAATATAATCTTTCAATTTAAATTAACAATTAATTTAAATCATAGATTAACTTTTAATCTATTCAATCAATGATTAACATTTAATCATTTAAATAATTGATTAATATTTAATCAAATTTTGATCTTGTATTTCTTATGTGAGCATCTCCACAAATTGCTCTGGAACATTCTTACCCTGCCTTACCCAATCTTATCCCATTGACCCTAAACAGGAATTACATCGGAATTGCAAGTGACGTGAGATATCCATGTTGCAATTGAATCAAGTGTAAGAACATTAACTAATATGGATCCCGCCACATGAACTTTTTAATTCAATTGATCCTTCCAATTACATTATCCCTAATGAGCCTTCGAGATTATTTATACTATCTAACTCATAGCCCATTGCACATCATCCAGGTTTCCAAGACTTCTGATTAAACCATGAGAAACATTTTCTCATGGAAAATATTTTGAGAAAAACATTTTTATAAGTATAATATATTTTAAATAAAATTTATTTCAAACTTTTTTTTGTGTCAAAATCACTTGCGCGGGATTTAAGCTTAATCGACTGTCTTACCTGGAAATTGAATAATCTCTCAAATTAATGAGTATGGATTTCTAGTTTGAAATTCATTATGACTCTAACAGCTTTCTAACTATCCAACTGTCACTGTATCGTAATCCCTAAGGTAGAGAGTACTTAGGTGAAATCAAAACAGTCAGATTACTGCTCAGTTATAAATGAGCTCATCAGATCAAAGGATCATTGAAACTGTTCAATGTGAATGAGAGACCAACTATCTGATAGTATGTTTATGCAAGAGGTCTCTCATTGACTGCAATCAATCAATGTACATTTAAGCACCCATATGCTGATGTGTAGTCTCCACTACAATAGTTTGAGATAAAACTACATCTCAACTATTCAGAACATCTTAGCATAGTGGCAGTCCTATAAGTGAAGTGCCCAGCTTCACCCATAGCTGTGACTATATAAGGTATAAGGAACTGGAAAGTTATAGCTGCCTGTAATAATACAATCACATAACTTTCCTACAGTATATCCTAAGGATCTTTTGTCGTGACCCATAATACCCCCTGTGAGTTAGGGATACTTCGGCTCGTGATGTGTCATATCCGATACCAAACCATCCTGTAATAATATCCAGGGCATAACATAATAAAAACATAAAGTAATGCAGAAGCTTAATCAAAGTGCGGAAGCGTAACCCAAAAATTTCTTTTCTATATATCATTTGTATTCCAAGTTTGTACATATAAAACCAAAGTAAAGGTGGACTTGCCCACCTATCAAAATACAAAAGAAATCTCACTATCACTCCTCTCAGGAATAGTCTAGATAGGGCCACCTATCTAGGTCCCTGTCCTCCTATGACTGCATTGCGATAGTCAGATCCCTTTCTTCCTCGTACTCTTCTTCAACTTATGGCTCCGGGTTAGGGATGTCGAGCTGACCTGCTAATATAAGATGTATGGCTGAGCATGGAATACTCAGCGAGTCAAAACTACTAACTAACAATGATATCATAATTATAATATTACATACAAGTGTGTAAGGAAATACTAATCACAAGTTCATGTAAAATAAACTTTGTCATGGAAAATATTTCATAAAACTTGTTCTTTTAATGGAAAACAAACTTTCTTATGCATGCTTATGAATTCTTATGAATGCTTATGAGCCTCGTGTTTTCTTATGAGTTCTTGTGAGCTTTCGAGTTCTTATAGCCTTTCTTGTGAGCTTACAAGTTCTTATGAGCTTCTTGTGAGCTTGCGAGTCCTTGTGAGTTTCTTGTGAACTTGTTCTTGTGAGCTTATGATCCTTGGAGACATGTAAGATCTTAGACTTATGCAATTCTTACGAGTTCTTGGAAGCCTTGCAAGACTTATGATCCTTGGAGTTTATGCAAGATCTTGGACTTGATCCTTGTGAGCATGAAGTAACCGATCTTATACTACCAACCCAAAGTTTGGCTTTGTCAATGTTTATGTTTCTTTCTTATGAATTGCCTTGTAAAAATCTTATTCATGATTCTTGAAATACATGCTTATGCGAAAACCTCGGTCATATAAAACTTATCATGCATGGAGTGCTTGTGAGCATTATCATGTACATATGGAAAACCTTAACAATTCTTATAATTTCATACAAGACATGTTATCATTATAGTATACTTGAATAATCCTAGAAACATAGCATATTTTCATTCATTGCATTACATCACCAAAATCATGTCATTTTCATCACATCATACTTTATTTAGAGATAATAACATTTACTTAAGAATATAGCCATATTAATCATCTTATTAAAAAACCCCCAAATCTTAAACTCTTATTTACTCATTTGATCATAATATAGTTTACCCCAAAATCATATTTTCACTATTTGCATTCTAACAAGGTAAATCTCTATTTAATCACCCATTTAAGCATCTTTTAAATCTTAGTATAATAACAAGGTTAGATGGTAGAATCACTTACTTTTTTGATCAACTTCTTTATTGAGAAAACCCTTGAGTAGAATCCCTACTTGCTTGAGGAAGACACCCCTTTGATTTGTGCTCCATTTGATTCTCAATCCAAAATCTTCTTTAGAAATCTCCTCTTCTTCCTTTCCTCTCTCAAGAACTCTCCTTATGTTTAGGGTAAACCAAAAACTCCCAAATGGAAGCCCTATTTATAGGCAAAGGGTAAAAACCCTCCAAATCCCGCACAAAAAGTTTGGGTCGCGTGTCTACGATTGTTCGTAGCATATCTACGATCGATTGTAGACTTGACAGTGATTTTTCAAAGTTTCTGGGACTCTACGATTGTTCGTTGACTTTCTACAATCGATCGTAGGTTGTCCAGTGAGTTTTCAGCAATTTCAACACTTTACAATCGCTTGTAGTTACGATCGTTCGTAAACGATTGTACCTGGGACAGAAAGTTTCCATATTTTTATACTTTCGTATTTCGGCCATAACTTTTGACTCCCTTATCGGATTTTGACGATTCAACTTGCGTTAGATTCTTCTTTTAATGAGAACAATTTTGTGTTTGATGGATAAATCCTAATTTTGAGTCTTATTACCTAAATGAGCTTTAAAGCCAATTGGTTCAAAAATGGATTTCAGTAACCCCTGTTTTCAACAGATCCGACTTTGAAAATCGGACTTTTGACTCAACCCCAGCTCAAAATCCAGAAAAGTGATCAACATGAACCTCAAAGAGGGTTTAAATAAATTTCCAAAAATTCAAGAATCTCTTGATTCTGACAAGCGGTGAGAGAACTAGAGCTACTTAAAGTTAAGGGTATGTTATGGCACAACCCTTGTTGATACTTAAGAGTATTCTATACTCTTACTTTCTTCATTCCAAACACTCATATACTAAAATATATATTCTTAAAGCTTTTAAAACATGTCATCATTCATTATATTAAGTCATCAAGATCCGGGGTTCTACATCCTCCTCCCCTTACAGAAATTTTGTCCTCAAAATTTGAACGACACATAGGGGTAATAAAAACAAAATTTACATGAAAACATCCCTTATACAAAAAAATGAGAGTACTTCTCCTTTACATCGGCTTCACGCTCCCACGTAGTTTCTTCTCGTGCATGATTTTACCACCGAACAAGAACTAAGGGAATAAACTTGCGACGCAAAACTTGATCTCTATAGTCCAAAATCTCAACCGGCTCTTCTACTAAGGTGAGGTCCTCCCGGATTTCCAATGGATCAAGGTCTATAACATGGGAAGGATCCGGGATATACTTTCGAAGATGGACACATGAAATACATTGTGAACCGCCACCATGTTAGTGGGTAGAGCAACCCGATATGCAACTTCACCAACTCGGGGTGACGATTTCAAACGGACCCACATACCTCGATCTGAGCTTTTCTCTTTTTCCAGACCTCATAACACCCTTTGTCGGTGAAACCTTCACAAATACCATACCACGAACACGGAACTCAAGATCTCGTCTACGAGTGTCGGCATAGCTCTTTTGCATATCCTGAGCTGTCTTCAATCTTTCCCTAATGATCTTGACCTTATCCACGGTATGCTCGATCAACTCGGGGCCCAATATCTTTTTCTCTCCGAATTCATCCCAGTATAGGGGAGATCTACAACTTCGACCATACAAAGCCTAGAAAGGTGCGATTTGGATACTTGCCTGATAGCTGTTATTGTAGGTGAACTCAACCAAGGGCAAGTGATCTTCCCAACTGCCTTTGAAGTCCAACATGCAAGCTCGAAGCATGTCCTCTATGACCTGGTTTACCCTCCCTATCTGCCCATCTATTTGAGGATGAGACGCAGTGCTAAAGTCCAAACAGGAACCCATAGCGCTCTAAAAGCTCTTCCCGAACTTGGAAGTGAATCTTGGATCCTTGTTTGACACAATAGTTACTGGCACTCTGTACAACCGAACCACTTCTTTGATATACAATGCCACTAGCTGGTTCGCATTGAACGTAGTCCGATAAGGCAAAAAATGGGCAGACTTTGTCAAATGATCAACCACTACCCATATTGCATCTGAGTTCTTCGTCGTCCTTGGCAACCCAACGATGAAATCCATGGATATGTTTTCCCATTTCCACTCGGGAATAGGAAGGGATTGCAAAAGCCCTGCTGGCCTCATATGTTTGGCCTTCATTTGTTCGCATACCAAGCATTTTACATACTCGGCACCTTCCCTCTTCATGTTCCATAACCAATAGTGCTTCTTCAAATTCTGATACATCTTAGTACCACCAGGATGCACAGTGTATTTGTACCAGTGAGCTTCATCTAAAATCTCGCTCTTCAACTCCGCATCCACAGGAACACATAACCTTCCTTTAAAAGTGATTGCTCCACTTCCATTCCAAGAGAACTCATTACTATCCTTGCTAACTGCCTTATCTCTATAAGCAAGTAGCTCCACATCCGAATCTTGCAACTCTTGGATCTGAACTAGGATATAAGGCCTGACGGTAAGATTAGCCATGACTGGCCCAAAATGACACGCCCCAAAATACCCTCTAGGAGTTAAGGGATACTTTAGAGATGACTATTCGTACCTGTCAAACTGTAGCACCCCGGACTTTTTCATCCTTAATGAATAGCACCTTCATAGCTAATTGGCCATTTTCGTAGTCTAATTAATAAATAAGGGAGAAATCGGAAATTCCGAAACGTCAGAAATGTTCGTTTTCGAAAGACGGATCCAACGCAAGTTGAATCGTCGAAATCCGATGAGCGAGTAAAAAGATATGGTCAAAACAGTCCAGAAATACAGAGCACCGATCGCTCGGTCATTACCTGCGATCGATCGGTCCACTACCGATCGCTCGATGGCTGTCGCACGGTTTACTTTTTTGTATGGGGAAAAATTCCAGAGAGGGTGTTTTTGACCGATCTCTCGGTCATAACACCGATCGATCGGTAAGCCACCGATCGATCGGTCATACGCAGTTTTTCTTCATTAAGGGTGTTTAAGACTTTAAACACAACCCCTTGCCTATAAATAGGCTGAGTTCGTGCCTTAGGGTTTCAGAAACCCTCTGTGCCCTATCTTAGGAGATTTTGAGAGAGAGAAGAAGGAGAGGACTACTTGTTGATCAAGCTTGTGGAAGATCAAGGTTCTTCCACTTCCCTTGGTGATTCTCAACCAAGAACACAAGGTTATTGCTTGTTCCAGCCATTGGGAGTCAAACTCATTGATTTCTCTAAGGTAGATACACTCTACTACAATCTTGCAATCCTACTAGTTACTAATTATGATTCTTCTCATCTATGCCTTATCTATATGTACTGATTCTATGTATGAAAAGGTGTGATTATATACTTGAATGAAAATTACTATTATGATGCACTCTAAGTGTTTGATAAAATACCTCTAAGGGATTCTATGGTTAAATATGATGATTTCTCTTATTAAGTGCATATGCTCGCATGTCTCGCATGAACCGATGGTTTCCATGGATTTCTCAAAGTACAAACGAGGGTTTTTCACGAAAAGACGAATAATGGATGATTCTAAGTAACTCTATGATTTCTCTAAGATCGTTTCACAAGCTCTAAGGATCATACCATGCTCACAAGGAAACTCTATGATAATGCTCTAAGATCATCTCACAAGCTCCACGGATCACAATGAAATGCTCTAAGATCTCTAAGGTTATGCTCTATGGAAATGCTCTATGGTATTGCTCTATGCTCTATGTCTCTACGGATCATAATGACTCTAAGTAACTCCATGAACTTACAAGAACTCATAAGGCTATGATTATCGATTGACTCACACGGTTACAGTTTTGGTTTTGAATATTATCTCATATATGCTTTCACGGTTTCCAGGCTTTAAGGATTTTACGGATTTCATTCTCCATGTCTTGTATGCTCTATGCCTAACTGCTTTATTGTTATTAGTTTGTATACACTGAGTATTCCATGCTCAGTCGATATTGTTATGATCGGCAGGTGCTCGGGTTCCATTCGATTTATGTGGCGAAGAACCTTGGGTCGAGGAAGAGTACCGTGACCCGGAGCCTTCCATGGATCACTATCATGACGATGGTGCTTTAGATAGGAGTCGTGACTTCGATTTCTGTTGATCGACCGACTTAGAACTTGTGTCTTTTGTTAGGTGAGTGTGGGGTTTGTCCACTCCACTTTTGGGTTTCTCACACATGTATACTTGTTGGTTCTTACTTGAGCCAAGTTATAGGAGTATTCATTTTGCTTCCGCTATGTTTAGTATTTTATTTTCCGCTGTGCATTGTATTTCGTTTCCGCTATGTATATTCAGGTACTCTGACAGGTTTCCACGTGTGCCTTATGTATCATACTGGAGGTATGATACGGCGGTCACGAGTCAAAGTATCCTTAACTCCTAGGGGGTATTTTGGGTCGCGACACAAACCATCTTGTAATGAACAAGGCTAATAAGATATAATAACAACAATAATCAGAGTGTGGAAGCTAAACATGAGTGCGGAAGCGTGAACCGACTTTTTCTTTCTATAATCCATCTCAGTATTCCAAGTTTATATACATAACATATCAAGTCGAAGGTGGACATGCCCACCTATCAAAATACAAAATGAGAAACCTCACAACTTTCTCTACTAACAGTAATCTAACTAAGGCCACACGTCGCGATCACTATCCTCTTGCGACTGCATCGAGATAGGAGGCTCTTGTTAGACATGATGCCCAGAAAAGTCATTTAGATTATTAGAGTCTTATTAATTTGATTAATAAAGACCTCTTCTTAATTTATTGTGCATTCATTATGGGTAATTGACCATGATCATGAGATGATCTATACGATATAAGATATCGATAAAGGTCCATAGGATATATTGTAGGAAAGTTATGTGATTAGATTATTACAGTAAGATATAACTTTCTGGTTCCTTATACCTTATATAGTCACAACTGTGGGTGAAGCTGGGCACTTCACTTATATGGCTGTCAGAATGCTAAGATATTCTCAATAGTTTAGATATAGTTCTATCTCGAACTATTGTAATGGAGACTACACATCGGCATATGGGTGCTTAAATGTACACTGACTGATTGTATTCAATGAGAAACCACTTGCATAAACATACTAACAGATAGTTGGTCTCTCATTCACATTGAATGGTGTCGATGATCCTTAGATCTGATGAGTTTATCTATTACTGAGCAGTGATCTGACTGTTTTGATTCCACCAATGTATTTTCTAATTTAGGGAATACAATACAATGACAGTTGGATAGTTAGAAAACTATTTGAGTCGTGATGAATTTCAAACAAGAAATCCATGCTCATTAATTTGAGAGATTATCCAAGTTCCGGGTAAGACGGTTGATTAAGTTCAAATCCTGCGCAGATGATTTCGAAATCAAAATAAGTTTTGAAATATACTCTTATTAAAAGATATTATACTTATAAAAAGATTTTCACAAAATATTTTACATAAGAAATTGTTTCTTATGGCTTAATCATAAGTCTTGGAAACCCGGATGATTTGCAATGGGCTATGGGTTAGATAGTATGTCAATCTCGAAGGCCCATTAGGGATAATGTATTTGGAAGGATAAATTGAATATAAAATTGAAGGGGGATCCGGATAAAAATTTATGCGAAAACTGGATCTCCTAGATCTTAACACCATAAAAAGCATCAAAATTATCTAAAAGTTTTAGTCATATCACCTTAGTGAATGTTTTTCACCGGTGAAGCTTAATCCACTCGAACCGTCAGAACTCTTTGTAAAGATTTCTCTGAAAAAATACTAGAAGCTCGATCCTTATTCTTCGCTATCCCCACGAAGCTTTAGAATCTCCTTTGGAATTATAGAAGCAAGAGGAAAGAGATGGATCAAAGGTGTAGACCTTCTATCACCAATAATACTAAGGTTCAAAACCCTAGATTTGTAAAACCCAACTACGTTCACCAATATAGCTCACGAAAATCCCTAGGGGTCTCCCCTAGGGCTCACGATTTGGAGAGAGAGAGGAGAGGAGAGAAAAAATTCTAGAGAATTCTACTTAATGGTCTAGGGTGTTGGGGTATTTATAGAGTAGGATCTTATCCTAATCCTACTCCAACTTGATCTTATCTAGTAGGATTTATTAATTAACAATAACTCTTATTATTAATTAAATAAACTCCTACTTAATCTATAACTACTTTAGTTGTAGTAATCCTATTAATTAAAGAGTCTCTATTATAAGAGGATTCCTTAATTAAAAGGAATAAGTCAAAATCCTACACTAAAGTAGGAAACCTAGTCAAACTAGGAATCAACAAGGGGGGGCGTGAGCTTCTATGGGGCGTGGGATTTGAGGAGTTAAAACTCCTTATTGTAATCTAATTACAATAACATCTTAATCCTAATTGCAATCCAACACTTGGATTTTAATTCCATAATAAAAGGAATTATACTTCAATAATTATTCAATTAAACAAATTCTAATCCAATTAGGATTCCTCAAGTGGACGCCCCACCCTAGGGTTTCAACCCATGGGCTTTGGCCCATATTAAAGGTCCATTTTAATGGCTTTATGGATATGGGTCAAACCCATTTCTCCTTTAATTATGTTAATCAAATAATTACTAAAATAATCCCTTAGTTTAAATTAACAATTAATTTAAACAATAGATTAACTATTAATCTATTTAATTAAATGATTAACTTTTAATCACTTAAAATAATTGATTAAATTTTAATCAATTATTGAGCTTGTATTTCTTATGTGATCACCTCCACAGATTGCTCTGGGACATTCTTACCTTGGCTTATCCAATGTTATCCCATTAACCATAAATGAGAATTACATCGGAATTGCAAGTGACGTGAGATATCCATGTTGCAATTGAATCCCAGTGTATGAACATTAACCATTATGGATCCTGCCACATGAACTTTTAAATTTGATATATCCTTCAAAATACATTATCCCTAATGGGCCTTCGAGATTTACATACTATCTAACCCATAGCCCATTGCAAATCATCCGGGTTTCCAAGACTTATGATTAAGCCATGAGAAACAATTTCTCATGAAAAACATTTTGAAAAAATCCTTTTATAAGTATAATACCTTTTAATAAAAGTATATCTCAAAACTTATTTTGTTTTCAAAATCAGCGGCACAGGATTTGAACTTAATCAATTGTCTTACCCGGAACTTGGATAATCTCTCAAATTAATGAGCATGGATTTCTTGTTTGAAATTCATCATGACTCAAACAACTTTCTGACTATCCAACTGTCACTGTATTGTATTCCCTAAGTTAGAAAATACGTTGGTGGAATCTAAACAGTCAGATCACTGCCCAGTCATAGATGAACTCATCAGATCTAAGGATCATCGAAACCGTTCAATGTGAATGAGAGACCAACTATCTGATAGTATGTTTATGCAAGTGGTCTCTCATTGAATGCAATCAGTCAGTGTAAGCACCCATATGCTGATGTGTAGTCTCCACTACAATAGTTTGAGATAGAACATCTCAACTATTGAGAACATCTTAGCATTCTGGCAGCCATATAAGTGAAGTGCCAAGCTTCACCCACAGCTGTGACTATATAAAGTATAAGGAACCGGAAAGTTATATCTACCTGTGATAATCTAATCACATAACTTCCCTACAATATATCCTATGGACCTTTATCGATATCTCATATCGTATAGATCATCTCATGATCATGGTCAATTACCCATAATGAATTCACAAAGATTAAGAAGAAGCATTTATTAATCAAATTAAAAAGGTTGTAACAATCTAAATGGCTTTTCTGTGCATCATGTCCAACAGTCTCCCACTTGCCCTAAAAGTCACATGTCATAGATTTCAATCACATACTGTCTAAGTGTGTTGCAAAAACTTTATCTAATAAAGCCTTGGTCATTGGGTCTGCAACATTAAGTTGAGACCTAATCTTTGTAACCACTACATCTTGCCTGTCAATAATCTCATGAATGAGATGATACTTCCGCTCCACATGTTTCATCCTTTTGTGGTTCCTAGGTTCTATGCTATGGGCTACTGCACTGTAACTATCACAGAAGAGAGTGATAGGTCTGAGTGCTGAAGGAACATTTCCTAACTCTTGCAAAAAGCTTCTGAACCAGACTGCTTCTTTTGCTGCTTCTAAAGCTGCAATATATTCTGCTTCTGTGGTGGAGTCAACTATACTCTTCTGCTTTATGCTGCACCAACTGACAGCAGCACCACCTAGTGTAAACACATACCTAGATGTGGAAGCTCTATTGTCCGGATCAGATTGGAAATCGGAATAAGTATAACCCAGTCCAACTAAATCTTCTAATTGAAAGGTAAGCTCATAATCCCTAGTCCTTTTCAGGTACTTCATAATGCTTCACTGCAGTCCAATGATTAACACCTGGATTACCTTGGAACCGACTAACAACTGCCACTACATGACAGATATCCGATCTAGTACATAACATGGCATACATGAGGCTCCTAACTGCCAAAGCATAAGGGCACCTCTTCATCTGCTCGATCTCATCAGCTGATGTAGGGGCCATCTTTTTAGACAAAGTGACACCATGTCTAAAAGGAATGAGTGTTGTCTTACAATCACTCATACTGTACTTAGACAATATCTTGTCTATATAGGAAGTTTGGCTCAATCCCAACATTCGGCATTTTCTATCTCTTAGAATCTTTATTCTGAGAATATATGATGCCTCTCCCAAGTCTTTCATCGAGAAATGCTGAGAAAGCCATATCTTGACTGTTGACAACATCCCTACATCATTCCCAATGAGTAGGATGTCATCTACATAAAGAATTAGGTATAATACCGCTCTCCCGCTTTTCTTCTTGTATGTACAAGATTCTTCCAAATTCTTTCGGAATCCAAA
The DNA here is from genome assembly GCA_015143295.1 of Tetracentron sinense. Classification (NCBI taxonomy): domain Eukaryota; kingdom Viridiplantae; phylum Streptophyta; class Magnoliopsida; order Trochodendrales; family Trochodendraceae; genus Tetracentron; species Tetracentron sinense. Next base: position 21,654,390 of record CM026553.1, read on the forward strand.
TTCTTTGATCGAAAGATCAAATCTTTGGTTCCAGCTTCTTAAAGCTTGTTTCAAACCATATATCGACTTGTTGAGCTTGCATACCATGTTCTCCTGGTTAGGAGCAATGAAGCCTTCTGGTTGCTTCATATAGATGTCTTCATCTAACATTCCATTAAGGATAGCAGTTTTAACATCCATTTGTCATATCTCATAGTCATGGTGTGCAGCTATAGCTAGTAATATTCTGATTGATTTAAGCATAGCTACAGGTGAAAAGGTATCATCATAATCAACTCCTTGAATTTGAGTATAACCTTTTGCAACAAGTCTAGCTTTATAGGTCTCCACGTTACCATCGGTACTCTTCTTCCTTTTGTAAATCCATTTGCATCCAATGGGTCTTATACCATCTGGTAGATCTACTAAAGTCCAGACACCGTTGTCATACATTGAATCTATTTCAGCATTCATGGCTTTATTCCATTGAGATGCATCTACATCCAATGTAGCTTCCTGATAAGTATTAGAATCTTTATCCTCATCATCAGGGGTAACTAGATAAATTTCATTATTGTAATACTGAAGTCTATCCGGTGGTCTAGAAACTCTTTCAGACCTTCTCAATTGAACAGAATTAGGAGAAATTAAAGTGGAAGGATTAGGTTCTGTTTGGATACTGGCTGTGTCGTCTTTTATCTTATGAAATTCAAATTTCTTAAGGAGATCCATTTCTTCCTCCAAGAAGTGGCATGAAGCCTAACAACTATTGTTTGGTTTGCCTTGGAGTAGAAATAGAAACCCTTCGTTTCTTTTGGATATCCAACAAAATTTTATTTCTCTTTCCTAGATTCCAATTTAGTGGGTTCGAGTTTGCGAACATGCGCAGGACAACCCCATACACTTAGATGTTGTAAACTAGGTTTTCGCCCAGTCCACAATTCATAGGGTGTAAACGGAATAGACTTAGATGGAACCTACTTTAGAATATAAATGGCAGTTTGTATAGCATATCCCCAAAGATATGAAGGAACATCGGCATGGCTCATCATAGAGCAAACCATATCTCATAAGGTCCGGTTTCTTCTTTCAGAAGCTCCATTTTGTTGAGGAGAGGCAGGACTTGTCCATTGCAAGATAATCCCATTATCCCTTAAGTAATCCATAAACTCGTTGGTGAGGTATTCACCACCTCGATCTGATCAAAGTGTCTTTATGGTTTTGTCAGTTTGATTCTCAACTTCTAATCTGAATTCTTTAAACTTTTCGAAGGTGTCAGATTTGTGTTGCATCAAATAGACATATCCATATCTGGAATAGTCATCGGCAAATGTGACAAAATACCAATATTGACCTCGTGCAACAATGTTAAATGGACCACATACATCACTATGTATTAGTCTTAACTTTTCTTCGGCTCTTCCTACCTTTTTAGGGTAAGGCTTCTTGGTCATCTTCCCTTCGAGACAAGACTCGCATGTAGGGAGTGGTTCTACCTTGAGGAAGTCAAGGGGACCATCTTTTACTAACCTCTTGATCCTATCAAAATTAATGTGACCAAGTCTCTTATGCCAAAGATAAGTAGACTCAATGCAATGTCTCTTCATTCCAGACATTCTAGATGATGAGACATTGTCACTTTGCAGACATTCATTATTTACCAATGGAAATATCAAATAGAGACCATTAATTAGATTACCAGTTATCAAGACCATTCCATCTTTCTTAATTTCAACAATTGAATTAAAATTGATAAAGAATCCATAAAATAATAGTCTAGATACTGAAATCAAATTTCGATGTGCTGAAGGCACATAAAAGTAGTCTTCTAAAATTAATGTCTTTCCATTAGGTAAATAAAGAGTAAACAAGCCGATTGACTTCACTGCAACATTTGCACCGGAGCCAACTTTAAGATTCTGCTCCTATTTGGTCGGCTTTCTGGTTTCCTTGAACCCCTGCAAAGAATTGCAAACGTGTACAGTGGATCCAGAATCCACGCACCATGAGTTAGGAGGACCGTCCAGAAAGTTAGACTCAATAGTAATATGTACTTCAAAGTATCTCATACCTTGAGTAATTCCGCTATCCTTCTTAAGAGTTGCGAGGTAAGTCCTGCAATTCCTCTTCCAGTGGCCTATTTTACCACAGTGGAAACACTTTCCATTGCCTTTGTTTTCCTTGCTAGCTATCCATGAAGAACATTTGGCAACTCTTGCCTTACCCCAGTTGTCTTTCAACTTTTCTTTACCATTATTTCTCTTCCTTTTCTTTTCAGACATCATCACAGGTATAGGTCTTTCAACAAACATGATTTCACCATCAATATCTTTTCTGATATCATCTTTTACAGCTATCAGTGAGTCCAACAACCCACTTAGAGTCATCTCTAACTTGTTTATACTGTAATTCACTACAAACAAGTTGAATGATCGAGGGAGTGACTGTAGAATAGTATTGATTTTGGTGATATGATCTATCTCTCCGACGTACATCTCCAGTTCTTTAATAAAACCCATCATTTTCATGATGTATTCTCTGACTGAAGTTCCCTCTTTCATCTCGGTGGTAAGAAGAGACCTTAACACTGTTTGTTTGGCAGACTTATTCTCTTCACCAAACATCTCATGTAGGTGATACAATATGTCTAAAGTATTATCCATATGATTATGATGGTTACACAATATAGTGGATAATGATGCTAACACCCAATTTTTTTCTGTCTGATTGGAACGATTCCATAAATCAGCTTCAGCTAACAGATCTGGTGTTGAATCCGGGAGAATCTCAGGTTTAGGAGTTGTAAGACACAGGCTAAGCTTTTCAATAGAGAGAACCAGGTATATCCTAAATTCCCAGTCTACATAGTTAGTTCCGACTAACTTTTCATCACGAAGAATTTCAGTTAATGGGTGTAGGTCAGTCATGATCTAATCAAATGACAAATAAGACAGTATTAGGGATCTATTGTATTCATTAACACCAATTAGATTATGGGTCTGTTTCTAATGGTATTGCCAATTTGAGAAGAATTAATTGGCAACGAAAACCTAGACACTGTCTTAATGTGATCCTGCCTTTGGGCATATCATCACATCACCTTAAATAGGCAGATAGAAACTATCTTCTCCAATTTCACAAATCTGATCTTGTGAATTCTGGAGTATTCAATCTACTGTCTGATCTATAAGGAATGTTATACTCACGCTTTGGCGTTATTGTCTAATATCTCTTATTCATGTGCCCACCTACCATGAACCTAATAAACCCCTAATGAAAGCTCACACTTAGGCGTTATTGCTCCCACTATTTTCTTATTCAGTTTTCACCATGTTCACTCATAGGTGAGAGGGATTGGACCCAACTTTGGCCTGTCAGCTTACTCACACTCCCCACAATAGGATCACATAGTATAAGGTAGAAGATTATAATACTTAGGGACTTGTCCCCAGTCTTATATACACATGATATATCAAGAACAATTATTTCAACAGAATAATTAAACATATAAATAGATATCATCTCATGATAAATAAACAACAGTTATCATCTTATGATAATAAAACATTAGTATACAAGATTAATCGTTATAGGTCAATAAATTAAAATGCATGGATGCAAGGGAATATGATAAGAACAAAGGTAACTCGCAAACTCCTTCACGATCCCTTCCTTTATCATCTTATCTAGATCACATCGCATGATCCTCCTTCGCAGCATGTCCACCAATGCATTAATTAGAATTTAAATGGCATTAGAGAAACCAGTATTCTATTTGTCCTTTTCAGGGAAACCGAATGAATCTGTCCTTTACAGATTGCCAAAACCTACTACATATTAACCTCTAGTATGAATGCATGAATGATCGATCGGTCTGTACCACCGATCGATCGGTCATACGCAGATTTTCTTCATTAAGGGTGTTTAAGACTTTAGCCATTTCCCTTTGGCCTATATAAGGGCTTGTTCGTGCCTTAAGGTTTCAGAAACCCTTTGTGCACTATTTTGAGAGATTTTGAGAGGGAGAAGCTAGGGTTGCTCAAAGCTTGAAGGGAGATCAAGTTTCTTCCCTCCTTTTGGTGTTTCTCATCAAAGAACTTGAAGTTCTTCACGTATTACAAGCTTTTGGAATCAAAACCACTTATTTCACCAAGGTAGATACAGTCTACTACCAATCTTGTGATAGTACTACTTACCCCATGTTGTTCTTCTTGTTCTATACTATATATCTTTTGATTGTTATGGTGTGAAGGGATGTAATTTTACATTGGATGTAAGTTATCACTATGATGCACTCTAAGTGTTTGATTTAATACCTTAGGTGTTTTAACATGTTATTAGTCTTATATGTTCGTCTGCTCGCACTTCTCGCATGAATCGAGGTTTTTCCATTGATTTCTCAAAGTACGGCAAAGGGTTTTGAATAAATGACTTATATGAATGATTCTAAGCAACTCTATGACATCTCTAAGATCGGTTGACAAGCTCTAAGGATCTTGTTAAACTCACAAGAACTCTACGATAAGCTCTAAGATCGGTTCACAAGCTCTAAGGATCATAAGTACAAATGTTCTAAGATCTATATGTTTTGCTCTATGGATATGCTCTACAGTATTTGCTCTATGTCTCTATAGATCATAAATGACTCTAAGTAACTCCATGAACTCTAAGAACTCACAAGACTATGATTATCGTTCGACTCACACGGTTTTGGTTTTGGATTTCATCACATGTGTTATTTTACGGTTTCTACGCTTTGACATGTTTTAAGGATTTCATTCTCCATAATTCGAATACTCTATGCTATTATTGCTTTATTGTTAGTAGTTTGTATACGCTGAGTATTCTGCTCAGTCGATATTTGTTATCATCGGCAGGTGCTCAGGTCCTATTCGACTTATGTGGTACGGAGCCTTGGGTAGAGGAAGAGTACTTCGACCCGGAGCCTTCCATGGATCACTATCAGGATGATGACCCATTAGATAGGCGTCATGATTTCGATTTCTATTGATTACCACATTTAGAAACTTATGATACTTTGTTAAGTGAGAGTGGGACTTGTCCACTCCACCATTTTGGATACTTATACAATTGTATATTTTGTTGGTTCGTACTTGAGCCAAGTAATAGGAGTAATTAGTGATGCTTTTGGCTTCCGCTATGTTTAGTTATGGATTGCTTCTGCTATGCATTGTAAATCGTTTCTGCTATGTATGTTGTGTACTCTGATAGGTTTCCATGCGTGCCTTATGTATCATATTGGAGGTATGATGCGGCGGTCACAATTCAAAGTATCCCTAACTCCTAGGGCGTATTTTGGATCGCGACAAATGGGATAACATTAGGTAAGCCAGGGTAAGAATGTCTTAGAGCAATCTGTGGAGATGCTCACATAAGAAATACAAGCTCAATAATTGATTAAAAGTTAATCAATTATTTAAGTGATTAAAAGTTACTCATTTAATTAAATAGATTAAAAGTTAATCTATGGTTTAAATTAATTGTTAATTTAAATCTAGGGATTATTTTAGTAATTATTTAATTAACATAATTAAAGGGGAAATGGGTTTGACCCATATCCATAAACCCATCTATATGGACCTTTAATATGGGCCAAAGCCCATGGGTTTAAACCCTAGGGTGGGGTGCCCACTTGAGGAATCCTAATTGGATTAGGATTATGTTAATTGAATAATTGTTGAAATATGATTCCTATAATTAAGGAATTAAAATTCAATTGTTGGATTGCAATAAGGATGAGGATAAGTTGTAATTGGATTACAACTTGGAGTGTTTAACTTCTCAAACTCCACGCCCCCTTGAAGCTCATGCCCCCCCCCCTCCCTCTTTGGTCTAGGTTTCCTAGTTTGACTAAGATTTGTCTCTTGTGTTGGATGTTGACTTATCCCTTTTAATTAAGGAATCCTCTTTTATTAGGGACTCTTTAATTAGTAGGATTACTATAACTAAAGTAGTTATAGATTAAGTAGAAGTTTAATTATTTAACAGTAAGAGTTATTATTAATTAATAAATAACTCCTACTAGATAAGTTGTAGTTGGAATAGGATTAGGATAGGATCCTAGTCTATATATACCCCAACACTCTAGACCATTAAGTACATTTTTCCATAATTTTTTTTGTCCTCTCCTCTCTGTCTCTAAACCGTGAGACCCTAGGGATACCCCTAGGGATTTTCGTGAGCTTCTAAGGTGGTATAAGTTGGGTTTTGTTTATTCTAGGGTTTTAAACCTTAGTATTTTTGGTGATAGAAGGTCTACACCATTACTCCATCTTCTTCCTCTTGCTTCTATGATTCCAAAGGGGATTCTAAAGCTTCGTTGAGATAGCGAAGAAAAAGGATCGAGCTTCTAGTATTTTTTGGAGAAATCTCTACAAAGAGTTCTGATGGTTCGAGTGGATTAAGCTTCACCGGTGAACATCATTCACCGAGGTGATATGACTAAAACTCTTAGATAATTTTGATGCTTTGTATGGTGTTAAAATCCAAGGGGATCCAGTTTCCGCATAAATTTTTATCCGGATCCCCCTTCAAGTGGTATCAGAGCTCATGGTTAGGAGTTTTTTTTTGTTTATTTTGATAAGGTAATTAAATGGATAATTTTATTCATAAGATGAATTTAATTTAGATCTATTTAATACTACTCCTAGTTTTTATTATTTTATTTGTTCATGAGATGAATAAATAAATATTTATTATATTATTAAATGAGATTTGATAATTAAATAATTTTAAAAACTAGTATTATATGTGATATAATTAAATTCAAAATAAAGAGTTTATTTTGAAATTCCTTTTAAATGATGTGATCATATAATATATATTTATTAATTGTTTAAAATAATTAATAAATGATTTTTCCCATAAATAGATTTTATTCAAAAAATTATAAAACCCTAATTTATGATTTGATCATATTTAGGATTTTCGATTCTCTTATTTTTTATTTTAATCCTGGATAATAGTAGAACCAATCTATATGAAAGGATCTTACATTCGGGAAATAAATAAATTTTTTTTAGAGATTTTAAGAAAATTCTATCTTATATTTTAAAAATAATTTTATGAAAATTGTTTTAAGAAAAATATAATTATTTTATTTTTTTCGGGGTTACATCTATATAAGATATAGATTTCTATTGAGCGATTTGATAATTGTTATCAAATTTTAAATCCTTTTAAAATAAGAAAAAGTACTCCATCACCCTGTAGCATCTTTTTTATATGAGATTATAGTTATGGGTCATAATTTATGATAAATTATTTATCATTCATGCGTTCATGTCGCGACCCAAAACCCACCCTAGGAGTTAGAGTGAACTTTGGACGACTAATCATGGATTACATGACTTGCTTAACAAATCAACCTGCAAAAACCCACAGAGCATATACAATAGAGGACATTATCAGCGGAAACATACTCTAACATGGCACAGCGGAAGTCTACCAACCTCTATGTATATACATGCGCAAATCCAAGTTTATACAAAAAGTAACCAAAGAAAGTGCGGACAGTCCCGCCAAAATGCATGGATATAACTCTCATCTCACCCACAGCTAATCCACTCAGAATCTACAACCACCTAATGGTAACCCTCTACTGGAGGTTCCTCCAAAGGTTCCTCGACGTACTCCTCTTCCACCCATGGACCCGGAGCACAAACATCAAATGGAGCAGCAGCTCCCTCAGAACCTGCCGACATAAGAAGTACGGCTGAGCATGGAATACTCAGCAGATACTAAATACTAACCAACAATTATAGAATAAAAATGGCAATACATAATCAGGAGCAATTCATATATGTCAAGCGGAAACAATTCATATCATACAAGGAAGTAAATCAATTTATAATCACGCTTGTATTTCGTAGAAAGCCGATAAATCCTCTTGAAAACATCGTGCACTTGACTTGACTTGAAATATCTTTTCGTACTTGAAAGCTTGTCTTGTCTATCTTGCTTGATTCTTGTATGTCGTGTCATGTCATGCATGTCATGCGTGCTTGCTTGTGATCATGTAACTTGTGAGATACACTTGTGAGATGTCCTTGTGAGATGCTCTTGAGAGATGCCTTGAGAGGGAAGGGAGACCCTTCTTTATGCAATGCATTTGCGAGGGAAGGGAGACCCTTCTTCATGATATGTATGTACTTGCGAGGGAAGGGAGACCCTTTTTCATGATATGCACTTGTGAGTGAGGGGAGACCCCTCGTGGAATGTTGGTTCTTGTCTTCTTGTGAAAAGCGAGGTAAAACATATCATAGGATATATCCCACCTCTAACCATGTTCTTGAAAACCTCGATAAATCATGTCATGCATGCCGTGCTCGTGGGAACCGTGTACATACTTGCATTTAAATTTAAACATGACATTTGAGTAATTTCACAACACATATAACATCAATGGTTGAACAATGTAATATTCATATCATTTAGGGAAAGCAAAAAACCACACTATCATAGTCCCTAGCAATATTCATAATTTATCAGGCTTGCATCTCCGAATTTACAACTCACTTTACTCACTTTGGCATTTCATCAAACATGGTGTGTTCATTATGGATTTACCCTACAACATGCTTTTCTAGGCGGGTTTTACTCAAATCATACATGTATGTTTATTATTGGAACAATGCCCTTCCCCATTTGTTCATCACACACAACCATTGGCATCCAATCGCCCATTCCATCTCCATTCTCCATTCACAACCATCCATCTCATAGCACAAGTGTAAATAAAGGAAAATGAAGAGAAAAAGAGGGAAAAGAGGAACTATAACTAGGAGGGTAGTAAGAAGTACCGACCTTGAAGAGATGAGGAAGAAATCCCTCTTTCAAACGACTGTGTAGCTGCTGCCCTAGCTTGGAGAACACTCTCCATGAGTGCTTGAGCCGAGATCTTGAAGAAAAACCGGACTGGAGGTGATCTAGGGTCTCAAAACCCCTTTGATTTCTCTCCAAAATGGAAACCCTAGGTTGGAATCGCCTTCTCCCCTTTCTCCTATTCTCTCAAACTCTCTAAGTGTCGAATAATGCCCTAAAGGCTCGGGTTAAACTCTTAATGTAAGAGTGAACCAACCAAAAGACCATAATACCCTTACTGAACTTCTGTAAAAACACGAGTGCCGAACTCGTTGTGCTGTGAACAGTGCCAACTCGTTGTGCTGTGAACAGTGCCAACTCATTGTGTTGTGAACAGTGCCAACTCGTTGTGCTGTGAACAGTGCCAACTCGTTGTACTGTGAAAGGTGCCGAACCCGTTGTTCGTTGTGTTGTGCCTAGTGCTGAACACGTTGTCCATTGTCTTATGTACAACGTGCCCGTTGTGCTGCACAACGTACCCGTTGTGAGCTGTACAACGTACCCGTTGTGAACTGCACAACGTACCCGTTGTGAACTGTACAACGGATGCACATAGTATTCGTTATCAGAGTACGTTGTCTGTGCTACGTTATCAGAGTACGACGCCAGAGCACGTCCTTAGTGCCTTCCGAGTTACGTCCTCAGTGCATAACCGAGCTACGATTTCCTACAGGTTCAGACTGTTTTGGCCATATCTTTTGACTCGTTCGTCCGATTTTGACGATTCAACTTGCGTTGTGTTCGTACTTCGAAAAGGAACATTTCTGACATTTTGAAATTTCCAAATTCTTCCTCATTTATTAATTATACCTCTTAAAAAGGCAAAATGACAACGAAAGTGTCATGTATTAAGCATGAAAAGGTCTGGGCTCTACAGTTCATATTAGAGGATAATATGTATTAGGTTTTGGCAATCTGTAAAGGGCAGATTCATTCGGTTTCCCTGAAAAGGGCGAATGGAATACTGGTTTTCCTAATGCCATTTAAATTTTGTTTAATGCATTGGTGGCGATGCTGTTAAGGAGGATGTTGCAATGTGATCTTGATAAGATGATAAAGGAAGGGATCGTGAAGGAGTTTGCAAGCTACCTTTATTCTTATCTCATTCTCTTGCATCAATGCATTTCAATTTATTGACCCATAGCGATTAATCTCATATATTATTTTTTTTATTTTATCATGAGATGATATATGTTTATATGTTTAATTATTCTGTTGAAATAATTGCCCTTGATATATCATGTGTATATAAGACTGGGGACAAGTCCCTAGGTATTATGATCTTTTGTCATACACTATGTGATCCTATAGTGGGGAGTGTGAGTAAGCTGACAGGCCAAAGCTAGGCCCAATCCCTCTCACCTTTGTGTGAACATGGTGAAAACTAAATAGGCAAATAGTGGGAGCAATAACGCCAAAGCGTGAGCTTTCACTAGATTTTTATTAGGTTCATGGTAGGTGGGCACATGAATAAGAGATATTATACAATAACGCCAAAGCATGAGTATAACATCCCTTATAGATCAGACAGTAGATCGAATACTCCAGAATTCACAAGATGAGATCTCTGAAATTGGAGAAGATAGTTTCTATCTGCCTATTCAAGACGATGTGATGATGTGCCCAAAGGCAGGATTACATAAGCCAGTGTCTAGGTTTTCGATGCCAATTGATTCTTCCCAAATTGGCAATACCATTAGAAATAGACCCATAATCTATAGGTAATAATGAATTAAATAGATCCCTAATACTATCTTATTTGTCATTTGATTAGATCATGACAGGCTTACTTGACCTATGTCTTAAGACACCTAAGCCCGAAGTTCCTCCAAATGCTTCACCGACCCAAAAGGCTGAGTTAGAGCAATGAAGAGGTCCAATTAGATGACCAAATGTTACATACTGGCTTCGATGTCTAACATTTTGCAAAGCCAGAATGAACACATCGATAAGGTTTTTGACATTTTGCAAAACCTTTATGAGATGTTTGGTTAGCAAAATAGGTCAACTTGAAAAGTAAAGTTAAAATCTCTTGTAAACACTAAAATGGCTGAGGGAACTCTAGTCAGAGAGCACATCATAAAGATAATGGGCTTATTGAATGAACTGGAAATTCTTGGTGGAGAGATGGATGCCATCACTCAAGTTGACACTATTCTGCAGTCACTTCCTTCGTCCTTCAATTCGTTCGTGTTAAATTATAACATGAACAAGAGTGAAATGTCACTTAGTGAGCTTATGAACTGTCACGATCCAAAACTCACCCTAGGAGTTAGAGTGAACTTTGGACGACTAATCATGACTTACATGACTTGCTAGACAAATCATCCTACAAAAACCCACAGAGCATATACAAAGAGGATATAAATAGTGGAAACATACTTAAACATCGCACAACAGAAGACTTAACCAAACCTCTATGTATATACAAGTGATCCAAGTTATACAAAAAGATACACAAAATAAAGTGCGGACATACCCGCCAAAATACATAAATCTAACTCTCAAGCTCACCCACAGCTAACCACTCAAAATCTACCACCACCTAATAGTAGCCCTCTACCGGAGGTTCCTCCACAGGCTCCTCAATGTACTCCTCCTCCACCCAAGGGCTCGGAGCACAGACATCAAATAGAGCAGCCGCTCCGCTATCACCTGCCGACATAAGAAGTACGGTTGAGCATGGAATACTCAGTGGGTATCAAATACTAATCAACAGTCATAGCATAAAAATGGCAATACATAAAGCAGGAGCAATTCATATATGTAAAACGGGAACAAGTCATATTATACAAGGAAGTAAAGCAATTTATAATCATGGTTGCATTTCGTAGAAAGCCAATAAAACCTCTTGAAATCATCGTGCACTTGACTTGACTTGAAATATCTTTTTCGTACTAGAAAGCTTGTCGTGTTTGTCTTGTTTGATCTTATCGAGCGTGTCATGCCATGCCACACCATGCATGTCATGCGTGCTTACTTGTGATCTTGTGACTTGTGAGATACACTTGTGAGATGTCCTTGTGAGATGCACTTGAGAGGGAAGGGAGACCCTTCTTGATGAGATGCACTTGAGAGGGAAGGGAGACCCTTCTTTATACAATGCACTTGTGAGCGAGGGGAGTCCCCTCGTGGAATGTTTGTTCTTGTTTTCTTGTGAAAAGCAAGGTAAAACATATCGTAGGGTATGTCCCACCTCTAATTCTCGTTCTTGAAAACCTCGGTGTATTCATGTCATGCATGTCGTGCTCGTGGAAGCGTGTACATACTTGCATTTAAATTTAAATATGACATTTGGAGAGTTAATAATACCTAGACTATCAATCATTTAAGCAATTCAATATTCATGTAATTTAGGGAAAACAAGAAGGCACACTATCATAGGTCCTAGCAATTTCCACAATTAATTAAGCATACATTTCCTTAATTTACAATTCATTTCTCTCACCTTGGCATTTCATCAAACATGGTGAGTACATTATTTGTTAAGCCTATCACATGCTTTTCTAGGTGGGTTCACATTCACAACATGCTTGTATGTTTATTTTTGGTGCAATGCCCTTCCCCGTATCATTCATCACATCATCCACTCGGCATCCATTCGCCAACATCCCTCTCCATTCACACCATTCACCATTTCAACTCATAATACATTTATGGATGAAAGAAAACAACGAATACAAAGAATAAGGGAAGAAAGAAAAAGCTATAACTAGGAGGATAGCAAAAGCTACTGACCTTGAAAAATGAGGGAAAGAATCCCCTTCCAACACGTCCATGAGTCGCTGCCCTAGCTTGGAGAAACTACTCCTCGCGTGCTTGAACCGGAATCTTGAAGCAATCCAAGCTTGAGGTGATCTAGGGTTCTTAAACCCTTTGATTTCTTTTCAAAAATCAAACCCTAGGTTAAGAAAACCCTTTCTCTCCTCTCCTTAGCTCTCAAATGTCCTAAGTGTTGAGAATGAGCCCTAAAGGCTTGGGCAACCCTTAAGAGGAAGGAGTGAAACCCCCAAAAGACGAAAACACCCTAATGAAATTTCTGCTAAAACACGAAGACCGAGCGATCAATGTTTATGACCGATCGATCGTTGCCTACCGAGCGATCGGTGTTTTGACCGAGCTCTCAACCAAAAATCAACTCTCTGGAAAATTTTCCCATACAAATTTTTCGACCAGTCGATAACCTCCGATCAATCGGTTTTGGACCGATCGATCGCTCCATGGACCGAGCGATCGGTGGTCTGCAGGTTTTGACACAGAGACCATTTTTCACCCATTTTCCACTACTTGGACTGATCCTAGTTCTCTTTTGACCTTTCCTAAACATGACTAGGGTCTCCTTAAAGCTTGTATACGTGCTTAAATAATTCATTAAATTAATCATAGCATTCTTGACACAATTTTCTCACAGTTCCAAATTTCCATTTCATGAATTTGAGATTACATAGGCTACATGCCTTGGCACTTATACCAAGACATGTACAAAAAGTTCTGGGGTTCTACATCCTCCCACCTAACAAAAATTTCGTCCTCGAAATTTGGACTGCACATGCATTACAAACCAAAACAAAATCACAAGTCATATACACAAGCCTATTTAAACAACTCGGGATACTTTACTTTGACTTCGGCCTCACGCTCCCATGTAGCTTCTTCTCGAGCATGATGCTACCATTTCATAAGAACCAATGGAATAGTTTTGTTGTGAAGGACTTGCTCTCTTCGATCCAATATATGAACCAGCTTCTCAACTAAAGTGAGATCCTCCTGTATTTCCAACGGCTCCAAGTCTATGACATGTGAAGGGTTCGCAATGTACTTCCGAAGCATAGACACATGGAAAACGTTGTGAACCGCGGCCATGTGAGGTGGAAGAGCTACCCTGTAAGCAACCTCACCAACTCACGTGATGATCTCAAACGGGCCAACATATCGAGGACTAAGTTTTCCTCGCCTGCCAAATCTCATAATCCCCTTGCTAGGGGATACCTTCGCAAAGACTTGATCCCCAACCTGGAATTCCAGGTCCCTACGGCGTGAGTCTGCACAGCTCTTTTGACGATCTTAAGCGGCTTTCAACCGATCCCGGATGGTCTTAACTATACTTGCAGTTTGCTCGATCAACTCCGGACCAAGTACTTTCCTTTCTCCTACCTCATCCCAATAGAGAGGTGATCTGCAACTTTGCCCATACAAGGCCTCAAATGGAGCCATTTGGAGGCTCGCCTGATAGCTATTGTTGTAGGCAAATTCAACCAAAGGCAAGTGCTCTTCCCAATTCCCTTTGAAATCCAACATACCAGCCCGAAGCATATCTTTGATGACTTGGTTCACCCTCTCAGTTTGTCCATCCATCTATGGATGAAAGGCGGTGCTGAAATCAAGTCGGGAACCCATAGCTTCCTGAAAGCTTTTCTAGAATCTGGTTGTAAATCTCGTATCCCAATCCGACACAATACTGACTGGCACTCCGTGTAACCTAACCACTTCCTTGATGTATAGCGCAGCAAACTGGCTAGAATTGAAAGTAGTTCGGTAGGGTAGGAAATGGGCGAACTTTGTCAGACGATCCACTACTACCCATATCGCATCTGAGCCCTTTTCCATCCTTGGCAAGCCAACTATGAAGTCCATGGAGATGTTCTCCCATTTCCACTCGGGAATAGGAAGAGACTGCAATAGACCGACGGGTCGCATGTGTTCTGCTTTCACCTGTTGGCACACCAAGCACCGTGCCACGTATTCCGCAACATCCCTCTTTATATTCCACCATCAAAAGTGACTCATGAGGTTTTGGTACATCTTCGTACCCCCAGGATGCACAGTATACTTCGAACAATGTGCTTCATCCATGATCTCTCGTCGAAGATCTGCATTGGCCGGAATGCACAACCTTCCTTTAAACGTAATAGCACCTCGGCTAGTGAGAGAAAAGTCTTCACTACCCTTGGCAACTTCCTTATCCTGATAAGCCAACAACTCAGCATCCGTGGCTTGGTTTTCATAGATCAAATCTATAATGTATAGCCGAACCATGACATTTGTCAAAACAGGACCGCGAACTGTATCATTCACACTGATGTCCAGATTTGCCAAATCTTCAATTAATTTCTATTCTTGCACCAACATGTGAGCTAATAACCCCGGAGGTCTTCAACTCAAAGCATCTGCTACTACGTTCTCTTTCCCCAGGTGGTATTGGATGGTGTAGTCATAGTCTTTCAAAAATTCCATCCAACGCCGTTGCCTTAGATTCAGCTCCTTTTGGGAAAAGAGATATTTGAGAATCTTGTGATCCGTGAACACATAGAATTCTACCCTGTACAAGTAATGTCGCCAAATCTTAAGTGCAAACACGACTGCAGCAAGTTCCAAGTCATGCGTGGGGAATTCTTATCATACTCCTTCAATTGCCTGGATGCATAGTGTAGAGCCCTGGACTTTTTCACATTTAATGCATGACACTTTTGTTGCCATTTTACTTTAAAGAGGTATAATTAATAAATAAGGAAGAAATTGGAAATTCCAAAATGTCAGAAATGTTCGTTTTCGAAGTACGAACCCAACGCAAGTTGAATCGTCAAAATCGGACGAACGAGTCAAAAGTTATGGCCAAAACAGTTTGGACCTGCAGACCACCGATCGCTCGGTCCATGGAGCGATCGATCGGTCCAAAACCGATCGCTCGGAGGCTATCGACTGGCCAAGATTTTTGTATGGGAAAATTTTCCAGAGAGTGAAATTTTAACCGATCGCTCGATTATGAAACCGATCGATCGGTAGGCAACCGATCGATCGGTCATTAACACCGCTCGCTCGGTACTTGCGTTTTTTTGCAGAAATTTTAGTAAGGGTACTATGGTCTTTTGGTCGGTTTACTCTTACCTTAAGAGTCTTGCCCGAGCCTTTAGGGCATCATTCGACACTTAGAGAGTTTGAGAGAATAGGAGAAAGGGGAGAAGGCGATTCCAACCTAGGGCTTGTCTTTGGAAGAGAAATCGAAGGGGTTTTGAGACCCTAGATTACTTCAAGCTCGGCTCTTCTCCAAGATCACTGCTCAAACACTCGTGGAGAGCGTTCTCCAAGCTAGGGCAGCAGCTACACGGTCATTTTGGAAATGGGTTTCTCCCCTCATTGTTCAAGGTTGGTACTTCTTGCTACCCTCCTAGTTATAGTTCCTCTTTTCCCTTTATTTCTCTTTATTTTCCTTTATTTACACATGTGCTATGAGATGGATGGTTGTAAATGGTGAATGGAGATGGAATGGGCGATTGGATGCCAATGATTGTGTTGTGATGATTAAAATGGGGAGGGCATTGTTCCAATAATGAACATACATGCATGATTTGAGTAAAACCCATCTAGAAAAGCATGTTGTAGGGTAAATCAATAATGAACACACCATGTTTGATGAAATGCCAAGATGAATGAAATGAATAATAAATAAAGAAATTGCATGCTTAAACATTCATGGAAATTGCTAGGGTTATGGTAGTGTGTTTTCGCGCTTTCCCTAAATTGTTTAATTTATTACTTGTATATATGGTGATGTGCAATGTATTGTGAATTCCCCAAAATGTCATATTTAATTTCCATTGCAAGTGTGTACACGATTACACGAGCATGGCATGAAACGATGTGATTTACCGATGTTTTCAAGGACGAGATGTAGAGGTGGGGCATATCCTACGATATGTTTCACTCCACTTTTGTCAAGGACAAGATGATCATGCATTGCATAGGGAAGGGTCTCCCATCTCATCGCATGGCATGGCATGGCATTACACGCATGGCATAGCATCGCATGACACGCATAGCATAGCATTTCATGACACTCATGGCATGACATGACATGCATGGATGCTAGTTGCGACGGACTATGAATAGCAACTAGGCATACCCATCTGCATATAGGGTACTGGTTGCGACAGACTATGATCGGCAACTAGGCATACCCATCTGCATATAGGGTACTGGTTGCGACAGACTATGAACGGCAACTAGGCATATCATTCCGCATGGATGCTAGTTGCGACGGGCTATGAACAGCAACTAGTCATACACATTCTGCATGGATGCTAGTTACGACGGGCTATGAACGGCAACTAGGCATGTCATTCCGCATATAAGGTACTAGTTGCGACGGACTATGAACGGCAACTAGGCATATCATTCATCATATAGGATACTAGTTACGATGGGCTATGAACGGCAACTAGGCATGTGAACATGTTTAAATTCCGAATAAGCAAGCATGATACAAGCATGACAAGCATGACACGGTAAATAAGTTCCCAATTACGCGAAGGGTAATTTAAGTCAAGTCAAGTGCATGGTGTTTTTCAAGGATTTTATCGGCTTTTCATGAACTGCAAGCATGATTATGAATTTCCTTATTTCTTTGTATGATATTAACTGTTCCTGATTCATATATATCTATATTGTTTCCTGGGTATGCATTGCTATCTCTTGCTATAACTGTTGGTTAGTATTTAGTACCCGCTGAGTATTCCATGCTCAGCCGTACTTCTTATGTCGGCAGGTTCTGAGGGAGCTGCTGCTCCATTTGATGTTTGTGCTCCTGGTCCATGGGTGGAGGAGTACGTCGAGGAGCCTTTGGAGGAACCTCCCGTAGAGGGTTATCAGTAGGTGGTGTTAGATTCTGAGTGGATTAGCTGTGGGTGAGCATGAGGGATTATATCCTTGTATTTTGGCGGGCATGTCCACACTTTCTTTGTTTTGATTTCTTTGTATTAAAACTTGGACCATGTGTATATACTTAGAGGTTTGTTAGACTTCCACTGTGTCTTATTGTTGTGCTTCCGCTGTTATCCTCTATTGTATATGCTCTGTGGGTGTTTTGCCGGTGGTTTGTCAAGCAAGTCATGTAATTCATGATTTAGTCGTCCACGATTCACTCTAACTCCTAGGGTGGGTTTTGGGTCGCTACAGAAGTGGTATCAGAGCTTAGGCTTTTGGTCTCTAGGGTCACTTAGAATCTTATACCACGGCTTGACAAGAGCATATGTTAGGAAACAAGTTAGGAAGGAAGTAAGTCGGGAGCGAGTCTGGTTCCAAGTGTAAGACTAAACTTTAGTCTTAGTTTAAAATGGTTGCTTTAACCAAGTACGGGTCCTAGGTACGCTAGAACACTAAAGTATAAGTATAATATGATGAATACTCTGATGACTTGATGTGATGTATATTAGTATTATACAACTAATACAAATTGAATTATTGTGAAATGACATTGAAATAAACTGTGGTTTCAAGTTAGATTCATGTGGTGTTATTATTCTCAGGACTTTAGTCATGAGACGGAACACACGGGGTCGTGGACCACATACCAGAGCTTCCTCTTCTTCACGGGATGAGGATGAGCAGCCGGACCTCTCTCAGGTCTTAGGCTCTATTGCTGAGACACTCGCCATCCTGGCGGCTCGGCAAACTATACCGGCATCAGCGGCACCTACTCCACCGCCTGGAGCTCCAGTACATCGTACAGCTGGAGTTGAGGCATTCCGGAGATTGAGGCCTCCATCCTTCCATGCGAGTGTGGACCCTCTTGCTGCGGAGGCTTGGATCCTCCAGGTTGAGAAGATATTTGCGGTGCTCTCTCCTACAGAGGAAGAGAAAGTAGCATGGGCAGTTTTCATGCTAGAAGGTGAAGCCCACCATTGGTGGTTGTCCGCATTGAGGACACGGAACTTGACCATGCAAGGTCAACCGTGGACTTGGGAGGAGTTTAAGGATACGTTCTATAAGAAGTATTTCCCGGTTGGAGCTCGAGAAAAGAAAGAGAGAGAATTCATCAACCTTGAGCAAGGTTCGATGTCTGTGGCCGCTTATGAGGCCAAGTTCTCGGAGCTATCACGCTTCGCGACACATATGATTGCCACCGAGGCAATGAAGGCGAGGAGGTTTGAGCAAGGACTCAAGGATGTCATCATGGAGAAAGTATCGGTCTTTAGGCACACCACTTACGCTGAAGTGGTGGATAAAGCCTTGTTGGTTGAGACAAACTCTGAGGCGGTGTCCAAGAAGAGGGAATTGACGAGAGGCCAATCTAGTAGTTTAGCACCTCTAGAGAGGCGGGCTTGTACCGGCCCTTATCAGTATACATGGCCAGCACCACCGATGAGGCCGACTTATGCGCCTCCAGCACCACGGTAGTATGTACCACAGGCACCTCGACCTCAGGCCCTCCCTGCCCCATGGCCAGTTGCACCTCAGGTGGCGAGATATGCTCCACCTCAGGCCCCTCCTACCCGCACACACAAGGCCTGCCCTTCATGCGGCCGAAGGCACCCAGCAGGGGATTGCCTAAGAGCATCGGGTGGATGTTTTCACTGTGGTCGCCAAGGCCACGTGATTAGGGATTGCCCTACCCGGCATTTACCAGGCCAGTCTCAGGGGATTAGCCACCAGCACGCCCAGCAGGATCATATCAGGCGTCAACTCAGACTACCCGGTCTACACCTCAGTCTCGCCAGGCGAACCAGGGGCGTGTATTTGCTTTGACAGAGGGTGATGCACTTGCATCTGATGATGTGGTGCAAGGTACGCGTTTGGAGTTATTTTCTTTATTCGTGATTGTTATGTTATGTTTTATTCCTTGTGTACATACTTGGTATGCTATATATATATACCTATGTGTATACATTGTTGATGCTTGAATTGACGTAACTAGTTAAAATTTCAGGAACCCTACTAGTCAGTGAGTATTTGGTTCAAGTATTGATAGATACCAGGTCTACTCATTCGTTTGTCTCGTCGAGTTTTTCAGAAGGCTTTTCTGTGGAGCCTAGTCAGCTAAAACCGGAGTTAGCCATTTCGACTCCTCTCGGCAAAACAATATTGGCAGATAAAGTGTATAGAAATAGTGTGGCCCAAGTTGGAAGCCACGAGTTGGCGGTTGATCTCATCGTCCTTGGATTCCAAGACTTTGATGTTATATTGGGAATGGATTGGTTAGCAGCACATCATGGGCATGTAGCTTGCTTTGAGAAGATGGTACTCTTCAAGCCGGTAGAAGGAAAACCATTTCACTTTCCGGGGTTGAAAGGTAGAGATATTGCTCGCTTTACGGCATTGTACCTAGCGAACCTCGAGGCAAAGGACTCTTCGACTATTCCGGTCGTGAGTGAATTCCTGGATGTATTTCCAGAGGAGTTGCCAGGATTACCTCTAGACAGAGAGATTGAGTTTGTGATCGAGCTTGCACCAGGCATAGCTCCCATCTTTCAGGCTCCGTATAGAATGGCCCCGGTTGAACTTAAGGAGTTGAAGACCCAGTTGGAGGAATTGCAAGGCCTTGGCTTCATTCGACCAAGTGTCTCACCATGGGGTGCCCCGGTGTTGTTTGTTAAGAAGAAAGATGGCTCGATGCGGATGTGCGTCGATTACCGGCAATTGAACAAAGTCACTATAAAGAATAGGTATCCCTTGCCTAGGATTGATGACTTGTTCGATCAGTTGAAGGGAGCGAGATTTTTCTCGAAGATAGATCTTCGATCGGGTTATCACCAGTTGATGATTAAGGTGGAAGATGTTCCCAAAACTGCTTTCAGGACTCGATATGGGCACTACGAGTTCTTGGTGATGCCTTTTGGTCTCACGAACGCGCCGACAGCCTTTATGGATTTGATGAACTGGGTGTTCCGACCATATCTTGATAGGTGCGTGATTGTATTTGTTGATGACATTTTGGTTTATTCCCAGACACGGGAAGATCACACACGCGATCTACGCCTTGCTTTGAAAATGCTAAGAGAGCACAAGCTATATGCCAAACTTAGCAAGTGTGAGTTTTGGTTCGAAGAGGTGGCATTTGTAGGCCACGTTGTTTCCACGGAAGGCATATCGGTAGATCCAAAGAAGATAGAGGCTGTTATGAATTGGGCAAGGCCCAAGGGTGTCACAGAGATACGCAATTTTCTTGGGTTGGTAGGCTACTATAGGAGATTCGTAGAGGGTTTCTCCAGCCTTGCAGCACCGCTCACTTACCTGACAAGGAAGAACGCCAAGTTTGTATGGAGTTATGAGTGCGAGATCAGTTTCATGGAACTGAAGAAGAGGCTTACTATAGCCCCTGTCCTTACTGTGCCATCTGGACCTTATGGGTATGAGGTGTATAGTGATGCCTCACACGTTGGACTTGGGTGTGTACTCATGCAGCACAAGAAAGTCATTGCCTATGCATCAAGGCAATTGAAGGAGCATGAGAAGAATTATCCCACACACGACTTGGAGCTTGCGGTGGTCGTGTTTGCACTTAAGATTTGGCGTCATTACCTTTATAGGGTGGAGTTCTATGTGTTTACCGATCACAAGAGTCTCAAGTATCTCTTTTCTCAAAAGGAGCTGAATCTAAGGCAACGGCGTTGGATGGAATTTTTGAAAGACTATGATTGTACCATTCAATACCACCCGGGTAAAGCAAATGTAGTGGCTGATGCTTTGAGTAGAAGACCTCCGGGGTTATTAGCATGCATGTTAGTGCAAGAATGGAAGCTACTTGAAGACTTGGCAAATCTGGACATTAGTGTGAATGACTCTGTCTATAGTCTTATCTTGGCAAATGTCACGGTTCGGCCATACATTATAGATTTGATCCAAGAATACCAAGCCACGGATGCTGAATTATTGGCTTATCGGGACAAGGAAGTTGCTAAGGGTAGTGAGGACTTCTCTCTCACTAGCAAAGGTGCTATCACATTCAAGGGAAGGCTGTGTGTCCCAGCCAATACAGATCTTCGGAGGGAGATTATGGATGAAGCCCACCGGGCAAAGTACACTGTGCATCCAGGGGTACGAAGATGTACCGGAACCTCAAGAGTCACTTTTGGTGGCAGAATATGAAGAGGGATGTTGCAGAATATGTGGCACTGTAGAGCCCCAGACCTTTTCACATTTAATGCATGACACTTTCGTTGCCATTTTGCCTTTAAAGAGGTATAATTAATAAATAATGAAGAAATTGGAAATTCCGAAACATCAGAAATGTTCCTTTTCGAAGTACGAACCCAACGCAAGTTGAATCGTCAAAATCGGACGAACGAGTCAAAAGATATGGCCAAAACAGTCTGGACCTATAGGCAATCGATCGCTCGGTTATGCTCTTGAGGACGAGCTCTGGAGAGGCACTAAGGACGAGCTCTGGAGAGGCACTAAGGACGTAGCTCGGAAGGCACTAAGGACGTAGCTCGGAAGGCACTAAGGACGTACTCTGATAACGTAGCTCTAGCTCTGATAACGTATACGTTGTGCATCCGTCGTGCAGCAGACAACGGGTACGTTGTACAGCTCACGACGGGCACGTTGTACATAAGACAACGTGACAACGTGTTCGGCACTATTCACAGCACAACCTGTTTGGCACTATTCACAGCACAGCGTGTTCGGTACTATTCACAGCACAACGTGTTCGGCACTATTCACAGCACAACGTGTTCGGCACTATTCACAGCACAACGTGTTCGGCACTATTCATAGCACAACGTGTTCGGCACTATTCACAGCACAACGTGTTCAGCACTATTCACAGCATAACGTGTTTGGCACTATTCACAGCACAACGTGTTCGGCACTATTCACAACACAACGTGTTTTGCACTATTCATAGCACAACGTGTTCGGCACTATTCACAGCACAACGTGTTTGGCACTATTCACAGCTCAACGTGTTCGGCACTTGTGTTTTTGCAGAAATTTTAGTAAGGGTATTATGGTCTTTTGGTCGGTTCACTCTTACCTTAAGAGTTTAACCCGAGCCTTTAGGGCTCATTCTCAACACTTAGAGGATTTGGGGGATTAGAAGAGAGGAGAAAGGGTTTCCTAAGCTAGGGTTTTGCTTTTGGAGAAGAATCAAAGGGGTTTTGAGACCCTAGATCACTTCAAGTCTAGTTTTTCTCCAAGATCACGGCTCAAGCACTCTTGGAGAGCGTTCCCCTAACTAGGGCAGCACCTCACGGTCGTTTTTGGAAGGGGTTTCTTCCTCATTTCTTCAAAGTCGGTACTTCTTACTACCCTCCTAGTTATAGTTCCTCTTTTCCCTTTATTTCTTTGATTTTATTTCATTTACACATGTGCTATGAGATGGATGGTTGTGAATGGTGAATGGAGATGGAATGGGCGATTGGATGCCAAGGGTTGTGTTGTGATGATTAAAATGGGGAGGGCATTGTATCCATAATAAACACACCTTTATGATGTGAGTAAACTCACCTAGAAAAGCATGATTTAGGTTTAAATGAATAATGAATAATGAACACACCATGTTTGATGAAATGCCAAGGTGAATAAAATGAGTTGTAAATTAGGAAATGCATGCCTAATAAATTATGAATATTGCTAGGGCCTATGATAGTGTGTTTTCTTGCTTTCCCTAAATGATATGAATATTACATTGCTCAATCATTGATGTTATATGTGTTGTGAAATTACCCAAATGTCATATTTAAATTTAAATGCAAGTATGTACACGGTTCCCAAGAGCACAGCATGCATGACATGATTTATCGAGGTTTTCAAGAACATGGTTAGAGGTGGGACATATCCTATGATATGTTTTACCTCGCTTTTCACAAGAAAACAAGAACCAACATTCCACGAGGGGTCTCCCCTCACTCACAAGTGCATATCATGACGAAGGGCCTCCCTTCCCTCGCAGGTACATACATATCATGAAGAAGGGTCTCCCTTCCCTCGCAAGTGCATTGCATAAAGAAGGGTCTCCCTTCCCTCTCAAGGCATCTCTCAAGCGCATCTCACAAGGATATCTCACAAGTGTATCTCGCAAGTTACATGATCACGAGCAAGCACGCATGACATGATACGTACGACACGCTGGACAAGATCAAGTAAGACAAACACGACAAGCTTTCAAGTACGAAAAAATATTTCAAGCCAAGTCAAGTGCACGATGTTTTCAAGAGGTTTTATCGGCTTTCTACGAAATACAAGCATGATTATAAATTGCTTTACTTCCTTGTATGATATGAATTGTTTCCGTCTAACATATATGAATTGCTCCTGATTTATGTATTGCCATTTTTATGCTATGACTATTGGTTGGTATTTGGTACCCGCTGAGTATTCCATGCTCAGCTGTACTTCTTATGTCGGCAGGTTCTGAGGGAGCTGCTGCTCCATTTGATGTTTGTGCTCCTGGTCGATGGGTGGAAGAGGAGTACATCGAGGAGCCTTTGGAGGAACCTCCCGTAGAGGGTTATCAGTAGGTGGTGTTAGATTCTGAGTGGATTAGCTGTGGGTGAGCATGAGTGATATATCCATGTATTTTGGCGGGCATGTCCGCACTTTCTTTTTTTTGATTTCCTTGTATTAAACTTGGACCATGTGTATATACTTAGAGGTTGTTAGACTTCCGCTGTGTTTTATAGTTATGTTTCCGCTGTCATCCTCTATTGTATATGCTCTGTGGGTTTTCGCAGGTTGGTTTGTCAAGCAAGTCATGTAAGCCATGATTAGTCGTCCAAAGTTCGCTCTAACTCCTAGGGTGGGTTTTGGGTCGCGACAGGCACGGTGCTTAGTGTGCCAACAGGTGAAAGCAGAACACATACGACCCGCTGGTCTATTGCATTCTCTTCTTATTCCCGAGTGGAAATGGGAGAACATATCCATGGATTTCATAGTTGGCTTGCCAAAAACGGCAAGGGGCTCAGATGCGATTTGGGTTGTAGTGGATCGTCTGACAAAGTCCGCACATTTCTTATCCTATCGAACTACTTTCAACTCTAGTCAGTTAGCCGCTTTGTACATCAAGGAAGTGGTGAGGTTGCACGGAGTGCCCGTCAGTATTGTGTCGGATCGGGATCCAAGATTCATGTCAAGATTTTGGAAAAGTTTCCAAGAGGCTATGGGTTCCCGACTTAATTTCAGCACCACTTTTCATCCACAGACGGATGGACAAACCGAGAGAGTGAACCAAGTCATTGAAGACATGCTTCGGGCTTGTATGTTGGATTTGAGAGGCAGTTGGGAAAAGCACTTGCCTTTGGTTGAATTCACCTATAATAACAGCTATCAGACGAGTATCCAAATGGCACCATTTGAGGCCTTGTATGGGCGAAGTTGTAGGTCTCCTCTCTATTGGGATGAGGTAGGAGAAAGGAAAGTACTTGGTCCGGAGTTGATTGAGCAAACTGCAAACACAGTTAAAATCATCCGGGATCGATTGAAAGCCGCTCAAGATCGCCAGAAAAGTTATGCGGACACGCGCCGTAGGGACTTTGAATTTCAAGTAGGGGATCAAGTTTTTGTGAAAGTATCTCCTAGCAAAGGGATCATGAGATTTGGCAAGCGAGGCAAGCTCAATCCTCGGTATGTTGGGCCTTTTGAGATTATCACGCGAGTTAGTGAGGTTGCTTACAGGGTAGCTCTCCCACCTCACATGGCCGCAGTTCACAACGTTTTCCATGTGTCTATGCTTCGGAAGTACATTGCGGATCCTTCGCATGTCATAGACTTGGAACCGTTGGAGATTCAAGAGGACCTCACCTTAATTGAAAAGCCGGTTCAGATTTTGGATCGTAGAGATCAAGTGCTTCGCAACAAGACAATCCCTTTGGTTCTTATGCAATGGCAACACCATGCTCGAGAAGAAGCTACATGGGAGCGTGAAGCCGAAGTCAAAGCGAAGTACCCAGAATTATTTGAATGAGTTTTTGCATAAGTTTGTATATGACTTGTAATTTTCTTTTTGGTTTGTAATGCAAGTAGCATCTAAATTTCGAGGACGAAATTTTTGTAAGGGGGGAGGATGTAGAGCCCCAGACTTTTTCACATTTAATGCATGACACTTTCGTTGCCATTTTTCTTTTAAAATGTATAATTAATAAATAAGAAAGAAATTGGAAATTCTGAAATGTCAGAAATGTTCGTTTTCGAAGTACGAACCCAACGCAAGTTGAATCGTTAAAATCGGACAAACGAGTCAAAAGTTATGGCCAAAACAGTTTGGACCTGCAGACCACCGATCGCTCGGTCCATGGAGCGATCGATCGGTCCAAAACCGATCGCTCGGAGGCTATCGACTCGCCAAGATTTTTGTATGGGAAAATTTTCCAGAGAGTGAAATTTTAACCGATCGCTCGGTTATGAAACCGATCGATCGGTAGGCAACCGATCGATCGATCATTAACACCGATCGCTCGGTACTCGCATTTTTTTGCAAAAATTTCAGTAAGGGTATTATGGTCTTTTGGTCGGTTTACTCTTACCTTAAGAGTCTTGCCCGAGCCTTTAGGGCATCATTCGACACTTAGAGAGTTTGAGAGAATAAGAGAAAGGGGAGAAGGTGATTCCAACCTAGGGCTTGTCTTTGGAAGAGAAATCAAAGGGGTTTTGAGACCCTAGATTACATCAAGCTCGGCTCTTCTCCAAGATCACTGCTCAAACACTTGTGGAGAGCATTCTCCAAGCTAGGGCAGCAGCTACAAGGTCGTTTTGGAAAGGGGTTTCTCCCCTCATTGTTCAAGGTTGGTACTTCTTGCTACCCTCCTAGTTATAGTTCCTTTTTTCCCTTTATTTCTCTTTATTTTCCTTTATTTCTCTTTACTTTCCTTTATTTACACATGTACTATGAGATGGATGGTTGTAAATGGTGAATGGAGATGGAATGGGTGATTGGATGCCAATGATTGTGTTGTGATGATTAAAATGGGGAGGGCATTGTTCCAATAATGAACATACATGCATGATTTGAGTAAAACCCATCTAGAAAAGCATGTTGTAGGGTAAATCAATAATGAACACACCATGTTTGATGAAATGCCAAGATGAATGAAATGAATAATAAATAAAGAAATTGCATGCTTAAAATTCATGGAAATTGCTAGGGTTATGGTAGTGTGTTTTCGTGCTTTCCCTAAATTGTTTAGTTTATTACTTGTATATATGGTGATGTGCAATGTATTGTGAATTCCCCAAAATGTCATATTTAATTTCCATTGCAAGTGTGTACACGATTACACGAGCACGGCATGAAACGACGTGATTTACCGAAGTTTTCAAGGACGAGATGTAGAGGTGGGGCATATCCTACGATATGTTTCACTCCACTTTTGTCAAGGACAAGATGATCATGCATTGCATAGGGAAGGGTCTCCCATCCCATCACATGGCATGGCATCGCATTACACGCATGGCATAGCATCGCATGACACGCATAGCATAGCATTTCATGACACTCATGGCATGACATGACATGCATGGATGCTAGTTGCGATGGACTATGAATGGCAACTAGGCATACCCATCTGCATATAGGGTACTGGTTGCGATGGACTATGAACGGCAACTAGGCATATCATTCCGCATGGATGCTAGTTGCAACGGGCTATGAACGGCAACTAGTCATACACATTCTGCATGGATGCTAGTTGCGATGGGCTATGAACGGCAACTAGGTATGTCATTCCGCATATAAGGTACTAGTTGCGACGGACTATGAACGGCAACTAGGCATATCATTCATCATATAGGATACTAGTTGCGATGGGCTATGAACGGCAACTAGGCATGTGAACATGTTTAAATTACGAATAAGCAAGCATGACAAGCATGACACGGTAAATAAGTTCCCAATTACGCGAAGGGTAATTTAAGTCAAGTCAAGTGCATGGTGTTTTTCAAGGATTTTATCGGCTTTTCATGAACTGCAAGCATGATTATGAATTTCCTTATTTCTTTGTATGATATTAACTGTTCCAGATTCAAATATATCTATATTGTTTCCTGGGTATGCATTGCTATCTCTTGCTATAACTGTTGGTTAGTATTTAGTACCCACTGAGTATTCCATGCTCAGTCGTAATTCTTATGTCGACAGGTTCTGAGGGAGCTGCTGCTCCATTTGATGTTTGTGCTCCTGGTCTATGGGTGGAGGAGGAGTACGTTGAGGCGCCTTTGGAGGAACCTCCCGTAGAGGGTTATCAGTAGGTGGTGTTAGATTCTGAGTGGATAAGCTGTGGGTGAGCATGAGTGATTATATCCATGTATTTTGGCGGGCATGTCCGCACTTTCTTTGTTTTGATTTCTTTGTATTTAAACTTGGACCATGTGTATATACTTAGAGGTTTGTTAGACTTCCACTGTGTCTTATAGTTATGCTTCCGCTGTTATCCTCTATT
The DNA here is from genome assembly GCA_015143295.1 of Tetracentron sinense. Lineage (NCBI taxonomy): Eukaryota > Viridiplantae > Streptophyta > Magnoliopsida > Trochodendrales > Trochodendraceae > Tetracentron > Tetracentron sinense. Next base: position 21,682,403 of record CM026553.1, read on the forward strand.
GTATATGCTCTGTGGGTGTTTTGCAGGTGGTTTGTCAAGCAAGTCATGTAAGTCATGATTTAGTCGTCCACGATTCACTCTAACTCCTAGGGTGGGTTTTGGGTCGCTACACATAGGCAATGACTTTCTTGTGTTGCATGAGCACGCAACTAAGTACCACGTGCGAGGCATCATTGTACACCTTATACCCGCCATGTCCGGATGGCATTGTGCACTGTAAGGACGGGGGCCGTGGTAAGCCTCTTCTTCAGTTCCGTGAAACTGATCTCGCACTTATCACTCCATACAAACTTCGCATTCTTCCTTGTCCGGTAAATGAGCGGTGCTGTAAGGCTAGAAAAACCCTCTACAAATCTCCTGTAGTAGCCTGCCAACCCAAGGAAACTGCGTATCTCTGTGACACTCTTAGGCCTTGCCCAGCTCATGACTGCCTTATCTTCTTCAAGTCTACCGAGATGCCTTCTTCAGATACCACGTGACCTAGGAATGCCACCTCTTCCAACCAAAACTCACACTTACTGAGTTTGGCGTATAGCTTGTTCTCTCTCAACATTCCCAAAGCAAGACGAAGGTCTCGCATGTGATCTTCCCGTGTCGGGGAATATATCAAGATGTCATCGATAAACACAATCACACATCGATCAAGAAATGGCTGGAACACCCGGTTCATCAAATCCATAAAGGCTGCCGACGCGTTCGTGAGACCAAAAGGCATCACCAAGAACTCGTAGTGTCCGTATCGAGTCCGGAAAGCAGTTTTGGGAATATCGTCCTCCTTAATCTTCAACTGGTGATAGCTCGATCGAAGATCTGTCTTTGAGAAAAATCTCGTTCCTTTCAACTTATCGAACAAGTCATCAATCCTAGGCAATGGGTACCTATTCTTTATAGTGACTTTGTTCAATTACTGATAATTGACACACATCCGCATCGAGCCATCCTTCTTCTTAACAAATAACACTGGGGCACCCCACGGTGAGACACTTGGTCGAATGAAACCAAGGCCTTGCAATTCCTCCAACTGTGTCTTCAACCCCTTGAGTTCAATCGGGGCCATTCTATACGGAGCCCTGAAAATAGGAGCTTTGTCTAGCGCAAGCTTGATCACAAACTCAATCTCCCTGTCTGGAGACAATCCTGGCAACTCCTCTGGAAACACAGCCAGGAATTCACTCGCGACTGGAATAGTCGAAGAGTCCTTTGCCTCGGGGTTCGCTAGGCTCAATGCCGCAAAATGAGCAATACCTCTACCTTTCAACCCTCGAAAGTGGAATGGTTTTCCTTCTACCAGCTTGAAGAGTACCATTTTCTCAAAGCACGCTACATGCCCGTGATGTGCTGCTAACCAATCCATTCCCAATATAACATCAAAGTCTTGGAATCCAATAACTATTAGGTCAACCGCCAACTCGTGGCTTCCCACTTGAACCACACTATTTCGACACACTTTATCTATCAATACGATTTTGCCGAGAGGAGTCGAAATGGCTAACTCCAGTTCTAGCTGACTAGGCTCTACAAAAAAGCCTTCTGAAAAGCTCGGCGAGACAAAAGAATGAGTAGACCCGGTATCAATCAACACTCTAGCCAAACATTCGTTGACTAGTAAGGTTCCTGAAATTTCAACTAGCTACGTCAATCCATGCATCAACAGAGTATACATATAGATACATAGATATATAACATGCCATATACGTACACAAGGAATAAGGCACAACATGATAGTTTGTGGAAAAATTAAATAACTCTAAACGCGTACCTTGCACTACATCGTCAGATGCAAGTGCATCGCCCTCTGTCAAGGCAACGACCTGCCCCTGGTTCGCCTGGCGAGGCGAAGGTGTAGACCGAGTAGTCTGGGACGATGCCTGGTATGATCCTGCTGGGCGTGCTGGGGGCCTAATCCCTTGTGACTGGCCTGGTAAATGCCGACTGGGGCAATCCCTGATCACGTGGCCCTGGCGACCACAATAAAAACATCCACCCGATGCCCTTCGGCAATCTCCGGTCGGGTGCCTTCGGCCGCACGAAGTGCAGACCTCGTGTGTATAGGTTGGAGGGGTAGGAGGTGGAGCATACCTCACTGTCTGAGGTGCAACTGGTCGTGGAGTTGGAAGAGCCTGAGGACGTGGTGCCTGAGGCACGAACGACCGTGGAACTGGAGGGGCATAAGATGGCCTCACCGGTGGTGCTGGCCATGTGTACTGGTAAGGGCTGGTACGAGCTCACCTCTCTAGAGGTGCTGAACTACTGGCTTGGCCTCTCGCCAACTCCCTCTTCTTGGTCATGGCTTCGTAATTCGCCTCGACCAATAAGGCTTTGTCTACTACCTCAGGGTAGGTAGCATGTCTGAAAATCGAAACCTTCTTCATGATAACATCTTTGAGCCCTTGCTCAAACCTTCTTGCCTTCATTGCCTCGGTAGCAATCATGTGTGTCGCGAAGCGTGATAGCTCCGAGAACTTGGCTTCATACTGAGCCACCGACATCGAGCCCTGCTCAAGGTTGATGAACTCCCTCTCTTTATTTTCCCGAGCTCCAACTGGGAAGTACTTTTGGTAAAAAGTATCCTTAAACTCCTCCCAAGTCCAAGGTTGACCCTGCATAGTCAAATCCTGTGTCCTCAATGCGGATAACCACCAGTGGTGGGCCTCGCCCTCTAGCATGAAAACAACCCATGCTACTTTCTCTTCCTCTGTCGGAGAGAGAACCGCAAATATCTTCTCCACTTGGAGGATCCATGCCTCTATAGTAAGAGGGTCCACACTCCCGTGGAACGATGGAGGCCTCAATCTCGGGAATGCCTCAACTCCAACGGTACGATGTACTGGAGCTGTGGGCGGTGGAGTAGGTGCCGCCGACGATGGTATAGTTTGCCGAGCTGCCAATATGGCAAGTGTCTCAGCAATAGAGCCTAAGACCTGAGAGAGGTCCGGCTGCTCATCCTCATCCCGCGAAGAAGAGGAAGCTCTGGTGTGTGGCCCACGACCCCGTGTGCCCCACCTCATGACTAAAGTCCTGAGAACAATAGCACCACACAAGTTTCACTTGAAACCACAATTTATCACAGTTCCATTTCACAATAATTCAATTTGTATCAGTTGTATAATACTAATATACATCGCATCACAACCATCGGTGTATTTATAATATTATACCTTGGTGTTCTAGCGTTCCTAAGATTCGTACTTGGTTGAAACAACCATTTTAACTAAGACTAAAGTTTAGTCTTACACTTGGATCATGAATCGCTTCCAACTTACTTCCTTCCTAACCGGTCTCCTAACATATGCTCTTATCAAGCTCTGGTACTAGATTCTAAGTGACCCTAAAGACCTAAACCCTAAGCTCTGATACCACTTCTTGTCGCGACCCAAAACCCACCCTAGGAGTTAGGGTGAACTTTGGACGACTAATCATGACTTGCTACACAAACCATCCTGCAAAAACCCACAGAGCATATACAAAGAGGATATAAACAACGAAAACATACTTAAACATACCATAGCGGAAGACGTAACCAGACCTCTATGTATATACAAGTGATCCAAGTTATACAAAAAGATACACAAAAGAAAGTGCGGACATGCCCGCCAAAATACATAAATCTAACTCTCAAGCTCACCCACAGCTAACCACTCAGAATCTACCACCACCTAATAGTAGCCCTCTACTGGAGGTTCCTCCACAGGCTCCTCAACGTACTCCTCCTCCACCAAAGGGCTCAGAGCACAGACATCAAATGGAGCAGCTGCTCCGCTATCACCTGCCGACATAAGAAGTACGGCTGAGCATGGAATACTCAGCGTGTACCAAATACTATCCAACAATCATAGCATGAAAATGGTAATACATAAAGCAGGAGCAATTCATATATGTAAAACGGGAACAAGTCATATCTATTGGACATATATGCCCTCGAAAGCCAATAAGAGACTTTTCTATGTTGATTAGATAAGCATTATATTCGCACAACCAACTATAAAGGGTATTTATATTAATTACTGTCTCATATGATGAAGACATAAAGTTCCATAGGTAACATTGTAGGAAAATCATGCAAAGGTTGCGAGGAGATATGATTTTCCGGTTCCTTGTAAACCTATTATTGTTCGAAGCCTCTAGAGTACTGGTTGGGCGCCGTACTTCATCATGGCTTGCACATGTGTAGTTCTAGGAGACAATGTGAAGAATCTCATTCACAGAGAGTGGTGACTCTTGACTAACATGTGAGTATATGTAGCAAGTACATAATACTGAATGGGGTCACTAGTGGATACCCTATGGAATACACTGTCAGATTGTATTAGGATTATCCATTTGATAAATTGTCCTTAGACCTGAGAGGTTAACATCTTCTCAGACATCTGTCTACATGGCTTTGATGTGCCAATCGGCAATGTCCAATACACAGGACTAACTCCGGATACGTTGGGTCATGTACACTATGTTTGGAGAAGTGTGTAAACACTCAATAAGGAATCCACAACTCCTTAATTGGAGATAATGATATCAAGGTGATACTTGTTGAACTGAACTGTTAAATCCAGTACTGGTGCTTTTCGGTAAAATGGTCTTTATCGAAGTTGATATTTTCAATATGGAAATGCATATATAAATATATATATGTCAGTTCTTTTCTAATGTTTCTTCAAAACTATTTTGGAGGTTCAGCTCATTGGAAAAGTAATCACGAGAAAGGGTTCTATTCATAACCTAGGGACTAAGACAATGGAATTGTTCCAATCCCGGAAGCTTACAAGTGATATCGGAATGTGGAAGGATTTATTTGTAAATATATTGGGAGATGGTACTTACAAGCAATTCTCTAATTTCTGGAGGTAAATCACATTGTGTTAATGGACATTAATTGTGATTGGTGGAAGTCCAGGGATATAGATAAAATTCTATAATCCTAATGGAGTATATGGAAGGTGTTTCCTAGTAACAATGCTTCAACCAAAAAGGTGAAGTACTTGGTCCCACAACCGGAAATAGGAAATCCCTTTAGATCCCACACACAAGGACCTTCTTAAAGTATTTAATTTAATTTATAATTAAATTAATTAATTTCTCTAAGTAATCACTATATAGTATAGTGAAGCTCTAAAAGGTGGAATCACATTAGATGTGAAAAACCAAATGGGTAGGACCCATTGGGAATTATTATAAAAGAATAATTCAAGTGACCAAGAGGGTTTTGGAAACCCTTTGGGCGTGTGGAGTGGGACCCACCTAGGGTGGGACGCCCACTTCAAGGAGGAATAATAATTGTTATTATTTTAATTAGTTTCTAATAACTAATATCCTTATTAGATAAGGTTAGTTAGTTAGTTAGTTAGTTACTAATTAAAGATTCCCTAATTGTTACTAATGGATAAGGTTAGTTTCTTTTAAGATTAATCCTAATTGGATTAGGAGAATAATCAATAAAGGAAACTATTGAGGAATCCTAATTGGATTAGGATAAGGTTAATGAATTATAATTGGATTACAATTCAAGCAACCAAGAGGGAACTTATATAAAGGATTGGATACCCAGCCCTTTAAATAATATATAATTCTCCAGAATTTTTTCTTCTCTCCCTCTGTAGAGCCCCTGACTTTTTCATGCTTAATACATGACACTTTCATAGTCAATTTGTCTTTAAAGTAGTACAATTAATAAATAAAGAAGAAATTGAAAATTCTGAAATGTCAGAAATGTTCCTTTTCGAAGTACGAACCCAACGCAAGTTGAATCGTCAAAATCCGACGAGCGAGTCAAAAGATATGGCCAAAACAGTCTGGACCTGCAGGCAACCGATCGCTCGGTCCATAGAGCGATCGATCGGTCCAAAACCAATCGATCGGTAGCTATCAACTGGTCAAGATTTTTGTATGGGGAAATTTTCCAGAGAGTTGATTTTTGGTCGAGAGCTCGGTCAACACACCGATCGCTCGATAGGCAACTGATCGATCGGTCATAAACACCGATTGCTCGGTCCTCGCGTTTTGCAGAATTTTCACTAAGGGCATTTTCGGCATTCGGGTGTTATACCCTTTCTTATATAGGATCGCCCGAGCCTTTAGGGCTCATTCTCAACACTTAGAAGAATTGGGAGATTAGAAGAGAGGAGAAAGGGTTTCCAAACCTAGGTTTTCATTTGGGGAGAAATCAAAGGGGTTAAGACCCTAGATCAACCCCAAGCCCGTTTTCTTCAAGATCAAGGCTCAAGCATTCGAGGAGCTCGTGATCCAAGCTAGGACAGCAGCTACACGGTCGTTTTTGGAAGGGGTTTCTTCCTCATTTCTTCAAGGTCGGTACTTCTTGCTACACTCCTAGTTATAGTTCTTCTTTTTCCTTTATTTTCTTTGTGTTCCTTTATACACCCATGTATTATGAGATGGGTTGTGAATGGTGAATAGTGAATGGTGAATGGTGAATGGTGAATGGAGATGAATTGGGCGATTGGATGCCGTGTATATTGATGTGATGGATGAACGGGGAGGGCATTGTACCCATAATGAACATACATATGTGATGTGAGTAAAACCCACCTAGAAAAGCATGACCTAGGTTAAGAAAATAATAAACACACCCTATGTTTGATGAAATGTCAAGGTGAATAAAATGAGTGATAAATTAAGGGAATACATGCTTAATTATTCATGAAATTGTTAGGGCTTATGATAGTGTGTTTCTTACATTTCTTAAAATGTATAAATTATTACTTGCTTAAATTGTGATATGCTATGCTTTATGAATTACCCAAATTGTCATACTTAAATTCAAATGCAAGTATGCACATGATTCCACGAGCACGGCATGCATGACATGATTTACCGAGATTTTCAAGAACATGATTAGAGGTGGGACATATCCTACAATATGTTTTACCTCGCTTTTCACAAGAAAACAAGAACAAATATTCCATGAGGGGTCTCCCCTCACTCACAAGTGCATAGCATAAAGAAGGGCCTCCCTTCCCTCGCAAGTACATACATACATACATATCATGAAGAAGGGTCTCCCTTCCCTCTCAAGTGCATTGCATAAAGAAGGGTCTCCCTTCCCTCTCAAGGCATCTCACAAGCGCATCTCACAAGTACATCTTACAAGTGTATCTCACAAGTTACATGATCACAAGCAAGCACGCATGGCATGGCATAACACGCATCACACACTCGACAAGATCAAGCAAGACAAACACGACAAGCTTTCAAGTACGAAAAGATATTTCAAGCCAAGTCAAGTGCACGATGTTTTCAAGAGGTTTTATCGGCTTTCTACGAAATTCAAGAATGATTATAAATTGCTTTACTTCCTTGTATGATATGAATTATTTCCGTTTAACATATATGAATTGCTCCTGATTTATGTATTGCCATTTTTATGCTATGACTATTGGTTAGTATTTGGTACCCGCTGAGTATTCCATGCTCAACCGTACTTCTTATGTCGGCAGGTTCTGAGGGAGCTGCTGCTCCATTTGATGTTTGTGCTCCTAGTCCATGGGTGGAGGAGGAGTACGTCGAGGAGCCTTTGGAGGAACCTCCCGTAGAGGGTTATCAGTAGGTGGTGTTAGATTCTGAGTGGATTAGCTGTGGGTGAGCATGAGTGATTATATCCATGTATTTTGGCGGGCATGTCCGCACTTTCTTTGTTTTGATTTCTTTGTATTAAAACTTGGACCATGTGTATATACTTAGAGGTTTGTTAGACTTCTGCTGTGTCTTATAGTTATGCTTCCGCTATTATCTTCTATTGTATATGCTCTGTGGGTGTTTTGTAGGTGGTTTGTCAATCGAGTCATGTAAGTCATGATTTAGTCGTCCACGATTCATTCTAACTCCTAGGGTGGGTTTTGGGTCGCGACACCCTCTCCTCAAGTTCACGCCCAGCCCTCTCCCCCTTTGAGGGTGTACGGTCACCCTTCCCCTTCTTCCTTTTTGTTTGGTTTTTGATCTTGATGATCAAGAACAAGTTCTTTGAAGATCAAGACTGGATCTTGTTTGATCAAGAAAGGTTCTTGGATCAAAGAAAAGAAGAAAAGATAAAAGAGCATGAAATTTAGAAGGGTCATTAGCTTCCATTAGAGAAAGCTTTAAAGGAAAAAGAAGGTTCGTGTGAATCGACAGGAGACTTGACACTTGTGAAGTTTTGCAAGTACTATTCGAACGTGGATTTGACTTAACAATTTCAAAGTCGCAAACGTGAATGTTATTCTAACCTTCATTGAATAAAATCAATTAGAATCTTAGTCAGATCTTGGGATTCGATGTATGCCCCCCAAGAACTGTGTTTCTAAAATTAAAAAGAGGCATACTTTCATTGGTATCAAAGCCAGGGCTATACTTCTCTTTGATTTTTGAGTTTAATCAAGATTTATATCAAGATTGCCTCCCCTATGAATTTTGGTAGCCCTAATGAATCAATCTTCTAGATTCTTGATTATTGGATAATCATTATTAGGCTTAAGGGATCCCCCTCTAGTTATTGAGGGAGTAATCAAGCTCTTAGAAATTAGTGTGATACTAATTTCAGTTTTGGATGATTTCAAAACCTCTCTTAATTCTATTAGGGATAGGTATATAGAGATATAAATTTGGTTAAAGCCCTTTAAGGATTTAGAGATCCTTTTTATATTAAATTAAATTGTTTAATTTAATCTCGTGAGCCCCGGGCAAGTTTTCCCTTTGATATATACCACTTAGATACCTATTGATATTTTGGCTAGCAAATATAGATGAGATTTTATTTATTAAATGTTAATTAATAAATCTCATGGTGTTAGACACCCTTGCTTAAGTGTTCTTGGAGATTAAAGCTTATTTCGATTAAAATTGATTCATGGATTTTCGAATTTGTATTTGATTAGAAGAATCGATACAGTTTCGGTATTTCGGCCATAACTTTGTGACCATAAGTCCGATTTAGGTCTATCAGTACATCTTTTCAAAGCCGTCGAAAAGATCTACAACTTTCGTGAAGTAAGTTTTTCCAGAATCAATCGTTTTGAGGGTCAAAACTTGAGTCAAAAATCTAAAGCGGAAAAATGAGTTTTCTAAATTAATTTTCCAAGAGGCTTTCAAATTTTTCCTAAATTCCATTATTTGATTTGAGAGCATGGGATGTTATTAAATCGTTTAATGGGCTATCAATTAATTAAATAGTTTAATTATTTGATTCGAGAGCACGGGCTGAGATTTAATTAAATTGTTTAATTATCTGCTTCGAGTCCACGGGCTATCATTTAATTAAATGTTAATTATGATATCTTTTATGGTTCCCTAAAAAGTTTATGGGAATAATACCATAATTATTGTAGTTGATTTGGATCAATTACATGTGCTCAAAATTTTTGGCTACATAGTATTTATAAATTTTTATTTGATTAATAGTTAATCAAGTAATTACATAAATGCCATTGATTGAGATACAGGGTTTTATCTCAAGTGAATTTTAATTTATAGAGATCAATTATTTTATGGACATTTAATACTAGTGTTTAGGGTATTATTTTATTTAATTGTTAAATCAAATAATCCCTAAAGCAGTTGGCCATTATGGAAAATTTTGAATTCACCTATTATTGATTTTGAATTTATTTTTGGAATCAATATAAAGTGATATTAAAAATTAGCAATTTTCTGATTTTTATTTTGGTCTTTTAATAGTTATTAGATCAAAATAATATGGAAAGGATTAGATCCCTAGCCTAGTCGAATTTAATATGGTGTTTTCTATTTGTTTATCAATTGAGGAACGTGAGGATGAATTTTAGAGTTAGATTAAATTTTAGAGAAATTGTTTCTCTTAATGATTTTTCAAGCATTAAAAGAAAATTGTTTTCTTTTAATGATGATCTAAAAGCCCTAAGAATTCATTCTTATCATGCTTGTTTTCTTTGCTCTAGGGTATTTCTATTAAATGTTAATAGAGGCCTTAACCATATGAGAAAGAGTTTTCCCTAAGGTTAGCAAAACCCTTGTTGAGGTTATAGACTTTCTAAGTAATTTGTTATGCCATGTTATTATTCATAGTTGATGAATTGTTAATATATATATTCTTGTTGAATGGTGGATGGGTTCTATGATCATGTCTTCTTCTTCTCTCTCTATTCTCTTCTCTTTCTTCTTATGAGTTGTACTCCCCTTGAGCACCCTATTTTGGGTGGTTTCTTATTTTGAATATGATGTAATCTTAGTATTAGGAGTTGCTGGTTTTTCTCTATAGAGAAATCATATTGAAGATCGAAGATGATGGTGATAGCATGGAGAATAAATCTTGGAAGGCGTTCTAAAAGAGTAGTTGTAGGATTTCTAAGATTGCATGATCATATGGACCCATTGTGCGACTATATTATGTATTTCATGTGATGATTTGTTATAGCTTTTAGTTGCTTAGAAAAGTCCATAACCCTTGTGATAATGTGATTATCGTTTTTTGTGCAAATTTTCGATAATTGGATCAAACCTCACAATATGTGTCTTGTTGAAACATAAAAAGTTTGTGTTTAAATAAAACACATTATCATAGCCCTTTTGGACATGATGCATGTAGTCCATTTTGAAATTTTTACGTGGAATATGTTACTTGCATGATTATGAGATAATTATGTCTTAATTGGCATAGATGTAAGCTAACAATATTCACGATTATGGGAAGTACTTGATTGACACTTATAGATCCTAATAGAGGTCTTAGAGAGTTGTTTAAAGACTTCCATAATTTCTTTTAGACTTAGGATTGGTGAACCCTAATGTGCTAAAAATAATTCATAGAGAATTAAAGGGTAATATAGTCCATTTTGACTTATGAGCTTTAGTGATGCACATGGACACTTTATAATTGTTATTTTGGGCCCATAGTGCTTGGTATGACCAATGGTCCATCATATGGATGTATGAACCATTTAAAGTCCACTGATGTTAAAAATGACCTTTGTACCCTTGGATTAGATTCATTAAGATTTCTGGGGCTAGTGGGAGTTCATTGGAATTAGTTTGATCTAATTAAAACGAAATTTGATTTATTATCATGTGATGATTTTGTATATTATTTTATACATGTGATACAATGATAAATATTGTGAATGCTTTTGATATATGCATTAGATGTATAATTTATTCATGATATTCTATTTTCCCTCAAGAAAAATATCAAGTGAATTAAATGGGCTAATTTATCCTACGGGATAATATTGCCCTATGACCTTCCATTATCAATAAGATTAGGAATTAATTAGCCTGAGTCTTGTCTTGCCAAAAGGTATTGACATAATTCAGTCTGAGTTAAACTCCTAGAGTCTTATTTCTATAGTAGATAGGTTTATGTATGGCCTGATAGGGAGTGTCAACTAAAATGGGGGCACAACCCTACTTGATTATATGACGAACCAGAATGATGGGTTTCACTTAACCAAGGAACATGGCGGCTGAAACAGTGACAGTCATATTGTCCTTGGAGGTCGCAAGAAAATTGAGAATCACTGATTTACATAAGGAGCTATACATGAGATGCTCAGTGATGGATAGTTACTATCCACCTTGTAGTGCATGTGTGGTACTATCCTAAAATGGAAGATTGCATGTGTATTATAAGGCACCCAATGCTCATCAGAAATATGAAGTAGCATATTTCCTAATTTTATAGATTGAGGGGTCTATGAAATTTGATTGAATGATGAGCAATATCATCAAAGATCAAAAGCCCTGATCTAATGATATTATAATGTGTGAAATTATGATGTATGTTTTATTGTCATGTCATTCTATAACCACCTTACTAAGACTTTAATGAGAATCTCTTGACCAATTCAAAGTGTTTGGAATGGAAAAGGAATCTCAAGTTTGTGCTTACTATCTAAAGAATTATCCAAGTTCTTACTACTAATGGTAAATGTCATTTAAGATGTTTACAGAATACAATAGGGCTGCTAGGCAGTTTACTATATAAAAGGACAAGTAGACACCAAGTTGACTAGGGAAACCCAGTCACAAAGAATATGATAGAGATCATTGGATTCATAAATCCCAATTCTTGGTGCTGAGATAAATTGAGATAAATTTATGGGATTAGAGGATATGATCCTTGACAAACTCCCGGAGTCCTTTAATATGGTTATGTTGAACAAGTAGGAAATCAGATTGTCTGAAATCCCACTTGTTGCATATGACTAAGAGCATTTGAAGAGTTCAATGCTACTTGCAAAGATGTTCAAAAGAGTTGGATTTTTCAAAATCCCGATCATTTATGCAAAGGAAAGAAATCCAAGATTTTCCATTGGAAAGGTATTCTAGTAGTATGGACAAAGGCTCTTTTGAGAAGAAAGGAAAGTATAAGGATTGTGCTTCATAGTGAAGCAATTGGTCATTGGATACAGGACAAACCTTTGGAATGATTGTCCAGATTGTATACTCATCAAGTCCAACTTAATTGTTGGAACTTCTAGCTCCTAATGCTTGGTATGATCTTATATAAGTGCAATAGTTGCATGTTTGTAGAGCCCCAGAATTTTTCATGCTTAATACATGACACTTTCGTAGTCAATTTGCCTTTAAAGAGGTATAATTAATAATAAGGAAGAAATTGGAAATTTTGAAATGTCAGAAATGTTCCTTTTCGAAGTACGAACCCAACACAAGTTGAATCGTCAAAATCGGACGAACGATTCAAAAGATATGGCCAAAACAGTCTGGACCTACAGGCAATCGTAGCTCGGAAGGCGCTAAGGACGTAGCTCGGTTATGCGCTAAGGACGTAGCTCGGAAGGCGCTAAGGACGTAGCTCAGTTATGCGCTAAGGTCGTAGCTCTGACAACGTGCTCTGATAAGGCACAGACAACGGATAGACAACGTACTCAGATAATGTAGCTCGAGTTCTGATAACGTATACGTTGTGCATCCGTTGTGCAACAGACAATGGGTGCGTTGTGCAACAGACAACGGGTACGTCGTGCAGCAGACAACGTGTACGTTGTACAGCACAACGGGCACGTTGTACATAAGACAACGGACTACGAGCTCAGCACTGAGCACTACAATCCGTACTACGAGCTCAGCACTAAGCACTACACAACGGACTACGAGCTCAGCACTAAGCACTACACAACGGACAATGAGTTGGTGCTATTCACAGCACAACGAGTTGGCACTGTTCACAACACAACGAGTTGGTGCTATTCACAGCACAACGAGTTGGCACTGTTCACAGCACAACGAGTTGGCACTGTTCACAGCACAACGAGTTGGTGCTATTCACAGCACAACGAGTTGGCACTGTTCACAGCACAACGAGTTCGGCACTCGTGTTTTTACAGAAATTCAGTAAGGGTATTATGGTCTTTTGGTCGGTTCACTCTTACCTTAAGAGTTTAACCCGAACCTTTAGGGCATCATTCGACACTTAGAGAGATTGGGAGATAAGAAGAGAGGAGAAGGCGATTCCTAAACCTAGGGTTTCCAGTTTGGAGAGAAATCAAAGGGTTTTGAGACCCTAGATCACTCCCAGTCCGGTTTTTCTCCAAGATCACGGCTCAAACACTCGTGGAGAGCGTTCTCCAAGCTAGGACAGTAGCTACACGGTCATTTTGGAAAGGGGTTTCTTCCTCATTTCTTCAAGGTCGGTACTTCTTACTACCCTCCTAGTTATAGTTCCTCTTTCCCCTTCATTTCTCCTTAATTTCTTTCATTTACACATGTGCTATGAGACGGATGGTTGTGAATGGTGAATGGAAATGGAATGGGCGATTGGATGCCAATGGTTGTATGGTGATGATTAAAATGCGGAGGACATTGTTCCAATAATGAACATACATGTATGATTGAGTAAAACCCATCTAGAAAAGCATGTTGTAGGGTAAATCCATAATGAACACACCATGTTTGATGAAATGCCAAGGTGAATAAAGTGAGCTGTAAATTAGTAAATGCATGCCTAATAAATTCTGAATATTGCTAGGGCCTATGATAGTGTGTTTCCTGCTTTCCCTAAATGATATGAATATTACATTGCTCAATCATTGATGCTACATGTGTTGTGAAATTACCCAAATGTCATCTTTAAATTTAAATGCAAGTATGTACACGGTTCCCACGAGCACGGCATGCATGGCATGATTTATCGAGGTTTTCAAGAACATGGTTAGAGGTGGGACATATCCTACGATATGTTTTACCTCGTTTTTCACAAGAAGACAAGAACCAACATCCCACGAGGGGTCTCCCCTCACTCACAAGTGCATATCATGAAGAAGGGCATCCCTTCCCTCGCAAGTACATACATATCATGAAGAAGGGTCTCCCTTCCCTCGCAAGTACATACATATCATGAAGAAGGGTCTCCCTTCCCTCGCAAGTGCATTGCATAAAGAAGGGTCTCCCTTCCCTCTCAAGGCATCTCTCAAGGCATCTCACAAGCGCATCTCACAAGTGTATCTCACAAATTACATGATCACAAGCAAGCCTGCACGACATGACACGACATACAAGAATCAAGCAAGATAGACAAGACAAGCTTTCAAGTACGAAAAGATATTTCAAGTCAAGTCAAGTGCACGATGTTTTCAAGAGGATTTATCGGCTTTCTACGAAATGCAAGCATGATTATGAATTACTTTACTTCCTTGTATGATATAAATTGTTTCTGTCTAACATGTATGAATTACTCCTGCTTTATGTATGCTATCCGTATGCTATGACTGTTGGTTAGTGCTTAGTACCCGCTGAGTATTCCATGCTCAGCCGTACTTCTTATGTCGGCAGGTTCTGAGGGAGCTACTACTCCATTTGATGTTTGTGCTCCTGGTCCATGGGTGGAAGAGGACTACGTCGAGGAGCCTTTGGAGGAACCTCCCGTAGAGGGTTATCTATAGCTGGTGTTAGATTCTGAGTGGATTAGCTGTGGGTGAGATGAGAGTTAGATTTATGTATTTTGGCGGGCATGTCCGCACTTTCTTATGGTTATCTTTTGTATTAGACTTGGATTTGCGTATGTATATACATAGGGGTTTGGTAGACTTCCGCTGTGCTATGTTAGAGTATGTTTCCGCTGTTTATATCCTCTATTGTATATGCTCTGTGGGTTTTTGTAGGTTGGTTTGTCAAGCAAGTCATGTAATCCATGATTAGTCGTCCAAAGTTCACTCTAACTCCTAGGGTGGGTTTTGGGTCGCGATAATGTTTGTTAAGGAGAATGAGAAATTTAAGGAGATAAAACTTGTACTTAGGAATGGGACAAAAGTTGGATGATCGTAACCATATGAATCTTCCATTAAGCGGTAGCTAACTTTATTTCACATTCTTTGAAAAGTTTAAGGAATTCCGCATTGAAATAAAGAAACAGCTAGGTAAGTCTTCCATGATTGAGAAGAGTACCTCTTAATATAAATTTCATAATTTACTCTCATTACATCTTGTCTCAGATAATTCTCATAACAAACCATAGCATGATGGTGTTGTTAAATCGAATTATATTGGATATGATTTGATGGAAGATGAGCTTCAGATTCACATTAGAGGTACTTAGTCTCTATTTTTTGATAACAAAAGATATTTGTAAACAGAAATGTAAGTTCCCTAGTAGAGAAACTGAATCTAGAATTGTTCTAGAAGCGGAAGCCCAATAGACCAATAACTATGAGAATTGATAGAGATCAACTCTCTACTTTCACTATACCTAAATAGTACAATAGAACCCACAGGTCCCAGAATCTATAGATGGACTAACTTTTATTTTGATGAAGTAATCAAACTGTTTGATTTTCATCTAAGAATAAAAGGATCATTTGTGTGCAAATTGGTTTGTGGGAGCATAATTACTTTCCTGGCTCTATGCAAAGATAATATTCTTTTCATTGCGAATGAAGTATGAATATTATTCTTCTCTTAGATTTGATCAAGCAATTTTACAATAAAGGACAAAAACTTTGACATCATGTTTTCTTAGTCCTAAATGGTTTAGAGACAAAAGGAAAATGATATTGTTATTCTCCCAATAACAATCATGTTTTTGTGCAAGTAAGATTCCAAGAAAAGAGTTTTTACCTTTATGGGATGGAATCTGTTTCTCTTAGATACATGATATCATGAGAAAGTATACTTGTACTAGACCGGATATTTATCATATGTTGATGTGATAAGATATTGGTCAGACTAGTCCGGAGCATTGCATAATGGTAAAGCACAAGCAAGTTAACTTCAGAAAATGACTATTGGACAGTATCATTTTTGTTTAGTCTTTTAAGACTATGGTTAATGATAATAAATTTGCAAGAGTTGCAAGTGTTATTGCATCACTACAATAGTTGGGGTAAAGCAGACATGACAGACCCATACATATTAAGTTATGTCTCAATTGGTATTTGAGAAACATCACTGAGAAGATGGGTATTACATCTAATTGGCTTAGAGTGCAAGTGGGAGATTGTTGGACATATATGCCCTCGAAAGCCAATAAGAGACTTTTCTATGTTGATTAGATAAGCATTATATTCACACAACCAACTATAAAGGGTATTTATATTAATTACTGTCTCATATGATGAACACATAAAGTTCCATAGGTAACATTGTAGGAAAATCATGCAAAGGTTGAGAGGAGATATGATTTTCCGGTTCCTTGTAAACCTAATATTGTTTGAAGCCTCTAGAGTACTGGTTGGGCATCGTACTTCATCATGGCTTGCACATGTGTAGTTCTATGAGATAGTGTGATGAATCTCATTCACAGAGAGTGGTGACTCTTGACTAACATGTGAGTATATGTAGCTAGTACATAATACTGAACGGGGTCACTAGTGGATACCCTATGGAATACACTGTCAGATTGTATTAGGGTTATCCATTTGACAAATTGTCCTTAGACCTGAGAGGTTAACATCTTCTCAGACATCTGTCTATATGGCTTTGATGTGCCAATCGGCAATGTCCAATACACAGGACTAACTCCGGGTACGTTAGGTCATGTACACTATGTTTGGAGAAGTGTGTAAACACTCAATAAGGAATCCACAACTCCTTAATTGGAGATAATGATATCAAGGTGATACTTGTTGAACTGAACTGTTAAATCCAGTACTGGTGCTTTTCGGTAAAATGGTCTTTATCGAAGTTGATATTTTCAATATGGAAATGCATATATAAATATATATATATATATATATCAGTTCTTTTCTAATGTTTCTTCAAAAGTGTTTTGGAGGTTCAGTTCATTGAAAAAGTAATCATGAGAAAGGGTTCTATTCATAAGCTAGAGACTAAGACAGTGGAATTGTTCCAATCCCGGAAGCTTACAAGTGATATCGGAATGTGGAAGGATTTATTTGTAAATATATTGTGAGATGGTACTTACAAGCAATTCTCTAATTTCTGGAGGTTAATCACATTGTGTTAATGGACATTAATTGTGATTGGTGGAAGTCCAGGGATATAGATAAAATTCTATAATCCTAATGGAGTATAGGAAAGGTGTTTCCTAGTAACAATGCTTCAACCAAAAAGGTGAAGTACTTGGTCTCACAACCGGAAATAGGAGATCCCTTTAGAACCCACACACAAGGACCTTCTTAAAGTATTTAATTAAATTAATTAATTTCTCTAAGTAATCACTATATAGTATAGTGAAGCTCTAAAAGGTGGAATCACATTAGATGTGAAAAACCAAATGGGTAGGACCCATTGGGAATTATTATAAAAGAATAATTCAAGTGACCAAGAGGGTTTTGGAAACTCTTTGGGCATGTGGAGTGGGACCCACCTAGGGTGGGACTCCCACTTCAAGGAGGAATAATAATTGTTATTATTTTAATTAGTTTCTAAAAACTAATATCCTTATTAGATAAGGTTAGTTAGTTAGTTAGTTAGTTACTAATTAAAGATTCCCTAATTGTTACTAATGGATAAGGTTAGTTTCTTTTAAGATTAATCCTAATTGGATTAGGAGAATAATCAATAAAGGAAACTATTGAGGAATCCTAATTGGATTAGGATAAGGTTAATGAATTATAATTGGATTACAATTCAAGCAACCAAGAGGGAACTTATATAAAGGATCGGATACCCAGCCCTTTAAATAATATATAATTCTCCAGAATTTTTTCTTCTCTCCCTCTCCTCAAGTTCACACCCAGCCCTCTCCCCCTTTGAGGGTGTACGGTCACCCTTCCCCTTCTTCCTTTTTGTTTGGTTTTTGATCTTGATGATCAAGAACAAGTTCTGTGAAGATCAAGATTGGATCTTGTTTGATCAAGAAAGGTTCTTGGATCAAAAAAAAGAAGAAAAGATAAAAGAGCATGAAATTTGGAAGGGCCATTAGCTTCCATTAGAAAAAGCTTTAAAGGAAAAAGAAGGTTCGTGTGAATCGACAGGAGACTTGACACTTGTGAAGTTTTGCTAGTACTATTCAAACATGGATTTGACTTGAATGTTATTCTAACCTTCATTGAATAAAATCAATTAGAATCTTAGTCAGATCTCTGGATTCGATGTATGCCCCCCAAGAACTGTGTTTCTAAAATTAAAGAGAGGCATACATTCAATATCATACAAGGAAGTAAAGCAATTTATAATCATGCTTGCATTTCTGAGAAAGCCGATAAAACCTCTTGAAATCATCGTGCACTTGACTTGACTTGAAATATGTTTTTCGTACTTGAAGGCTTGTCATGTTTATCATGCTTGATCTTGTCGAGCGTGTCATGCGTGCTTGCTTGTGATCTTGTGACTTGTGAGATACACTTGTGAGATGTCCTTGTGAGATGCACTTGAGAGGGAAGGGAGACCCTTCTTGATGAGATGCACTTGAGAGGGAAGGGAGACCCTTCTTTATGCAATGCACTTGTGAGCGATGGGAGTCCCCTCGTGGAATGTTTGTTCTTGTTTTCTTGTGAAAAGCGAGGTAAAACATATCGTAGGGTATGTCCCACCTCTAATTCTCATTCTTGAAAACCTCGGTGTATTCATATCATGCATGTCGTGCTCGTGGAAGCGTGTACATACTTGCATTTAAATTTAAATATGACATTTGGAAAGTTAACAATACCTAGACTATCAATCACTTAAGCAATTCAATATTCATGTAATTTAGGGAAAACAAGAAGGCACACTATCATAGGTCCTAGCAATTTTCGCAATTAATTAAGCATACATTTCTTTAATTTACAATTCATTTATCTCACCTTGGCATTTCATCAAACATGGTGAGTACATTATTTGTTAAGCCTATCACATGCTTTTCTAGGTGGGTTCACATTCACAACATGCTTGTATGTTTATTTTTGGTGCATTGCCCTTCCCCGTTTCATTCAACACATCATCCACATGGCATCCATTCGCCAACATCCCTCTCCATTCACACCATTCACCATTTCAACTCATAATACATTTATGGATGAAAGAAAACAGAGAATACAAAGAATAAGGGAAGAAAGAAAAAGCTATAACTAGGAGGATAGTAAAAGGTACCGACCTTGACAAATGAGGGAAAGAATCCCATTCCAACACGTCCATGAGTCGCTGCCCTAGCTTGGAGAAACTACTCCTCGCGTGCTTGAACCTATCTTGAAGCAATCCAAGCTTGAGGTGATCTAGGGATCTTAAACCCTTTGATT
The DNA here is from genome assembly GCA_015143295.1 of Tetracentron sinense. Classification (NCBI taxonomy): domain Eukaryota; kingdom Viridiplantae; phylum Streptophyta; class Magnoliopsida; order Trochodendrales; family Trochodendraceae; genus Tetracentron; species Tetracentron sinense. The sequence continues at coordinate 21,701,995 of CM026553.1, forward strand.
TCTTCTCAAAAATCAAACCCTAGGTTAGGAAAACCCTTTCTCTCCTCTCCTTAGCTCTCAAATGTCCTAAGTGTTGAGAATGAGCCCTAAAAGCTCGGGCAACCCTTAAGAGGAAGGAGTGAAACGCCCAAAAGACGAAAACAACCTTAAGAAAATTTCTGCAAAAACACGAAGACCGAGCGAACGGTGTTTATGACCAATCGATCGGTTGCCTACCGAGCGATCGGTGTGTCGACCGAGCTCTCGACCAAAAATCAACTCTCTGGAAAATTTCCCCATACAAATTTTTCGACCAGTCGATAGCCTCCGATCGATCGGTTTTGGACCGATCGATCGCTCCATGGACCGAGCGATCGGTGGTCTGCAGGTTTTGACACAGAGACCATTTTTCACCCATTTTCCACTACTTGGGCTGATCCTAGTTCTCTTTTGACCTTTCCTAAACATGACTAGGGTCTCCTTAAAGCTTGTATACGTGCTTAAATAATTCATTAAATTAATCATAGCATACTTGACACAATTTTCTCACAGTTCCAAATTTCCATTTAATGAATTTGAGATTACATAGGCTCCATGCCTTGGCACTTATACCAAGACATGTACGAAAAGTTCCGGGGTTCTACATGAACTCACTTGTGGCTGCAGAAGATTTGATCAAAAAGTTAACTAAAGGTGAAACTTTAATTGTCGATAAACCTGATACCTCTAAGAAATCTAAAAAATTTAGAAAAGGGAATAAAGGCAAAGGAAAGTTTAAAGACAATAAGGGTAAGGCAAGAGTTGCCAAAAGTTCTTCAGGGAAAGCTGGCAAGGAAAACAAAGGCAATGGAGACCAGAAAGCCGACTAAACAGGAGCAGAAGCTTAATGTTGGCTCCGGTGCAAATGTTGCAGTGAAGTCAATCGGCTTGGTTACTCTTTATTTACCTAATGGAAAGACATTAATTTTAGAAGATTGCTTTTATGTGCCTTCTGCACATTGTAATTTGATTTCAGTATCTAGACTCTTATTTTTTGGATTTTCTATCAATTATAATTCATTTTTTTACATTAAGAAAGATGGAATGATCTAGATAACTGGTAATCTCATTAATAGTTTTTATTTAATATTTCCATTGGTAAATAATGAATGTCTGCACAGTGACAATGCCTCATCATCTAGAATGTCTGGAATGAAGAGACATTGCACTGAGTCTACTTATCTTTGGCATAAGAGATTTGGTCATATTAATCTTGATAGGATCAAGAGGTTAGTAATAGATGGTCCCCTTGATTTCCTCAAGGTTGAACCACTCCCTACTTACGAGTCTTGTCTCGAAGGGAAGATGACCAAAAAGCCATACCCTAAAAAGGTAGGAAGAGCCGAAGAAAAGTTAAGACTAATACATAGTGATGTATGCGGTCCATTTAACATTGTTGTAAGAGGTCAATACCAGTATTTTGTCACATTTACCGACGACTATTCTAGATATGGATATGTCTATTTGATGCAACACAAATCTGACACCTTTGAAAAGTTCAAAGAATTCAGATTAGAAGTTCAGAATCAAACTGACAAATTCATAAAGACACTTCGATCAGATCGAGGTGGTGAATACCTCATCAACAAGTTTATGGATTACTTAAGGGATAATGGGATTATCTTCGCAATGGACAGGTCCTGCCTCTCCTCAATAAAATGGAGTTTCTAGAAGAAAAACCGGACCTTATTAGATACGGTTCACTCTATGATGAGTCATGCCGATGTTCCTTCATATCTTTGGGGATATGCTATACAAACTGCCATTTATATTCTGAACCGGGTTCCATCTAAGTCTATTCTGGTTATACCCTATGAATTGTGGACTGGGTAAAAACCTTGTTTACAACATCTAAGGGTATGGGGTTGTCCTGCGCATGATCGCAAACTCGAACCCACTAAGTTGGAATCTAGGACAGAGAATGTCGCGCCCCAAAATACCCCCTACGAGTTAGGATACTTTGGCAACGTGACCTACACTTAAACTCACATGCAAAGAGTATACAAGGCATGCAAAATAGAGAATTAAAAATTTCTTTAATCACTTAACGGTATTCCAAGCACAAATTGTCTACAATAACTGAATATGAAATAAAACATGTACATGACTCATTAACTTGAGTCCCAACTCAAGTGATACAATTATCCCCTAGACATAAGAACCCCAAAAATACATGTCTCTCACCCTCAACCCAACCGTAGGGTCACAGGCCAACCCTTAGCATCTGGCTAACCATCTGAATACCCTCCTCCTCTTCCTCAGCTACCTCGGTCCAAGGGACAAGAGTCCACACCTCGTATAATGTACCTACCGACATAAAGGTACGACTGAGCATGGAATACTCAGCGAGTACAGGCTACTAGCTAACAATAATAATAACAATAAAATAGCGTACATAATACAGTTCATTATTTCATTTCTAAAATCAGAGTGCGGAAGCAATAACAAATAACAAGTATAATCTTAAACATCATATTTAAACTCATACCTAGGCTCATGCTTTAATTTAAACATATTTCACCTTCCTTGTGATTCTTGTAAATTACACTTTACATTTTATGCATCTTGTGGGTTCCTTATATGTCTCGTGAGTATCATGTATGTTTTCTTGTCTACTCGCTTGGGAATTTTCTTCTTTGCCTGGGAACAGATGATAATACCCATACCTGGTCTAAGTACATTATCACCCTTCAATTATTTCTTGATTCTTGCTTGGAGACAGATACTAGTACCCGTACCTGGTCTTAGTATACTAGTATCCTCTCATACTCCTTGGAAAGAAATGTTAATGCCCGTACCTGGTCTAAGTACATTAACACCCTTTCATATAGCCTTGAAAACATATACTAGTGTCCGTACCTAGTCTTAGTACACTAGCATACTTTCATATTATTCTTGTCTTGAAAACAGATACTAGTGCCCGTACCTGGTCTTAGCACACTAGTACCCTTTCATGCTTGTTATTTTACTTGGAGACAGATGCTAGTACCCGTACCTGGTCTTAGTATACCAGCATCCTCTCATAGATGTTTGGGAACAGATGTTAGTGCCCGTACCTGGTCTTAGTATACTAATATCCTTCCATGCTTCGTGATTCTTGCTTGTCATGTTTTCTTGTGAGCTAGATATGACATATCCTAGGGATATGCCCTACCCTTGACATTCATGTTAGTTTAACTTGTGAGCCAGAGGCTAGCACCCGCACATCCCTGGGCTACCAACCTCCTTGACATATGCTTATTTCTTATTTCATTTATCATGTACCAATACCCGTGAAAACCCAGTTCATGCAAGCATGTGTGCGTGTGTGTAGCAATTGTAGTAGGCATGATGACATACTTGAGTAGGAGGATCAAATGAGCGTAGCATTTCAATTCTTAATATAATCCATTGGGAAGATAGATAGCATGTACAGTCATTAGATCAAGGTAGGCATTTAGAAAAATACTCAATTCATGCTTTCATAATTCCAGTTCACATTTAAGCATGCTATCAAACACTTGGTAGACATCACATTTATAGTCTTTTGATTTAAGTTTCTTAGTGCATATTTTTCAACAAACACAAGGGTGTATTCATTATGTTTGAAAATTCCCTTCCACCATTATCCATCACACTACATACATCCCTCCACACGGCATCCATTCGCCACAATCTACCATCCATTCGCACATTTCCACACCTTTATTCGTTTACCTTGTTTATTATAGGGATTTCATCATAACTAAAAAAAAACGAAAAACAGCGTACAACTCAACATATTTGAGGAAGAAATCAAGGTCATTACTAATGAAGTTAGTAGGGTGTACTAACCTTGAGTCAAGACTTGATCTTGGGTGAAAACCCTTGGTTTGAAGCACCAACTTGGAAGGAGGACCCATGCTTGAAGAATGCTTGAGGGGGGAAGAAACCCTTTTGAGGAAACCCTTGAAGAATGCTGCCCTAACTTTGGAAAACACTCCCCATGAGTTTGAGGCTTGGCTTTGAAGGAAACCAGCTTTGTGAAGATCCTTGGATGTTCAAACCCTTGATCTCTTTACCAAGGATGCCCTAGGAGAAAAACCCTCTTCTTCTTCTCTCTCTCTCTCAAATTTCTGCCCTAAGGGTTTAGGAAATCCTTAGGCTCGAGCAAGCCTTTATAGGCAAGGTGAAAATGCCCAAAAGACAAAAAGCCCTTAATGAAATTTCTGCAAAACACGGTAGACCGATCAATCGGTGGTCAGGACCGAGCGATCGGTGTTCTTGACCTGTCGATCGGTCAAAAACACGCTCTTTGGAATTTTTCCCCATACAAAAAAGGGCACCAATCGATAGCTACCGATCGATCGGTTGTGGACTGATCGATCGCTAGTTTGGACCGAGCGATCGGTTCTCTTCAAAACGCGTTTCGGTACTTTGGTCATAACTTTTGACTCGTTCGTCGGATTTTGATGATTCAACTTGCGTTGGATTCGTCTTTCGAAAGGAACATTTCTTGCATGTTGAAATCTTCAATTTCTCCCTTATTTATTAATTAAACTACGAGAAAGGCCAATTGGCTGCGAAAGTGCTACTCATTAAATACGGAAAAGTCCGGGGTGCTACATTCTCCCCCTTACAAAAATTTCGTCCTCAAAATTTGGGCAATACTAAATCAAGTGGGGACACCATTCCCACACTCAAGTTTGAACTCTGACACCTAGTTATACTAAGGACATACTAATCCTTCATCAGACAACACAGGACTAGGCACTTGCTTGTTGGCAAGGCACTTGGGTTTTCTCATGTTTCTAAACACCCACGAAAAGCAAGAACTTCATTACATCATATAGTACGGTTATACATATAGGCAACCTACTGAACAAAATACTACATCATCCTTTTACCAAAATCTCTATCTCTCGGCATTCATGCAACGTCATTAGGTGCCTGAGCACCTTGCCCTGAGATAGTAAAAACTTGACCCTCCTTAGCCTGGCGTGGAGGCTATATGGGTTGCTAGGGTCTCGAAGCTTGGAAGGACTCCTGTTGAGTAGGCAGTTGGTCTGGGAGTCTAGTCTCCTGGGTTTGAGCGCGTGGCAGATGGCTTGGACAATCTCTAATCCGGTGTCCCGTGTCACCGCAATGGTAACATGCTCCCATACGAGCTCGCTAATCCCCAGTCACGTGTTTCCTCTTACAGTAACTACAGAACCCGAACGTAGATGCAGAAGATGCTGGTAGCACCTGCAGAGTAACTTGCATAGTAGTAGGGTGAGAGGCCTGGGATGCAAAAGAATGGCTCTGTACCTGCGTAGGTACAGAGAATGGGTATGGACTCGTTCTGGCCCTCCTCTCTGGCTTTGTGGAGCCACTAGACTGGCCTCTCAACAATTCTCTCCTCTTGTAGAATTCCTCAACATTTGTTTCTGCCAATTAGGCCTTATCCACCACTTCGGCGTAGGTCTTATGCCTGAACATGGAGACCCTGTCTTTGATGTAGGCCTACAATCCCTTCAAATTTCCTGGCCTTCATTGCCTCTGTGGCTATCAGGTATGGAGCGAACCTCAACAATTCGGAGAACTTGGCTTCGTACTCTACCACTGTCATGTTCCCCTACTCCAAGGTAATGAACTCTAGTTCTTTCTTTTCCTTAACTCCTACCGGGAAGTATTTCTTGTAGAAAACCTCTAAGAACTCTTCCCAAGTCCATTCTTGACCCGCTCGATTCAAGTCCCTCATTCTAATGGCGGAGCTCCACCAGTGATCGGCCTCACTTTCCATCATAAAGGCAGCCCATGCAACCTTCTCTGCCTCCGTAGGCATCAAAACGGAGAACAACTTCTCCAACTGCCTAACCCATGCTTCTGCTACCAATGGGTCTGTACCACCATAAAATACCGGGGGCCTCATCCTCCGAAATGCCTCTATTCCTGTAGCATGATGTGCAGCAGTAGGGGTGGGGGTAGAGGGCTGCCTAGCTGCAAGCATCGCTAGTGTCTCTGCTATGGATCCCAAGACTTGAGTGAGATCCGGCTGCTCATCCCCCGATGGAGGAGGAGATGCTCCACCTCTCCTAGTGTGGTATCCACGACCCCGATGGCCATGTCTCATAGTTTACTCCTGAGAACGACAGTAAGGCATGAGTCTAACTCGGATACTATTATCATTCAAGCATAGCATTTCCATAACAGAAAGTACTTATCGAAGTATAGAATATACATCAAAACATGCACACCATAGTATAATAGTACACTCTGAGGTTCCTAGCGAGGCTAAGAGACGAGGTCGGTTGAGTTGCAACCGATTATGGTCTAAGACTAACATGTTGGTCGACACTCGAGAGCACTCACTTCTCCTGAGTAAAATTTGTAGTCAAACTCCTAACAATTTAATGGGCCTATACTAAATCGATCATACACTTAAGACCTTAACCCATTTAAGACTAACACTAATGAGGAATTTACATATTTGAGTTAATTTAAGTAATATTTTCTTAATCTTGGTGACATGTATGATGTTTCTAAGATCTACATGATGCAAGCATGAGGTGTATGATGATTATGAAATGTATGAAGTGAATGATGCTCATGAGATGCGTGAAAGTGCATGATGCTTATGTGATGCATGGAGTGCATGCTATGTATGAATGTGCATGATGCTCATGCCATGTATGAAATATATGCTATGTATGATGTTTATGCTATGAATGTAGTGCATGCTATCCTTGGAGCCGATGATATATTTATCAGTTGGGATTGAGCACTGGGTCTAGGACGTGCTGCAAGTGATGCGCATCTGTGCCTAGAAGCGTGCACAAGCATCCCTGAGTGTCTCTTAAAATATATTGATATTTATACATGTTCCTATTTGTCATGGGGTTACATGAACTTACATGGACTTATCGTCATACCGTGGCGTGCGACTTATGCTCGTTTGTAATGTAAGACACATTAGTATAGTCGAACATTTCAAATTACACCAGATACACATAATAGTATATATATACATCAAATTTTATGCCCCTACATTTGCAACGACTCTAAATATACTAGACTTGCAATACCTAGGAGCATCCTATAGCCTTTCTTGGGAAACCATTCCTTATAGAAACCTACGATTTCCTATAGAAACCTAATAACACAATGTATAACGAGGGACCTACCATCCCCTTGTTAACTAACACCTAGGCTAGCCTCCAGCCTGAATATCACATCACTCATGGATCTAATTGGGAAACCCGTTCATCAAGCATTGCTTTTCTCTTAGCATATAACATATAATATGCACACCATATATATCATATAATACCACATAACAATTCAACACATAATCATATAAGTATATAAAATTTTTCATTTTCTAGCGTAAATGTACTCTAACTTCGGTTGAAATCAACCTGTTCTAGACAAGGACTAAGGGATTAGTCCACACTTGGAATACGACTCTTTCCTTGGACCTAATGCCTTGTATTCGTCGTGGTACCGAACTCTAAACGACCCTAGAGAGCTAATGCCAAAGCTCTGATACCACTTCTGTCGCACCCCAAAATACCCTCCTATGAGTTAGGATACTTTGGCAACGTGACCTACACTTAAACTCACCTGTAAAGAGTATACAAGGCATACAAAATAGAGAATTAAAAATTTCCTTAATCACTTAACGGTATTCCAAGCACAAATTGTCTACAATAACTGAATATAAAATAAAACATGTACATAACTCATTAACTTGAGTCCCAACTCAAGTGATACAATTATCCTCTAGACATAAGAACCCCAAAAATACATGTCATTCACCCTCAACCCAACCTTAGGGTCACAGCCCAACCCTTAACATCTAGCTTACCATCTGAATACCCTCCTGCTCTCCCTCAGCTACCTCGATCCAAGGGACAAGAGTCCACACCTCGTATAATGTACCTACCAACATAAAGGTACGACTGAGCATGGAATACTCAGCGAGTACAGGCTACTAGCTAACAATAATAATAACAATAAAATAGTGTACATAATACAGTTCATCATTTCATTTCTAAAATCAGAGTGCGGAAGCAATAACAAATAACAAGTATAATCTTAAACATCATATTTAAACTCATACCTAGGCTCATGCTTTAATTAAAACATATTTCACCTTCCTTTTGATTCTTGTAAATTACACTTTACATTTTATGCAACTTGTGGGTTCCTTTTATGTCTCGTGAGTATCATCTGTGTTTTCTTGTCTACTCGCTTGTGAATTTTCTTGTTTGCTTGGGAACAGATGATAATGCCCGTACCTGATCTAAGTACATTATCACCCTTCTATTATTTCTTGATTCTTGCTTGGAGACAGATACTAGTACCCGTACCTGGTCTTTGTATACTAGTATCCTCTTATACTTGTTGGAAACAGATGTTAATGTCTGTACCTGGTCTAAGTACATTAACACCCTTTCATATAGCCTTGGAAACATATACTAGTGCCCGTACCTGGTCTTAGTACACTAGCATACTTTCATATTACTCTTGTCTTAGAAACAGATACTAGTGCCCGTACCTGGTCTTAGTACACTAGTACCCTTTCATACTTGTTATTTTACTTGGAGACAGAGGCTAGTACCTGTACCTGGTCTTAGTATATCAGCATCCTCTCATACATGTTTGGGAATAGATGCTAGTGCCCGTACCTAGTCTTAGTACACTAACATCCTTCCATGCTTCGTGATTCTTGCTTGTCATGTTTTCTTGTGAGCCAGATATGACATGTCCTAGGGATATGCCCTACCCTTGACATTCATGTTAGTTTAACTTGTGAGCCAGAGGCTAGCACCCGCACATCACTGGGCTACCAACCTCTTTGACATATGCTTATTTCTTGTTTCATTTATCATGTTCCAATACCCGTGAAAATTCAGTTCATGCAAGCATGCGTGCGTGTGTGTAGCAATTGTAGTAGGCATGGTGACATCCTTGAGTAGGAGGATCACATGAGCGTAGCATTTCAATTCTTAATATAATCCAATGGGAAGATAGATAGCATGTACAGTCATTAGATCAAGGTAGGCATTTAGAAAAATACTCAATTTATGCTTTCATAATTCCAGTTCACATTTAAGCATGCTATCAAACACTTGGTAGACATCACATTTATAGTCTTTTGATTTAAGTTTCTTAGTGCATATTGTTTGAAAATGCCCTTCCACCATTATCCATCACACTACATACATCACTCTACACGGCATCCATTCGCCACAATCTACCATCCATTCGCACATTCTCACACCTTTATTCGTTTATCTTGTTTATTATAAGGATTTCATCATAACTCAATAAAAGGGAAAAACAATGTTCAACTCAACATATTTGAGGAGGAAATCAATCAAGGTTATTACTAATGAAGTTAGTAGGGTGTACTAAACTTGAGTCAAGACTTGATCTTGGGTGAAAACCCTTGATTTGAAGCTCCAACTTGGAAGAAAGAGGACCCTTGCTTGAAGAATGCTTGAGGGAGGAAGAAACCCTTTTGAGGAAAGCCTTGAAGAACGCTGCCCTAGCTTTGGAAAACATTCCCCAAGAGTTTGAGGCTTGGCTTTGAAGGAAACCAACTTTGTGAAGATCCTTGGATGTTCAAACCCTTGATCTCTTTACCAAGGATGCCCTAGGAGAAAAATCCTCTTCTTCTTCTCTCACTCTCTCTCAAATTTCTGTCCTAAGGGTTTAGGAAACCCTTAGGCTCGAGCAAGCCTTTATAGCTAGGCAAGGTGAAAATGCCCAAAAGACAAAAAAGCCCTTAATGAAATTTCTGCAAAACACGATAGACCGATCGATCGGTGGTCAGGACCGAGCGATCGCTGTTCTTGACCGATCGATCGGTCAAAAACACCCTCTCTAGAATTTTTTCCCATCCAAAAAAGTGCACCAGTCGATAGCTACCGATCGATCGCTAGTTTGGACCGAGGGACCGGTTCTCTTCAAAACGCGTTTCGGTACTTTGGCCATAACTTTTGACTCGTTCGTCGGATTTTGACGATTCAACTTATGTTGGATTCGTCTTTCGAAAAGGAATATTTTTAGCATTTCAGAATCTTCAATTTCTCCCTTATTTATTAATTAGACTATGAGAAAGGCCAATTGGCTACGAAAGTGCTACTCATTAAATACGGAAAAGTCTGGGGTGCTACAGAGAAATGTAATTTTGTAGGATATCCAAAAGAAACTAAGGGTTTCTATTTCTACAACCAAAAAATTGTTGTTAGGCTTCATGCCACTTTCTTGGAGGAAGAAATGGATCTCCTTAAGAAGGTTGAATTTCATGAGATGAAAGATGACACAACCAGTATCCAACCTGCACCTAATCCTTCCACTTTAATTTCTTCTAATTTTGTTCCACTGAGAAGGTCAGAAAGAGTTTTTAGACTACCGGATAGACTTTAGTATTACAATAATGAAGTTTATCTAGTTACCCGTGATGATGAGGATACAGATCCTTATACTTATCAGGAAGCTACATTGGATGTAGATGCATCTCAATGGAATAAAGCCATGAATGCTTAAATAGATTCCATGTATGACAATGGCGTCTGGACTTTAGTAGATCCACCAGATGGTATAAGGCCAATTGGATGTAAATGATTTACAAAAGGAAGAAGGGTGCCGATGGTAATGTAGAGACCTATAAAGCTAGACATGTTGCAAAAGGGTACACTCAATGTAACGCCCCAAAATACCCCCTAGGAGTTAGGATACTTTGGCGACGTGACCTAACCTTAAATCAACCTGCAAGAGTATACAAGGCATGCAAAATAGAGAACTAGAAATTTCTTTAAATACTTAACTATATTCCAAGTGCATTTGATTACAATAATTAAATAGGATTTACAACATAAACATGAACTCCTCCACTTGAGTCCCAACTCAAGTGAGACAACATCCCCAAACACAAGAACCCAAATACATGTCTCTCTCGCTAACTCATCCCAACCATTGACCATATGCCAAGCCTCCTAATATCTAGGTAACCATCCGAAGGATCTCCTGCTCACACCGAGCTACCTCGATCCAAGGGACAAGAGTCCACAAATCGCATACTGTACCTGCCGACATAAAAAGTACGGCTGAGCATGGAATACTCAGCGAGTACAAGCTACTAGCTAATAATAGTAATAACATTAATATGTCATACATGATACAGTTCATCAAAGGTACATAATCAGAGTGCGGAAGCTAAAAGAAATAATAATGTAAAGTAAATCATGAACAACATATTTTAACTCATGCATTGTAAACTTGTATTCAAAAGTCATGACTTGTTCTTGATAATACTTCTTGTGATTTTCCGAAACTCGTTTGCCGTATTTACAACTTATTCTCGTCTTATTCTTGTATCGTGGGAATCACACATGCTTTATTTCATTCTTGTTTAGCTAGTACCCGAACTATGAAATGGACAGACATACTAGGTTCTTGTTATTCTTGCGTGTCATGTTTAACTAGTACCCGAACTATGACTTGGACGGTCATACTAGCTCTTGCTTTCCTTTGCTAATGCCCGAACTATAATGGAACGGAACACATTAGCACCATGCCTACTAATGCCCGGACTATGATTGAACGGAACACATTAGTATCTTTATCTTGACTTGACTAGTGCCCGGACTATGGTTGAACGGAACACACTAGTTATCCTTGTTTACTAATGCCCGGACTATAATTGAACGGAACACATTAGTATCTTTCCTGTTTTACTTTGCTAATGCCCGGACTATAATGGAACGGAACACATTAGCAACTTGCTTACTAATGCCCGGACTATGATTGAACGGAACACATTAGTATCTTGTTTGACTAATGCCCGGACTATATTGGAACGGAACACATTAGCCTCATGCTTGACTTGACTAGTGCCCGAACTATGGTGGAACGGAACACACTAGTTATCCTTGTTTACTAATGCCCAGACTATAATTGAACGGAACACATAAATATCTTTCCTGTTTTACTTTGCTAATGCCCGGACTATAATGGAACGGAACACATTAGCAACTTGCTTACTAATGCCCGGACTATGATTGAACGGAACACATTAGTATCTTGTTTGACTAATGCCCGGACTATATTGGAACGGAACACATTAGCCTCATGCTTGACTTGACTAGTGCCCGAACTATGGTGGAACGGAACACACTAGTTATCCTTGTTTACTAATGCCCAGACTATAATTGAACGGAACACATAAGTATCTTTCCTGTTTTACTTTGCTAATGCCCGGACTATAATGGAACGGAACACATTAGCAACTTGCTTACTAATGCCCGGACTATGATGGAACGGAACATATTAGCATCTTCATTTCCTTGATTATCATGTTTTCTTGTGAGCCAGGTATGACATATCCTAGGGATATGCCCTACCCTTGACATTCATGTTAATTTAACTTGTGAGCCAGAGGCTAGCACCCGCACATCCCTGGGCTACCAACCTCCTTGTCATATGCTTATTTCTTGTTATTTCATATGCTTATATTCAAAAAGTTTGGTTCATGCATGCGTGACGATCATACTATCATAGATGAATCAAGGGACACTTATTACATTTCAATTATCTTTTTCATAATCAAGTTAACATGAAACAATAAAGCATAATATGGCATTTCTTGTAATTGCATAGGCATGGGGAATTCAATGAACACATATAGAGCATTTGTTTTAAAATCACCCTTTTAAGGAAAACTACACAAGTCATATTTCCCAATTCCTTCATTTTATTCTTGGCATTCTCATTCATGCATTTTGTCAAACACCTAATGAGTAACACATTCAAACCACATTATTTCAAGTTCTTAAGTGTTCATATGTTTCATCATACACAAGGCGTGCGTTCATTATTCGTACAATGCCCATCCACCATTTTCCATCACACACATCACACAATACGGCATCCAATCGCCTCAATGTCCAACAATTCACATCCCATTCACCAATTAATTATCTTGTTTATAATTAGGGAAAATAATGCATTTCAAGAAAAGGAAAGAACACAAGATCCAAAAATCATCATTTTTAAGAAAGGAATCTAGGTTATTGCTAAAGAAGTTAGTAGGGTGTACTAACCTTGAAGAAGAGAAGAAAACCCTTGAAAAATGCTGTGGAGAACGCTGCCCTAGCTTGGAATGGGACTCCACATGTGCTTGAGGTTGGATTTGAGAGATCCAAGCTTTTGAGATGGTCATGGGTTCCAAAACCCCTTGATTTTCTCAAGTTGATGCCCTAGGGTGAAAATCCCTTCTCTCCTCTCTCACTCCCTCTCAAAATATGGCTAAGGGTGTTTATGAACACCCTTGGCTCGAGCCAACCCTTAAAAATAAGGGTGGAGTGGCCAAAAGACCAAAAAACCCCTAAAAAAATTTCTGAAAATCGCGTAGGACTGATAGATGACCAATCTACCGGTAGTGGACCGATCGATCGGTGCTTATGACCGATCTACCGGTAGTGGACCGATCTCTCGGTCTTGACTGGTGTTGCAGAATGTACTTCAGTATTTTGGCCATAACTTTTGACTCGATGCTCTGATTTAACGATTCAACTTGCGTTGGATTCGTCTTTCAAAGGGGAACAACTTTTATGTTTTGAAAAAATTATAATTCTTCTTTATTTATGGACAAAAATGCCCCTAAATCTGATTTGTCTGCAATGGGTTGCGACAGCCCAAATTTGCAGCCGACCCGATTTTGGAAATCCCACTTTTGACCCAACCCCGACTCAAAATCAGGGAAAGTGATCAACATGAACCTTGAAGAGGGTTCTAATACCTTTCCAAAAATTCAATAATCACTCAATTCTAAGCAACGATGACTAAACTAGAGCTCTTTAAAGTTGAGGTAAATGCCGAAACATACCTTTTCGACACCTAGAATACCTCGAGTGTTTTCACACTCTTTTCCCCTTGTGTCCAACACCCTACTCACACCTCATAAATCATTCTCCATAAGTCTTTAACCCACCTCAATGATTATTTAAATTCACACCGACATGCATGAGAGGCTCCGGCCTCTCTATGCCTCATGCACTAGCACTATTCACCAACAACCCATTGAAACACTTAGGGTATTTGTACCCTTGATTTCACCTACTTAGAGTATCTTTACACTCTCTTTTTACGACTCAAACCATGTACCTAAAACCCTCAATTGACTAATCATAATATCAAGGACACAATGGGAGGCCTTAGGCCTTCACACATACCATACAAGGGCACCTTTCATTGGCACTATTCATAGTATAGTGAACTTGAATTTCCGGGGTTCTACACTCAAATTCAAGGAGTTGATTATGAGGATACCTTTTCGCCAGTAGCTATGCTCAAATCCATCAGGATATTGCTAGCTATAGCTGCACACCATGACTATGAGATATGGCAAATGGATGTCAAAACTGCTTTCCTTAACGGAATGTTAGATGAACACATCTATATGAAGCAACCAGAGGGCTTCATTGCTCCTAACCTGGAGAACATGGTATGGAAACTCAACAAGTCGATATATGGTTTGAAACAAGCTTCAAGAAGCTGGAACCAAAGATTTGATCTTTCGATCAAAGAATTTGGATTGCAAAAGAATTTGGAAGAATCTTGTATTTACAAAGAGAGTAGTAGTATACCTAATTCTATATGTTGATGACATTCTACTCATTGGGAATGATGTAGGGATGTTTTCATTAGTCAAGATATGGCTTTCTCAGCGTTTCTCAATGAAAGATTTGGGAGAGGCATCCTATATTCTCGGAATAAAGATTCTAAGAGATAGGAAATGCCGAATGTTGGGATTAAGCCAAACTTCCAACATAGACAAGATTTTGTCTATATACAATATGAGTGATTGTAAGACAACACTCATTCCTTTTAGACATGGTATCACTTTGTCTAAAATGATGCTCCCTACATCAACTAATGAGATTGAGCAGATGAAGAGGTGTCCTTATGCTTCGACAGTTGGGAGCCTCATGTATGCCATGTTATGTACTAGACTAGATATTTGTCATGTAGTGGGAGTTGTTAATCGGTTCCAAAGCAATCCAGGTGTTAATCATTTGACTGTAGTGAAGCACATTATGAAGTATCTGAAAAGGACTAGGGATTATGTGCTTACCTTTCAATCAGAAGATTTAGTTGGAATAGGTTATACTGATTCTGATTTCCAATCTGATTCGGATAATAAAGCTTCCACATCTGGGTATGTGTTTACACTGGGTGGTGGTGCTGTCAGTTGGAGCAGTATAAAGCAGAAGAGTATTGCTGACTCCACCACAGAAGCAGAATATATTGCAGCTTCAGAAGCAGCAAAAGAAGCAGTCTGGTTCAGAAGGTTTTTGCTAGAGCTAGGAAATGTTCCTTCAACACTCAAACCTATCACTGTCTTCTGTGATAGTAATGGTGCAATAGCCCACAACAAAGAACCTAGGAACCACAAAAAGATGAAACATGTGCATCGGAAGTATCATCTTATTTGTGAGATCATTGATAGGCAAGATGTAGTTATTACAAAGATTAGGTCTCAACTTAATGTTGCTGACCCGATGGCCAAGGCTTTATCAAATAAAGTATTTGTAACACACTTAGATAGTATAGGATTGAAATCTATGGCACAGTGACTTTTAGGGAAAGTGGGAGATTGTTAGACATGATGCCCAGAAAATCATTTCGATTGTTAGACTCTTATTAATTTGATTAATAAAGACCTCTTCTTAATCTATTGTGTATTCATTATGGGTAATTGTCCATGATCATGCGATAAACTATACGATATGAGATATCGATAAAGGTCCATAGGATATATTGTACAAAAGTTATGTGATTAGATTATCACAGGCAGATATAACTTTCCGGTTCTTTATACCTTATATAGTCACAGCTGTGGGTGAAACTAGGCACTTCACTTATATGACTGCCAGAATGCTAAGATGTTCTCAATAGTTAAGATATAATTCTATTCGAACTATTGTAGTGGAGACTACACATTGGCATATGGGTGCTTAAATGTACACTGACTGATTGCATTTAATGAGAGACCTCTTGCATAAACATACTATTAGATAGTTGGTCTCTCATTCACATTGAACGGTTTTGATGATCCTTAGATCTGATGAGTTCATCTATGACTGAGTAATGATCTGACTATTTTGATTCCACCAATGTATTTTCTAACTTAGGGAATACAATACAGTGATAGATGGATAGTCAAAAAACTGTTCGAGTCATGATGAATTTCAAACAAGAAATCCATGCTCATTAATTTGAGAGATTATCCAAGTTCCGGGTAAGACAGTTGATGAAGTTCAAATCCTACGCAAGTGATTTTGAAATCAAAATAAGTTTTGAAATATACTTTTATTAAAAGATATTATGCTTATAAAAGAATTTTCTCAAAATGTTTTACATGAGAAATTGTTTCTCATGGCTTAATCATAAGTCTTGGAAACCCGGATGATTTGCAATGGGCTATAGGTTAGATAGTATGTCAATCTCGAAGGCCCATTAGGGATAATGTATTTGGAAGGATAAATCAAATATAAAATTTCATGTGGTGGGATCCGTAATGGTTAATGTTCATACACTAGAATTCAATTGCACCATAGATATCTCACGTCACTTGCAATTCGGATGTAATTCCTATTTAGGGTCAATGGGATAACATTTGGTAAGCCAAGGTAAGATTGTCCCAGAGCAATCTATGCAGGTGCTCATATAAGAAATACAAGTTCAATAATTGATTAAAAGTTATTCAATTATTTAAGTAATTAAAATTTAATTATTTAATTAAATAGATTAAAAGTTAATCTATGGTTTAAATTAATTGTTAATTTAAATCTAGAGATTATTTTAGTAATTATTTAATTAACATAATTAAAGGGGAAATGGGTTTGACCCATATCCATAAACCCATCCATATGGACCTTTAATATGGGCCATGGGTTTAAATCCTAGAATGGGGTGCCCACTTGAGGAATCCTAATTGGATTAGGATTATGTTAATTGAATAATTGTTTAAATATAATTCCTATAATTATGGAATTAAAATCCAATTATTGGATTGCAATAAGGATGAGGATAAGTTGTAATTGGATTACAACTTGGAGTGTTTAACTCCTCAAACTCCACGCCCCCTTGAAGCTCACGCCCTCCCCCCCCCCACTCTTTGGTTTAGGTTTCCTAGTTTGACTAGGATTCTTCTTTTGTGTTGGATGTTGACTTATCCCTTTTAATTAAGGAATCCTCCTTTAATAGGGCCTCTTTAATTAGTAGGATTACTATAACTAAAGTAGTTATAGACTAAGTAGGAGTTTAATTAATTAATGGTAAGAGTTATTATTAATTAATAATTCCTACTAGATAAGTTGTTGTTGGAATAGGATTATGATAGGATCCTAGTCTACATATACCCCAACACCCCAGACCATTAAGTACTTTTTTCCAGAATTTTTTTTCTCTTCTCCTCTCTCTCACTAAACCGTGAGACCCTAGGTGTAACGACCCCAAAATCCTACAAGGCTAAAATAGGACTTTGGAATCGCCACATTACTTAAACCTGCTTAAAACCATGCATACAAGGCTACTACACGAGTCTCCAAAAATGAGAGTAATAAAATTCCGATATATAAACCCAAATCCAACCTGCACAAGTCTGAGGTCTATATATACAACTCACAAAGAACCAACAAGTCTGATACACAACTAATAAGAAGTCTACTGAGCAACATCCTCTAAAAGTCAAATACAAAACTCTCTCAAAGAAAAGAAATGTAAACTAAGAGGTGTAGCCGCCCAAGTCTCCGGCTCCCTCCTCAGAAGGCTCACCTTCACCTCCTTCCTCAATGTATGTTTCCTCAACCCACGGCTCCACCGTGTACTCCTGCTCTATACCTGCCAAGACAAAAGTCCGGCTGAGTACAAAGGTACTCAGTGTATATAAAATCCAACCAACAATAATGATATACCTGCACTTAGTCAGAAACATATCCAATAGCATAATAACATAATCAGAGTGCGGAAGAACGTGTGCGCATATACATCATATCATCACCTTGACTCGTGTACTTGTGAGAATCTTAGACTTAGAAAACCATACACTTATGAGGTACTTATGCTTACGAGACCACGTGCTTGTGAGATGCTTATGCTTATGCTTATGCTTATGTACTTATTCAGATCATACAGTAATGAGACATGCCGTTCTTGGCGGATACGGACCATGCCATGCTTATGCTTATTCAGAATGTCATACGTATGTCATGTTCATGCTTGTAGTCCATATGTGTGACTTGTGAGACTCTTATCTTAACATACACGTGCATATGTGCTTAAGTGTCGAAATTAATATTCGAGTTGGTAATTGCTTAGGTTCCGATCTCCCACCATGGAAACTCCACTATATGTCCCATACCAAATAGTTAGAGAATTCCCGGTTTGAGAGATGTTCCTCTAAGTTCTTACCTTCCCGACTATCAATTCCCAAGCAAATAATTAAACATACTTAACAAACCATTCACCTATACATATCTTATCATAATTCATATCGCAATTCATAATCAATTTACCACCATTTCATAAGAACATAATAGCATTTATTCTCTCAAACATTTTTACAAACACCTTGAGTACCCATATTATGAATCCATTATTTCTCTACTTTCTCAAGCATCCATCTAACCACAATCCATCCATACAATCCATTCACCATTCACATCCACATAGTAATCCCATCCTCCACACATTTCCCATCCTTCATACATCCCATCCACATTCAAATCCACATTTCCATTCACATATCCACTCATAATTAGCTCATTTCATAGAAAATTAGGGAAAACATGCATTCAATCTCTATTCTATCATTTCTATCATCTTAACATTCACAAAACCTTAAAATAAAGTTGATTAGGATAGTATATCGACCTTAGGAATCCTTCCCTTGGATTCAAAACGCTCCCGAGACGATTTGGAGAAGCTTCCCAAACTTTTCTTGCAATCTCCTATCAATCTCCTCCTTCTCCAAGAAAACCCTCTCTCAAAACCCTAGGGTTTCTCCTCCTTTTTTTTGCCAAATTAGGTTAGAACTAGGTGGAGTATCTTAATATTTCGAGTAGGACCCCCTATTTATAGCCCCAAGGTCTGAGAACGAAAAGACCAAAAAGCCCTTACTAAAAATCAGCAAAAATACGAAGGACCGAGCGATCGGTGGTAATGACCGAGCGATCGGTTGCCTACCGATCGATCGGTGTTTATGACCGGTCGATCGGTCAAAAACACCCTCTCTGGAAAATTTCCCCATACAAAATTTTAGACCAGTCGATAGATACCGATCGATCGGTTTTGGACCGATCGATCGCTGGTTATGACCGAGCGATCGGTTCCTGCAGGTTTTGACTCCCTTTACTGTTTTGGCCATAACTTTTTACTCGTTCATCGGATTTTGACGATTCAACTTGGGTTGGATTCGTCTTTCGAAAACGAACATTTCTGGCGTTTTAGAATTTCCAATTTCCACTTAATTAATAAACTAAAATATCCCCAAAGTTGACTGATCTGTAATTCCATTAGACAAAACTCACTATTGACTTGACTTAAACTCAAAATGAGGAAAAACACTAACCATGAATCTCGAAGAGGATTCCAACACCTTTCTAATGGTTCAAGAATCACACAATTCCGGTAAACGGTTCTAAAACTAGAGCTTCCTAAAGTTTAGGATGTGCTATGACATCCATCCGTTACAAGTTGATTAAGCCTAGTTTACATCACCATACTTAGATATAAAAAAACTAAAAACATCAAACATCACAAGGACTAAAATACCCTTAACACAATGAAATAAAAACATGAAAAAGATTCGGGTCTCTACATCCTCCCCCCCTTAAAAGAATTTCGTCCTCGAAATTACGCACCTTAGGTGAATAAATGTGGGTACTTTTCGCGGACTTCGGCTTCTCTCTCCCAAGTAGCCTCTTCTCTAGAGTGATGCTCCCATTGCAAGAGCACAAGAGGAATGACCTTAGAACGCAAAACTTGCTCTTTCCGGTCCAAAATTCGAGCCGGTTGCTCCACTAGAGTCAAATCTTCCCGAATTTCCAACGGTTCCAAATGAATGACATGTGAAGGATCCGCTATGTACTTCCTCAACATAGAGATGTGAAAGACATTATGCACACCTTCCATGTGAGGTGGCAAGGCGACCCGGTAAGCAACTTCCCCGACTCGGGTGATGATCTCAAAAGGACCCACATATCTCGGACTGAGCTTGCCTCGCTTGCCAAACCTCATCACCCCCTTCGTAGGTGAGATCTTTACAAATACAAAATCTCCGACTTGGAACTCAAGATCTCTCCTCCGAGTATCGGCATAGCTTTTCTGTCTACTCTGAGCTGCTTTCAACCTCTCCCTGATCAATTGAACTCTATCCACAGTCTGACCAACGAGCTCGGGACCCAAAAGCTTCCTCTCACCAACTTCGTCCCAACACAAAGGTGAACGACAACTCCTCCCATAAAGTGCCTCAAACGGTGCCATCTGAATGCTAGCTTGATAGCTGTTATTGTAGGCGAACTCAACCAACGGCAAGTGATCAACCCAACTACCCTGAAAGTCTAACATGCAAGCTCGTAGCATGTCCTCTATGATCTGGTTTACTCTTTCAGTTTGCCCATCTGTCTGCGGATGAAATGCCGTACTAAAATCCAAATGGGAACCCATGGCTTGCTGAAAACTCTTCCAAAATCTGGATGTAAATCTCGGATCTCGATCAGAAACAATGCTAACAGGCACTCCATGCAAACGAACTATCTCTTTGATATAGAGGTTAGCCAATTGATTGGAGTTGAAAGTAGTCCGATATGGAAGAAAATGAGCTGATTTAGTCAATCGGTCAACCACAACCCAAATGGCATCAAAGTTCTTGGCCGTCTTTGGCAAACCAACAACAAAATCCATAGAGATATTTTCCCACTTCCACTCGGGAATAGGAAGAGACTGAAGAAGTCCTGCCGGCCTCCTGTGTTCGGCCTTCACCTGCTGACACACCAAACACTTGGATACAAAGGTAGCCACATCTTTCTTCATACCTTTCCACCAGAAATACTTCTTAAGGTTCTGGTACATCTTAGTACCTCCCGGATGCACGGTGTACTTGGACTTGTGTGCTTCATCCAGAATCTCCCTTCTTAAATCCTCATCATCCGGAACACAAAGTCTACCCTTGAAACAAACTCCACCATCCCTCCAAGAGAAATCCTCAAACCCGCTGCTCAGTGACTTATTCATGGCAGCGTGCAGTTCTCCATCATTCCACTGCAAGTCCTTAATCCTGTCCAATAAGGTTGGCCTGACCATAATGTTAGCCAACAAGGCTCCAGAAGCTCCAACACTGAAACCTGCATCAAGGCTAGACGCCTCTTCTAGTAGCTTCCATTCTTGGACCATCAAGTGTGCCAAGAACCCAGTAGGTCTCCTACTTAGCGCATCTGCCACTACATTCGCTTTCCCCGGGTGGTACTGAATAGAACAATCATAATCCTTGAGGAATTCCACCCAACGACGCTGCCTCAAATTCAGCTCTTTCTGCGAGAATAAATACTTTAGACTTTTGTGGTCGGTGAAAACTTCAAACTGCGCACCGTACAAGTAGTGTCTCCAGATCTTAAGAGCAAAAACCAAGGCTGCCAACTCCAAATCATGGGTAGGATAGTTCTTCTCGTGGTCTTTCAACTGCCGAGAAGCATAGGCAATCACCTTTCCGTGTTGCATAAGAACACAACCTAACCCAACGAGTGAGGCATCACTATACACCACAAAATCTTCACTACCCGATGGAACAGTCAAGATCGGAGCGGTGGTGAGACGCTTCTTCAACTCAAGAAAACTCTTCTCACATTTCTCATTCCACTCGAATCTAGCGTTCTTTCGAGTTAGATGAGTAAGCGGAGCTGCTAAACTGGAAAATCCTTCTACAAATCTTCGATAATATCCAGCTAGGCCCAAGAAACTTCGAACCTCTGTAACACTCTTAGGTCTCCCCCATCCTTCCACTGCTTCTATCTTAGCAGGGTCAACTGAAATCCCCTCTTCTGACACCACATGGCCTAGAAATGCTACTTTTTCTAGCCAAAACTCGCACTTGCTAAGCTTAGCATATAGCTTATGCTCACGGAGTATCTTCAGGGTGATCCGGAGATGCATCTCATGCTCCTTCTGTGTCCTGGAGTACACTAAAATGTCATCCACAAACACGATCACAAAGCGGTCCAGAGTCGGCTTGAAGATCCTGTTCATGAGATCCATGAATGCCGCCGGGGCGTTTGTCAAACCGAACGGCATGACTAAGAATTCAAAATGCCCATATCTGGTCCTGAAAGCAGACTTAGGCACATCTTCCACCTTTATCTTCAGCTGATGGTAGCCTGACCTTAAGTCGATCTTGGAGAAATACTTAGCTCCTTGCAACTGATCAAACAAGTCATCGATCCTAGGTAAAGGATATTTGTTCTTGATGGTGACCTTGTTCAGTTGCCGATAGTCGATGCACATCCTCATCGAACCATCCTTCTTCTTCACAAACAAAACAGGAGCTCCCCAAGGTGATACACTTGGGCGGATAAATCCAAGACCAAGCAGTTCGTCAATTTGCTCCTTAAGCTCTTTCAACTCTGCTGGAGCCATCCTATACGGAGCTTTAGAGATGGGTGCCGTACCCGGAACCAACTCAATTGCGAACTCTACTTCTCTATCCGGTGGCAAACCCGGTAAGTCTTTAGGAAAGACATCCATGAATTCCTCTACAACTGGAATACTTGAGAAATCTGGTGCTTCCGAGGTAGTAAGACTCAATGCCGCGAAACGAGCTAAGTCCTTCTTCTTCAACCCTTGGAAACGAAAAGAGGGCTCACTGATTGGTCTAAAGTTGACCACTTTCCCAAAACAGTCAACATGCCCATGGTATTTGGAAAGCCAATCCATGCCTAAAATGACGTCAAAGTCTTGGAACTCAAGGACAATCAGATCGGCTGGCATCTCTCTCTGGCCTACTTGAATGTCGCAATTTCGATAGACCTTATCAGTGATGACTGAACTACCGACAGGAGTAGTGATAGACAATTCACGATCTAACAGACTTGGCTCCATCGGAAATTCTCGTGCAAAACTAGTGTGACGAAGGAGTGAGTGGAACCAGTATCGATCAAAACATGAGCGAGGAAATCATTTATCAACAATGAGCCTGAATTAATTCAAAACATGAGCGAGGAAATCATTATCAACAATGAGCCTGAATTAATACACAAAGCTAATTTGTCAAATCATGAATATATACATGCATCTTACATCATACCACATAACATTTAATATCATACCCATAGCATCAGAACAATATTTTAATTGACTAAAGCACAATTAAACGTACCCTGCACAACGTCGTCGGACGCCTGTGCATCCCGCTCTGAGGTAGCAAACACTCGACCCTGAGCTGGCTGGTGAGGCTGCTGAGGTCTAGGACCCTGTGGTGGCCTCTGCTGTGTGGACTGCCTACCTGGGGGCCTGACTCCCTGTGGCTGAGTCGACTGAATCCCTGCTGAATGCGGAGTGGGCAATCTCGGATCCGGTGTGAGACCTCTCCACAATGGAAACAACCTCCAGTAATTGCCCTACACTCTCCTACTCTGTGCCTCTTTCCGCACTGGCGGCATACATCAAACAGCTGAATGCCAGTAGTAGGCGGAGCCACCTGAGCTGCTCGTGGGGCTACCTGAGTCGGCCTCTGATAAAGGGTAGGCCTAGCAATCGGCATAGGACCCGACACCCTTGGCCTCTTGTCCTGAGGACCAAACCTACCTGCTTGCAACTTCTCCCTCTTCTTCAACAATTCTTCTGAATTCTTCTCAGCTATCAAAGCACGCTGATACACCTCCCTACATGTTCGAGCTGAAGTATCGAAACCTTCTCCCGAATAAAATCCTTCAACCTCGCTCAAACCTCTTTGCTTTCATTCTCTCTGTAGCAATCAAGTGAGGAGCGAACCTAGAGAGCTCTACAAACTTGGCCTCATACTCGGCCACTGACATCCTCCCTTGCTCCACGGTAGCGAATTCAATCTCCTCTGATCTCTCACAAACACCGGGAAGTATCTCTCGTAGAAGATGTCGAGGAACTCTCCCCAAGTCCACTCTTGTCCCGCTCGCACTTCATTCCTCTGCCTAGATGCGGCCCTCCACCAATGTTCAGCCTCGCCTTCCATGACGAAGGAGGCCCATTTCACCCTCTGCTCAT